>CM043320.1:7442207-7477442 GCA_023736055.1 Quercus glauca | reverse complement strand
CCATGTTGTAACCTTGGGCAATTTTTGCTCTTGTCCCACATGGAAAAGAAATCCTCCGGGCTAGTGGTACTCTAACTCCTTCGGTTCATGCCTTATAAGGTAGATTGAGGGAGGATTTCTTTTCCATGTGGGACAAGAGCAAAAATTGCCCAAGGTTACAACATGGTCTAGCCCTTGGCCTTGGAGCAAAAAATGCCCTCACATTAGTTAATTTAGAATGTCAAGTAATTTGTGCATAAAATGAACATGAACTGATGAACATGCTACCATTTTAAATATGAAACAAAGAAAGAAATTCCGCGTAAATTTATTGCACTAAGCCTCAAACTATATCAAGCTGCCTGCTAGTAGGTGTAACCCCACAAAGTCGGCATCCATGGTGAAGGTGAACTTCATGTCATACAACATGAGATTTATTATCTCTCTTGACTTGCACAGAGAGCTCTAGCTTCGTGATTTACATCAGAAAAATCGGCTGCAACTTGGCCACACTTATCCTATAAAATGGCTGAATGGCCAGCATATCTACTGCAAGCCAGTTTCGACTTTCGATAGAGCAAAACACTGTGATTGTGAAATGGCTTTGAAATTAGTTCTCTTTGCTTCCGTAATGGTTGCTGCATTGGCACTTCCAATAGCTAAAGCCCAGTTATCCACCAACACCTTGTTTGGTGCTGGTGTTGTGCTTCAGGTCCAGCCTTCTTCTGTGCTTTGCAGTTTAGGTGCAAATGTTACTGCCACCCCAGCTTTCCCAAGGAAGTTTGCTCAGAATTTGTTACAGTTAGTCCAATGCACCATGACTACATACATTAGTCTCAGCTAATAAGGTACTTCAATCTCACCATTGTTTTGTTATGTTTACTTCTAGATGCTCAAGTACAACTGCAGTGTGGAGCTGGAAATGTGGTTGCTAGTACAACAACCAATGCCAGTGGAGTATTTTCATTATCCGTGGATTTTGCACTAGTTTTCCTCTCAGCAACAGTACGCTTGAGTAATTGCAATCTAGTGGTTACAACACCCCTCTCCACCTGCAACTCCACGCTTCCTGCTGTGGGAGCCTTGGAATCGGGCCTACAGTTCATTGGAACCAATCTTTCGCTGGGCCGTGTTGTTCTCACTTTTAGGCCAGTTGGGTTCCTTTACATTTCCTCAATTTGAGGAATAGAAGAGTATTTACATGAATAAGGTCAATTGAACCAATGATATAGTATTTTCCTTTCCAACTCTTTAATAATGTTATGAAGATTGTCATCCAATCTGTAAACTCCTTTCCTAATTAAGGAGTACTCCTGTTGCTATATATAATTAATAAAGCCTTTAATGTCCTTCAAATGAATATGGACTTAGTTGTGGATTTCGTTTGACTTGTATATTCTTTTTTGAGGGGCTATGTTAATTGGCAAAAAGCCTTTTTGATAGTGTTCGTTTTGGTATTATTGTACGCAGGAAGTAAAAGTTTAATTTTAAAACTTATTTTAACCGGAAAGAATTATAGCGTTTAGAATATTTGGTAAACGACAGTGTTAAGTGTTGGAATATTTTTATAAAAATCATAATATTTTATATTTATTATTATTTTTAACTATTTGTTATGAGTTGGCTGCCTAGTAAACGTTAGTGGCTAACGTTTTTCTATTATTTAATCTTAATTCATTGCTTTAAAGCATCATCTTTAATTGGTTGAGTTTGTACAGTTTTTATGTTTCCGTCGGCATTGATATATTATGATTCAATATAATTACCATTTACTATCCATTTTAAAGATAATTATAACAACAACAAAGTAAATTTAAAACCCAAATAAACTTGATCTTTATTGTATGTTTCTTCAGCCAATATGAATATGCAGCCAACATGTCCGATTTTAGATGAGAAAATCAATTTTCTTATGGGCACCATTTTCATGTAAAAAAGAAAACTACCTTCATTTTTGCTGAATCAAAATTCTAATTTCATGAGAATAAGATATCCTTCAATACACTGTATTTTTGGATAAAAGAAAAGTACTATTGAGAGATTTCTATTCTACAAGCGGCGTAGGCTTGTGAGGATAATCAGTAAGGTGGTTGAGTTGTTGTATCCCGAGGGCAGCATGCACAATGTTATTAGTCTACTACACCGGAAATAGAAATGGCAATGGGTCAGGTTCGGGCCGGGTTTCTTTATACCCGAACCCACCCCGCTGGCTTGCACCCGTTACTTGAACCCAGCCCGTTTAATTAACGAGTTTTTTGTTTTTTGTTTTTATTTATTTATTTTTTTCAGGTCCCAAACCCGCCCTGTCTAGCTAGGTCAAATTTGGGCTGAATCCGCGGCCTAATAAAAAAAAAAAAAAGATTTAATTGAGGCCTATATGTGGCCCAAGCAAAAAAAAGTTCACATTTTCTCATATTCAAATCTGAGCAGCAAGCACGATTTTCCAATAGAGGAGTCACTGATTAGCAAAAGCTTGAACAAATAATCACTAAAAAAAGAAAAAAAAATCCAAAAAATATAGAATAAAATTAATGCATGTGTTGAAAATAGAAAGTATAAGCGGTGTTTGGAGAGAAGGAAAATGTGACAGAAAATGATGGACTTGCTATTCGTTGCTCATGATTGAGGGTTTGGAAATGTTTTTAGGATCGAAATGGAAAAAGTTAAGAAAAAAATTGAAAATTTGTGGGGGCTATTTAAGAAAAGGAAAGAGTGCGAGAGAACAGAATGGTGGACGGCCAGCGATGAGATCGAGTGATGGGCGGCAGTGATAGAGCTTGAGGGTGAGTGAGACTGAGTGAGAGTGGGAGAGGAGACTGAGGGAAATGGGATTGGGCGGCTGAGTGAAATGAGAGGGTGAGGGTAGGGTTTATAAGTTTATATATATATATATATATATATATATATATATATATATTTACGGTTTTTGGGTAATTTTAATTTTAATTGGGTCAGGGTCGAGTTCGGGTTTGAGTTCAGGGCGAGTTTCACTAAAACCTGGACCCGCTTCAGGTTTTATTTTAAAAATTCAAACTCAACCCTATTGTTTCACTGGTCAGGTAAAACCTGCCCCCTTAGGGTTGGGTCAGGCCGAATACCCACGGGACGAGTACTTTTTGCCATACCAAACCAAAAACCCAATAGACAATATTTATCGTCTGAAGACAGTGACATGGTCCATGCCTTAACTCTACCATTGTTTTGTTATGTTTACTTCTAGATGCTCTACTACAACTGCAATGTGGAGTTGGAAATGTGGCTGGTAGTGCAACTACCAATAGCGCCTAAATATTTTCAATTCCCTTGAATCCTCTACAAGTTCTTCTCCAAACACTATTGAGTAATTGCAATCTAGTGGTTAACACTACCCTCTCCAGCTGTAACACCAATCTTCCTTTTGTGGAAAGCTTGGCCTTGCCCTTACAGTACGTCAGAAACACTGTTCTTGGGAGAGATTTTCTAGTTGGTACTCGAGCAAATGAAGTAGGAATGCAAGTTTCCTCATTGAACCCTGATTTTTCTAAGATTTTGATTTGGAAAGCAATGCTGTAAGGATCCATGTTATTAAGAAAGACAGCCTCTTGGAACAGTGACTTGGGTAGCCTATAAGAGTTGGGAGGTTTGTAGCAAGCAAAGTCTAGTAAATAAATGGGGACTTCTCTTTTATATACAAGGTATAGGACAATTAGGCCTGCAACTACTACAATCACAAAATGGTGCAGGGTGTTCCAGATAATTAGATCATGGAGGCTAGGAATGATGAGTCTTAGGGTCAATGTTGCCATGGATGGAGGCATAGCTTTGTTTTTGGTCTTGACAGAATTGAATTAATTTAAGTTTGTTTGGCATACATTGCATTGATTGGCATATGGGTTTTAAGGTTGAGGAGGTATGGGGTATGAATATTGGGGATAGAGCATGACACATGAGGAGAAAGAAACAGGCCTGAGGAAAATTGAAAGAGAGGAATATGTATAGGGCATTGAACATCCTTTTGGTGCTTGTTTCAGGAATCAAGTTGTGCATGCAATGGTCTAATTCTTTCCTAATGCGGTTTCTTTGCTAAACGACGGTGGCCAATTATCTTAATAGACACACATCCCAATTCCATTTTTGTGCAAATGTGTGACAATTATTAATGATCACACATAATCTAGGAGTTGAGTTTATATATCTTTATGGTTTTGTAAATATGTGGGTGCAAGGATATATATGCTTATGGGCTGAATTTGGAATCATGTAGTAACGAAATGGTCTCTTAATTTAATTACTTTCATCAAGGCCTAGAGCGAGCACTTACAAAAATTCTCAAAGGCCTGAGCCAAATTAAGGCCTAAAAGGTATGGGTTAGTTTAGTTTGGGGCATTTTCAATCTAAACGAACCTTGTTCGATTAGAAAATTGCCAATCCCAACCAATCAAATATCATGAAAATAACCGGACTAAGCCAACCCATAGGTGATTGGTTTGAGTTAATTGAGCTAGGCTTTCTTGTCCTAGCCATCGGGTCATTTATCTCTTATATTGTAATTAAACTTCCTATGTTTTCAAAAAAAAAAAAAAAATTAAACTGCCTATAATTTTTTTTTAAAAAAATAATTCTCAGGTGCGTCAAAACAAATAATAAGTAACAAGTTTTCATCCAAATTTCTAATACATCAAATTGGCAAAATAGGAATTACAAGTACTTACTTTTTCTTCCTCTATCATCATCCATGAACTTTGTGCATGTCATTCATGGAAGGCAATTTTCAACCGTACAGAACATCTATGGGAACCCGTATGTCCACATCTATGGGAACCCTATGTTACATCATTCTTCTTTGATCTAGCATAATATGTAATATTATTTTGTTGGGCATTTTTTTAAAGATAATTTGGATGGGCTTTTGTGGGCTTGCCTTGTGTGATAAATACTGTGTAAACTCTAAGAACACGCATCTTGTTCCTACTCCAACTATGAAAGGCACTTTAATAATCTTGCCATATTGCCTTACACCATCATTAATTAGTTGTAATATCACTAGTTTGGGGGAGAAGACTTTGAGAATACTCTAGTTAAAACCTAAATATAATATATAGGATACTACTTAACCCAAAAATTATTATCTCCCCAAAACATTTCACATAAATTATGAAATTCTCAAATTGTGTGGATTGGATTGAACGAGTTTGTGTTGCGTGAGCATATGCAATATTGATCAAAGAAAAAAAAACTTTGACTAAATTAATGTAATTTGAGAATCTTAAATGATCGCGATATAGATTCATATGTGGCTAAAATTTTTAAAGTATTAATGCTCAAAGTCACTTCTAGCTGTAATTCTTTTGCAGGGTCCAAAGTAATAAAGTATTATGTATGTAATTCAACAAAGTAATAAATAAATTGGTTTGGATAATGAAATATTCATTATTATATATGTTGCGAAATTAAGTGTGAATTTGAATATGTTTGTATATGGACCGTAATAAATAATATACATATAAAGATGGATTGAGAATTAGGGTAAAAATTATAAATGTGTTTACTTTGTTAAATATTAAATAATACTCTTAGGGTCATGCTAACGAGTGCCCTTAGGGCATTGGTTAACAATCCATTTTAGGAAAGTTTTGATACCACTTTTGTAGGAAATGAAAGAAGCTTTCAAAATATTAATTGTTATTTTTTTCCTCGTAAAAATTTTCTTTAAATGGATTATTAACCAATGCTCTAAGGGCATTCGTTAGCATTTCCCATACTCTTAACTAATCAAGATTACATGTGTTTCCTCGGATTATATTTGGTTTACTTGTTAAATATTGCTCCTTGCCTATTCCATAAGGCCATTGACAACGGCCCATTTTGAATCCATAGCAGCATGTAAGGGGTTTTACTTATTTACTCGATGAGTTACTTTTTATATTTTTTTAAGTTCGTCAATTTCAAAATGAACATGTCCACACTAGCATTGATCTCTTCATGCAGTAGTATCTCGTAGCCAATGCAAATCTGTGACTGTCTGCATGCATACTCCACAACGAATGTCTACAGCTAGAGGCAACTTCATGTGGCTAGAGCATGAGATCACAGAAAAGAGTTGAAAAAACCAGTTTTACAACTTTTGGAAGTGGCGGAGTTATCAATAACCACGTAAGAAACCAATTAATTTGATCAAGGTACATCTAGCAATGAGCCTTAAATAGTGTTAGAGCTCCAATATTACCCGAAAAAGGCAATTAAGGGCAGTACAGAATGAGAATTTTTTTAGGGAGTCAAAGATTAAAAAAAGAAAAAAAAAAAAGATCACATATTTTTTTCACAAAAACCGTTCTGAAGGAATCTCCTCTAATCCAATAGCAACATTTTTTTTAGTTGTTGTTCTTGTAATATTTGATTTTTCAAATCCATTCCCATAAGGCCTTCTTCATTTCTTTCATTCACGACTTCTTATATTCTTCCAATTATATTTTGTACAACTCTTCCTCTCCTCATTTTCACTCTTATTCTCCCCCTCTTCTGTTAGACCCAAGCAACATTCTTCCAACAGTTCTTTCTCTTCCATCTTATTTTTCATATAAATTTTTCATGGAAAACGTTTGGTACCAAACATGTTAATTTGGAGCTATTTTGCTCTCACTTATTATATGACGGTTAAAGAGACCATTCATGTGTAATTTTTGTCACATGCTCTTTAAATATATTCTGTGGCTTGTTTAAATACTACACATAGATAGTCTTATAAACTGTCACATAATAAGTTGAAAAAGGTATCTCTAAACAAGTTTGGAACTAAACTTTTCCTATTTTTCATTTCTCCTTTTACTCTTACCTCACCCATTTATATATCATAAACTCCATTTCTTTAACATTTTAAATATTTTGGTAGTTTTTTTTAATTGTTTCTAATATCTTATTATTGATCTAATTGTTGCATCACATTTTCTATAAATTTTCTTTTTATATATTCATCTCATTATGATATGATAACATAATAGATAGTATCTGTTGGAAATCTTCGATATAAATTTGATAAAATCCAAAAACTAAAAAAACTGATTCAAGAATAGTATTTTCAATTTGACTCTATCAAAACTCACAACGTTATGTTTTACTCACCAAAACTACAAAAAGAGAAAGAGATCATTTTTATATTATAATCTATTCCTCGTTCTTTTAACTACACCAGCACCAAAACATACAAACATAATTAGCCTTCACTTTCTTAATTTTTCCAAATTCTTATTCTAATAGTTGAAATTGGTAAATTAACTTTTTTTTTTTTTAAAAAAAAGCATAGAAAAAAATGGCACATTTTCGAACTAAAAAATTTAAGCCTTTTGCACTCAATTTTTTTTTTTAATAATGATTAATTCAAAATCTTCCTTTTCATAAAATTAATTCCACAAAGAGAGAATAAGCTTAGAGGAACGAAAGTCAGAGCTTTTGTCCAACCCATATTGATGGTAGTGTTGAGGTCCTTGAGGTACTGGTGGTCCTAGATGAGTTGATACCTTCAATATAGAAACACTACATATGGGCAAGTTGGCTATTTATATTTTTTGGACCTCTTTGGACCAATTTAACTTTTGAGAGGGAGTTACTTACAAGTCTCCAAAGTATAGACTACATACTTTTACAATAAACCCCATTCAAAAAAAAAAAAAAAAAAAATCTTATGGGCTGGGAAGGCCATGGCATCACTTGGTCTCTAGATTAGATTCATATCTTTGATCCTAAATTGTTGTCAACATGATTTATATCGATGATCCAACTATTAATAAATTATAACATGCTAAAATTTGGATAAAGTTTGGTAACAAATTTGGTTGTATGTAGCCAATGTCAATAACTTACTCAATATATATTTTTTTTATTGAATATGAATTTTAAAAAATTCACCATTAAATAAAATTTACTTTTTATTATATCCTCCACGTTTGCAAATTTTCCATAAAATCAAAAATCAATTGCTATATCGTCACAAATGTTTAAGTTTTAAGTTTTTGTAATATAAAATTATGCATAAAAAATAAGTTTATAGATCAAATAGTAAATAACATATTATCGATATGAAATTTGACATATTTGTTAAGAACATAAAGAATAAGCAATTTGATAATTAGATTTTTAAAAAATATAGCAATGTTAATTATTTTGGTGGGAGTTGTAGATTTTGGCTATGACCAAGTTTATAGCCTAACATTGTCCTTAATATATATATATATATATATTTATTTATTTTTATATATTTTAAAAATACATTTGTAAAACAAAGTCATGTAAATTTTAATTTTTTAGAATGTATTTAGAAAACAAAGTCATGTATATTTTCTCAAATTGTAACTAGAAAAAAAGGTTATGTATTTTTGTTTACCTACTAAAATTAGAATTAAAATTAAAATTCTAATTTTAATGAAACAAATATTACTTTATTGTTATTATTTTCTTATTTTTACATTTTAATAAATTAGTGGGTAATACAATGTAAAGCCCTCGATATATGGGGGCAAATATAATTAGTCGATTTTATTGAGATATTAATGTGCTTCTTCTACTTGTTCATTGGGGTGAATCTTGAGGTTTAAAAAAAAAAAATTCTCAGGTGCGTCAAACTATTAATAAGTAACAAGATTTCAACAAAATTTCTAATTCATCAAACCGGCAAAATAGGAATTACAAGGACTTACTTTTTCTTCCTATATCATCATCCATGAACTTTTTGTATGTCATTCTTGGAAGGCAATTTGCCAACCCTACAGAACGTCTATGGGAACTCGTATGTCCACATCCATGGGAACTTTATGTTACATCATTCTTCTTTAATCTAGCATAATATGTAATATTATTTTTGTAAAGTTGTGATTTCCAACTAAATTGTTGGCTTTAATTCTATGCCAAATTTGACTGTAGTTTCTTCAATCATTTTCCCTGGATGTAGGTGGGTTTATTTGTAAGAGATGAGTGTGAGAGATCGGTGAAGAATCAAGCTTCAAAAGATGAATTAGTACAATTCGCAACTAGTTCACGAGTAGCTCGCAAGAAGCAACCTGTGAAAAGGCCATGTGTGAAGCACATGACTGGAAGCTGAAGAGTCATGCCAGGCTGTCATGTTCGCGAGTGTTTCGCGAGGAGGGCCATCCCGCGAAGTTCCCGAGAAACATTGTGTTTGGCAAAACGTTAAGTTGCTTTACCAAATTCTTTACATATACTATAAATACCCTCATTACCCACAGATTGTAATAAGTGATTTTTAGAGAGAAAACCCTAGCAAATACACTAGAGAGTTAGAGATTGTTATACCTACAATCATCTACACATTTTCTTATGGTTTTCCTCAACTCTTACCTATCCATCTCTAGATCCTTGAGAGGTTGTTAGTCCAAACACTTACCATACCCATTCTGAGTGTTAAGTGAGATTTTGGTGTTGATAAGAAGTATTGGAAGGATCCATTTAGTGGTGGATGCAATTCGGTTGAATTGCAGGATCCGTAAAACTAGAGAAGACAAAACTCAGAGAAGTTCGTTGGTAGCAGGAGCTTAAGGGCTCAAGTACATGGGGTAGACTAGGTTTGGAGGGCCTTTTGTTATTCGTGTGCTCAAATATGCTAGAGAGTTAAAGATTGTTATACCTACAATCATCTACACATTTTCTTGTGGTTTTTCTCAACTCCTACCTCTCCATCTCTAGATCCTTGAGAGGTTGTTAGCCCAAACACTTATCACACCCATTTTGAGTGTTAAGTGAGATTTTGGTATTGCTAGGAAGTATTAGAAGGAGCCATTTAGTGGTGGATGCAATCGGGCTGAATTGCGGGATCTAGAAAGTTAGAGAAGACAAAACTCCGAGAAATTCGTTGGTAGTAGGAGCTTGAAGGGCTCAAGTACATGGGGTAGACTAGGCTTGGAGGGTCTTTTGTTATTTGTGTGTTCAACTTTAATCTCTAGTGGATCGATTTCGACTAGGAAGGTCACAGAGAGGTTTGTCGCAGAGTTCTTCGGTTCCTCTTCGATAACACGTCTTGGTGTTATCTTGTGTTTGCATCTCTTTTCCATACTCTTTAAGCTTTCTTTTTATTGTTGAATATGGCTAAGGGTAGTGTTGTCGGTTCATTGCGCTTATTTATTCTTGTTTCACACTTAGTTTAAGTTAGAGTAAAAGCAATCTAGCCGTATTTTTTTATTTGAGGGTCTAAACAAGCTCTTGTGTTTTAGCATAAATCTGAGCTTTCAATTTTGTTGGGTATTTTTTTAAAGATAATTTGGATGGGATTTTGTGGGCTTGCCTTGTGTGATAAATACTTTGTAGACTCTAAGAATATGCATCTTGTTCCTACTCCAACTATGAAAGGCACTTCAATAATCTTGCCATATTGCCTTACACCATCATTAATTAGTTTTAATATCACTAGTTGGGGAGAGAAGACTTTGAGAATACTCTAATTGAAACCTTAATATAACATATAGGATACTACTTAACCCAAAACTTATTATCTCCCCAAAAAATTTCACATAAATTATGAAATTCTCATATTGAGGGGATTGGATTGAATGAGTTTGTGTTGCGTGAGCATATGCAACATTGATCAAAGAAAAAAAAAACCTTTGACTAAATTAATGTAATTTGAGAGTCTTAAATGATCGCAATCTAGATTCAAATGTGGCTATAAATTTTTGAAGTATTAATGGTCAAAGTCACTTCTACCTGTAATTCTTTCGCAGGGGTCCAAAGTAATAACGTATTATGTACATAATTCATCAAAGTAATAAATAAATTGGTTTGGATAATGAAATATTCATTATTATATAAGTTGTGAAATTGAGTGTGAATTTGAATGTGTTTGTATATAGGCCATAATAAATAATATACATATAAAGACGGATTGCGAGTTAGGGTAAAAATTATAAATGTGTTTACTTTGTTAAATATGAAATAATACTCTTAACTAATCAAGATTACAAGTGTTTCCTCAGATTATATCTGTTTTACTTGTTAAATATTGCTCTTTGCCTATTCCATAAGGCCCTTGAAAACGGCCCATTATGAACCCATAGTAGCATGTAACCGGTTTTACTTATTTACTCTGTGAGTTACTTTTTATATTTTTTTTTAAGTTTGTCAAATTCAAAATGAACATGTTCACACTAGCATTGATCTCTTTATGGAGTAGTATTTCATAGCCAATGCAAATCTGTGACTGTGTGCATATTCCACAACGAATGTCCGCAGCAAGAAGCAACTTCATGTGGCTAGAGCATGGGATCATAGAAGAGTTGAAAAAACCAGTTTTACAACTTTTGGAAGTGGTGTAGTTATCAATGACCATGTAAGAAACCAATTAATTTGATTTGGGTACATCTAGCAATGAGCCTCAAATAGAGTTAGAGCTCCAATATTGCCCCAAAAAGGCAATTAAGGGCAGTACAGAACGAGAATTTTTTCAGGGAGTCAAAGATTAAAAAAAGAAAAGAAAAAAAAATCAGTAAATATTTTCAAACAAATTGATCTGAAGGAATCTCCTCTAATCCACTAGCAACTTTTTTGTTGTTGTTGTTGTTGTAATATTTGATTTTTCAAATCCATTCCCTTAAGGCCTTCTTTAATTCTTTCATTCATGACTTCTTATATTCTTCCAATTACATTTTGTACAACTCTTCCTCTCCACATTTTCACTCTTATTCTCCCCCTCTTCTTTTGGACCCAAGCAATATTCTTCCAACAGCTCTTTCTCTTCCATCTTACTTTTCATATAAATTTTTTTATGGAAAACGTTTGGCTCCAAACATGTTAATTTGGAGCTATTTTGCTCTAACTTATTGTATGAAGGTTAAAGAGACCATCTATGTGTAGTTTTTGGTCATATGCTCTTTTAATATATTATGTGGCTTGTTTAAATAATACACATAGACAGTCTAATAAATCAGCACATAATAAGTTAAAAAAAGGTGTTAGGACATATGTGTTCACATGTTAAGAACATATGTCATATTTTATGTAAATTGGCTAATCCTTTGACAAAACGCACTCTACTTGTAATTGGATAGTTCTAGGTATTTTTAATACTTCAAGAAACAAGGTTTCAAGATCAAGTATTGAAGTCATCAAGTCTGTCCAAGAAAAAGCAAGTTGAAGTGCACAGATTTTAAAGCTCGACACCTGCTCGACAGCTACCTCGACACCTGCTATCTGTCGAGAATTAAAAAGTCAGAATTCCAATATGATTTTCTTGGGATCCGTGAATGTGTTTTTGGGCCTTCTTTTCTTCTAACCCTAAACATATAAATGGAGTGTTTTAAGAGCCGTCAACATAGACACAAGTTGCATAAGCATTGAGCAATCCTTGTTCAAGCAAATTGTGATCTAAGACGAAGTTCTTGACCTAGTTCATCTTTCTTCAAGAAGTTGCTGTGTGTTTGCACCATAGAGTTTTGTGACCAAGCATCTTCCTGATCTTCATCGCATAGGATGATCTGAAGAACTTTGCAGCCAACCTCTCTTCCTAAAGTTGGTGTTTGAAGTCGCGTACTAGGATCCGCGCATCTGGTTAGTCACGTACTTGGGAGCTGTGCATCAAAGGGGGAACTGTCACTACAGATCAAGTCCAATTGGGTATTGGGGTAAGGGTTTAACTGTAGATTGGTAAGGTACTTGGGATTCCTTTACTTGTAACCGCTTGATTTGATAATAGTAGAGTTTCGGGAGTGGTGACCTGAAAATCACCCGGTGGGGTTTTTGCCATTAGGGTTTTCGCCATTAGGGTTTTCCCCATTCATGAACAAATCACCGAGTTATTTATTTTTCCGCTGCATAGTTAGTTTTGGTGATTTGTTTGTACTGCCACATTTTTGCATGATAAATTGATTAATTAATAACTTGGCTTAATTAATTAATTAGTTTAAATCACAAGGGGTCATTCAATTTGTGGCCTATTAAGTGGTATCAGAGTGGGCACACTCTGATTAGGTTTAATCTTTGCTGTGATTGATCCATTGACCCCTGTTTGTCATGGATAGAGGGCAATCTCTTATTATACCTCCTCTATTTGATGGGACTAACTATGCCTACTGGAGGGTACGCATGAGAGCTTTTTTGCAGTCCTTAGATGAGAAGGTGTGGCAAGCTGTTGAGATTGGCTGGACCAAGCCAAAAGAAGCGCCGGCCGATTGGGATGAAGCCAAGATCAAGGCGGCAAACTTCAACAGCAGAGCGTTGAATGCCCTATTTAGCGCTGTCACCAATGAGGAGTTCAAGAAGATATCATCAACAGAAACTGCTAAGGAGGCGTGGACCATCCTCCAGACAACCTATGAAGGAACAAAGGCTGTCAAAGATTCAAGGCTACAGAGGCTCACTACTAACTTTGAAGAGATTAAAATGGAGGAGGATGAGTCGTTTGATGAGTTCTATGCTAAGCTTAAAGACATAGTGAACTCAGCCTTCAATCTTGGGGAAACCATCCCTGAACCCAAGGTTGTAAGGAAGGTGCTCAGATCTCTACCTGAGAGATTTCATGCCAAGATTACGGCAATAGAAGAATCAAAGGATATTGATAAAATTCCTTTGACTGAGTTGGTTGGGAACTTGCAGACCTACGAGCTAGGTTTATCAAGAATTGGCAAGTCAAGCAAGGGCAAGAGCATGGCCCTGAAGGCAAAGAGTAGTGATACAGATGAGTCTTCCGATGATGAAGATTAGAAGATGAAGTCCTACATTACAAGGCAGTTCAAGAAGTTTATGAAGAATGCCAATGGGAGGAGCTTCGACAAGGACCGAAGGCAATCTAGTTCTTCTCAGTTCAAGAGCCAAGACAAAGGAAGGAAGGATGCCAAGGATGGCGGTCAGTACACTGTTCCGGCAGGACCAAAGTGTTTTGGGTGTCATGGGTTTGGACACATGAAGAATGAGTGTCCTACATATCTGAAGAGCATTGGAAAGAGCAAGGCTCTTGCTGCAACCCTGAGTGACACTGAGCCTGAAGATGATTCCGACAATGAGGATGACGGAATCCTAAATGCCTTCACTGCCTCAGTCAATTCTACTGAAGGGATTGTTGAGGAAGAAGAAGAAGAAGAATTGGTGGATACTGAATGTGAGAAGATGGATGACAAAGATGATATCCATTCAGCTTATGAGAAGCTTTACAAGCTCTCTGAGAAACATGAGAAGTTATACAGGCTAGCTACCAAGAAGCTCAGTGATGTGGAACTTGATAGAGAAGAATTGTCCACAAATTTTGATGAGGCGAATCAAACTATTGGAGCACTGAGGTTTGAAAACAACTTCCTGGTTGAGAAAACCAAGAAGCTTGAAGCAGAGCTGTTTCAAGTCAGAGCTCAACTGGAAAGGACTTCAAGTGCAAAACTTGATGAGATGCTCAGCAACCAGAAATCTGCTTCAGATTGAACAGGTTTAGGGTATGGTCTTTCTTTCTCTAACTCTGCTTCTACTAGTTCTACTGTTTTTGTTCCTCCTGCTAATACTGTTAAAATTGAGAACATTGATGTTAAAACTGAATTAGCTAGTGAGAACATAGACAAGGAAAAATCCATCTTAGGAGCACCCCCTAAGTTAGATAAGAAAGATACTAAAATCCCTAGGGATAAGAAGGCTAACTTTCAAAAGCCTAAACAAAAGAAGCAGCATCTCTGTTATCATTGCGGAGCTGCCGGTCATACTCGACCAAATTGCTACAAGTGGCTAGCCACCCAACAGAGCAACAGTATGACAGCATCGGGAAGCCAAAATCAGCTTCAATCCTCTCTTGCTCCTCTTGGAGATCTTCTTAAAGCCATCATGTTCCTTTCGAACTTGAACGGTTTCAATTTTTCCCCCTCACCGCCGGTTCAAGGATTCAATCAAAGGAAAGGCTCTTCCAAGGTGTGGAAGAAAAAGGACTTAAAGTGATTTCATCACTTTCTTCTCCCTTCTTGTTTTTCTTGTGTGTTGAATTGCTTGTTTGTTTTGCATTTTTTTTGAGTCAGTCTAGTTTTATGCATTGTTTTTGCTTTGTTAACATGTCTTTGTGTGTTTATTTTCAGTTTTGTTTATTTTGTTTTTGATATAAAATAAAAAAAAAATTGAAAAATTGAAAAATACAAAAACAGTGTGTGTTTTGTGTACTTTGGTACTTGTGTACCTTGGATGGCCAATGAAACAAAGTTTTCTAAACTTTGTATCTCTTGTAGCTTAGATGAGCATCTTTATGCACAACTAAGCAAGTGAGCTTTGTGGCTCATGTTTGTGATGAGTAAGATTAGGTTATTTCTTAAACTTAACACTCATGTCACTCTTTTTGACGGGTAGGACTAGAAAATCCTAAGAGAAAGGCATAAATAACCATCTCACCACTGTTGCCCGCCAATCATTAATGACATCTGTATGCTTCGGCATAGCAAAAGTGTGATGTCAATGACATTTGTGTGCTTAGGCATAGCAAAATTGAAATGTCAAATATCAATGGGTATTTCTTTTCTTTCTCATAAGCCCATGCATGATATGTTTAAAAAGAAAATATGCAAAGAAATAAAAAGCAAAAAGATTAAAAATGCTTTAAAAATGGTTGCAAGCGTGTATTCTAGGAGATGTGGGAGTTATAAGATGTACCTCGAAGGTGATAGTCCCCATCAAACAGTTATGATTGTGTGTGAGTTAAAGTTATTTTCTCATATCTCAGATCGTCATAACATGTATATACATATGCAATCTTGCGATATTTTTCACACACAACACGCAATATTCTTTGCTACTTTTGATACATGTGCAGGTACAATGTGATTTGGCCATCACAAAGGATTTACACGTGCTTTTGTATGCTCACTAAACTATCAAGACTTATTTTTGAAATATAAAATTGGTTAGACTTGTTTAGTGTGTGTGTGTGTTTTTGGGAGATCCATGTGCTTAAATTTTCATTGAGAGATGATTTTTGAAAGCTTTTTATGTTGATTGGATCATGGTTGAGGTGTTTGTCTTGATTGCATTCATGTCTGTGTTTTTCACTTCTCGAAAAACTGCTTTTCACTGCTAGCTCGACACCTCCTCGACACCTTCTCGATACCTGATCATCTGTCGAGCTTCTAAGCCTTTTCTTATCGCAATCTCGACACATCCTCGACACCTGGTGGATCGATCGAGAAAGTTTCTGTCTTCTCGATACCTCCTCGACACTTAGTTGATCGATCGAGCTTCTGGTCTTTGAAATTGGTCTTGTACCTCGACACCATCTCGACACCTTCATCTGTCGAAGGCCATTTCCTCGACACCTTCCTCGATAGCATCCTCGATACCTCTCGACACCTCAGCTGTCGAGATTTACTGAGGTGCCTATTTAAGGATCTGTCGCGTTTTTTCTTCTCATTTCTCGATCTCTCTTCGATCTGTCCGAGGCTTTTCATCTCCCAAAACCACTTTTCTCACTCAAAACCTTCATCTAACGTGATTTTCGGCCCTTCGTTGCTTCAAATCACTTGGTATGATCTTTTTATCCTTCATTCTTCATGCATTTCATGATTTTGAATCTTAGGTTTTGAAGTTTTTTGAAAATTTTGGGGTTTTTCAAAATTGATGAGTTTTTCTTGAAATTTTGGGTTGGTTTTTCACTCAAATGATTTTAAAATGTCATACATTGCATTCCATGTACATTAGAATGATATTTTCATGCATTTAGATGTGTGTTTCTTGTATGTGTGCTGCTAGGTTTGGATTGGGCTGAGCCCATGATGCTTTTTATGTTTGCATGTCACATGATCATGCATTCCCATGCATACGTACTTTTTGTTCAAGATATTATCATATTTGAACTGTTTGGGACTTTTTTGATTGTCTCCCTCTCTATCTCATTCTCATTCTTTTACGTTAGTAGTGTCTATGGCACCCAAACGTAAATCCACTCCAGCTCGGAACCCTCTGTGTTCTGGAGCTTCCTCTTCTTCTGATACTACTCCTTTTAACCTTCGGTTCTGTGATGGAGATGCCCACAAGGCATTTACTGAGAACTTTTCTATACGAGGTGTTCATTCGGAACGCCAAGTCATTTTGGCGGACTTCGCCGACACTGACCTTCCCTCTGTCATTCACAGTAGGGGATGGGAGTCACTGTGTGACGTCCCGGTCACTTGTCCTCTCGTACTGATTCAGGAGTTTTACTCCAACATGTACGGGATTGATCGTTCAGTATCTCTTTTTCATACTTGCGTTCGAGGTACGCGCATTGTTGTCACACCGCAGCTAGTTGCGGATGTGCTTAGAGTCCCTAGGATAGAGTTTCCTGACTATCCTACATGTGAGCGACTGAGGACTGTGTCCAAGGATGAGCTCATTTCTGCTTTTTGTGAGCGCCCTTCTGATTGGGGTGAGCATCAGTATACATCATGTAGACCTTTTGCTAAAGGTCCTAGGTTCCTAAACATGGTGATGACTTTTGTACTTCATCCTCTCTCTCACTATAACTCTATCACAGAGCCTCGTGCTCGTTTCTTGCTATCTCTACTTGAGCATCTTACGATAGATTTTCCTTTTCACTTCATTTTCTCTATCATAGATGTTCATTTAGATTCGGCGTCCCGTGATAAGCTCATCTTTCCTTCCGCTATCACAAGGATTCTACGCCATTTTTCCATCCCTTTGCCTTTGTCCGACCACTTCACACACATATCTGCCATAGATGCCGCTACCGTAAAACGTAGTAAGGCGCAGTTTAGGTCGTGACAGCCGGATTCCACTCCTCCCTCGCGTTCGGCTCCATCCAGATCCGCTCCATCTACATCGGCTCCTCCTTCTTCTTCAGGCGATGTATCTCTTGGAAATATCATGGCATAGCTGCAGCGCATGGATGCTCGCCTCGATACACTCACCACTGAGTTGTATCAGGTGAACGTTCATGTTGGTCGTATTGCACGACGGCAGGCGACCATGGGTGGTTTTGCTTCTGAGGCTTCTCCTCCACCACCTCCTCCAGTTGCTTCAGATTCTGATGCTGAGGATGATGATGATGATGGTGATGACGATGATGCTTCAGATGATGATGATGGAGATGCTAGCTCTACTGATGAGATGTCTACATGACACTCTACCCTTTGTCATTCGTGACAAAAAGGGGGAGTAGTTTTGGACTATGAGAGTAGTCATCTTAGGGGGAGAGTTAGTATAGGACATTTTTGACAGGGGGAGTGTTCATATTTTTGAGGGATGTAGTGAGGTTTTGATGTATCTTTTCTTTTCTATTCTTGTTAGATACATTGATCTTGTATATGAGGTCTTGTGACCAGTTTACATACATTGTACTTATCTTTCTATATATGTGGATGTATGTTTCTTTTTCACCTATCTCTTTATGTGTTGTTTCTTTTCTACCTTTAGACACATGTTCTTTATATTTGTATGCAATCTAATTATTTCTGTTTCACACAAGATGCCTTGATGAGTTTTGTTTAAAATGTTTCAGAAATACAGGTTGTCAAAGTCTACTTGTCATAAACTCTCTTCTTGCAAAGTTTTTCAAGAGTTTGTGTTAGGATAGATTTTATTGTATTCAACAAGTGAATATGAGTTGAGTGATTTATGACTTCTTTCATATGTTCATTTGTTTGTTGTGGTTTTGTCACGGATTGCCAAAGGGGGAGATTGTTAGGACATATGTGTTCACATGTTAAGAACATATGTCATATTTTATGTAAATTGGCTAATCCTTTGACAAAACGCACTCTACTTGTAATTGGGTAGTTCTAGGTGTTTTTAATACTTAAAGAAACAAGGTTTCAAGATCAAGTATTGAAGTCATCAAGTCTGTCCAAGAAAAAGCAAGTTGAAGTGCACAGATTTTAAAGCTCGACACCTGCTCGACACCTGTTATCTGTCGAGAATTAAAAAGTCAGAATTCCAATATGATTTTCTTGGGATTCGTGAATGTGTTTTTGGGCCTTCTTTTCTTCTAACCCTAAACATATAAATGGAGTGTTTTAAGAGCCGTCAACATAGACACAAGTTGCATAAGCATTGAGCAATCCTTGTTCAAGCAAATTGTGATCTAAGACGAAGTTCTTGACCTAGTTCATCTTTCTTCAAGAAGTTGCTGTGTATTTGCACCATAGGGTTTTGTGATCAAGCATCTTCCCGATCTTCATCGCATAGGATGATCTGAAGAACTTTGCAGCCAACCTCTCTTCCTAAAGTTGGTGTTTGAAGTCGCGTACTGGGATCCGCGCATCTGGTTAGTCACGTACTTGGGAGCCGTGCATCAAAGGGGGAACTGTCACTACAGATCAAGTCCAATTGGGTATTGGGGTAAGGGTTCAACTGTAGGTTGGTAAGGTACTTGGGATTCCTTTACTTGTAACCGCTTGATTTGATAATAGTGGAGTTTTGGGAGTGGTGACCTAAAAATCACTTGGTGGGGTTTTTGCCGTTAGGGTTTTCCCCATTCATGAACAAATCACTGAGTTATTTATTTTTCCGCTGCATAGTTAGTTTTGGTGATTTGTTTGTGCTGCCACGTTTTTGCATGATAAATTGATTAATTAATAACTTGGCTTAATTAATTAATTAGTTTAAATCACAAGGGGTCATTCAATTTGTGGCCTATCAAAAGGTATCTCCAAACAAGTTTGGAACTAAAGCTTTCCCATTTTTCATTACTCCTTTTACTCTCATCCCAACAATTTATATATAATAAACTCCATTTCTTTAACATTTTATATATTTTGGTAGTTTTTTTTTTCATTGTTTCTAATATTTTATTATTGATCTAATTGTAGCCTAACATTTTCAAAAAATTTTCTTTTTATTCATCTCATTATGATATGATAACATAATAGATAGTAACTGTTGGAAATCTTCGATACAAATTTGATAAAATCCAAAAACTAAAAAAATTGATTCAAGAATAGTACTTTCAATTTGACTCTATCAAAACTCACAACATTATGTTTTACTCACCAAAACTACAAAAAGAGAAAGAGATAATTTTTATATTATAATCTATTCCTCGTTCTTTTAACTACATCAGCACCAAAACATACAAATATAATTAGCCTTCGCTTTCTTAATTTTTCCAAATTCACAGTCTAATAGTTGAAATTGGTAAATTAACTAAAAAAAAAGAATAAATAAAGCATAGAAAAAAATGGCATATTTTCCAACTCAAAAATTTAAGCCTTTTGTATTCAAAAAAAAAAAAAAAAAATCATTAATATTGATTAACTCAAAATCTTCTTTTTCATAAAATTAATTCCACAAAGAGAGAGCAAGCTTAGAGGAACGAAAGTCAGAGCTTTTGTCTAGCCCATATTGATGGTAGTGTGAGGTCCTTGAGGTACTGGTGGTCCTAGATGAGTCGACACCTTCAATATAGAAACACTACATATGGGCAAGTTGGCTATTTATATTTTTTGGGCCTCTTTGGACCAATTTAACTTTTGAGACGGAGTTACGTACAAGTCTCCAAAGTATAGACTACATACTTTTACTATAAACCCCATTCAAAAAAAAAAAAAAAAAAATCTTAGGGGTTGGGAAGGCCATGGCATCACTTGGTCTCTAGATTAGATTCAAATATTTGATCCTAAATTGTTGTCAACATTTTTTATATCGATGATCCAACTATTAATAAAATACATGCTAAAATTTGGATAAAGTTTGGTAACAAACTTGGTTGTAGTAAATGGCAATAACTTACTCAATATTTATTTTTTATATTGAATATGAATTTTGACAAATTCACCATTTAATAACATTTACTTTTTGTTATATCTTTCATGTATGCAAAATTTCTAGAAAATCAAAAATAGATTGTTATATTATCAATCAAATATTTAAGCTTTAAGTTTTTGTAATATAAAATTATGTTTAAAAAATAAGTTTATAGATCAAATAGTAAATAATATAGTATTGATATGAAATTTGACATACTTGTTAAAAACATAAAGAAAAAGCAATTCGATAATTAGATTTTCAAAAAATATAGTAATGTTAATTTTTTTAGTGGGAGTTGTAGATTTTGGTTACAACCAAGTTTGTAGCCTAACGTTGTCCGTAATATATATATATATATATATATATATATATATATATATATATATATATATATATATTTATTTTAAGAATGCATTTATAAAACAAAGTCACGTAAATTTTTATTTTTTAGAACGTATTTATAAAACAAAGTCATGTAAATTTTCTCAAATTGTAACTAGAAAAAAAAGTTATGTACTTTTTATCCTACTAAAATTAAAATTTTAATTTTAATTTTAATGAAATAGATATTACTTTATTGTTATTATTTTCTTATTTTTACATTCTAACAAATTAGTGGGTAATACAACGTAAAGCCCCCGATATACGGGGGAAAATATAATTAATCAATTTTAATGAGATATTAACGCACTTCTTGTACCTGTTCATTAGGGTGGATCCCAAGGTTATGGCTCTTGCAATCAAATATTTTAAATTCTAGATAGTTCGTTTTTATTTGAAAATATTTTTTAATTATAAATGTTTACTAGAAAATATCAATTTTATTTTAAAACTTATGAAATAGAGATAAATTTGTTAATTGAATCTCAAATAGGATTTTTTGATAAATTTTTACTCACAACATAAAAAATATAGCACAAGATTTTAATGAAATTCTCACACGTCAACAAAAAATTCATAAAAAATATATATTTTTATTCACTTATTATATATAATTAAAGATAATGAAATAATATTAACAAACTTCCACATAACCTTTTGTCTTTAATTACATTAAATGACTCAATATATAAATATATTTGTTATATTAGTTAATTTAGAATTTCAAGTGACTCACTATTATGATGAAGGTTGTGATAATATATATATATATATATATATATATAATTTGTAATTAATTTGTGCATAACATGAACATGAACTGATGAACATGCTACCAATTTAAATATGAAACAAAGAAAGAAATTCCGCTTACATTTATTGCATTAAGCCTCAAACTATATCAAGCTGCCTGCTAGTAGGTGTAACCCGACAAAGCCGGCATCCATGGTGAAGGTGAACTTCATGTCATACAACATGAGAGTTATTATCTCTCTTGACTTGCACAGAGAGCTCTAGCTTCGTGATTTATGTCAGAAAAATCGGCTGCAACTTGGCCACACTTATCCTATAAAATGGTTGAATGGCCAGCATTTCTACTGCAAGCCAGTTTCGACTTTCGATAGAGCAATACACTGTGATTGAGAAATGGCCTCGAAATTAGCTCTCCTTGTTTCCGTAATGGTTGCTGCATTGGCACTTCCAATAGCTAAAGCCCAGTTATCCACCAACACCTTGCTTGGCGCTGGTGTTGTGCTTCAGGTCCAGCCGTCTTTTGTGCCTTGCAGTTTAGGTGCGAATGTTACTGCCGCCCCAGCTTTCCCAAGTAAGTTTGCTCAGAATTTGTTACAGTTAGTCCAATGCACCATGACTGTACACATTAGTCTCAGCTAATAAGGCACTTCAATCTCACCATTGTTTTTGTTATGTTTACTTCTAGATGCTCAAGTACAACTGCGGTGTGGAGCTGGACCAGTGCTTGCTAGTGCAACAACCAATGCCAGTGGAGTATTTTCATTATCCGTGGATTTGGCACGAGTTTTTCTCTCAGCAACAGTAAGCTTGAGTAATTGCAATCTAGTGGTTATAACACCCCTCTCCACCTGCAACTCCACGCTTCCTCCTGTGGGAGTCTTGGCATCGCGCATACAGCTCGATGGAATCAATATTTCGCTGGGCCGCATTGTTCTCACTTTTAACCCAGTTGGGTTCCGTTACATTTCCTCAACTTGAGGAATAGAAGAGTATTTACATGAATAAGGTCAATTGAACCAATGATATAGTATTTTCCTTTCCAACTCTTTAATAATGTTGTGAAGATTATCATCCAATCTGTAAACTCCTTTCCTAATTAAGGAGTACTCCTGTTGCTAATATATAATTAATAAAGCCTTTAATGTCCTTCAAATGAATATGGACTTAGTTGTGGATTTCGTTTGACTTGTATATGATAATCAAGGCTATGTTAATTGGCAAAAAGCCTTTTTGATGGTGTTCGTTTTGGTATTATTGTACGTAGGAAGCAAAAGTTTAATTTTAAAACTTATTTTAACCGGAAAGAATTATAGCGTTTAGAATATTTGGTAAACTACAGTGTTAAGTGTTGGAATATATTTATAAAAATCATAATATTTTATATTTGTTATTATTTTTAACTATTTGTTATGAGTTGGCTGCCTAGTAAACGTTAGTGTCTAACGTTTTTCTATTATTCAATCTTAATTCATTGCTTTAAACCATGATCTTTAATTGGTTGAGTTTGCACAGTTTTTATGTTACCGTTGGCATTCATATATTATGATTCAATATAATTACTATTTACTATCCATTTTAAAGATAATTATAACAACAACAAAGTAAATTTAAAACCCAAATAAACTTGATCTTTATTGTATGTTTCTTCTGCCAATATGAATATGCAGCCAACATGTCCGATTTTAGATGAGAAAATCAACTTTCTTATGGGCACCATTTTCATGTAAAAAAGAAAGCTACCTTCATTTTTGCTGAATCAAAATTCTAATTTCGTTTAAAAAAGATATCCTTCAAAACACTATATTTTTGGGTAAAAGAAAGGTGCTATTGAGAGATTCCTATTCTACAAGCGGCGTAGGCTTGTGAGGATAATCAGTAAAGTGGCTGAGTTGTTGTATCCCGAGGGCGGCACTCTCTATGTACTTAGTCTACTACACCGGAAATAGAAATGGCAATGGGTCGGGTTCGGACCGGGTTTCTTTATACCCGAACCTGCCCCGCGGGCTTGTACTCGTTACTTGAACCCAGCCCGTTTAATAAACGAGTTTTTTTTTTTTTTTTTTGGTTTTGTTTTTATTTATTTATTTATTTATTTTTAGGCCCCAAACCCGCCCTATCTAGCTAGGTCAGATTTGGGCCGAATTTGCGGCCCAATAAAAAAAAAAAGATTGAATTGAAGCCTATACCGGGGCCCAAGCAAAAAAAAGTTCATATTTTCTCATATTCAAATCTGAGTTGCAAGCAAGATTTTCCAATGGAGGAGTCACTGGTTATCAAAAGCTTGAACAAATAATCGCTAAAAAAGGAAAAAAATATCCAAAAAATATAGAATAAAATTAATGCATGTGTTGAAAATAGAAAGTATAAGCGGTGTTTGGAGAGAAGAAAAATGTGAGAGAAAATGATGGACTTACTATTCGTTGCTCATGATTGATGGTTTGGAATTTTTTTTAGGATCGAAATGGAAAAATTTAATAAAAAAATTGAAAATTTGTGGGGGCTTTTTAAGAAAAGGAAAGAGTGTGAGAGAAAAGAATGGTGGAGGGCTGGCAGTGAGATCAAGTGATGGCCGGCAGTGATAGAGCTTGAGGGTTAGTGAGACTGAGTGAGAGTGGGAGATGAGAGTGAGGGAAATGGGATGGGGCGGCTGAGTGAAATGAGAGCGTGAGGGTTGGGTTTATAAGTTTATATATATATATATATATATATGGTTTTTTGGTAATTTTAGTTCTAATCGGGTTGGGGTCGGGCTCGGGTTTGAGTTCTAGGCGTGTTTCACTAAGACCAGGACCCGCTTCGGGTTTTATTTAAAAAAAAACCCGACCCTATTGTTTCACGGGTCGGGTCAGGCCGGATACCCACAGGTTGGGCACTTTTTGCCATACCTAACCGGAAACCCCATAGACGATGTTTATCGTTTGAAGGCAGTGACATGGTCCATGCCTCAACTCTACCATTGTTTTGTTATGTTTACTTCTAGATGCTCTAGTACAACTGCAATGTGGAGCTAGAAATGTGGCTGCTAGTGCAACAACCAATAGCGCCAGAATATTTTCAATTCCCTTGAATCCTCTACAAGTTCTTCTCCAAACACTATTGAGTAATTGCAATCTAGTGGCTAACACTACCCTCTCCAGCTGTAATGCCAATCTTCCTTTTGTGGAAAGCTTGGCCTCGCCCTTAAAATACGTCGAAAACACTGTTCTTGGGAGAGATTTTCTAATTGGTACTCGAGCAAGTGAAGTAGGAATGCAAGTTTCCTCACTGAACCCTGATTTTTTAAGGATTTTGATTTAGAAAGCAATGCTGTAAGGATCCATGTTATTAAGAAAGAAAGCCTTTTGGAACATTGACTTGGGTAGCCTATAAGAGTTGGGAGGTTTGTAGGAAGCAAAGTCTAGTAAATAAATGGGGACTTCACTTTTGTATACAAGGTATAGGACAGCTAGGCCTGCAACTACTACAATCACAAAAAAGTGCAGGGTGTTCTAGATAATTAGATCATGGAGGCGACGAATGATGAGTCTTAGGGTCATTGTTGCCATGGATGGAGGTATAGATTTGTTTTTAGTCTTGACAGAATTGAATTAATTTAAGTTTGTTTGGCATGCATTACATTGATTGGCAAATGGGTTTTAAGTTTGAGGAGGTATGGGGTATGAATATTGGAGATAGAGCATGACATATAAGGAGAAAGAAAAAGGCCTGAGGAAAATTGAAAGAGAGGAATATGTATAGGGCATTGAACATCCTTTTGGTGCTTGTTTCAGGAATCAAGTTGTGCACACAATGGTCTATTTCTTTCCTAATGCGGTTTCTTCGCTAAATGACGGTGGCCAAATTATCTTAACAAACACTCATCCCAATTCCATATTTGTGCAAATGTGTGACAGTTATTAGTGATCACACATAATCTATGAGTTGAGTTTATATATCTTTAAGGTTTTGTAAATATGTGGGCACAAGTATATATATGTTTATGGGCTGAATTTGGAATCATGTAGTAACGAAATGGTCTCCTAATTTAATTAGTTTCATCAGGGCCTAGAGCGAGCACTTCCAGAAATTCTCAAAGGCCTGAGCCAAATTAAGGCCTAAAAGGTACGGGTTGGTTTAGTTTGGGGCATTTTCAATCTAAACCAACCTCGTTCGATTAGAAAATTGCCAATCCCAACCAATCAATTATCATGAAAATAACCAGACCAAACCAACCCATAGGTGATTGGTTTGAGTTAATTGAGCTAGGCTTTTTTGTCCTAGCCATTGGGTCATTTATTTCTTATATTGAAATTAAACTTCCTATGTTTTCAAAAAAAAAAATTAAACTTCCAATAATTTTTTTTAAAAAAAATAATTCTCAAGTGCGTCAAAACAAATAATAATTAACAAATTTTCATCCAAATTTCTAATACATCAAACTGGCAAAATAGGAATTACAAGTACTTACTTTTTCTTCCTCTATCATCATCCATGAACTTTTTGCATGTCATTCATGGAAGGCAATTTTCAACCCTACAGAACATCTATGGGAACCCGTATGTCCACATCCACGGGAAGCTTATGTTACATCATTCTTCTTTGATCTAGCATAATATGTAATATTATTTTGTGGGTATTTTTTTAAAGATAATTTGGATGGGCTTTTGTGGGCTTGCCTTGTGTGATAAATACTGTGTAGACTCTAAGAACACGTATCTTGTTCCTACTCCAACTAGGAAAGGCACTTTAATAATCTTGCCATATTGCCTTACACCATCAATAATTAGTTCTAATATCACTAGTTGGGGAGAGAAGACTTTGACTAGTTGAAACCTTAAGATAACATATAGGATACTACTTAACCCAAAAATTATTATCTCCCCAAAACATTTCACATAAATTATGAAATTCTCTAATTGTGTGGATTGGATTGAATGCGTTTGTGTTGCGTGAGCATATGCAATATTGATCAAAGAAAAAAAAACTTTGACTAAATTAATGTAATTTGAGAATCTTAAATGATCGCGATCTAGATTCATATGTGGCTAAAATTTTTAAAGTATTAATGCTCAAAGTCATTTCTAGCTGTAATTCTTTTGTTGGGGTCCAAAGTAATAAAGTATTATGCATGTAATTCAACAAAGTAATAAATAAATTGGTCTGGATAATGAAATATTCATTATTATATATGTTGTGAAATTAAGTGTGAATTTGAATATGTTTGTACATGGACCGTAATAAATAATATAAATATAAAGATGGATTGAGAATTAGGGTAAAAATTATAAATGCGTTTACTTTGTTAAATATTAAATAATACTCTTAGGGTTATGCTAACGAGTGCCCTTAGGGCATTGGTTAACAATCCATTTTAAGAAAGTTTTGACATCACTTTTGTGGGAAATGAAAAAAGTTTTCAAAATATTAATTGCTTTTTTTTTTTTCTCCATAAAAACTTTCTTTCAATGGATTATTAACAAATGCTCCAAGGACATTCGTTAGCATTTTCCATACTCTTAACTAATCAAGATTACGTGTGTTTCCTCGGATTATATCTAGTTTACTTGTTAAATATTGCTCCTTGCCTATTCCATAAGGCCATTGACAACGGCCCATTTTGAATCCATAGCAGCATGTAAGCGGTTTAACTTATTTACTCGGTGAGTTACTTTTTATATTTTTTTTAAGCTCGTCAAATTCAAAATGAACATGTCCACACTAGCATTGATCTCTTCATGCAGTAGTATTTCGTAGCCAATGCAAATCTGTGACTGTCTGCATGCATATGTCACAATGAATGTTCGCAGCAAGAAGCAACTTCATGTGGCTAGAGCATGAGATCACAGAAAAGAGTTGAAAAAACCAGTTTTATGACTTTTGGAAGTGGTGGAGTTATCAATAACCATGTATGAAACCAATTAATTTGATCTGGGTACATCTAGCAATGAGCCTCTAATAGAGATAGAGCTCCAATATTGCCCCAAAAAGGCAAATAAGGGCAGTACAAAATGAGAATTTTTTCAGGGAGTCAAAGATTAAAAAAAGAAAAAAAAATAAAGATCACTAAATTTTTTCACACAAACCAATCTGAAGGAATCTCCTCTAATCCACTAGCAACATTTTTTGTTGTTGTTGTTGTTGTAATATTTGATTTTTCAAATCCATTCCCATAAGGCCTTCTTCAATTCTTTCATTCATGACTTCACATATTCTTCCAATTATATTTTGTACAACTCTTCCTCTCCTCATTTTCACTCTTATTCTCCCCCTCTTCTTTTGGACCCAAGCAACATTCTTCCAACAGTTCTTTCTCTTCCATCTTATTTTTCATATAAATTTTTCATGGAAAACGTTTGGCGCCAAACATGTTAATTTGGAGCTATTTTGCTCTAACTTATTATATGACGGTTAAAGAGACCATTCATGTGTAGTTTTTGTCACATGCTCTTTAAATATATTATGTGGCTTGTTTAAATACTACACATAGATAGTCTTATAAACTGTCACATAATAAGTTGAAAAAGGTATCTCTAAACAAGTTTGGAACTAAACTTTTCCTATTTTTCATTTCTCCTTTTACTCTTATCTCACCCATTTATATATCATAAACTCCATTTTTTTAACATTTTAAATATTTTGGTAGTTTTTTTAATTGTTTCTAATATTTTATTATTGATATAATTGTTGCATCACATTTTCTATAAATTTTCTTTTTATATATTCATCTCATTATGATATGATAACATAACAGATAGTAAATGTTGGAATTCTTTCATATAAATTTTATAAAATCCAAAAACGAAAAAAAATTGATTCAAGAATGGTATTTTCAATTTGACTCTATCAAAACTCACAACATTATGTTTTACTCACCAAAACTACAAAAAGAGAAAGAGATCATTTTTATATTATAATCTATTCCTCGTTCTTTTGACTACATTAGCACCAAAACATACAAACATAATTAGCCTTCACTTTCTTAATTTTTCCAAATTCTTATTCTAATAGTTGAAATTGGTAAATTAACTTAAAAAAAAAAAAAAAGCATAGAAAAAAATGGCATATTTTTGGACTAAAAAATTTAAGCCTTTTGTATTCAAGATTTTTTTTTTTTTTTTTTATAATAATGATTAATTCAAAATCTTCCTTTTCATAAAACTAATTCCCCAAAGAGATTATATAATGATTATATATATATATATATATATATATATAATTTGTAATTAATTTGTGCATAACATGAACATGAACTGATGAACATGCTACCAATTTAAATATGAAACAAAGAAAGAAATTCCGCTTACATTTATTGCATTAAGCCTCAAACTATATCAAGCTGCCTGCTAGTAGGTGTAACCCGACAAAGCCGGCATCCATGGTGAAGGTGAACTTCATGTCATACAACATGAGAGTTATTATCTCTCTTGACTTGCACAGAGAGCTCTAGCTTCGTGATTTATGTCAAAAAAATCGGCTGCAACTTGGCCACACTTATCCTATAAAATGGTTGAATGGCCAGCATTTCTACTGCAAGCCAGTTTCGACTTTCGATAGAGCAATACACTGTGATTGAGAAATGGCCTCGAAATTAGTTCTCCTTGTTTCCGTAATGGTTGCTGCATTGGCACTTCCAATAGCTAAAGCCCAGTTATCCACCAACACCTTGCTTGGCGCTGTTGTTGTGCTTCAGGTCCAGCCGTCTTTTGTGCCTTGCAGTTTAGGTGCGAATGTTACTGCCGCCCCAGCTTTCCCAAGTAAGTTTGCTCAGAATTTGTTACAGTTAGTCCAATGCACCATGACTGTACACATTAGTCTCAGCTAATAAGGCACTTCAATCTCACCATTGTTTTTGTTATGTTTACTTCTAGATGCTCAAGTACAACTGCGGTGTGGAGCTGGACCAGTGCTTGCTAGTGCAACAACCAATGCCAGTGGAGTATTTTCATTATCCGTGGATTTGGCACGAGTTTTTCTCTCAGCAACAGTAAGCTTGAGTAATTGCAATCTAGTGGTTATAACACCCCTCTCCACCTGCAACTCCACGCTTCCTCCTGTGGGAGTCTTGGCATCGCGCATACAGCTCGATGGAATCAATATTTCGCTGGGCCGCATTGTTCTCACTTTTAACCCAGTTGGGTTCCGTTACATTTCCTCAACTTGAGGAATAGAAGAGTATTTACATGAATAAGGTCAATTGAACCAATGATATAGTATTTTCCTTTCCAACTCTTTAATAATGTTATGAAGATTATCATCCAATCTGTAAACTCCTTTCCTAATTAAGGAGTACTCCTGTTGCTAATATATAATTAATAAAGCCTTTAATGTCCTTCAAATGAATATGGACTTAGTTGTGGATTTCGTTTGACTTGTATATGATAATCAAGGCTATGTTAATTGGCAAAAAGCCTTTTTGATGGTGTTCGTTTTGGTATTATTGTACGTAGGAAGCAAAAGTTTAATTTTAAAACTTATTTTAACCGGAAAGAATTATAGCGTTTAGAATATTTGGTAAACTACAGTGTTAAGTGTTGGAATATATTTATAAAAATCATAATATTTTATATTTGTTATTATTTTTAACTATTTGTTATGAGTTGGCTGCCTAGTAAACGTTAGTGTCTAACGTTTTTCTATTATTCAATCTTAATTCATTGCTTTAAACCATGATCTTTAATTGGTTGAGTTTGCACAGTTTTTATGTTACCGTTGGCATTCATATATTATGATTCAATATAATTACTATTTACTATCCATTTTAAAGATAATTATAACAACAACAAAGTAAATTTAAAACCCAAATAAACTTGATCTTTATTGTATGTTTCTTCCGCCAATATGAATATGCAGCCAACATGTCCGATTTTAGATGAGAAAATCAACTTTCTTATGGGCACCATTTTCATGTAAAAAAGAAAGCTACCTTCATTTTTGCTGAATCAAAATTCTAATTTCGTTTAAAAAAGATATCCTTCAAAACACTATATTTTTGGGTAAAAGAAAGGTGCTATTGAGAGATTCCTATTCTACAAGCGGCGTAGGCTTGTGAGGATAATCAGTAAAGTGGCTGAGTTGTTGTATCCCGAGGGCGGCACTCTCTATGTACTTAGTCTACTACACCGGAAATAGAAATGGCAATGGGTCGGGTTCGGACCGGGTTTCTTTATACCCGAACCTGCCCCGCGGGCTTGTACTCGTTACTTGAACCCAGCCCGTTTAATAAACGAGTTTTTTTTTTTTTTTTTTGGTTTTGTTTTTATTTATTTATTTTTAGGCCCCAAACCCGCCCTATCTAGCTAGGTCAGATTTGGGCCGAATTTGCGGCCCAATAAATGAAAAAAGATTGAATTGAAGCCTATACCGGGGCCCAAGCAAAAAAAAGTTCATATTTTCTCATATTCAAATCTGAGTTGCAAGCAAGATTTTCCAATGGAGGAGTCACTGGTTATCAAAAGCTTGAACAAATAATCGCTAAAAAAGGAAAAAAATATCCAAAAAATATAGAATAAAATTAATGCATGTGTTGAAAATAGAAAGTATAAGCGGTGTTTGGAGAGAAGAAAAATGTGAGAGAAAATGATGGACTTACTATTCGTTGCTCATGATTGATGGTTTGGAATTTTTTTTAGGATCGAAATGGAAAAATTTAATAAAAAAATTGAAAATTTGTGGGGGCTTTTTAAGAAAAGGAAAGAGTGTGAGAGAAAAGAATGGTGGAGGGCTGGCAGTGAGATCAAGTGATGGCCGGCAGTGATAGAGCTTGAGGGTTAGTGAGACTGAGTGAGAGTGGGAGATGAGAGTGAGGGAAATGGGATGGGGCGGCTGAGTGAAATGAGAGCGTGAGGGTTGGGTTTATAAGTTTATATATATATATATATATATGGTTTTTTGGTAATTTTAGTTCTAATCGGGTTGGGGTCGGGCTCGGGTTTGAGTTCTAGGCGTGTTTCACTAAGACCAGGACCCGCTTCGGGTTTTATTTAAAAAAAAACCCGACCCTATTGTTTCACGGGTCGGGTCAGGCCGGATACCCACAGGTTGGGCACTTTTTGCCATACCTAACCGGAAACCCCATAGACGATGTTTATCGTTTGAAGGCAGTGACATGGTCCATGCCTCAACTCTACCATTGTTTTGTTATGTTTACTTCTAGATGCTCTAGTACAACTGCAATGTGGAGCTAGAAATGTGGCTGCTAGTGCAACAACCAATAGCGCCAGAATATTTTCAATTCCCTTGAATCCTCTACAAGTTCTTCTCCAAACACTATTGAGTAATTGCAATCTAGTGGCTAACACTACCCTCTCCAGCTGTAATGCCAATCTTCCTTTTGTGGAAAGCTTGGCCTCGCCCTTAAAATACGTCGAAAACACTGTTCTTGGGAGAGATTTTCTAATTGGTACTCGAGCAAGTGAAGTAGGAATGCAAGTTTCCTCACTGAACCCTGATTTTTTAAGGATTTTGATTTAGAAAGCAATGCTGTAAGGATCCATGTTATTAAGAAAGAAAGCCTTTTGGAACATTGACTTGGGTAGCCTATAAGAGTTGGGAGGTTTGTAGGAAGCAAAGTCTAGTAAATAAATGGGGACTTCACTTTTGTATACAAGGTATAGGACAGCTAGGCCTGCAACTACTACAATCACAAAAAAGTGCAGGGTGTTCTAGATAATTAGATCATGGAGGCGACGAATGATGAGTCTTAGGGTCATTGTTGCCATGGATGGAGGTATAGATTTGTTTTTAGTCTTGACAGAATTGAATTAATTTAAGTTTGTTTGGCATGCATTACATTGATTGGCAAATGGGTTTTAAGTTTGAGGAGGTATGGGGTATGAATATTGGAGATAGAGCATGACATATAAGGAGAAAGAAAAAGGCCTGAGGAAAATTGAAAGAGAGGAATATGTATAGGGCATTGAACATCCTTTTGGTGCTTGTTTCAGGAATCAAGTTGTGCACACAATGGTCTATTTCTTTCCTAATGCGGTTTCTTTGCTAAATGACGGTGGCCAAATTATCTTAACAAACACTCATCCCAATTCCATATTTGTGCAAATGTGTGACAGTTATTAGTGATCACACATAATCTATGAGTTGAGTTTATATATCTTTAAGGTTTTGTAAATATGTGGGCACAAGTATATATATGTTTATGGGCTGAATTTGGAATCATGTAGTAACGAAATGGTCTCCTAATTTAATTAGTTTCATCAGGGCCTAGAGCGAGCACTTCCAGAAATTCTCAAAGGCCTGAGCCAAATTAAGGCCTAAAAGGTACGGGTTGGTTTAGTTTGGGGCATTTTCAATCTAAACCAACCTCGTTCGATTAGAAAATTGCCAATCCCAACCAATCAATTATCATGAAAATAACCAGACCAAACCAACCCATAGGTGATTGGTTTGAGTTAATTGAGCTAGGCTTTTTTGTCCTAGCCATTGGGTCATTTATTTCTTATATTGAAATTAAACTTCCTATGTTTTCAAAAAAAAAAAAAAAATTAAACTTCCAATAATTTTTTTTAAAAAAAATAATTCTCAAGTGCGTCAAAACAAATAATAATTAACAAATTTTCATCCAAATTTCTAATACATCAAACTGGCAAAATAGGAATTACAAGTACTTACTTTTTCTTCCTCTATCATCATCCATGAACTTTTTGCATGTCATTCATGGAAGGCAATTTTCAACCCTACAGAACATCTATGGGAACCCGTATGTCCACATCCACGGGAAGCTTATGTTACATCATTCTTCTTTGATCTAGCATAATATGTAATATTATTTTGTGGGTATTTTTTTAAAGATAATTTGGATGGGCTTTTGTGGGCTTGCCTTGTGTGATAAATACTGTGTAGACTCTAAGAACACGTATCTTGTTCCTACTCCAACTAGGAAAGGCACTTTAATAATCTTGCCATATTGCCTTACACCATCAATAATTAGTTCTAATATCACTAGTTGGGGAGAGAAGACTTTGACTAGTTGAAACCTTAAGATAACATATAGGATACTACTTAACCCAAAAATTATTATCTCCCCAAAACATTTCACATAAATTATGAAATTCTCTAATTGTGTGGATTGGATTGAATGCGTTTGTGTTGCGTGAGCATATGCAATATTGATCAAAGAAAAAAAAACTTTGACTAAATTAATGTAATTTGAGAATCTTAAATGATCGCGATCTAGATTCATATGTGGCTAAAATTTTTAAAGTATTAATGCTCAAAGTCATTTCTAGCTGTAATTCTTTTGTTGGGGTCCAAAGTAATAAAGTATTATGCATGTAATTCAACAAAGTAATAAATAAATTGGTCTGGATAATGAAATATTCATTATTATATATGTTGTGAAATTAAGTGTGAATTTGAATATGTTTGTACATGGACCGTAATAAATAATATAAATATAAAGATGGATTGAGAATTAGGGTAAAAATTATAAATGCGTTTACTTTGTTAAATATTAAATAATACTCTTAGGGTTATGCTAACGAGTGCCCTTAGGGCATTGGTTAACAATCCATTTTAAGAAAGTTTTGACATCACTTTTGTGGGAAATGAAAAAAGTTTTCAAAATATTAATTGCTTTTTTTTTTTTCTCCATAAAAACTTTCTTTCAATGGATTATTAACAAATGCTCCAAGGACATTCGTTAGCATTTTCCATACTCTTAACTAATCAAGATTACGTGTGTTTCCTCGGATTATATCTAGTTTACTTGTTAAATATTGCTCCTTGCCTATTCCATAAGGCCATTGACAACGGCCCATTTTGAATCCATAGCAGCATGTAAGCGGTTTAACTTATTTACTCGGTGAGTTACTTTTTATATTTTTTTTAAGCTCGTCAAATTCAAAATGAACATGTCCACACTAGCATTGATCTCTTCATGCAGTAGTATTTCGTAGCCAATGCAAATCTGTGACTGTCTGCATGCATATGTCACAATGAATGTTCGCAGCAAGAAGCAACTTCATGTGGCTAGAGCATGAGATCACAGAAAAGAGTTGAAAAAACCAGTTTTATGACTTTTGGAAGTGGTGGAGTTATCAATAACCATGTATGAAACCAATTAATTTGATCTGGGTACATCTAGCAATGAGCCTCTAATAGAGATAGAGCTCCAATATTGCCCCAAAAAGGCAAATAAGGGCAGTACAAAATGAGAATTTTTTCAGGGAGTCAAAGATTAAAAAAAGAAAAAAAAATAAAGATCACTAAATTTTTTCACACAAACCAATCTGAAGGAATCTCCTCTAATCCACTAGCAACATTTTTTGTTGTTGTTGTTGTTGTAATATTTGATTTTTCAAATCCATTCCCATAAGGCCTTCTTCAATTCTTTCATTCATGACTTCACATATTCTTCCAATTATATTTTGTACAACTCTTCCTCTCCTCATTTTCACTCTTATTCTCCCCCTCTTCTTTTGGACCCAAGCAACATTCTTCCAACAGTTCTTTCTCTTC
>CM043320.1:7387144-7441707 GCA_023736055.1 Quercus glauca | reverse complement strand
GAGAGGGTTTGGAATTCCGTTGAATACGGATGGCAGAAGCCCACTACTCCTGTGAGTGAGTGGCAAACTTCTGAAAAAGAAGCAGCAGGCTTCAATAGCAAAGCTATGAATGCCATCTTCAATGCTATTTCAATGGAGGAATTTAAGAGGATTTCAAATGTTGAGGTTGCTCATACTGCATGGAAAATCCTTCAAACTGTGCATGAAGGAACAAAGGCAGTTAAGATCAATAAATTGCAACAATTGACTTTTAGATTTGAAAGCATTAGAATGTCTGATGATGAATCTTTTGATGAATTCTATGCTAAATTAAATGATATTGTCAATTCTGCTTTTAATTTGGGTGAAATCTATGAACAACCTAAAATTGTTAGGAAGATTCTTAGATCCTTAACTGAGGACTTTAAACCCAAAGTGATTGCCATCACTGAAAGCAAGGATGTGGACTCCATCCCTGTTGATGAGCTTGTAGGATCTCTTCAGTCCTATGAGTCTGACCTACCTAAAGTGAACAAATCCAAATCAATGGCTCTTAAGTCAGTTGATAATGTTGATGGTGGTGGATTTGATGATGAGCTTTCTGCTACGGAGATTGCATATCTTGCCAAAAACTTTAAAAACTTTCTTAGGAATACCAACAAAAAGGCAAGAGGTACTTACACTGCTGAACTTAGAAACTTTAGGAAGAATGATCCCAATAAGGTTAATAACTTTGAAAAACCTAGAGAAAAAGTTGGTCAATCTTCAAATAATTCTTTGGGTCCTCAGTGTTTTGGCTGTCAAGGGTATGGCCATGTGAAATCTGAATGTCCTACATTCTTGAGGACTAAGGGTAAAGTTATGGCTGTAACCCTTAGTGATAATGAGGTTTCTGATGATGAGTCCGGTGGTGACGAGGATGGAAACTCCATTGCTTTCATGGCTACTGCTATAGTCAATGAAAGCATATCTGCTGAGGAGAACCCTTCTGATGGGGAACTCTCTGAAGATGCAGGTCTTCAAGAGGCCTACAACAAACTTTGCAAAGTTGCTGTAAAGGATGCTATGAAAGTTGAACTTGGCCTAAAGAAAATTGATTCTCTTGAGCTTGAAAAGAAAAATTTGCTTGTTATATTGTTTGATGCTAATGATCTTTTGAACAATGTTAAATCTGAGAACATGCTTTTGCTTGATAAAGTTAAAACTTTGGAACATGATTTATCTGTTGCTAGATCTGCTAGTTCTAAACTTGATCACATGCTGAATGTTCAAAAGTATCCTTCTGATAAAACTGGGTTAGGATATGTTGAAAGCATCTTTGATTCTGGACCACATTCCACTATCTTTGTTCCTTCTTCTTCTTCTGTACCTTCTGTGAGTAAGGTTGTGAGTAAAACAGTTAAACCCCCTGTGAGTGAGGTTGTTAAACCTGTAGAAGTTTCTCCACCTAAGAAGATTAGGGTAGATTTAAGAGAATCTAAACCTAAGGAGCCTACCAAATCTAAGGACAAGATGCATGGTAAACCTGCTTAGGTTTGTCATTATTGTGGTAAGTCTGGACACATTCGTCCTAACTGTTACAAGCTTCAAGCTGATAAGAGAGCAAATAAACCAAAAGTGCCTATGCCTCAAGCACAAGATCCTATGGTACTAATTGGTGAATTGGTAAAGGTGTTAAACCTTTATTCCAATCCTGGAGTTGGGAATCACTCGAATGTGAATAAGAACTCCAATGCTCGTGGTGCATCTAAAAGGTTTTGGATGCAAAAGACTCGTCCTAATTGAGTCTTTCTGATATGGTCCTTGTGCTTCATTGCTCTATCCTTTATGACCATTGTTCTTTGATTTTTATGTTTGTGTTTTTTTTTTTGTTCTAGGATTTGCATTGCATTACATTCATGCATTTCATTCTAGGTTTTATTTGTTTTCTCTTTTAATAAATAAATTAAAAAAAAGGGAAAAGGAGAAAGCAAAAACTATGTTTGACACTATTTGTCTTGATTTTTTGAAAACAAGGTTGGTCAATTTATTTACACATGTCATGTCTTGTGTACCTTGTTTAACTTAGATGAGCTTATTTTATTGCACTTGACTAGTTGAAACTTTGTAGTGCATGTTGTGTGGGAAAGATGTGTGTGGTTATTAATCACTTTGTCTTGATCTTGAAGTCACATGTTTTTTGACTGTCGGACTTGATCCTTTTGAGAAAGGCATAAATAACCATCTCACCACTGTTCACTAGCCAATCATGAACACCTTAGTGCATATCATAAGATTTTGTGCTCGAGAAAGTGTAGCATATGCACAAAAAGAACACAAGGTGTAGCCTCAATTAAATTAAAACTGGTGTGTACTATTAGGCTTGATGCCAATTCACTTAATTCAAACCGGTGTGTACTATTAGGCTGAATGCCAATTCATATAAATAAGAGGCAAAAATGCAAGAAACTTACATGATTACAAGCTTTTGTTCTAGGAGATGTGGGAGTTATAGGATGTAACTCTTTAGGCGATAGTCTCTTTTAAATTCTATGTGATGAATTGTGTAGACTTTGTGTTTGATTGCTATTCACATATCACCTCACATGTATCTCAAGTTTTTTGCTAGTATCACACACTACACAAGTTACTCTTTGTTAAACACTGTACATGCTAGTGTGTGTGTTTTTGGTCTGACCAACCAAGTTTGAAAATATCTTGAGATTTGTGCACAACATATTTGTTGCTTAAGAAAATTCAATGGAAGAATGATTGAAACTTGTTTTTGAGATAATTGGGATTAAAATTTGGGTTTTTGAAAAAGCATTCCATCTTATACTCATGCATTTTGTTTTTGTTGTTCAAATGCTTTGAGGAGTTGTTTTCAAAATTAGGTTTGCGTTTTTCAAAACTGTGTTTTTTCTCAAAAATTTTGTGAGCCTTTGCCCAGTTCGATCGATCCATCATGATTTTCGATTGATCGAAAAAGTGCTCTAAATTGTTTCAAAATGCCTGTCTCATTCGATCGATCGAATGTAATTTTCGATCGATCGAAGATCGTGGAGAAGCTTTTTTAAAAGATCAGATCTGACTTTTTCAAACACTATTTCAAACTTTTCAAACTTTTTCCTTTCTCTCTTCGACGAGGCAAGCTAAATAGTTCAGATTTTTGTCGTTTTCCTCCAAATTTTTTGCAAAGTTTCTCTTTCCTCAAGCCAGTAAGACTCTTTTGCCCTTCCTTTTGAATTTATTTTCATGATTTCATGCATTAATCCATGCATTTGTGGGAGATTTTCGGACTTTGCATATTTAGGATTTTCGTGTGATTCAAGCTCTATTTTATGCAATTGATCATTGGGTTTTTGTGGGGTCACATTATAAACAAGATCTTTGTTTGTTAATTTGATCAATTTTGAGTTTGGTGAAAAATTGAAAATTCTAGGGTTTCTAATTGATCCGAATTGGGGATTTTGTTCAATTAAGGTTTAATTGATGAAATTGGCTTGTTGTATTGATGAAATTAGTTATTCTAATCTGTTTTCAACATTGTGTAATGATTAATTCATCAATTTGTTGCAAAATTTTTCAAGTGGTTTTCAAATTTTTTAGGGTTTTTGTTAGAAACTCTATGTTCAAGCCAATTTTGTGTAAATGAACTTAATTTGAACTTGTTTACTGCATTAGTTCATGCATCACAACATTATATTTGTTCATGCATCATATAGATTTTTATTCTATTGTTTATTGTGCTAACTTGCAGTCTGCCATTGGTTTTGTTTTCTTCTTTTTTGGTTTTTCCTTGTGTCTCTGTCCTTTCCTTAGCATCATGCCTAGGAAGACTAGAGCCCGTAGGACTATTCCCTCTCCTTCTCCTCCCCCCACCTTCCTTTGATAGTGAGAGGTTCCCAAGTGAGAAAAACCAAGAGATTTATGAGACTTTAAACCTTAAGAGAAAAGTTTGGGTTGAGCGATTTGTCACCTTAGATGAGGTTGATCCTGCCATTAGGGCAAACTTTGAGCGTAGGGGCTGGTTACCACTGCTGGATGTTTCTGATCCTCCTCCTCCAGTTACCCTGATTAGAGAGTTCTTCTCGAACATCTCTATCCACGTCTATGATTCCAACACTCTAGTTAAGAGTTGGATACGAGGCGTAGAGTATGTCATTACTCCTACAGTAGTGTCAGATGCTCTAGGGGTACCTTTAGTACAGCACCCTGTCTATCCTTATGATGAGTCACCAGAGTTGAGTGATGTCATGTCTTACATCACTGGGTCTTCTATCCAGTGGGGTTCTGATCCTAGGATCACCACCGCTGAGCTTCCTGAGACTGTCTATCTCTTCTTTAGGATAGCGTGTCACTCTCTTTGGCCCATTTCTCATCTGCACACCATTCCTCTCGAGAGGTGTGTATTTTTGTACGCTCTTGTCACTGATGCTCCTATCAGTTTTCCTCATTTGTTTCTTTGTTCTTTGAACGATGTTTATAAGAGTTCATCTACTGCTCATGCTCTTGTTCATCCTATCTTTATTCATAGGATTTTACTTCATCTTGATTTAGATAATTTCCCTTCTTCTGAGCCCGTTCATGTGATTGCTCCCATAGGTGCTTCTTTCCTTAGACAGAAGGCTGCTCATCTTCGAGCTGGCTCTAAACACTTTAGGTCTGAGCCTTCTTGTTCCGCACCCCCTTCTTCTTCTACAGGTCCTGCTCGTGAGGCTGTTCCTGATCCTGTAGGTGCTGCTGCTGCTGTTCTTCCACCTCCTGTGGCTGACTTCGATGTTCGTCATACTTTGGAGATTGTCATGACCGTTCAGGTGGCTCATGGTCAGATTTTGGTGGACTTGTTCGATGAGATTCGTGCTCTGAGAGCGGTTTTGGCGCATCTTCGTTCATCCTCACCACCTCTTTTTGATGATGGCCTGTGATGTCCTTTGGCATTCCGTCACAAAAAGGGGGAGTAGAGTTTGGATACTTGTAGAGGGGTTTTTGTAGCTAGGGGGAGTTTTTGTTACTTTTTGAGGAGCTAGTGGAGTTTTTGAGATTAGATTGTATCTAGGTGCTTCACTATGTATATCTTTCTTTTTGGGCTATATTTGTTGGGAAATACATTTTTTATATATATGATTCTTGATTCTATGTGTTCACTGTTTATTGATTTATATTTATGAGTTTTTCATTGATATATGTCTTTATTATGTGTTGTGTGAATTTTCAAGAATGTGTTTATTTTTGGTATATCTAACATAGGGGGAGAGTTAGATTACATATCTGTTGATTTACTGTTTTTCTGTTACACATGCGTTTATGCGTTTGTTGAGTGTTTCAGGAATATACAGGTGCATTCGATTTGACTGCTGTCTACACTTGCAACTGATGGATAGTAGTTAGGATTGAATTTGGTTTATGAGCATTACTTTTTGTAAAGGGCTTTTTATTGTAAACTTTGAGCTTATAGTTTGTGTTTTGTCACGGATTGCCAAAGGGGGAGTTTGTTAGGTTCTAAAGTCTTAGGATTTTATGTATTTAGAACTCTAATTTGTAATGTTGGCAAACCATGATCAAAACAATGTATTTAGTCTTGTTTAGGCTTACTCAAAGTTGGTTTATTATTGTAAAGTTGGAATCGAGTGGCTGCAGAAGTACTTGGGACTTTCGGCCTGGCTCGATCGATCGAAGGACAGGCTCGATCGATCGAAAATTGCACAGGTTGTTTTTTCTGCAGAATTTCCAACTCAGCCCTACTTCATTAAACGTTTAGGGTTTTATATTTTTACCCTAGGTATATAAACTAAACCCTAGCCACGTTTTTGGAGGTTGTCCATATTGTATTGTTGCTCATACATTGCTGTGTTGTGTGAATCTCTTGTGAGATCATTGAGGAGCCTTCCTTTACACAAAACTTAGGGTTTTCAAGGTAGAGATGATTTCAACATCTTGAAGATCATTATAGTTGTAACCATTGGAACTTAAAGAAAAACAAGCGGGGAGCTTGTAGCTGATTGAGGAATTCAAGAAAGAAGGAGTCCGTGGATTCGGAGCTTACACGTGGTCGTGTCAGTAAGTTCTACTGGTGGGTAGCATTAGGAAGTCGAGCGGGGAGCTTGTAGTCCTTTTGTAAGAACTTTAATTCTTTTATAGTGAATTCTGGTTTGCCTTGAGGATCGGTGGGTCAAATCCTCCCCAGGTTTTTACCGTGTGGTTTTTTGGGTGATCATATCATTGTGTCTTTTATTATTTCGCTGCTTTATATGCTTGATATGATTATTTGATTGTTTTAACCTAGAATTGCTTAATTTGACTAAGTAACAACTTGGCTAATTAACTAGGCTACGCAATCTGGTTGTTTTTAAGGGGTCTAAAACCATTCAATAACATTCAAAATCTTTAGCTTGCTCATGTACTTTTCAAATTTAATTTACATAAGAGATTAAGAAGTATATGAAATTCACTTACTTGATAAATAGAGGTGGTATTTTTCTCTGATAGAATAATCTTTGCTAGATTAGTAAGGGGTCCATTGGTCAGTATGGTAATCTTAGATCCTGGATCAAGTGTTTTCACTACTGACTTCCAAACTTCCAATGCTAGAGGCTGCTTCTGAGGTGCTCCATCCTTTAAAGAGTTCTCTTGTGTGTACCTGGTACAGAAGTCCAGATTTTGGTTTCATGCTCAGACTATTCAACCCACAAATAGGTCAGACAACATCAAAACACTACATCATTACTAACCTGACCATGGCCAAGTTAGATATACACATGCACATGATGCAAGAGCCGGAAATTATTCTGATGGGTGAGGGAAATACTGAACAAGTATAATATCACGCCAATGTATTAAGGTATAGAACTTATGTGAATTACTTTATATTAATCACTGAATAATCAATCTTATATCAAGCTCCTAATGCTCTGTTGAGCATGTTGACTTATTGTTAGGACATATGTAGTTCACATGTTAAGAACATATGTCATACTTATTTATGTAAATTGGCTAATCCTTTGACAAAATGCACTCTACTTGTAATTGGGTAGTTCTAGGTGTTTTTAATACTTCAAGAAACAAGGTTTCAAGATCAAGTGTTGAAGTCATCAAGTCTGTCCAAGAAAAATAAGCTGAAGTGCAAAATCATTAAAGTTCGACACCTGCTCGATAACTCCTCGACACCTGCTATCTATCGAGATTTAAAAAGTCAGATTTTCTGATTTGATTTCTTGGGATCCGTGAATATGTTTTTGGGCCTTCTTTTCTTCTAACCCTAAACATATAAAAGGATTGTTTTAAGAGCCGTCATTAGAGACACAAGTTGCAACAGCATTAAGCAATCCTTGTTCAAGCAAATTGTGATCAAAGACGAAGTTCTTGACCTAGTTCATCTTCTCTGAAGAAGTTGCTGTGTATTTGCACCAAAGGATTTTGTGACCAAGCATCTTCCTGATCTTCATCGTGTAGAATGAACTGAAGAACTTTGCAACCAACCTCTCCTTCTAAGTTGGTGTTTGAAGTCACGTACTGGGATCCGCGCATCTGGTTAGTCACGTACTTGGGAGCCGTGCAGTAAAGGTGAAAATTGTCACTACAGATCAAGTCCAATTGGGTATTGGGGTAAGGGTTCAACTGTAGGTTGGTAAGGTACTTGAAATTCCTTTACTTGTAACCGCTTGATTTGATAATAGTGGAGTTTCGGGAGTGGCGACCTGAAAATCACCCGGTGGGGTTTTTGCCGTTAGGGTTTTCCCCATTTGTGAACAAATCACTGTGTTATTTATTTTCCGCTGCATATTTAGTTATTTGGTGATTTGTTTGTGCTACCACGCAATTGCATGATAAATTAATTAATTAATAACTTAGCTAATTAATTAATTGGTTTAATCACAAAGGGTCATTCAGTTTGTGGCCTATCAAGTGGTATCAAAGCAGGCACACTCTGATTAGGTTTAATCTTTGCTGTGTTGATCCATTGACCCCAGTTTGTCATGGATAGAGGACAATCATTAATTATACCTCCTTTATTTGATGGGACTAACTATGCCTACTGGAAAGTACGCATGAGAGCTTTTTTTGCAGTCCTTAGATGAGAAGGTGTAGCAAGCTATTGAGATTGGCTGGACCAAGCCAAAAGAAGCGCCGGCCAATTGGGATGAAGCCAAGATTAAGGCGGCAAACTTCAACAGCAGAGCGTTAAATGCCCTATTTAACGCAGTCACCAATGAGGAGTTTAAGAAGATATCCTCAACTGAAACTGCTAAGGAGGCGTGGACCATCCTCCAGACAAGCTATGAAGGAATAAAGGCTGTCAAAGATTCAAAGCTACAGAGGCTCACTACTAGCTTTGAAGAGATTAAGATGGAGGAGGATGAGTCATTTGATGAGTTCTACATCAAGCTTAAGGACATAGTGAACTCAGCCTTCAATCTAGGGGAAACCATCCCTGAACCCAAGGTTGTAAGGAAGGTGCTCAGATCTCTACCTGAGAGATTTCATGCCAAGATTATGGCAATAGAAGAATTAAAGGATATTGATAAAATTCCTTTGACTGAGCTGGTTGGGAACTTGCAGACCTACGAGCTAGGGTTATCTAGGATTGGCAAGTCAAGCAAAGGCAAGAACATGGCCTTGAAGGCAAAGAGCAGTGATACAGATGAGTCTTCCGATGATGAAGATTCCAAGATGAAGTCCTACATTACAAGGCAGTTCAAGAAGTTTATGAAGAATGCCAATGGGAGGAGTTTCGACAAGGACCGCAAGCAATCTAGTTCTTCTCAGTTTAAGAGCCAAGACAAAGGGAAGAAGGATGCAAAGGAAGGTGGTTAGTACACTGTTCTCGCATGACCTAAGTGTTTTGGGTGTCATAGGTTTGGACACATGAAAAATGAGTGTCCTACATATCTCAAGAGCATTGGGAAGAGCAAGGCACTTGCTGTAACCCTGTGTGACACTAAGCCTGAAAATGATTCCAACAATGAGGATGATGGAATCTTAAATGCCTTCACTGCCATAGTCAATCCTACTGAAGGGATTGTTGAAGAAGTGGATGAAAAAGAAGAATTGGTGGACACCAAGTGTGAGAAGATGGATGATCAAGATGATATCCATTCAGCCTATGATAAGTTTTACAAGCTCTCTGAGAAGCATGAGAAGTTGTATAGGCTGACCACCAAGAAGCTCAGTGATGTGGAACTTGATCGTGAAGAGTTGTCTACAAAGTTTGATGAGGCGAATCAAACTATTGGAGCATTGAGGTTTGAGAACAACTTCCTGGCTGAGAAGACCAAGAAGCTTGAAGCAGAGCTGTTTCAAGTCAGAGCCCAACTAGAGAGGACCTCAAGTGCAAAACTTGATGAGATGCTCAGCATTCAGAAATCTGTTTCAGATCGAATAGGTTTAGGGTATGATCTTTCTTCCTCTAATATTGCTTCCACTAGTACTACTGTTTTTGTTCCTCTTGCTAATATTGTTAAAGTTGTGAACACTGATGTTAAAACTGAATTAGCTAGTGAGAACTTAGACAAGGGTAAATCTATATTAGGAGCACCCCCTAAACAAGATAAGAAAGATGCTAGAAACCCTAGGGCTAAGAAGGCTAACTCTCAAAAGCCTAAATAAAAGAAGCAGCATCTCTGTCATCATTGTGGAGCTGCCGGTCATACTTGACCAAATTGCTACAAGTGGCTAGCCACCTAACAGAGCAACGGCATGACAGCATTTGGAAGCCAAAATCAGCTTCAATCCTCTCTTCCTCCTCTTGGAGATCTTCTAAAAGCCCTCATGTTCCTTTCGAACTTGAACGGTTTCAATTATTCCCCCTCACCGCCGGTTCAAGGGTTTAATCAAAGGAAAGGTTCTTCCAAGGTGTGGAAGAAAAAGGATTCTAAGTGATTTCATCACTTTCTTTTCCCTTCATGTTTTTCTTGTTTATTGCATTGCTTGTGTGTTTTGCATTTTTGTTGAGTCAGTCTAGTTTTATGCTTTGCTTTGTTAACATGTTTTTGTGTGTTTACTTTCAGTTTTGTTTATTTTGTTTTTCATATAAAAAAAATTTTTGAAAAATCATAAAAATACAAAAACAGTGTGTGTTTTGTGTACATTGGTACTTGTGTACCTTGGATGGCCATTGAAACAGAGTTTTCTAAACTTTGTATCTTTTGTAGCTTAGATGAGCATCTCTATGCACAATTAAGCAAGTGAGATTTGTGGCTCTTGTTTGTGATGAGTAAGATTAAGTTATCTCTTAAAACTTAACACTCATATCACTCTTTTTGACGGGTAAGACTAGAAAATCCTAAGAGAAAGGCATAAATAACCATCTCACCACTGTTGCCCGCCAATCATTAATGACATATGTATGTTTCGGCATAGCAAAAGTGTGATGTCAATGACATTTGTGTGCTTCGACATAGCAAAATTGGAATGTCAAATATCAATGGGTATTTCTTTTCTTTCTCATAAGCCCATGCATGATATGCTTAAAAAGAAAATATGCAAAGAAAATAAAAAGCAAAAAGATCAAAATGCTTTAAAAATGGTTGCAAGCGTGTATTCTAGAAGATGTGGGAGTTATAGGATGTACCTCGAAGGTGATAGTCCCTATCAAACAGTTATGATTGTGTGTGAGTTAAAGTGATTTTCTCATATCTCAAACTGTCATAACTTGTATACACTTATGCAATCTTGCAATATTTTTCACACATAACACGCAATATTCTTTGCTACTTTTGATACATGTACATGTACAATGTGATTTGGCCATCACTAAGGTGTTACATGTGCTTTTGTATGCTCACTAAACTGTCCTGACTTGTTTTTGAAAAATAAAATTGGTTAGACTTGTTTAGTGTGTGTGTGTTTTTGGGAGATCCATGTGCTTAAATTTTTCATTGAGAGATGATTTTGAGAGCCTTTTTATGTTGATTGGATCATTGTTGAGGTGCATGTTTGATTACATTCATGTCTATGTTTTTCACTTCTCGAAAAACTGTTTTTAAAAGCTGGCTCGACACCTCCTCAATACCTGTCTATCTGTCGAGCTTCTCAAGCCTTTTTCTTATCGCAATCTCGACACCTCTTCGGCACCTGGTGGATCGATCAAGAAAGTACCTGTCTCCTCGATACCTTGTCGATCGATCGAGCTTCTGTTCTTGGTTCTGGTGTTCATTCCTCGACACCTTCAGCTATCGACGTGCTTTTTCTTGATACCTTACTCAACACCTATCTCGACACCTCTCGACACCTCAGCTGTCGAGAATTACTGAGGTTCCTATATAAGGCTCTGTCGCGATTCTGATCTCATTTCTCTCGATCTGTCCGCGGCTATTCATCTCCCAAACCACCTTTTCTCTCTCAAAATCTCCTATCCTCGTGATTTTCGGCCATTCCTTGCTTTAAATCACTTGGTAAGATCTCATTTTCCTTCCTTATTCATGCATTTCATGTTTTGAATCTTAGGTTTTGGAGTTTTTGAAAAATTTTGGGGTTTTTCAAAATCAATGAGTTTTTCTTGAAATTTTGGGTTGAGTTTTTACTAAAAGATGTTCAAAATGTCATACATTGCATTTCATGTGCATTAGAATGATCTTTACATGCATTTAGATGTGTGTTTCTTGTATGTGTGCTGATAGGTTTGGATTGGGCTGAGCCCATGATACTTTTTAAGTTTGCATGTCATATGTTCATGCATTCCCCATGCATACGTACTTTTTGTTCAATATATTTGATATTTGAACTGTTTTGGGACTTTTCTGATTATCTCCCTCTTTATCTCTTTCTCATTGTGTTTACGTTAGTAGTGTCTATGGCACCCAAACATAAATCCACTCCTTCTCGGAGCCTTTTGCGTTCTGAAGCTTCTTCCTCTTCTGATTCTGCTCCTCTCAATCTTCGGTTCCGTGATGGAGATGCCCACAAGGCATTTACTGAGAACTTTTCTAGACGAGGTGTTCATTCGGAACGCCAAGTCATTTTGGCGGACTTCGCCGACACTGACCTTCCCTTTGTCATTCACAGTAGGGGATGGGAGTCACTGTGTGACGTCTCGGTCACCTGTCCTCTCGTGCTGATTCAGGAGTTTTACTCCAACATGCACGGGATTGATCGTTCAGTACCTCTTTTTCACACTCGCGTTTGAGGTACGCGCTTTGCTGTCACACCGCAGCTAGTTGCGGATGTGCTTAAGGTTCCTAGGATAGAGTTTCCTGACTATCCTTCTTGTGAGCGTCTGAGGACTGTGTCCAAGGATGAGCTCATTTCTGCTTTTTGTGAGCGCCCTTCTGATTGGGGTGAGCATCAGTATACATCATGTAGACCTTTTGCTAAAGGTCCTAGATTTCTTAACATGTTGATGACTTTTGTACTCCATCCACTCTCTCACTACAACTCTATCACAGAGCCTCGTGCTCGATTTTTGCTATCTCTTCTTGAGCATCTTACGATAGATTTTCCTTCTCACTTTAGTTTCTCTATCATAGATGTTCATCTAGATTTGGCGTCTCATGATAAGCTCATCTTTCCTTCCGCTATCACGAGGATCTTACGCCATTTTTCTATCCCTTTTCCTGTGTTCGACCACTTCACACACATTTCTGCCATAAATGCCGCTACCGTAAAACGTAGTGAGGCTCAGTTTAGGTCAAGATAGACGGATTCCACTCCTCCCTCCCGTTCGGCTCTATCCAGATCAGCTCCATCTACATCTGCTCCTTCTACTTCTACAGGCGATGTATCTCTTGGAGACATCATGGCGCAGCTGCAGCGCATGGATGCTCGCCTCGATACACTCTCCACTGAGTTGTATCAAGTGAATGTTCATGTTGGTCGTATTGCACGATGGCAGGCAACCATGGGTGATTTTGCTTCTGAGGCTTCTTCTCCACCACCTCCTCCAGTCGCTTCTGATTCTAATGCTAAGGGTGATGATGATAATGATGGTGATGACGATGATGCTTCGGATGATAGTGATGACGATGATGCTTCGGATGATGGTGATGACGATGATGCTTCGGATGATGATAGAGATGCTAGCTCTACTGATGAGATGTCTACATGACACTCTACCCTTTGTCACTCGTGACACAAAGGGGGAGTAGTTTTAGGTTATGAGAGTAGTCATCTTAGGGGGAGAGTTAGTATATGACATTTTTGATAGGGGGAGTGTTGATATTATGAGGGATGTAGTGAGGTTTTGATGTATCTTTTCTTTTCTATTCTTTATAGATACATTGATCTTGTATATGAGGTCTTGTGACCAATTTTACATACATTGTACTTATTTTCTCTATATGTAGATGTATGTTTCTTTCACCTATCTCTTCATGTGTTGTTTCTTCTCTATCTTTATACATATGTTCTTTATACTTGTATGCAATCTATTATTTCTGTTTCACACAAGATGTTTTGATGAGTTTTGTTTAAAGTGTTTTAGAAATACAAGTTGTCAAAGTCTACTTGCCATAAACTCTTTTCTTGCAAAGTTTTTCAAGAGTTTGTGTTAGGATAGATTTTATTGTATTCAACAAGTGAATATGAGTTGAGTGATTTATGACTTCTCTCATATGTTCATTTGTTTGTTGTGGTTTTGTCACGGATTGCCAAAGGGGGAGATTGTTAGGACATATGTGGTTCACATGTTAAGAACATATGTCATACTTATTTATGTAAATTGGCTAATCTTTTGACAAAACACACTCTACTTGTAATTGGATAGTTCTAGGTGTTTTTAATACTTCAAGAAACAAGGTTTCAAGATCAAGTGTTGAAGTCATCAAGTTTGTCCAAGAAAAACAAGCTGAAATGCAAAATCATTAAAGCTCGACACCTGCTCGATAGCTCCTCGACACCTGCTATCTGTCGAGATTTAAAAAGTCAGATTTTCTGATCTGATTTCTTGGGATCCGTGAATATATTTTTGGGCCTTCTTTTCTTCTAACCCTAAACATATAAAAGGATTGTTTTAAGAGCCGTCATTAGAGACATAAGTTGCAAAAGCATTGAGCAATCCTTGTTCAAGCAAATTGTGATCAAAGACGAAGTTCTTGACCTAGTTCATCTTCTCTGAAGAAGTTGCTATATATTTGCACCAAAGGGTTTTGTGACCAAGCATCTTCCTGATTTTCATCGTGTAGGATGAACTGAAGAACTTTACAACCAACCTCTCCTTCTAAGTTGGTGTTTGAAGTCGCATACTGGGATCCGCGCATCTGGTTAGTCACATACTTGGGAGCCGTGCATTAAAGGTGGAAATTGTCACTACAGATCAAGTCCAATTAGGTATTGGGGTAAGGGTTCAATTGTAGGTTGGTAAAGTACTTGGGATTCCTTTACTTGTAACCGCTTGATTTGATAATAGTAGAGTTTCGGGAGTGGTGATCTGAAAATCACCTGGTGGGGTTTTTGCCGTTAGGGTTTTCCTCATTCGTGAACAAATCACCGTGTTATTTATTTTCAGCTGCATATTTAGTTATTTGGTGATTTGTTTGTGCTACCACGCAATTGCATGATAAATTGATTAATTAATAACTTGACTAATTAATTAATTGGTTTAATTACAAGGAGTCATTCAGTTTGTGGCCTATCACTTATCATCTGCTTATATACTGGCATATAATATATTGATATGTCTCCTTAAAGACACATAAAAAGAGATGGATATTTTCCTGTTAAGTATTTAGGAGGGAATGTTTCCTTAATGGGGAAAAAATCTCATAAGAGTGGCAACCCAAGAGATCATAATTCCTACTGGTTGTCATGCCTTTTGAAATAAAGCAGACGATTCAATTCACATTGCATATTCCATTTTAAAATCTTTAAAAAAGAAAAAAAGAAAAAAGAGAGAGACTAAGAAGTAGAAATGTAACAAATTAATGCACCATGTATAAAACAATAGCCTTTGTGTACTTCTTATACGAACATAATTTTAAGTACCTTCTAGGGCTTCGTGGCAAATCTCGCGCCAGACCATAGAGAGTGTCAGAGTCTATAAGTCCACCACTCCCATGTGGGATAGCCTTAATGTATTTGCAGTCTCCAACACTTGAGAAGATTGCATCAGATTGGTTCATTGCAAATATATCTCCAAGACCAACTGGAATGTCATCACGACCCATCATATGAAGTAAATCATAAATGATGTCTATTGTTGCAGCATTTGCCCAACCGGTTGGACTTACTATGATTGCCTAGATGAAAGAAGAAATATAATGCACATAAAAACTGCTGCTTTTGATATGAATTGAAATCTCACAACCAAAATAGTTGCCATCTTATTTAGGATCAAACCTATGTTGTGCAATATTTTAAGCATGAGCTGTAGTATTTAAGCTGAAAGAAACTTGTAGTGCTCAAATTATACATTGTTAGAAAGGAGTGACAACTAAACGGTAAACATCATAAAAGAACCTAAAATAGGAAGCCAGGTGAAACATGAAATAAAGAACACTATACCTTGAGGTTGATCACTTCCACAGGTACTTTAAGGAGATAAAACAGAGTTAGAAAATCTCCAGCACTCATATCCATGTCAAAAACAACAGGTTTCCCGAGTTTGTTTGATCCAAAATCTGGTTTGTAAAGAACTTCTTTGTAATAAGGAAATTCTGTTGTAAAATTAAATCTCCCCGTATGTTGCGGGTAGTTTATAACCTGCACAAAAGTGTAATATAATTTCATCAACATATACCTCAACGTAGGATGTAAGACAATTTCAATGAGTTATGAGAGCATGACAGTACTTCATGATACAGGTAAATATCACTGCATGGAAATTGTGTGAGTGTGTTAATTTGTTTCAAGCATAAAATAACAAATCTCTCTTGAATGAAATTCAAGAATTTATGAACAAAAAGAAACACAGAAAAACTTACATCCAAGAAACTTCTATAAAATTGTCTGTTTAGTGTGCTGTCATTGTTCTGATTAGGTTTTGCATAAGTGGCAACTAGCATGTGAACTGCTTCTGGACCAGTTACCTCTGCTGTATAACCATCCTATTGGATTATTGCATAGTGCATCAATTTTGAACAAGACAAAATATAAGTCCAAGTAATATTATTACTTCTCTACAAATGAAGAAAACTACAATTCAGCTTGAGAATAAGTATTATATATACATATATGTATGCACCTACCAAAGCAGAATTATGGAGGAAAAGAAGGAGAGCTTTGGTGGGTGAGAGATAAAAAAATGAGTCCAATTTGGGGTAAGTGGTAACTATTAAGAGGTTGTCTATGGAATGTTACAAGACTAAAGCTACTACCTGACATTTTCCCTTCCCATTCTTCACAATGCAGAATGGATCTCTAAGTCCAGTCTGAACATGACCACTATGTACTCCACCCTTTGTTAAATTGAATCTTGGAATGTCACGGCCATCGAAGAATAGATTGGAGCCATCATTCACCCCATAAGGTTCGTTTGAAGTAACTACAGTTATATTCATATACTCCATTTCAGCAAATTCATTTTCCCCATTTGGCTTGTTTGATTTGCTCATGATTGAAGTTGCCACACCAGATGCAAAGGAATCCCACATAAAAAATTCCTGCAACAGGTTAAATTGTATTACCTTAACTTACATAATCCTTGAAATTGATGAAAATAATATGTTTAATAACTTTGCAAGTATGTATTTATATATCATACTCATAATTCACAGTCAAAGGAAAAGTCTTGAATAGAGTAAGATCATGTTAACATAAATTGACTAGAAGTCACCTTTAAGAAATTACCGTATAAAATTTTTCGCCAAGTTGTGATGCATCACGAGCTGTTTTCAATGACTGGAAGCAGTATTGTGCCTCATATGTATTCTGACTCTGCTCAAATGTGTTAAAGAAATTCGTACTTATTGGGATGGAGTTTGTTGCATCCAGAGGAATAAGGGTGATGGGAATACCAGAATGAAAAACCTGAGAGGAAAGTAATCATTATCAAAGGCAGTCACTTTTAGCTTCAAGAGATACTTTAATAATAAAAAAAGCATATACTATGTTGATGTAGTGAATTTTCTTTTGTCAAAAAAATAAAACTATATGTTAATCTATCAACAAAATCATTGATTACATAAAGAAATAATGATTGGTTATTAGCTAGTCCTAAGAACTTCCTTACCTGGTATGCAGCAAAGGGATCACCAAATATATTGGACTCTGCATAAGGATTACTAGTATAATCTGTGAACAAATTACCAGTCGGGTTCTTTGTCCTCACACCACCACCCATGATATAAATATGCTTGATGTTTTTCTTTAGATGTGGATTACTCATAAGGAAAATGGCAAAATTTGTACATGTTCCAATAAGAACTACAGTTATGGGACCTGCTGATATTCTGTCAATCATCACTTGCTGAGCAGTTGGTTGCCAAACAGGATTATAATTCCTTCTCCCCTAATTACATGACAAATAATGTGAGACATGTAATAAATGATATGACCATGTAGAATCAAGAAATGAACAAACCTTTATTCTCATGTGAACTAATAGAACCGTTATTGAAGTTCAGATATGATATTTGCAAACCCATTGTATAAAGATCTGGTTTGGGTTTCAATATCAAGGAACAGGACAGTTGAATATGGTTTGTAAATAATAATGATGGGGGCTCAAAAGACCATTTACTTTTACCTATGTAAAATACAAGAAACAATCTCTCTACTCATTAATATAATTTTTTTGCCGAATTCTCTGTTTTGGACAAAATAGTAAATATACATTTAGTAAAAGTACATTTGACATATGAACAAACCATGAACCAGCATCAATTTCAGAAAAGCAAAGATTTTTCCTAGCAATAAACAGAACAGTATGGCTAAAATTATTTTCATTTCCTGGTAAGAATGAATTTACTAACCCTAGCAAAATTTACCAATAAGAGGTTGGGCCTTGGTGCAATGCCAATTGCCTTCCACCAAGAGCAACAGGTTACAAGTTTGAGTTTGAGAATTAGTCTCTAAAAAATATTGAGAACTGTCTAACAAGCACCTCTCCCTGAAATTGCAAAAATGAAAGCTTTGTGCACCGCAATTTTCTAATAAACACAAGACAAACTCAATGGGAAAGACATCTTTAGGTGTCTGTCTTATACCAGTTCACCATGATTTGAATTGAGAACTTCAACTTATGGGAGTGATCCTTTGGTAAGTTTCTACTTTGAACAAATTAATCATGTCAAAATTGAAAACTCACATGAAACCGTATTGACATAAGACAAAAAGTCAGCATTTTCATTTTTCAAGAAGCTCAACACTCAACATAAGGTCAAAGACTAAAATTTCACTGTTGGAATATTCACGCGTGAGTGGTGTGTTTTGCTAAGTGGTGAAATCCCACTTTGAATACTAATGACATGAATGAGTGGTTAATATAAAATAATTTGGACTAAACTATTGGCTTAAGCTTTTATATTGTTATTTCATCGGCATGCTGTAATTTATGGCATGCAGATCCAGAACAGGCACAAGCAATAAAGATTTCATCCAAAATAGAAATTACTGTACAAATTCATACCTGTGGCAGGAAAGCTTTTCGGATTCCAAAGTTGGCATCAAGATCTACCCGCCCTCCTCGACCAACAGGATTAGCTTGTCTATATCTACAATATCCTGCAGTTGTATATCCCTGATACATTAAACTCACAGTTAGAACCATACACATAATAACACATTAATTTATGAATTCATTATGATTTTTTAAGCCAAACACTCACAGTTGAGGCTTTAAAAATTATAAAAAAGATGTAGTTTAGTATGTCAATTTACATGCATACGACCTTTCTAGTAAATTATAGATATTAAATTAATACAGAACACTTGTTCACACCTGTTCAATAAGAGGAAGATAGCCTCCAACATTTGGCAGTATTGTACCATCTTCAAGTATCCCACCATTGCCTCCAACTCCAACCGCAATATCATCACGGTCCATCATGTAAAGAATGTCATAGATTTGATTCACAGCATGACCAGCATCAGACCATCCATTTGCACTGATAGTGACTGCCTGCACCAAGTTAATACCAGGGTCTCTATATAGTAGGTGCTTTTAGGATGTGAAATGGATAAATTGTAGCTGACATCAGAGCAAATATGGCTGGTGATATTGATCCCAAACTTCTAGAGTGTGCTTGGTTTTTTGGTAGTGGTAAACTCATACTTAATGTGTTTACACTTTACAATCACAAATATGGCTGATGATGTTGATTCTAGAAAGCCTACTTTAGATAAGATAACAAAATCATTGCCTATGAAGAAGCTTCAGACTTGTAGAAGAAAATAGGCATGGTGGAGCACCTAACATAATCAGAGGGTGAGATTTGTTAAAAATATTTAGTATTCGTTTTGTAAATGATTGTTCTATACCTATTATTTCATAGTGGAAGTTTTGATTGGACTGAGTCCCGTGGTTTTTTTTTGCTTGTTGGAGGTTTTTCCATTAAAAACTTCAAAATTTTGTTTGTGAAATTGTGTTAGGTTTTAGATCATTGAGAGTGTTGGCAAATCCTAGTGCCATAACATATCAAATCTACAGCAAATCTTCAAGGATTTTCCTTGGAGTGCTAGACGTTTTGGTTCATGGAGATGAAGAGCTCATGGAAGAAATTCGCTTAGGGTTCTAGCTCAGTTACAATAAAGAAGGTAAGTGGGGCATTTGCAGATGTTGCAATAATGTGGCTAGTCATACAAAGGTTTTGTAAGAAGATTTTTTGTAATTATTTTTCTTGGATAGAATTTTGTATGGGACTGGGTCCCCAATGGTTTTACCATTTTACTATTAAAGAGTTTCTTCATTGGTTTTCCACTTTGTTACTAAATTTGTGTCTTTTTCTATTTTATTATTATTGTTTAGATTTGTAACTTTACTATGGTTGATAAATTTGCTATTATGTGGAACTAAAAATAAACTTGTTGAATTAATTTGTTTATTTCAATACATAAATTGATTGGGATCTAAATAGAATCTTTTCAATTTGCATCAGACAGATTAGAACACATAGGGGCCAACACACAATATTTTTCAAATTGTAGTTGATTTTTCCGTTAATGTAGATTATTGTGCTTTGTTTTTATTATTGCTTCTTTTCTCACAAAAAACAAAAACATTTTCTACTGTTTTTGACTCACGAAAAGTGTTTAAGATATAAAGTAGGTGCGGTAATGGTAAAGGTGGTGATGGTGGCAGAAACAGTGGTGTGGTAACAGCAATAGTGCAGATGGTGTGACATTGGTGCAATAGAGTGATGGTGGTGACACTGTAGGTGATTGTCAGCAGAGATAGTGGTCATGATTATAAGGAACACATTTAGGGTTAGTGTTCTTTGATGAGGAAACTCTGTTCTTGATGATTTTGTTGTTGTATTTATGTGTTTAAAGGTCTGGAATTTCAATTATGTAAGGTTTAAAATGGTTACTGATGAGGAAATATCACTAGGAATATTGATGGATGATGGAAATGCTTGTGACTTCTTGGAGAGAGTCATGTTCTATATTATGATATTGCTTTCAAGGAATATCTATCTACCTTCAAGAGAAAGAAAAGACAAGAGAGGAACACACACAAAACGCAACAACTTGACTAAATTTCATTCAAGATTATTGAAATAAGAGTTAAAAGCATATATTTAAGGATGATTAGCCTAGTACAACAAGTGATCATAAGGATTTACATATGTGTTTATACCCTAACTAACTCAAGCTAGTCTGTCTCGAAATAACTAATTTGTAACTAACTGAGCTCTTAATTGTCATATATCAAGGCTGAACCATAGGTGTCAATAGGCACTTAGGATCAGAAACTCAAACCTTGAGTTTCCGCCTTCGTTTGCAATTCGATCAAGCTGGCATGAACTTCAAGCTGTGACAACGTTTATGGCAGTAATGGTGGTGGTTTTGGAAGCAAAAATGAATGAAAGAGGATGAGAACACAAGGGAACAGTAGAAGATATCTCAAAAGCGGAAAACATTTTCCATTGTACCAGATATATATGGAGAAGTGGGAAACATTTTTCCAAAAAATAAAATTTGCTAAACAAACTAGCTTAAAAGGCAAGAAATTTAACGTTGAAATAGTTTGAGTTTCATCTGAACTTACTTCCACGTTAAACTCTGATCTGTTTAGCTTCAAGAGGTACAAGAGACCAAGCAAATCATCAGTATCAACATCTGTATCCAAAAGAATTCGATACGGGAGACCCTCAATACTGTACAGATTAGCTCCACCAGAAGAATAAAATAAAAAGTAATAGAGATTAGCTCCAACAACTCCTATAATTATTAGTACTACAACCCAGAATTTCCCTTGCAGCAACATGCTCATGCTTTCAAATCAAACCCCAGAATTCTCTTCCCTGCATACGACAAAAATATCAGCATCAAACATATAAAGCAAAGTATAACAAAAACATACAACAAATAATATCCAACACAAGCTGTACATTAGAGGTGTTCATATATCACAGAATGAGAAGTTAGCACAAGAAGGACTAGGTTGAATAATGGACCAAGATTGTCTAAAGTTCATATAGTAACTCTACCATATATAGAATGAAACAAGACTAGGTTTCTATGGATTTATTAAATCACTCATTTTGTAAAAATGGTTGGAATTTTAAGAACTTTATGAGATAAGAGTTACCCTAAAACTCTGAAGGATCTTAATCCAATGAATCAGGTGAAAATGCCTGGAACATGGGTCATAACACAACTGCATAATAACTGTCACTGGCAGTCTAGCAAGACTTCATTTTATTGTTAAGATTTAGTATTCAATAATAAATGATGTGGCAAATAAATAATGGTAACTGATTTTAAATTTTTAAAGATATATCAACACCCAATTCCCGACTCTGTTGTAACTTAAATGTTGTGTCATCATATACTCTCCATTTTAAAAGTAAATGAAGAAAATCCTCTTCACATCAAAAGACACCTAAGCAGTTCAATTTTCTGTCTTCAAAGGCTAATAGTCACTACTAAATTCTGTCTTTATTTGCTTACCTAAAAGAGTGTGGCTTGCATCCAATGCAAGTCTTGCCCTACATAAAAAAAAAAAAAAAAAAACAAAATCTTAGCTTTAATGATATTTGAGAGAGATTTTTTTTTTTTTTTTTTTAAGTGAGAATATAAAATAGTTAATATTTATCTTATTTTCAAACTTTTTATCAAGAGTGATGTTAGAGATACTACAAGTTTTACTACATAAGTGTCCGTTTGGAATTCGCTTATTTTGTTGAAAGTACTGTAAATAAAAGTAAAAGTTAGTTGAAATAGTACAATGAGACTCATGAATAATATCAAAAAGTGCAATGAGACCCATGAATAGTACCAAAAATAAACTGAATAGTAAAATAAGTTAGCAAAAATAATCTATGTCAAATGCACACTAAATCTTACATTTTTTTTTAATAGGAAGACTGAGATTTTATTAATTCAAAAAAAAAAAAAAAAACACACATCATTTGAGAGAGTGTGTTCTAAGAAACATGGGCTCTCTGCAATCTAAGTTCACCTATCTTTCAAGGATAATGCTTGCTATCGTTATTTTTATGGCAAATTACAACTTACCCACCTGTAATTTGGCCAAAATTTAAATTAACTACCTATGATTTAAAAGTTAGCCCTTTGCTCACCTAAAATTCACTCCATTAGGCTTCCATAACCCATCTTTGTACTTTAACATAACAAAAACATAAAAATCAAGATCTAAAAGCATTATGCATATTTCTTAAAATGGTAAAACTTTGGCTTAAGAACATTCTTCCTCTTCATAAGAATATTTTCAAATTTCAAGCCTATCAATCCAAACAAAACTGTCAAAGAAGATAGAAAAGACTGTGAAAGAAATTTATGGTGTGTTTGATTTAGTTTTAATTTTTGGTTGCAATGACTGTGGGTTTATGTTCAAAATTTATGAGTTTAATTTTTGGTTTAAACCCATAAACCCAAACCAAAAACTAAACCCAGAAATCTTGAACATAAACCAAAAATAATCGAGTGCCAATTTCTTCATAAATGTAGAAAGCCGTATGGGGAACGTGGGATGGCTATCAAACAAAACTTTAGGAAATATGTCTTTGTCGAAATGGACGACGAGGCTGTTCTCCACGTTTCTCATTTTTTTTTTTCTAATTTATTTATTTTTATATAGGAAGGACCTGTGAATTTTTTGTGATCTATCATCTATCAGTTGTTTGTTTTTTCAGATTGATATTATCATATTGTACTATGTAATTGGAATTCGTTCCTAAGCAATTTTTGCATTACGACAATGCCTTTATAAGATATATATATTACTAAAAGTTGATGCGTAACATTTATTGTTATTACGCTCCTATTAAACCACATCATAGTTACGTCATTTATTTATTTTTACCATGGCTTTTGAGTGTAATTGTGGTGTGCCTTTGTGTTAGAACCTCATTCCCTCTCCCTTGTGTGTGTGTGTTTGTTTCTAAAAAAAAAAAGAATAGGTAATTATCCCACATTACTTAAGAGAGTGTGTTGTGTGCAGTATAACTTGCCCCACCCTCCCTTAAAAGTTACCATGATTTTTGAGTGGAGTTGTGGTGTGCCTTTGTGTTAGAACCTCTTTCCCTCTCCCTTGTGTGTGTGTGTGTTTGTTTCTCAAAAAAAAAAAAAAAAAAAGTAATTGTCCCACATTGCTTAAGAGAGTGTATTGTATGTAGTATAACTTGCACCACCCTCCCTTAAAAGTTACCATGGCTTTTGACTGGAGTTGTGATGTGTCTTTATGTTAGAACTCATTTTTCTCTCCCTTGTGTGTGTGTGTGTGTGTTTGTTTTTCAAAAAAAACTTTTCTTCCCCCTATTTTCAAAAAAGAATAAGAAAAAACTCTTCTTCTCTCGATTAGTTCATATACCTACTGTTACATTTTTTCCAACATTTCTCTTTCCTTTTTGCCTCTTTATCTCCCAACTACTTTACCATTATACTTTTTCCATCTTTTTTATATTTTGACTCTTCTTCTACTCATTTTATTTGATATCATTTTCTCATTCAATTCATATTTTTCCCATACAAAACTGTGAGTACTCTCTCTCTCTCTCGGTGAATTTTTATTCTTTCTTATAACTCTAATGAAGGTTGATGGTTTTTTTTTTTTTTTAAATATGTGTTTTGTTATTGTGTTTTTTTTTTTTTTTTTTTAATATCCCATTAGAAAGTCTTCTCTTTCCTTTTTATAGTTCTGGTTAAATTTTAGTTTGCGTTAATACTTAGTTTTTTTGGAAACATAAATTTGAATTGAATATGCCTACTAATTGTTTGAATAATAAATTATTATAAAGCCTATTATTTATTCGTTTAGTTTCATTTTAATTTTGGTTAAGATAACAATGTAATTTTGTAACGAGTTTTTATTATTATGATAATTCTTTATTCCTTAAGATGTGAGAAATTTGAATAATAAATTTGAAACTTATAAAGTTTAGTTGTATATTAAGCAAATATAATACAATACAATATAAGTTAGAAGAATATGGTACACTTTAAAAAACTATTAATCAAACATAAAAATAAAAAAAATAATAGTAAAAAGATATATTTGTAGAGATAAAAAGAATAAAAAAAAATACTTGTAGAAATCTTTTTTTTTTTTTTTAAATAGACAATACTTGAAGTAATGGTTACTTTTTATATATTGTTGAGGTACAAATTTTAGGGCCTTGATTTATTAGCCCACTTACAAAATACTCATATGAGCCCACACATTATTCTAAACCTACATAAATATTCCCATATATATTACCCAAATATTCTCTATACTATTGGACCTTCACAAATACTCCATACACAAGCCCATAAATTGCCTTGGGCCCTTCCACAAATGTTACCCATTATATCTCACATATTACCCAACTTAGATTTTTCACAAATAATACTCACCATATTGCTACCAAAATTGAGCCACAAAACTACACTAATTCCACAAAAGCCCAACAAATATCATTTATAAAGCCCGGTACGATCCGGCAACTCTAAAGTCCGATACGATTCGGCACCTCTAAAGCTCGGTACGATCTGGCACCTCTAAAGCCCAGTACGATCCGGCAACTCTAAAGTCCGGTATGATCTGGCACCTCTAAGCCCGGTATGATCCGGCGCCTCTAAAGCCCAATACGATTCGGTTAAAGCCTGGTACGATCCAGCAACTCTAAAGTCTGGTACGATCCGGCACCTCTAAGCCTGGTACGATCCAGCGCCTCTAAGCCCAGTACGATCCAGCGCCTCTAAGCCCGGTACGATCCAGCGCCTCTAAAGCCTCGTACGATCCGGCACCTCTAAAACTCGGTACAATCTGGCACCTCTAAAACCCGGTACAATCCGGCATCTTTAAAGTCTGGTATGATCCGGCATCTCTAAAACCTGGTACGATCTGGCATCCCTAAAGTCCAGTACGATCCAGCATCTCTAAATCTCGGTACGATCCGGTGTCTCTAAAAGCACGTTGCTACACGGCAATATCTTTTGCAAAATCTTAAAGTCATTTTTTACAAAGCCCAAATACTAATTTGGCATTTATTTTCCAAAGCCCAAAGTACTATTTTGGCAAAAACAATTACTTTATGCTCAAAGCCCAAATATTCATTTGGCACTATTTTACAAAGCCCAAGTATTTATTTGGCAGTATTTTTACAAAGCCCAAATATTGATTTGGCACTATTTCTAAAAGCCCAATATTATTTTGGCACAATCAGGTATTATTTCAACACTTACTTTGCATTTACTAAATCTTTCACTCATGAGAAATATAAATTACTCATCTCTAAAAAAATATTGCTTTCACAAAATTTATGGAAACTATGTCTTTTTTCCATAATCAATTAACTACAAAGCCCATGAATATCACCCATGGCAAAACTACTCATTTTGTAGGGTTAACCAAGCCTAAGCAAGCTTATCTACAAAGCCCAGCAGGGTCAGTCCAGCCCACATACAAAATCCAGTAGCTGAATTCCTACGTAAAGTGACCAGCAAAAATCTTAGCACAAACAGCTGGAGCCTTTCTTATCAAGTCCTAACTTGTCTAAATCAAATTAGAAGAGGACACGTGTCCCTCAAGGGCTGAATCATTCCTCTACAAGCTGAAATCCCATCATTCCTCATGTGACATAAAATTGAGATGGATGTGACAAAAAGCTGAAAAGCTTCAGCCAGCTGTTACTTCTTTCTTCTCCAACTCATTTCAGTCAAGAACCCAAAGCTGCCATGACAAGGCCTTCAAAGCTCCTGAAACAAGATGAAACTAGCTCATTTTCATACTAAAAAAGTGTATTCTCTGGTTCATGAACCAAGCACATAAACCCAAAAGGGGAAACTTAGGGAAATGTGGTTTGGAGGGTACCAAGGGGATCCCAACAGAGTTTCCAGCAAGGACTCCAAGGTTGACACCTGGCTTGGGGTGGTCCAATCTGCCCTAGGGAACTCTAATTCTAGTTGCAGCATAACCAAGATCAATAGTCTCAAGCTTAGAAACTGAGTTCCTTAGTCCTTAGCTCTCAAATACTAATTATACTTCTACTCAAAAACGTTCAGCTCTCCCCAACAGAAAGCTCCAGCAGACTCACTATACTCTCTCACTCACTACTTATACTACTCACTCTTTGCTATACACTCTCACTCATTACTCATACTACTCACCAAACTCTTTCACTCATTACTCATACTACTTGCTATACTCTCTCACTCATTACTCATACTCTCTCACTCATTACTCATACTACTTACAAATGACTATCTCTACTCACTACACATATTATATTCATGAGCATGCCATGGCACCATTATGATCTTGCTGCACTAGCAGTGATCTCTCTCTCTCCCTTCATCTCACACTAAGTTTCTCTATTATTTATTATTATAGAACCCATGATATTTACTTATTCATTTACTATTAATGGTTATGATGTAACCGTGACTACAGAATTTTTCCCTCATATTGTTGTGTTAGAAGACTCTTCTCCCTAATTAACAGATGCTGAGTCTAAAAATATGGACATTTCTCTTAATCTGTGAAATACCTAGCAGCTAAAAGTTTATTCTGTTTTGTATTATTTTACTGCTGGGTCATTTTCTGCAGAAACATTTTTCTGCTGGGTTATCTTCTGCAGAAACATTTCGCTGCTGGGCTATTTTTTGCAGAAACGTTCTACCGCTGGGTTATTTCATAAAGAATGCTTTTTAACCGTGCTGACGTGTCCGCTATAGGGATTGTTTGTGGGCCATTCTTGTCAGTTCCAATCTAAGCTCAAGGCATAAAATATAGTGGATTTCTTGGATTTTCACCGATAGCCTTTGGGCCGTGCATCAAGCCCATCGTTGAGTTTCGGTTTAGACCCCCAACCCATTGTAAATCTTATTTGTCGAAAGGGAAACTTTTTCGCCCCCGACATTTTGGTGACTCCACTGGAGAATCTATTGAAGCCAAGAGTTCACCATGCCTCCTGAATTGCGTAACAGCCGTTAAGAGGGGACCAGAAACACCAGTCCTCCAGTGGCACAAAGCCATCACAATCAAGCTCAACAAGGAGAACAAGCTGACCAACATGAGGTCAACCAAGAAGATTCAGGCCGCCGATTTTCCTTCCTCTTGGAAACAATACAAGGAATGCAGCAAGCTCAGTTCGAATTTGCTGAATCTTTAAGGGTCTTGAGAAAGACTCAAAGACCAACTGCCCAGCCATTACATGAAGAACCAGATCCTAGAACACAGCAGAAGAGGGGATCAGCTGCTGGGAATCCTCAGTCTAGAGAGCAAAATGCCTCTCTTCCTCAGTTTGCTACATTATCTAATCTCATTGCTTTGCTGGAAAGAGAAAGGCTTAGCCAGCCAAAGGAACCAAGGCACTTTGTTCATAGGCCACCCTACCCAGATGAGTTGCTAAGCAAGCCATACCCGAAGAAATATGAAACTCCCACCTTCTCTCTTTATGATGGGAGGAAAGGAAATGCAATTGAGCATGTCAACAAGTTCCTCGATTCCATGGGTGCTTTTGCTGGAAACGGTGATCTTTGCTTAAAGGAATTCTCAAAATCTCTTACCGATCGTGCTTACACGTGGTACTCCACTCTACAACCAGGTTCCATTGCTACATGGGATGATATGGTTGAAAGTTTTTGCTCCAAGTATTTTCATGGGGAGGAAAATGTTACTATCCTCACTCTTCACAACATTAAGCAAAAGTCCTCCGAAGGACTCCTCGATTTCATTCGACAGTTCCGAGATGCTGCTCTTGATTGTTACGTATAGTTCAAAGAGCAAGAGCTAGTTGAGATTTGCATTAACAACGTGTCCCATGAATACCGTGCCCATTTGGAGAATCTTGATATTATGCAGTTTGCCCAGCTGCTCCAGAAGGCTCGTAAGACAGCCATATCGGTCAAGCCTTCCGCAGCTAAAAAGCCCAAGTCAGAAAAGAAAAATGCTCCTCAGGCTTTCATGGTCTCCACCAATGAACCAATGGTGGGAGAGAAACGAAAAAGGGAAGAACAGGAAGAGTATCCTCCCACCGTGCACTGATGAAGAAATGAATGCTGTCATTGACAAATGGATGGCTGATGGAGTGCTTAGGCCCTTTAAGCCTATCCGTGAGCCCACTCCAGAAGATATGCGAAAACCCATTCATTGTTGGTATCATAGATATGTTGGTCATGGGACTAGAAATTGTAAAGCGGTTCAAGGGACATTTCACCGAAAAATTTCAGTTGGCACTTTGAGTCTCGCTCGCGAACAAGGGGTCCAGTAGAACTCACTGCCTCAGCATCACAAAAGGAAAGCCACAGCCACTGTACTTTTTCATAATGGGGATGATGAGAGTGAGACTGCCAATGGTACAAGCATGCCTCCAGCAGCTATCCCTGCTCTTCAAAGAAGCCCTACCTTTCGAACTTTGTTCAATCAATTAGGGCTCAAGGAAGAGTCAAGAAGAGCAGCAACCAAAGCTTTTGTAACCATCGCTGCCAGCTCTGGAACACATTGCCTCACAGCTGAAGATCATGCCATCCGTGCCTTCCTAGAGACTACTAATGTCATCACCTTCATCGACGAGGATATGGAGGTAGAACACCCTGACCATAGTAAACCATTATATATTGCTACTCAGATTAATGATGTTCACATAAGAAGGGCACTATTCGACACTGGTGCATCACTTAATCTCATTCCAACCAGCACACTCAAAGCAGCTGGGATCCCACTCAACAGAATAGTTGGGGCTTCTATTGAGGTTTTCGGTTTTGCTGGAATTCATGAATGCACTGTTAGGAGTATACAGTTAATTCTCAAAGTGGGGCCCATTGTTGCTTTCACTAGATTTCATGTTATCGATTCACCCATTTCTTATCATGCTCTACTTGGGAGGTCATGGCTCCACAAACACAAGCTTGTGCCATCTACTTACCACCAATGTGTCAAGGGAAGATTTAATGGTAAGCCCATACGCATCCCTGCTAATCCTACACCATTCGACCTATCCGAAGCACACTACTTTGAAGCTACTTTTTATGATGAGTCCACCCTAAGTAGGGAAGATTCTACTTCAAAGCCTGTGGGAATCCCTTTACCCAGCTGGCAAGACATTAAGAATAATCCAGAAATAGACATGAGGTCTTTCCTTGATCAAAGGAAAAAGAAAAGAGAACATGGGGAAACCTCCAATGGTGCCTCACAGCCACATTGTGTACTAGTCTAGCTGCCGGATGGTCATTTGGGGTATCGTTTATGACGATACATAGGGCCTAGCTGTCTCAAACAGAAGGGTCCCGGACTGAATGAAGCAAGCATTACACCAACATGCTGTTATATTCAAGAAAAAGAAATGCCAGCGGGTAGAAGAAAATTTGCCCAGCAGTTTGGCAGAACTGTCTAAAGAACCCCCAGCGGTAACTAACTTCTCACCTGATGTGGAGCTGGAAACCATTAATCTCAGTGATGATCCTAATGTCCAGCGACCAACTTCAGTAAATGCAACCTTGCCACCGCTGGAAAAGGCTCAACTCATTTCACTATTAAAAGAGTACATTGATGTCTTCGCTTGGGAGTACCATGAGATGCCCTGTTTAGATCCCAACCTAGTAGCACATGCTCTTAATGTGGAACCAGGGGCAAAGCTAGTAGTACAGCCCATGCGAACCTTCCACCTTGATGTTGAAGCTTAAATCATTCAAGAAACCCAAAAACTTCTCACAGCTGGGTTCATCAAACCTATCATGCATCCAAAGTGGCTTTCAAATATTGTACCGGTCAAGAAAAAGAATGGGCAAATACGATGTTGTGTCGACTTCCGGAACCTTAATAAAGCATGCCCCAAAGATGAATTTCCACTGCCCAACATGGATATACTCATTAATTCAGCTGCTAGGCACGCTATGTTTTCATTCATGGATGGCTTCAGTGGCTATAACCAGATCAGAATGTCATCCAAAGATGCGGCCAAGATAGCCTTTCAAACTCCTATTGGTAACTTTTACTATACCGTCATGCCCTTCGATCTCAAAAATGCCGGAGCCACATACCAAAAGGCCATGACCGTAATCTTCCATTACATGATGCACAAAGAGATTGAGGACTATGTGGATGACATTGTTGTGAAGTCAAAGACCAGAGAAGATCATCTTGCTATCTTACAAAGGGTCTTTGAAAGGTGTCGACTTTACAAGCTTCGCATGAATCCACCCAAATATGCTTTTGGAGTTACAGCTAGGAAATTTCTAGGGTTTCTTGTACACCAAAGAGGCATAGATGTTGATCCTAACAAAGTACAAGCTATTGCTACTATAAAACCACCTGCAACACTCACACAGCTCAAAAGTTTCCTTGGTAAACTCTTATACATCCGACGGTTTATTCTAGGTCTCGCTGCCCTCACAGCTACCTTTGCACCATTGCTGAAGAAAGGAAAACCCTTCCGCTAGGATTCCAGATATCAGCAGGCATTTCTCCAGCTGCAACGACTCATAACCAAATTGCCAACCATATGTGCACTCATGCTAGGGAAACCACTCAAGCTATTTTTGGCTACCAATAACAAAGCAATAGGGGCACTCATAGCCCAAGATGACCAAAAAGGGATTGAGCGACCGGTTTATTATGTTAGTAGAAAATTAAAGGATGCTGAAACCCGCTATCCAAGGGCTGAAAGGGCTTGTCTTGCTCTAATATATGCTGCCTAGCGACTGCAGCATTATCTACTAGCTCACACGGTATAGCTCTTGATAAAATCTCATCCAATCCACTCACTCTTGAGGAGACCAGTTCTTTCCAGAAGGCTAGCGTAATGGCTCTTGTAATTATATGAGTTTGAGATCATAGCAATCACCCCAACGGTTGTAAGGGGCCAAGCCATAGCTAATTTGTTGTCAAATTTTCCTGGTGAAGACAACTGGGACATTACTGATGATATACCTGGAGAATTGCCAGCAGTTGCATTGGTGGAAACAGCTGGGGCAGTTTGGACTTTACATTTTGATGGATCCTCTACTACTTCTGAAGGAGGGCCTGGAATAGTTCTATCCAACAGTACCGGAGAAGTAGTGGGTATGTCATTCAAGCTTGATTTTCCATGCACTAATAATATGGCTGAATTCGAGGCATATCTCACGGGCCTAGCGATAGCCCATGAAATGGGTATCAAACGTCTTCGAGTAATTGGAGACTCAAATCTAGTTGTGTGCCAAGCTAAAGGAGATTTTGCACTCAAGGAACCATCTCTAGCTCCATATAGAGCTATCGCTTAAAGGTTCGAGGACTCTTTTGAGGAATTCAATATTGAACACTCCCTAAGGTCCGACAATCGCTTCGCCGATGCTTTAGCCACATTAGGATCAAAAATCAGATTAGAAGGTGCAACTACAGATGTTACTGTTGTGAAAAGGCCAATCCCAGCGGTACAAATGCTGAAGGAATAATTCTCTGATCAACTGCTGGGACAGACAGATTGACGGTCTTCCATTAAAGAAGCACTATTATCACCAGATGAGAATGATCATTTGAAAGTACTCAAAGATTATGCTCTAATGGCTGGAGAATTGTACAAAAAGCTACCTGGAAGAGTTCTAGCTAGATGCTTGAGCCCTGGTGAGTCCACTAAATGATTCAAAGAAATCCATGAAAAATCTTGTGGCCCAAGCAGTTCTGTCAGTCTCTACAGACGCCTCTAGCGGTTAGGCTATTACTGGCCAGAAATGGGCAAACAGGCTGCCACTGTCCAAGAGCAATGCACCAATTGCCAAAATGTCTTTGATCAAATGGAATCATGTGCAGTTTTTACTACCAACGATTGGCATGTACCCTTCCTTGAGTACCTCATAGAAGGCACCTTGCTTGACAATCATGAAGAAGCCTACTGCTTGAAAAAGTTGGCTACTCGCTATTTTGTGGAAGGAGGTATTCTTTTCAGGAAAGGGTTCAATGGGGAGCCTTTGAGATGCTTAGGGACTCCTGAAGCACAATTGGTTATGCAAGAGGTACATGCGGGAGAGTGTGGTGACCATCAAGGCAAAAGGAGACTTCCCCACCAGCTACTCAATTTGGGGTATTTCTGGCTTACAATGAAGCAAGATGCAGCTGAATGTGTGAAGACATGCCATACTTGCCAAGTCCATGGGAACCTCATACATTCTCACCCCACCAACCTCCAAAACATGATGACTCCTTGGCCATTTCATACTTGGGGGCTTGACCTAATAGGCTCAATCAATCCACCATCCAAGGGTCATATTTGGATACTAGTGGCCACCGAATACTTTACAAAGTGGGTTGAGGCCATCTCCCTAAAGAAGGCTACAAGCCCAGTTGTTGCCAATTTCATCCGAGAGCACATAATCTGCAGGTTTGGTATTCCTCACAAGATTGTTACTGATAATGACACTTCTTTTGCCAACAAAGATGTCCAAAAATTACTTGACTATCGCCACATCAATCACCGCAAGTCCACTCCTTATTATCCACAAGGCAATGGTCAAGCGGAAGCTACCAACCGAGTGCTATTGAGAATTCTTAGCAAAATGGTGCATGAATACGAGGGTGGTTGGACAGAACACCTGCTGGAAACCCTATGGGCATACCGAAGCTCAAGCAAAATAGCCACCAAACAATCACCATTCTCTCTTGTATATGGTACCGAGGCTATATCTCCCGTTGAGCTATTGGTTCCCACACCAAGGGTTGTTCACGGACAAGAAACAAACATAGATGTTGCCACTTGTGCAGAAATCAGAACTACTAATCGTGAAACCTTGGAGGAGATGTGAAATCTTGCCTATAACCGCACCCAGCGGTATCAGCAGCAAATGGCCAATGCTTACAACAAGGCCACGAAATCCAGGGTTTTTGTCAAGGGACAAATGGTTTTGAAGGCAGCAGATCATATTAAAAGGAATCTCTCAGCACCCTTTAAGTTTGCCCCAAGTTGGGTAGGGCCCTATCTCATAAGGGAAGCCAGTGCCAATGGTTATTATCATCTAGCTACAGCAGAAGGTGAAAGTCTCACGGAACCTATCAATGGCAAATGGCTTAAGTTGCACTACGCTTAGCTCAACTTTCAAGTATGTACCAAGTAACTCTCTTTTGCATGATCTTAAACTACTACTACTATGCCAATAAGAATTAAGCATTGCCTTTTGCCTCAAATATGAATTTCTTATAGTTACAAGTACTCTAATATTATTTTCCATGCATAAATATGCTTACTTTAAACTGTGAATAAAGTTACAGCCTTAACGGCTGGGCATCTTGAACCAAAATAGTCATGAACACAATAAGTATTTTCAAAATTATGTATATGATTTCCATGACTATATTTTAGCTTGAACATACTATTTTTTGATAAATGAAGTATTTTTCATAAATTGAATTCATATACTTGTTCATAAACCAAAAACACAGCTTGCACAGCTGGAGAAATATTGAGTTACTACACAAAGTTTATATGGCAAGTGCACCTTTGCACAAAACACAGCCTACATAGTCAAATATGCCCATATACATGACTTGTTTCATCACATCACAACTTAGAAACAAACTGTCCAAAAGTACCAAACTACTAATAATGTTAAAAAAAAAAAAAAAAAGCTAGTCAAATAAGTCATCGCCAAAGGTTTCCGCTGAGGAAGAAGTGCCTCCAGCTGACGATGACTATATTAATGCATCTCTCTGACTTAGCAAAAGTGAAAGCCCAACCCTCTTTGCTACTATTTCTCTCTCAAGATCAGCTATCTTTATTGAGAACTCATCATCTCTAACAATACAAGCCTCGGCAGCAGCCCGAATCTTGTCAAGGATGAATTGAACTCCAAATTTCATGAATAACAAGTCCTTAAGGGCATTTTTTCCACTCAAGTACTCTCTGCAAGTTTGATCTCTTAAGCCTTGTACGCTGCATACCTAGCAGCACTGCAACAAGCAATTTAAGTCCAAATTTCCTCAAAGAGGCACCTAATTTACATCTAGCTATGAAGTGTGGGTGTTTCCTTATGATAGCTGCCAGCAGTGGCTGACCTTCTGCAGGAATTTCAAACCGCTGGAACAGGATAGTATCACTTGAAAGGGGATGAAAATCAATTGCTAATTTTTCATTCTCTTCATCTTCTGCAAATCTTTCCAAGAATTCTTCAAGGCTCATTCCTTTGGTAGCAGCACTAGAAGACTCAACCCGTGGCTCTGTAAGAAAAGAGGCACAATTATATCCCCAGCAATAACAGAAAAGCATTCATATAGCCAAGTATCATTGAACAATAAACTTGCTTTACTGAATATGAACAACTCAAAGTTATCATACCTGAAGGTTCTTTGTCATGATGTGCATCATGAACGGTCGAAGAAACAATGTCTCCTTGGCTGGGCACACCAGTAGCAGCTTCTCTAGCAGAAACAATGGCATCAGGACCCTTGCCAGCAATAGCTTTTCCAGCAGAAACAGTGACCTCAGGATCCTTGCTAGCATGTTCTTGACCAAGCACCTCAGCAGCAATCTCTCTTGCAGTAACATCAGAGGCTCTTTATGCCAGAGGTAGCTGGGACCCACGCTGTCTTATGACTAGGGGCTTCACCCTTCAAGATCCATTTCTTTGGCACTCTAGGTGGGCTAACTTCAAGGGCCCCAACTACTGGGAACAGGAGGGATGAACAGTACCATGGGTCTTGTAGTGGCAGCAAGGGCTCCCTTGGTCCAACCTCCACACCATCACCCTCAGCAACTGCCCTATCTATGCCCCCAGCTGTAGCATCTCTTTCTGACACAAACGCCTCAGCGATGCTGGCACTACCAGAACCCAGCAGTTCTCCTTCTTCAGCCATGGGTCATAGGACCAAAGGTATTATGTCTCAGAAAAAAGAAAAGATAAAAAGAGCAGAAGAATACCCAATGCCACCAAATTTCAAACTCACACGTGTGATCAAGCAAAAACTGCTCACACGTGACACGGGGGGCTAAATGTTAAGGTACAAATTTTCAGGCCTTGATTTTATTAGCTGACTCACAAAAATACCCATATGAGCCCACACATTATTCTAAACCCACATAAATATTCCCAATATATTACCCAAATATTCTCTAAGCTATTAGGCCTTCACAAATACTCCATACACAAGCCCATAAATTGCCTTGGGCCCTCTCACAAATGTTACCCATTATATCCCACATATTACCCAACTTAGATTTAAACAAATAATATTCACCATATTGCTACCAAAATTGGGCCACAAAACTACACTATTTCCACAAAAGCCCAACAAATACCATTTATAAAGCTCGGTACGATCTGGCAACTCTAAAGTCCGGTACCATCCGGCACCTCTAAAGCCCAATACAATCTGGCATCTCTAAAACCCGGTACGATTCGGCACCTCTAAAGCCCGGTACGATCCGGCAACTCTAAAGTCCGGTACGATCCGGCACCTCTAAGCCCAGTACGATCCGTAACATCTAAAGCCCGGTATGATCCAGCACTTCTAAAGCCCGGTACGATCCGACACCCCTAAAGTCCGGTACGATCCGGTGTCTCTAAAAGCCCGTTGCTACATGGCAATATATTTTGCAAAATCTTAAAGTCATTTTTTACAAAGCCCAAATACTAATTTGGCATTTATTTTCCAAAGCCTAAAGTGCTATTTTGGCAAAAACAATTACTTTATGCTCAAAACCCAAATATTCATTTGTCACTATTTTACAAAGCCCAAGTATTTATTTGGCACTATTTTTACAAAGCCCAAATATTGATTTGGCACTATTTCTAAAAGCCCAATATTATTTTGGCCCAATCAAGTATTATTTCAACACTTGCTTTGCATTTACTAAATCCTTCACTCATGAGAAATATAAATTACTCATCTCTAAAAAAACATTGCTTTCACAAAATTTATGGAAACTATGTCTTTTTTCCATAATCAATTAACTACAAAGCCCATGAATATCACCCATGGCAAAACTACTCATTTTGTAGGGTTAACCAAGCCCAAGCAAGCTTATCTACAAAGCCCAGCAAAGTCAGTCCAGCCCACATACAAAATCCAGCAGCTGAAGGCCTACGTAAAGTGACTAGCAAAAATCTCAGCACAAACAGCTGGAGCCTTTCTTATCAAGTCCCAACTTGTCTAAATTAAATTAGAAGAGGACACGTATCCCTCAAGGGCTAAATCATTCCTCTACAAGCTGAAATCCCATCATTCCTCATGTGACATAAAGCTGAGATGGATGTGACAGAAAGTTGAAAAGCTTCAGCCAGCTGTTACTTCTTTCTTCTCCAACTCATTTCAATCAAGAACCCAAAGCTGCCATGACAAGGCCTTCAAAGCTCCTAAAACAACATGAAACTAGCTCATTTTCATACTAAAAATGTGTATTCTCTGGTTCATTAACCAAGCACATGAACCCCAAATGGGGAAACTTAAGGAAATGTGGTTTGGAGGGCACCAAGGGGATCCCAGCAGAGTTTCCAGCAAGGGCTCCAAGGTTGACACCTGGCTTGGGGTGGTCCAATTTGCCCTAGGGAACTCTGATTCTAGTTGAAGCATAACCAAGATCATTAATCTCAAGCTTAGAAACTGAGTTCCTTAGTCTTTAGCTCTCAAATACTCATTAGACTTCTACTAAAAAACATTCAGCTCTCCCCAACAGAAAGCTCCAGCAGACTCACTATACTCTCTCACTCACTACTTATACTACTCACTTTTTGCTATACACTCTTACTCATTACTCATACCACTCACCAAACTCTCTCACTCATTACTTATACTACTCACTATACTCTCTCACTCATTACTCATACTGCTTACAAATGACTATCTCTACTCACTACACATATTATATTCATGAGCATGCCATGGCACAATAATAATCTTGCTACGCTAGCTGGGATCTCTCTCTCTCCCTTCATCTCACACTAAGTTTCTCCATTATTTGTTATTATAGAACCCATGATATTTACTTATTCATTTACTATTAATGGTTATGATGTAACCGTGACTATAGAATTTTTTCCTCATATTGTTGTGTTAGAAGAATCTTCTCCCGAACTAACAGATGCTGAGTCTGAAAATATGGACATTTCTCTTAATCTGTGAAATACCTAGCAGTTGAAAGTTTATTCTGTTTTGTATTATTTTACGGTTGGGTCGTTTTCTACAAAAACATTTTACTGCTAGGTCATCTTCTGCAGAAACATTTCACTGCTGGGCTATTTTCTGCAGAAACGTTCTACCGCTGGGTTATTTCATAAAGAATGCTTTTTAACCGTGTTGACGTGTCCACTGTAGGGATTGTTTGTGGGCCATTCTTGTTAGTTCCAATCTAAGCCCAAGGCATAAAATATAATGGATTTCTTGGATTTTCACCGATAGCCTTTAGGCCGTGCATTAAGCCCATCGTTGAGTTTCGATTTAGACCCCCAATCCATTGTAAATCTTATTTGTCGGAAGGAAAACTTTTTTGCCCCCGACATATATTACATCTCATTATATAATATTTATATTCCCACACATTGCGTGAGTCTGTGGCTAGTTTATTTAAAATTTAAAATATTTAAAAAAAAGAAAAAAGAAAAAAAAAAGAGGAAAAATGCCCCTTATTGTATCAACCGGTCATATGTCCCCAAGCCACATACTTCTTCTCTAATTCTTATTCAAAAATCTTCCATTTCTAGACCTTGAAATAGTTAGGACTTTTATTTACGCAATATTGCTGCTATTGCATAAGATTGTATTTACTATTTGTGTTTCCAGAATTTTTGAACATAAACCCAAAACAAAAGCTAAACCTAGAAATCTTGAACATAATCCAAAAATTAAACCCATAAATTTTGAACATAACCCCACAGCCACTGCAACCAACAATTAAAACCAAATCAAATACACCACAAGTTTCTTTCTCAATGTTTTCTATCCCCTTGACAGTTTTGTTTGGATTGATAGGCTTTAGAATGTTCTTATGAAGAAGAAGAATGTTCACAATTAAAAAATATATATATGCTTTTAGATCTTGATTTTTATGTTTTTGTTATGTCTTTTGTGTTTTTAACGGTGAAAGTATAGGAGTGGTTTACGGAAGCCTAATGGACTGAGGTACAGAAGCCTAACGGAGTGAACCTCAAGTGGACAAAGTGCCAACTTTTAAACCACAAGTAGAAAATTTAAATTTTGACCAAATCACAGGTAAGTAAGTTGTAATTTGACAAAAGCATGGGAAAATAGAAGTATATATTGGCTGTTAATACAGCCAGCAGCGCATGCTCGTGATATATATCTAGCTATATATTAATAGTAGGATTTTGTTGCCTTCATAGAATTTATCTAAAGCTAATGATGAGAAAAAAGAACACTTAAAATTAAGTCAATGTATCATGCATGGGAAGGGTTTCATCACTCTCTGTCAATATGGTTTGTGATTCGCTTTCTCCTTCTAACTAAATTCGCTTTGTTTTTCTTGTACTTCTATATTGCTATCTTCTATGCGTTTTTGTATGAATTTATTGATCTTCTTTCTTATTTTATAGATTAGTTATGCATAGATGATGACGCTGAAAATCGTTGTAAGTCACACAGTCCTCACCTGCACAACACAGAACAAGAAGACCTTAGGAGAGTACCTATGTGGTACCGGCCAAAGACCCTCTGAAGGTTAAGTTAGAAAGCTTCTTACAACCGTAGAGTACCAAAGTTGGAGTGAATTATGCGTACTTTAGTTTGGGAGTGCGAAGGAGTGGGCTACGATGAGGTGTTTCCGTCAAGTTAAGGTGACCCTGACACCTCCAACAGTGAAAGGGTTTCGTCAGCCAACTCTCATTCTGTGGGGGAGGATGAGGACCTAGATGTGGATAGGTCGGAGAGTGATTCTAATGATGACTTAGCTGGTTCTGAACCCCCCACTCAATCTGTCATAGGCCCTGATGGGTTTAGGGAGTTTATTATGATTCCTTTGTGGACAATTAATGACTTCAACTCAACATACTTCAACACACTTCAACACACTTAGGGAGAAATACCAGATCCCTGTCAACATACCAATCCATCTACCCTCAAAACATGAAAAGTGTTGTTATAAAGGTTTGGAAGACGTCGGTGTGCATGAGCAGATACTGAAAGCAGGCCTGAGATTCCCTCTTAGCGCCCTTCACCATCGTCTTCTTCAATACCTCGGACTATCTGTCACCTAAATCTCTCCGAACGCTTGGAGAGTCTTCTTGGGTGCAGAAGTCCTGTACGGGGTCATGTCCGATGGGGCACGAACGATGAAGGTGGAAGAATTTTTTCATTGTTATCGCCTGTCCGAGATAACCCAACAAGGGGCATGTATAGTTTCATGCGTAGGAGTCCGTTGCTTAGGTTAGTATGTGACATTCTTGATTCAAATAGAAACTGGAAGAGTCGTTATTTTTTCATTAAAGAGGACAACTGGATGTGTCATCCCAGCGATTGGGAGTATATGCCTGTGGACAAAACTTGGGGTATAATGCCCCCATCTGGTATGTATCTGTCTGTCTCAGGTCTTTATTTACTTTTGTTTATTTTATCTGATATTCTTTCCGTCTTTGTTTCCAGCTCGAGATCATCCAGAAGACACCCTTGAAGAGTGGAGCTTTTTGGAAAAAAATCTTTACGACCACTAAGTTGTCGGAGAGATCGTGGTGGAAGTTGGTTACCTTGGATACCCTCTATTGGTACTGTGACGGTCCTGAACCAACTAAGGTTGCCCATTGTTACGACACACGAATCTGTCAATGTAAGTCCGTTGCCTAGTACTTGCCTTTTTTGCATTTTAGTAGCTCATCTTTTAACTCGTCCATTTTTATGCAGAAATGGAAGACAGTAAGAGGAGAGCCTTCATCAAGCAGCAGGCCACTGCTAGGAAGAAGCTAGAGGGTAGCCAACCCCCTAAGACGAGCCAAGCGCACCCATCCACCGAGAGAAAACAGTCAGAAAAGGAGGATCGTCCACCCAAAAAACCAAAGGTTGGGTCGGGGTCAACTATTGGTGAGACCCCAGCCAAGTTGCCCCCAAAGCCTAGCCCCGGGGTTAGGAAAGGCCTGATGAAGGGCCTTATCCCCATCGCCAAAGAGTGCCCCGTCCTCCTTCGTGACGACTCAAGCTACGCCCGTAAGCAGCTCTCGTCCATTATTAAGGACGATGACTACTCAGACTTAGGCAATCACACTACGGAGGCCATTGGGGAGATGGGCCTTTTTAGTTTGGCACAGGTTCTTTTATCCGTCCACTTGTGTTTGTTTTGCTTTAATGCTGTCTTGTCTAATATTTTGTCCTTGATTCCTGCAGGGGGTGGTTATGATGAAAGGGATGATGGATCACTGCATATCTCATGAGACGGTCCTGAGTCATCTGAGGGAAAAGCTTGGCGCTAGGGAGGCGGAGGTACAGAAGTTGTTGGCTTGGAAGGACGTCCAAGTGGGAAAGCATGACTTGACCAAACAGCTCCTAAAGGAGTTAGAGGCTCAAGTTGAAGCACTGAAGAAAATTCTGAAAGATAAAGAGGGCGAGATCACAGAGGTGAAGGATCAACTCCGTCAGGCAAAGGAGGACGCTATTAAGGAATATCGTGATTCCGACGACCTTCTAAGGGAGCTCGGCGGCTCCTTTGCTGACAGCTTTGATGACTGCCTTCGGTAGGTCAAATCTTTTTTTCCTAACTTAGACCTTTCCCACATCTCAATTGATGCTGGAGGCCAGACTCTTGCCTGTCCAGCTAATTCGAAAGGATCGGACGAGCTTTTTGCTGACAATGCAACCGTCGACCTTCGGGGTGACGGGGATGCCATTCCTGGTGAACAATAGAAATACGTTGAGGATGGTACCCGTCAGCCTAAGGATGTACAGATCGTGGAAGAGAAGAACAAAGATACCCGAACCATTCAGTAGTAGTTTTCACTTTTTTCTTTTTACTTAGCTTTTTTGTTAAAGTGTAAAGATCTTTTGAGAGAACAATATTATGCTTAATTTATCTGTCGCCTATTACTTGGCATGTAGACATTTTCCTTTATGGGCTTTCATAATATTTTGATTAGATGCTTAATGATATAGATATTTGTATATGATATTTGTTTGTTTAGTATCTGCAAACCAACTCTTGGTATGCCTTTTGTGAACTTCAATAAATACAAGTCTTTTGGTCAGAATGAGTCCATCCACTTTGTGGACTAAGCGTTATAAGTTAATCATTGAGCCCATCCAATTCCTATGTTTCATAAGTCATCCTTTCAGGTTTTAATCCGTCCACTTTACGGACTTGACGGGCTTATAGGTCATCCTCTAAGGATGACTTACGTCCACTTTGTGGACTTGTCATAAGTCATTTCTTAAGGATGGAATCCGTCCACTTTGTGGACTGGATAAACTTGAACCCGTCCACTTTATGGACTTGTCATAATCCATCTCTTATGGATGGGACCTGTCCATTTTGTGGACTGGATAAACTTGAACCCGTCTACTTTATAGACTTGTCATAAGCCATTTCTTAAAGATGGAACCCGTCCACTTTGTGGATCGGGTAGACTTGAGTAATTATTTTGGAATGCACCCATCTATTATATAGGAACTTATTAAACAAGAGTCATCCCTCTGGGAGGAACCCGTCCATTTTTATGGCTTAATGATCATGTAGAAATGTAGATAGCATACACATGGCAATTCTAAATAACTCTTTTTATTGTGTGATAAATATGCATAGATAATTGTTCAAAAAATAAAAAGAAAACTACCGTTCTAGTTTAAAAGTGCTGTAAAAAATTAATTGAAAGAAAATAAACTGGAAATAAGGAGTGTTGTTGTCCTTGCTACTGTTTACTGGTAATACTTCTTTAGGTGCTCTGTGTTCCATGGGTGATGCAGCCTTTGCCCATCCAGTGTTTCTAGGTGGTAGGTCCCCTTTCTATGCCATGATGCAATTCTGTATGGTCCTTTCCAATTAGGTCTAAGCTTCCCTTGGGAGGTGTCTTTTGTGGTGCCCATCACCTTTCTTAAAACAAGATCTCCAACTTGGAAGTTTTTGTGTCTAACTTTGGAGTAGTAGTGCTTAGCCATGAGGTTCTGGTATCATGCTAATCTTTGCTCGGCAGTTGCTCTAACCTCATCTACCAGATCAAGTTGCAGGCACATAGCTTCATCATTTCTACTCTCATCATAGTTTCCCACTCTGTAGCTTATGAGTCCTACTTCGGCCAGGATGACTGCCTCGCTTCCATATGCCAAACGAAACGGTGTCTCTCATGTAGGCCTCCTTGCAGTCGTCTTGTAAGTCCATAGGACGCTTGGTAAATCTTCAGGCCATATCCCCTTTGCCCCCTCGAGCTGAGTCTTGATGATTTTGAGTAAGGATCGGTTCGAACCTCAACTTGTCCGTTGGCTTAAGGGTAGGCAAGCGATGAGTAGTGATTCTTGATCCCTAGCTGTGAACAGAAGTCTCTGAATGCATCATTGTCAAATTGCTTCCCGTTGTCCAAGACCAGTACTCTAGGTATACCGTACCTGCAGATGATGTTTCTTCGAACAAAGCTTCACACATTCTTCTCTGTGATGGTAGCTAGAGCTTCAGCTTCTAACCATTTGGTGAAGTAATCTATACCGCCCATTAGGAATTTTAGCTGTCAGATTGCTATTGGGAACAAACCCATGATGTCCAATCCCCACTGCACGAAAGGCCATGGAGCCATCAATGGAGTGAGTTCTTCCATTGGTGGCAAGATGAGGTTGGCAAACCTCTGGCACTTGTCACATAATTTGACATAAGCAATCGCATCCTTCTGCATGGTAGGCCAATAGTATCCTGCTCGGATGAGTTTGTGCACTAACGATTGTGACCTAAAATGGTTTCCGCAGACTCCTTCATGGACTTCCCGCATGACATATTCAACCTCCTTGGGGATGAGACACCTCAGGTACGGTCTGGAGAAACCCCTTTTGTATAGAACATCTTTGATCAGAACAAAACGCGTCGCTTGAACCTTCAACCTCCTTGCTATTTCTTTCCTGTCAGGCAACACGTCGTCCCTTAGGTAAAAGATTATTGGTGTCGTCCAATTGTTCTTTGAACATATTTCCTGTACACTGACACCGTCTATTAATGGTGAGATTTGAACGAAGAATAGTACCTGACAGGGAAAGGACATTGGCTCTACTGATGTTGCTTCGGTAAGACAATCAGCGTGCTAGTTCTCCATCCTTGGGATTTGAACAAACCTTGCTTGAAGGTTGCTTACCCGATTCTTTACCTGCTCGAGGTACTTTTTCATCCTTTCGCCTTTGCACTCATAGTCGCCATTCACCTGGCTGATGAATACTTGAGAGTCACAGTACACCACCATGTTCGCAGCTTCTGCTGCTTTTGCCAAATCCAGCCCTGCTATCAAGGCTTCATGGTCTGTCTCATTATTTGTTGTAAGGAAATCGAGTCGGATCATGCATTTGATCTCATCTCCTTCTGGGCTATGGAGTACTACACCAGCTCTACCTGCTTGTCTGGTGGACAATCCGTCCGTGTGGATATTCCATTGAGGGACTTCTCCTGCCCCCTGGCTTTCTATGTGTGTGAATTTTGCGATGAAGTCAGCAACAACTTGCCCCTTTATAGCAGTGCGAGGGCAATATTGTACATCGAACTCGCTTAATTCAATGGCCCAGAGCACCATCCGTCCGGCTGCCTCAGGGCTGCTCATTGCTCATCATAGAGGTTTGTCCATTAAAACAATCACTGTATGTGCTTGAAAGTAAGGTTTGAGTTTACGAGCTGCTGTTACCAGGGTAAGAGCTAGCTGTTCCATTGGAAGGTACTTTTCTTCTGCACCCTGGAGTGCTTAGCTTGTGAAGTATACGGGCTTTTGAACACCATCCTCCTCTCTGACTAAAGCTGCACTGATAGCTACTGGGGAAACAGCTAGGTATAAGAACAATTCTTCTCCTGGTTTGGTCGGGCTTAGTAATGGCGGGGAAGAAAGATATTTTTTTCAGTTCCTCAAACGCTTACTGACACTCGGCCATCCAATCAAAGGACTTCTTCAATGTGCGGAAGAAAGGCAGGCACTTATCCATTGCTTTTAAGACGAACTTGTTTAGTGCGGCTATCTTACCGTTTAGGCTTTGCACCTCCTTGACGGTCTTCGGCGCAGCTAGCTCCAGTATAGCCTGTATTTTATCCGGGTTGACCTCAATACCCCTTTGTGATACCATGAAACCCAAGAACTTCTCGGCCGTCACTCTGAACGCGCACTTGCTTAGGTTCAGCTTCATGTTATAAGATTGAAGGGTGTTAAAGGTCTCTTGGACGCCATTCAAGTGGTCGTCTTCCCGTATGCTTTTTACCAGCATGTCGTCCACTTAAACTTGCACATTCCTCCCGATTTGATGTGCGAACATTTTGTTCATCAGTCGTTGATACGTAGCGCCCTCATTTTTGAGTCCGAACAGCATCACTTTGTAATAAAAGAGACCTTGGCTGGTGACAAATGAAGTCTTTTCTTGATCGGCCTCGTCTAGCTTGATCTGGTTGTAACCGGAGAAAGCGTCCATGAAACTTAGCAGCTGGTGTCTTGCTGTAGAGTCCACCAAAATGTCAATCCGCGGGAGAGGGTAATTGTCCTTGGGATAGGCCTTATTTAGGTCCGTGAAGTCTACGCACATCCTCCATTTTCCGTTGGCTTTCTTAATCATCACCACATTGGCTAGCCAGTCGAAGTAGTACACTTCTCGGATGAAGTTTGCTTCCTGCAATTTACGAACCTCTTCTGCTATGGCCTTATCGCGTCCCTACGTGAACGCCCGTTCTTTCTGACGGATGGGAGAGAAGGAAGGTGACACATTTAACATGTGGACCATAATGGATGGATCAATCTCGGGAATGTCCTCATGACTCCAGGTGAACACGTCCTAGTTTTCCCTTAAAAATGTTGTCAGTGCTTGACGGACTGGCGGGCTAGCCAAAGTGTCGATCTTTGTTTGTTCAAGCCTGTAGTCGCCAAGAATTATTTCTTCCAATCCTTCCACTAGTTTTGCCACCGTCCGCTGTTCTTCTATACATATAGTCTGCAAATGATCGTCCATTTCTAGTATAGCAATGTAGCATTCGTGCGCTGCTACTTAATCTCCTCATACCTCTCCTACTCCGTACTTCGTGATGAACAGTCAACAACCAGGAACGTGACATCCCTAGTGATCTACTATGGGTAATCCCCGACTATTACGGATAAAGTAACTGCTCCTAGGGGGTGTACCCTTGTTCCTCCGAATCCGATGAGTGGCGCGTTAACTAGAATCAGTCGTTCCCTGTCGATCCTCATCTGCTAGAATGTTGGGTCGTAGAGGATGTCGGTAGAGCTCCCATTATCCACAAGGACTCGATGGGTGTTGTAGTCTCCTATTTGAATACTAACTACGAGCGCATTGTTGTGAGGGCACTGGAGATGCCTAGCATCTTCTTCTGTAGACCCAATGACAGGGTTGTAGATCCGTGCCATCTTTAGGATGAATCCCGTCAACTAGACATTCTAAACCATCCGTAGGTAGGTTTTACGCGCCTTCTTGGACGAGCCGGATGCCATAGTTCCTCCTACGATCATCCTTATGTCTCTTAGTGGGGGTCTGGGATGCTCGTTTTCTCTTCGGGTAGGTGGCTATTGGGGCTGGTCCGTCTTTTCTCTACCGATGAACCTTTGCAACTTCCCTTGCCTGATAAGCGTCTCTATCTACTACTTTAAGTCATAGCAGTCGGATGTGTCATAACCGTGGTCGTGGTGGAAACGAGAGTACTTGTCTCTGGACCTCTTGTTAGGGTCTCATTTCAGTTTGCCAGGGAATGTCGGGGCTCTTTTGTCCTTGATCTGCATCAGGACCTAATCAATCGGGGTGTTCAACGGGGTGAAGCTTGTGAATCGTCCGGTGGGAGGCTTAGAGCACCTATCTTCTCTTCTATCTCCTGTCCTTGCTATCTTCTGCCCCCTGTCCTGTTGTGATTCCTCTTGTCTTTCTCTTTTCTTAGGCTTCTCTTCGTGAGCCAGCAGTTCGTCCTCTGCGTTCATGTACTTAGTAGCCTTGTAGAGTACGTCCGACATAGTTTTTGGGTCGTTTTTGTATAAGAAAAACAAAAACTTACCCTTCCGTAGTCCATTCGTAAATGTGGCCATGAGTATCTTGTCATCAGCTTCATCGATTGAGAGTGCCTATTTGTTAAAGTGAGCTATGTAAGACTTCAGCGTTTCATCTTCCCTCTGCTTAATGCTCATTAGGCATGCGATGACCTTCTTGTATCTGTGTCCCGTGATAAAGTGTGAGGCAAATTGGGCGCTTAAATCCTTAAAGGTACTAATAGAGTTGGGCATCAACTTGCTGAACCAAGCCCTTGCAAGTCCCTTTAGCGTAGTGGGAAGAGCCCTACACATGATCTCATTCGCCACTTCTTGCAGGTGCATCAGTGTCTTGAAAGACTCTAGGTGATCCAGTGGATCCTTAGATTAGTCGTAGCTCTCCACCTGCGACATACGGAACTTTGGTAGAAGGGGGAATGAAGTGATGGATGCGGTGAATGGTAAATCAGTTCGATGGACCAAGTCATCGAGGTCGCTAGATACCTGTCCTCTGAGGGCGTTCATCATAAAGTCCATCCGTTCCTTCATCATCTGCATCTCCGCGACCATATGATGTGGAACCGCATCTGCGGCGAATGGACGACTTGTGTCCTGTCGCTTTGAACTGCTTGAGGCGTTGCTTCCTTTCGGCCCCTCGTGGTCTCTTCTCTTAGCGTTGGTGCCTTCTTGATCCTCCTCCTAAGTACTAAGCCTCGCATTCTGTTGGCGCAGCTGCTCTTCTAGATCATGGTTTTGCTTAGTGAGGCATTCTACGGCAGCGGTGAGAGTTTGAACTTGTCTCTTGAGTGTGGCGGTGCATGGTTCGTCTCCTTAAACATTGTTGGTGGTCGTCATCGAGCGAGTGAGCACCATGCAACTCTTAGTCTGGAAAGCGGTAGTATGGCTTACTTCCTATCCCCTCCCCACAAATGGCACCGACTGATAATGCCGAAAATCGTAAGTAAGTCACACAGTCCTCACGTGCTCAAGATAACACCTACACAACATAGAACAAAAAGACTTTTGGAGAGAACCGGTGTGGTACTGGCCAAAGACCCTCTAAAGGTCAAGTTAGAAAGCTTTTCACAACCCTAGAGTATCAAAGTTAGGGTGAATTATGTGTACCTTGGTTTGGGAGTGCTTTGAGATTTTTATAGTAATGTAGAATAGACCTTTTCCTTTCTTGGGGAAGATGAATTTTTCCTTATAAAGAAGATCTTCATCAAAGAACATATTTTACGGGATCCTTTCCATATAGCGATTTTATTGATTAAGATTAATTGTGAGGCGCAAGATATTTCCTTTTGAAGTTTCTTGAGGACTACTTAAACCATGGGGATGCCACGTGACCTTACCATCGTCCACTCAGTATCCGTTGGCTTTCTGATCTGTCCGCCATGTTGGGTCCGTCCTCTTGCGTACACGCCCACCGTCTTCTTCCCTCATCTTGATCACAAGCCAAAAGCACCGTCGCTCGTGGCTGGTTCAGTAGAATGAGACCGTCTACCTCCATTTTTCCCTCTTCAATAGACATGGAAATATTGTAGCTGGTCTCATGGTTCTCAAGAAAATAACACGTTTAGACCCCAAATTACGGCTTATATCAATTTCAAGTTAATTACTAATTTAAGTCCAATTTTTAATATGCTTAGCCAATTAACATATTCATGGATACACAAATGCAATAGCAAAAAATCAATTCCTGTTGTCACAGAATTTTTAACCAATTGACTTAAATCCAAAGTTACCAATTGACTTAAATCCAAAGTTGTTTTGGCGGTGTACTCCACAGCCTTTTCTGTTCATCAAAACTTCCTATTATTGCAGACTGCTTCATATCGCCAAGCCTATTTGCAAATAGATCATAATAAGCTGTAGGTTTCACATTTTCCAATATTTTGACCAATTTACCATCTTTTTCATCAATAACAGTTTGTCCATCTTTAGATTCAATCCCTTCAGCATAGATTTTGGCCGGCTTTACTTGCACAGTTGGAATCAAATCGCCAGCAAGTGCAACTGCACCAAGGATTTTCCCAGAGAATATATCCTGCAACCAAAAATCATGAAAGCTAATATGAAAATCATGGAAAGGGGAAGAGGGGCCCCGCAGTAAGTGCTTCAATTAAAAGATTAAAATTTTGGCAAAATCTTGTTACACACTCCTTATTGCTCACTCCCGTACACACTTACAGTGAAATTATGTTTTCAAAACACGATTCCAGCCAACGTGTGTGTACAGTGAATGTGCAATAGCTGGTGTGTGATAATCATCATCCTAAAATTTTTACCATATGATTATATAAATGGTGCAATTGTTGCAAGTGGTGTAGCCTTGACAGTAATCGGCTGGCAAACTTAGCTTCAGGTGTCCTCTTTGCCTCCTGCAACCTTGCTAAGATCCTTGGTAATGAACTGACTCTATGCTGGATGCCAAGTGGAATAAGTGTGATGTTAAGCTTTGAATCAAAGACTGTCTTTGCAGCCATAGGGTCAAGAACCATATTGAATTCTGCATATTTGTTGGAGCGAACAGTAAAGACATTTCCTTTGTCCCAGTGACCATGACTGATGTGCCCTCCAACTATATACACATCCTGCAATGAGATTTAAAATCATAGGATAATGTCAATATCATAAATATGTGTTTTATCCAATACCTGATTTATTTTAACATAATGTTAAGGAAAATGTTGAGCTATTTCTTCCAGCTTGGCAATACAGCACTTTGTGTAATGAGAAAAGAACAGCATGCTTCTCCTAGACATCTCTATATATATTTCTGCAAAGATTTTGGGTGGTAATTTTACTTAACTCTTAAGAGAAGATTAACATCCATCATAATAGTTGGATCATAATCTTAGATTTCCCATCCACTTTCAATTCCTTCTCAAATTTAATTTACCTAACAGATTAACAAGTACAGTTACCTGGATAAAAGAGGTAGTATTTTTCTCCGATAGAATTATCTTTGCTAGATTAGTAAGGGGTCCATTGGTCAGTATGGTAATCTTAGATCCTGGATCAAGTGTTTCCACAAGAGACTCCCAAACTTCCAATGCAAGAGGCTGTCTGAGTTCAGGGTGATCAGTGTTTCGAGGAGCTCCATACATTACAGAGTTCTCTGCTGTATACCTGGTACAGAACTCTAGATTTCAGCCTCACCCTCAAGACTCTTCACACCCAAATATATAGACAACAGCAAGAAAACACTAGCAACATGACTATGACTGAGATAAGATATAAACATGTGCAAGATATTTCCCATCCACTTTCAATTCCTTCTCAAATTTAATTTACCTAACAGATTAACAAGTACAGTTACCTGGATAAAAGAGGTAGTATTTTTCTCCGATAGAATTATCTTTGCTAGATTAGTAAGGGGTCCATTGGTCAGTATGGTAATCTTAGATCCTGGATCAAGTGTTTCCACAAGAGACTCCCAAACTTCCAATGCAAGAGGCTGTCTGAGTTCAGGGTGATCAGTGTTTCGAGGAGCTCCATACATTACAGAGTTCTCTGCTGTATACCTGGTACAGAACTCTAGATTTCAGCCTCACCCTCAAGACTCTTCACACCCAAATATATAGACAACAGCAAGAAAACACTAGCAACATGACTATGACTGAGATAAGATATAAACATGTGCAAGATGATAGAGCCAAAAGTTATTCTGATGTTGACAAAAAACTGAACAAGTATAGGATCATGACAATGCCCAAACGTATAAATCTTGTGGATTACTTTATATATAAAGCTCCTAATGCTTTGTTGCATGAAGACATTGACTTAATCGTCTACATTTGTCTCCTCAAAGACACCTAGACAAAAATGTATTTTTTCCTATTAAGTATAGGAGGGAAATGTTTCCTTATTCAAAATGAAAAATGAAGGGGATAAAAATCAAATATGTCAGACATATGAGCCTGACAACACTAAATAATATAAGGCGATGGATCGAGGTTCTGGACAGAAAGAATGCATGACGGTTAGTCCTATATGGATGGAATCCTTGGTGTGTGGACACGAGGGCAACTAACGTCAAAGCCACGTGGCACCCACATGGCTTAAGTGAATTCCTAGGAATCTTAAATGGAAGTATCCTGTGCTTACGTTTGACCTTGGTCAAGAAACCCCTATATGGGAAGAATCCCACGAAATATGTACATTTATTAGAGTCCTCTCTATAAGGAAAGATCTTTCTGCCCAAGGAACAGGTTTCAGTTCTACACTACTATAAAAACCACCTAGCCCTCATAAACAAAGATACGCACAATTTACCCAGCTCTGGCACTCTAGAGTTATGAGAAGTCTTCTAACTTAACCTTCAAAGAGTCTTTAGTCGGTACCACACCGGTACTCTCCTAAGGTCTTCTTGTTCTATGTTGTGCAAGTATTGTCTTGAGCACGTGAGAATTGTGTAACTTACTGACGATTTTCAGCATCATAAAAAAAAATATATTTATTAAAATGATGACAAAAAGGTTGTGCAAGTGAAATGAATACTGAAACAAAATAAATTGACCAATGACACTATAATAGATATATGCTGTGAAGCAAAAACTGGAAAACAACAAAACATTATGAAAGTGTCAAGACTCAAACTGTCAAGGAAAACAAAAAATAAAGACATAGGCATTGTTCAGCCGATCTGGAAGGAATCTATTTGACATAATTTAGAGAGTTCGCTATCTTTCGCAACAGTACAATGAGTCACCTCTAAATATTCGAGCTCACTCACCCAAGTTTAACCTTAATGTTTCCTAGTCAATCAAGGGTATATTCTTGCTCTCATTGATTACATGGCTTCCTTTAGTACAGAACATTTTTCATAGGAGATATTAAATTAAATTCTTTACTTATCCTAGCAGTATTCACCCATGACATTGCATCTTCTTCGGCTAATAAAGTACATCAATAATAAGTCTTTGCCTTTTATCAACTCTAAATGTGCAACAAAATGCCTATAAATACAATAATGGAACATTAGAGTTAATGAGCAAAGTGTTAACTAAATATTAATGATATATGGTAAAGAAGGAAGTAGCTGTACAAGAGTGGCTACACAAGATAAAATAATTATTACAGATTGTCATACTTTTTAAAATAAAGCAAACAATTTATTTCAAATTAGATGTCCCTAAAGATCTAAAAACTAACAAATTAATGCACCATATATAAGAGTAGCCTTCATATGCAGTTGTTTTAGGAACATGAGTACCTTCTGGGGCTTCGTGGCAATTCTCCTGCCAAACCATAGAGAGTGTCAGAGTCGATAAGTCCACCACTCCCATGTGGGATGGCCTCCATGTATTTGCAGTCTCCAACAGCTGAGAAGATTGGATCAGATTGGTTCATTGCAAAAACATCTCCAAGACCAACCGAAATATCATCCCGGCCCATCATATGAAGCAAATCATAAATGATATCTATCGTTGCAGCATCTGCCCAACCGGTTGGGCTTACCATTATTGCCTGGATGAAAGAAAAAAGATAATGCACATTAAAACTGCTGCTATTGATATAATTGAATTTTAACAACCAAAATAGCTTCCATTTTTAGTCACACATACTTTGTGCAATATGTTAAGAATGAGTCAATGTGTCGTAGTATTTAAGCAGAAAGAAACTTGTACAAAGTACTCAGAATACAAATTGTTAGAATGGTGTGGAAACCAAAAGCTAATTGTCATAAAAGAAACGTAAAACATGGAGTCAGTGAAAGATGAAAAATAAAAGACCACTCTACCTTGAGGTTGATCACTTCCACAGGAACCTTAAGCAGGTAAAACAGAGCTAGAAAATCTCCAGCACTCATATCCATGTCAAAAACAACAGGTTTCCCAAATTGTTTACTTCCAAAATCTGGTTTGTGAAAAACTTCTTTGTAATGAGGAAACTGTGTTGTAAAATTAAATCTGCCAGAATGTTGAGGGCAGTTTAGAGTCTGCAAAAAAAGTGTAATATAAATTGATCATATATATGTCATTGTGAGGATGAAAAACAACCATAATGAGTGCACAAGTGTACTTCAGGATACAGTTACACACGAATTGTGCATGGAAATCTTGTGTGTGTGTGTGTGTGTGTTCAAGAGTATCATGTGTAAAATATAAAATCAGAGATGAACAAAAAATATTCAAGAATTTATGAACAAAATGAAACATAGATAAACTTACATCCAAGAAACTTATAAAAAATTCTGTGTCTAGTGGGCTGGCAATGTTCTGATTAGGTTTTGCTTTCGTAGCAACTAGCACGTGAACGGCTTCTGGACCAGTTACCTCTGCTGTATAACCATCCTATTGAATTGTTGCAATAGATAGCACATGAACATTTGAACAAGACAAAATATAAGTCTGAGCGATATTATTAATCCTCAACAATAGAAGAACACTACAGCACAGCCTGCATTTAAGTGTTACATATGTATTTATATATGTATCAATGTATGTATATTTGTATTCCCTCAACCAAAGCAAAATTATGCAAAAGAGAAGCAATAGCTTTGGTGGGTAAGATGGAACAAAAATGAGGCCAATTGGTGGCAACATCTAAAAGGTTTCTATGAAATGTTACAAGACTAAGCAAGAGATACTACCTGGCACTTTCCCTTCCCATTCTTAACAATGCAAAATGGATCTCGAAGTCCAGTCTGAACATGACCACTATGTACTCCACCCTTCTTTAACTTGAATTTTGGAACCTCATGGCAATCAAAGAATGGATTGGAGCCGTCATACACCCCATAAGGTTTGTTTGAAGTAACTACAGTTATATTCATATACTCCATTTCAGCAAATTCATTTTCCCCATTATGGTTGTTTGAGTTACCCATGATTGAAGTTGCGATACCGGATAAAAAAGAGTCCCACACAAAATAGCTCTGCAATAAGTTAAATTGTATTACAATAACTTGATCCATTAAATTGATGAAAATCATATGTTTTGTAACTTTGTATGTATGTATCCTATAGATAACTTGTAGTCAAAGGTCTTGAAAAGAGCAAGATCATGTCAACATACATTGACTGAAAGTTAAGCTTAAGCAACTTTAAGAAAATACCTTATAGAATTGGTCATCAAACCATGTATCACGAGCTATTTTCAGTGACTGGAAGCAGTATTGTGCCTCATATGTATTTTGATTCTTTTCAAATGTGTCAAAGAAATCCTTATTGATGGGGATGGTGTTTGTTGCATCCAAAGGAACTAGGGTGATGGGAATACCAGAATGAAAAACCTGAAAGAAAAGGAAACATTGTCAAATGCTGGCACTTTAACTTCTAGAGATACACCAATAAAAGAGATATACTATATTGATGTAATGCCATTTAAAAAAAAAAGAAAAAAAGAAAAAGGAAAACCTGTATGCTGTGTTACTCTGTCAACTAAATTAATATACTAAGGACAAGTTTGGTTAATAGTAAGTTTTACAAACTGCATTACCTGGTATGCAGCAAAAGGATCCCCAAATATATTGAACTCTGCATATGGGTTACTAGTATAATCTGTGAACATATTACCACGGTTACCACACTGCTGAGGCATGCAAGATGAACTTGAGTTTTGAGGGCAACAACCAGTTGGGTTCTTTGACCTCACTCCACCACCCATGACATAGATATGCTTGATATGTTTCTTTTGATGTGGATTATTCATAAGGAAAATGGCAAAATTTGTATGTGTTCCTATAAGAAAAACAGTTATGGGACCTGCTGATATTTTGTCAATCATCACTTGTTGTGCCGTTGGTTGCCAAAGAGGAGTATACTTCCTTCTCCCCTGATTACATGACTAATTATGTGAGCCAGAAATATAAATGATATGACCATCATGAATCAAGAAATTAACAAATTTTTAGTTTTCTCATGTGTATTAATAGAACAGTTATTGAGGTTTAGATACAATATTTGCAAACAAAAAGCATACAGATGGTTTAGGGTCCTTGGCTACTACTATAACACCTTTCCAAAATCAAGCAATAAAACATCAACTTATGATTTGTATAATAATGATGGGGACTAAAAACAATTTACTTTTTT
>CM043320.1:6847500-7386644 GCA_023736055.1 Quercus glauca | reverse complement strand
GTGAGGTACACAATTTGGAGGATCTGGTGGGTCTATTGGGGTGTGGGCAATCTTCTTTGCCGTTGAAATACTTGGGCCTTCCATTAGGTGCAAAATTTAAGGATTTATCTGTTTAGAATCCTATTCTAGAGAGAATGGAGAGGAGATTAGCAGGTTGGAAGAGAATGTATCTATCTAAAGAGGGTAAGGTGACACTCATTAAAAGCTCACTCTCATCTTTACCTACATACTTTCTTTCCCTTTATCTTTTACCTGGTAAGGTGGCAAAGCGTATGGAGAAATTGCAGAGAGATTTTCTATGAAATGGGATTGGTGGTGAACCTAAAATACATTTAGTTAATTGAGCTAAGGTATGTAGGCCTTTGCTGGTTGGGGGGCTGGGTATAAGACGGTTGGAGAATTTTAATTCTGCTTTGCTAGGTAAATGGTTGTGGAGGTATGGCATGGATACTGAGGCTTTATGGAGGAGGGTTATAGAGGCAAAATATGGGAACATTTGGGGTGGTTGGTGTACGAAAAAGGTGACAAGTCCTTATGGGGTTAGCTTGTGGAGATATATTAGAAGCGGCTGGTTGAACTTCTCTAAATTTCTAGTTTATGATGTGGGGGATGGTACTAGAGTGAAATTTTGGAAGCATGTGTGGTGTGGAGAGTGTACTTTCCAAGAGGCCTTTCCGGAGCTTTATTGTCTTAGTAGGTCAAAGGATTCCTCAGTGGCTGAAGTTATGGGTTGGTCTGCTGGGAGGTTTCACTGGAATGTGCAATTTCATCGTCCACCACAAGATTGGGAAGAAGAAGCTTTTGACCGGTTTATGGGGTTGGTCTATTCTTCGACAGTGCAAGGTTTTGGTCCAGACAAGGTTTGTTGGAAACTTGCAAGGAATAGAGGTTTTGAGGTTAGGGGTTATTGTTGCTCATTTTACCCTCCTACTTTTGTTTCCTTTCCATGGCGAATGATTTGGCAATCGAAGGTTCCTCCAAGGGTGGTTTTCTTTTCTTGGTCTGCTTACTTAGGAAAGATCTTAACAACAGATAACCTTCGTAAAAGAAGAGTGATAGTGCTTAACTGGTGTTATATGTGTAAGAGGTGTGGGGAGTCGGTGGATCATCTTCTCCTTCATTGCTCCATAGCTTGGGAGTTGTGGTCCTTGGTTTTCTGCTTGTTTGGCATTGAATGGGTTATGCCTCGCACTGTTTTTGAGTTGTTTGAGGCTTGGCAAGGAAAGTTTGCGCAACATCGTCACATTGATGTTTGGAGATTAGTGCCTCATTGCTTGATTTGGTGCATTTGGCGTGAAAGGAATGCTAGAAGTTTTGAGAGTTGTGAACGACCTTTGCTGGAGATTAAGTCTTTTTTCTTACACCCTCTCTTTGAATGGAGTGTGGTTTTTTCTCATTTTTCTTGTTCTTCTTTTTCTTTTTTTCTTGACCGTTGTTCTTTTGTTTTCTGATTTGTGCCTCCATAGTACATCCCCAATGTACTCGGTTTGGCAATCTTTTTATTATTAATAATATTCTTACATTATTTATCAAAAAAAAAGTGTAACTTACTGTTTGTATTTGTGGAATGTCTGTCATTGCAATTCACTTAAAATGGTCTATGGGGATATGTGATGCTCATTTTTGATGATATAACATCTGGATCCGATGAAATTTAGATTCAACAATTTCATGTGAATAATTGTGTAAGTGCCTTGGGTGCAGCGCACGGTGGATAGGTAACCATGGGTTCTCAATTGGGATTGATGATGTCCAACCAAGTAAATATTTGAACGAAAGGAGACTGGAAACAATCTCTAGAGGTTATCAAGGTTGCCATGAGAAAATAAAGTTTTACAATGAAGGAAAGCTACCACCTGAAACCGGATGTGATGCTGCTCAAACACTAGAGGCTGAGATAACTAGAATTTTAAATAATATTCGAGATGAAACTGGCAAGGTAAAGTTCTAAAATTATTTATTTTTTAATTTTGATGAATTTCCTACTTGTATTTGTTTAAGGATTCCTTTAAGGAATGCTAATTATAAATATTCAAGTATTGCAAGCTTATGTTTCTGATAACAAGTGTTGGAGAAGTTTGTTGTTTGAAAGGCTTCCCTTGCCATCAGCATTTGAAGTTCATTAAAATAATTTACAGGAGCAACTATATATATATATATATTGAATTTTTTTTTTTGTTAGGTCTGCATGAAAGAATTACATTGGAGAAATAGTCCTTTGATTATGTCCCAGTGCGGTTCCAAAGGATCTCCTATCAACATCAGCCAAATGATTGCTTGTGTTGGCCAGCAATCAGTTGGGGGACGTCGTGCTCCTAATGGGTTCATAGATCGGAGCCTTCCTCATTTCCCTAGAAAAGCAAAAACACCCGCAGTAAGTTTTGCAGCTCTTTATCATGAATGTCTTAATTATGTGAGAGCTTGCTATGTTCTTATCCTAGTTTTTCTTTGGGATCTTATACCCCAATCAGTAAGTTTTGCAGCTCTTTATGATGAACGGTTTTTGAAGGTATCTCTATGATTATGGATGAGCAGTGAACGATTAGTAACAAAGGCAGTTTATGACAAAAAATAAAAATAAATTAATAGGATTTGCAGATCTATAATACATTGGCAATGACGTAGTATTTTGCATTGAATTTTTATTTTTTATTTTTGTCATCACCTATACTGTGCAGTTGGCTGTATTTTTTATGTTACAAGGTCGTTTATTCTAAAATGACATGCCTATAGAATGGCTTATTTATGTTTAGATTTGTGAGGGGCTGGCTGGCCTTTATTCATTGGTTTCAATGGGAATGAGAAAAAAATTTAAGAATGAAAAAAAATAAAAAGACTGATATGAAACCTTTTAAGAGAACAAAATATCACCACTATTATACCCCACATTTAGCAAATTGTTTTTTTTCTGTGATATCCTTGGCTCCTAGCTTAAGGAAAGCTCAAAGATATTAAGGGCCTGTTTGGCAAGCTAGTTCAAACACAAAACTACACATTTTAAACAACATTACACACATTTCCACATACTTTTTCACCCACACGTATATCAAAAACATCTAAACAACATAACTCAAACTACTCTTCCAAACACCCCTTAAATTCCTTGTATTAATGAAGGTACGTCTGAAAGAAGATATGCTCTGCCACTTTAAATGTCTACCCTTGCCATCATGGCTGCCAAATCATTGCTATTTGTGCCATAGATGCTGTTAGAGAAATAGAAAGATGTTATTATGAGTTGTTCTTTTGTGTTGTATGCGTGTTACTCTTTTGGAAGGGTTGGGAAATTTTTAAGAAGTTTCTACTGATGATGTGTCCCATACAAGAATATTTGTTGTCCTATTGTAACCACCCTTTCCTATCTAAGAAATGAATGGTAAAAGGGCTTATCATCAAGAGTTTCCAGCGCCTCCTTACTGTAAATATCATTTTTATTGTTTTCTTACCTTTTTCAAAATGTTATCAGGGAAAAATATTTGAATTCCTAACATTCTTGTCTTTGGTTCTTGTCCATTTCAGTTTTTTCTTTGAGCCTCAATGATTACTTTGATTAGCTTTAGTGGTTTTGGGTTAAAGATTTACTATCTTGATGATGTTGGAAGGTGATTGAACATGTTGGAACACTGTCTTCTTCATCACCGTTATCGAAGTTGATGTGTTTCACTGTTTGGCTGGAGTGTCTGGATGTTGGCTTGGTGGTTTGTTTGGCATTGTTTGGTGCATTTCCAACGCTATTAGTTGTTTTCAGCTGTTGCCTTGACAATTCTGACATTGTCATGATGGTTTACTGGTGGTTCTTTTTTTTTTTTTGATAGGTAATCTGAAAATTATTATTTAAGAGAACAAAAAGGCAAAGTACAAGTTGTTCATGACGATGAACAACAAGAAAAAAACAAACAACACAACAAACTAGAAATCAGGAAACTAAGCTAAGGGAAGACATAAACTCAGAGAGAGAAGAACAACACGTAAAACCCCAACAACGAGACCACTCCAAAAGACTTCGTTGGCATAAAACCTTTAACTCATCCAACGTCTTCTCAATATCCTCAAAGGAACGACGATTACGTTCCAACCACACAATCCACATTAAACACCCTGAAACCAAATTCCAAATGTTCGAATTATGTTTCCCAAGCCACTGATGCCAACAAGATAACAAACCCGCCACTGATCTTGGCATAACCCAAGCAATACCAAAGGCCTGAAGCATAAAAGTCCATAGGGAATGAGTAACAGGACAATGAAGAAGAAGGTGGTCTACCGACTCCCCATCACAACAACACATACAACACCAAGAAGCCAACGGGCGACCCCTAAGCATTAGATTGTCCAAAGTGAGGATCCGACCATGTGCAGCAGTCCACAAAAAGAACGCCACTCGCCTAGGAATCTTTGGTTTCCAAACCCCCTTCCAAGGAATCAGAGAATTTGAAGCACCCTGAATCACATAGTAATAAGACCGGGTGTCAAACTTACCATCACCTTTCAACCGCCAACAAAGAGAATCACTCCTATCACCCCGAGGAATACGAGTTTGGATAAGACGAAGAAGAGAATAAGATGCAGCTAGCTCCCAATCTTCAAAAGCTCTATAAAACCTTAAATCCCAAACTCTAACCGTACCCCCTTCTGGAATCCACAAAACCTCAGAGATACAAGCATCCTTGACCGCTGAGCACACATAGAGCTCAGGATAGAGATCTTTTAGAGAATTATCACCAATCCACCTATCATGCCAAAATCGAACACGAGTGTCTTCACCCACTACAAAAGAGAGATGCTTAGAGAAGCTCTCCCACCCTTTGTTAATGCTTCTCCATAGGCCACACCCATGAGTCCTCCTGCACACTTTAGTACACCACCCCCCTTGACCCTCACCATATTTTGTGGAGATAACACGCCGCCAAAGACGGGAAACTTCATGCCCATATCTCCACAACCATTTTCCTAATAAAGCTTGATTAAATGACACCACATTCCTTATCCCCAAACCACCCATCTCGACGGGTAAACACACTTTTTCCCAAGCTACCAAAGGAAATTTGAAACTCCCCTCAGAAGACCCCCAAAGAAAGTTCCTTTGAATACTTTCCAATCTAACAGCCACAGATTTAGGAATAGTAAAAAGAGATAAAAAGTACGTTGGGAGGCTAGAGAGAGTACTCTTGAGTAACATGAGCCTACCACCCTTAGATAAATAGAGACGCTTCCACCCAGATAACTTCTTCTCCATTTTCTCCAAAATAGGATTCCAAATCGAAGCTGCCTTAAACGAAGTCCCCAACGGCATCCCCAAATATTTCATAGGCAAACTGCCCACTCTACATTGAAGAATATTAGCTAGAGCTTCTAGATTATTCACCACCCCAACAGGGACAATCTCACTTTTCCCCACATTGACTTTCAAACCCGTAAAAGCCTGAAAACAAGACAACACCAACCTTATGGACAGAAGCTATTCCCTAGAGGCATCACAGAATAAGATAGTGTCGCCGGCAAATAACAAATGGGAGATACGCACACCAACATAGTTCACAGGACCCACCTGAAAACCCCGAATAAGATTACACTCCTCTGTCTTCTTCAATAGTCTACTCAAAACCTCCATTACCAATAGAAACAGAAGCGGGGATAATGGATCCCCTTGTCTCAATCCACGAGAACTACCAAAAAAGCCTTCAGGGGATCCATTAACCAAGACCGAGAAACGGACAGAAGTAACACAAGCCTTAATCCACCCCTTCCATTTTAACCCAAAACCCATCCGGCCCAACAAATAAAACAAGGCCTCCCAGTTCAAATGTTCATAAGCTTTTTCAATGTCAAGCTTGCAAACCACACCCGGTAATCTGCTCCTCAACCTGCTATCCAGGCATTCATTTGCAATAAGCACTGAATCCAGAATCTGCCTTCCACCAACAAACGAATTTTGAGACTTAGAGATAAGACTATCCAAAACCGCCCTCAACCTATTAGCCAACACCTTGGATAACAGCTTGTACACACTACCCACCAAACTGATGGGGCGAAAGTCCTTAATGTTAACAGCATTACACTTCTTGGGAATTAGAGTGAGAAACGAAGCATTCATAGACCGTTCAAACATAGAGTGCCGATTAAAGTAATCAAAGAAATCCATAACATCCTTTTCCACAACACCCCAACATTTGTGGAAAAAAGCCATAGTGAATCCATCAGGACCAGGGGCTTTATCACCCTCCATCTCCCCTAATACAAAGATGACTTCCTCCTTTGAGAACTCCTTCTCTAAGGACAACCTCTCTTTCTCTGCAATGCATGCAAAATCTAACCCATCCATAGTAGGACGCCAAATCTCAGTTTCCTCATACAACCCTTGGTAAAAGAGAACTAACTGAGAGCGCACAGCAGCCTCATCCTCATAAAGAACACCATCCACCTCAATCCTCTTAATTAGATTAGCATTTCTATGAGAATTTGCTAATCTATGAAAGAAACGAGTATTATTATCTCCCTCCTTCACAAACAAAGCACGAGACTTTTGTCTCCAGGAAATTTCCTCAAGAGAAGCCAAATGTTCTATATCCCCTTTGAGCTGAATGCGACGATTCAGATCCTCATTCGATAAACCCACCGACTCCTCTCTAGCATCTAAACCCATAAGTTCAGTCAGCAAATTCTTCTTTCTAAAAGCCAAATCACCAAACACCTCCCTGTTCCACTTTTTTAAATCAGCTTTCAAAGCCTTCAACTTTTGAGCCAAAATAAAACTTGGAGAGCCCGAAAAACTGTAACCATTCCACCATAATTGCACTCCATAATTCCACCATAATTGAGTGGTAAGTTATGCCGATCTAGGGGTTTTCAGAAGATTCTGAGTACCACCAGTGAAGTTGTCAGCTGGAGAAGACAGGGAAGACCCGTGTTTGGTTCACAGTGCGGGTTGTTCCTTATTTTGGATAAGGATAGCTTAATCCTGGTAGGGATACTTAGTGTTTGGCAGAGTTGGCCATTTGGTATTTTTGGATCTCAACAATTGGGTGTCCCTTATCCTGGCAAGGAAAGTTTGGGCAGCCTTGGAATAGTGCCATTTGGATGGTTGTCCCTCATTGTTTGATGTGGTGCATTTGGTGGGAGAGGAATAACCAGCATTTTGAGGATTCAGAAAAAACAGTTTCAGACCTTAAACTCTTCTCTTTTAAGATTCTTTTGGACTGGGTTGCAGTGTTAGTTCAAAGTTTCAGTTTACTTCTTTCGGCTTCTCCCATGTACAAGAGTAGTGCTTTTAATGAATTTTTATTATTTATATATTTAAAAAAAATCTTATGCACCTTTGATCTTTTTCATAACACAAAAACTAATATGGCAAATGAATGCTAGCTCAAATTACACTTTTTCCTTTCATATAATGAGATGGAGAGTGAGGTCATGAGTTCAAGACCCACTAGGTGTGTAACCTTACCTATAAAACAAAATTAGAAGAAAAAGACTCATTTGATGCACCTCTATTTTCAATTTTCTTTTGGTAAGTGCACCTCTATCTTTCATGGGTTTTTTTTTTTTAATTAAAACGTGGGCTGCCCCCCATTGTTTGATGTGGTGTTTTTGGAGGGAAGGAAATAACAGGAGCTTTGAAGATACCAAGTGAACTATGCCTGATCTCAAGTTATATTCTTCTTTAGAACTTTATTGGATTGGTTGTCAGTTTTGTGGTGTCATTCTTTATATTTAGTTGTTGATTTGATAGATTTGTATAATTTATGTGGTTGATTGTATGGTCCCCGTATACTCCCTCCATATTGGGGTGACTTTTATTTATTTATTTATTTTTATATCAATAAAGCTTTATTACTTTAAAAAAAAGGATTTAATTTTTGTTGTTGTTATGGCTGCAAGGAGCATTAGCATATAGTTGTACAAATCTTGTAGTTAATTGGGTAATGCATTTTGAGAAGACGTATGAGGATTTGTTTAATGATTGAAACCTACTCCAAAAATTATCTAAATCCCCATTTCTTTGTAGAGTTAGTTAATTAAAGTATATATTTAAATTATTGAATATTAGGATAACATGGATATAGATTCATTATATTGTTTTACTTGTTCATCGAATTTGCAAATCATGTGTATTGAAGCATTTAGAGACCTTTTGTTATTTTTGATGCAGGCCAAAGGCTTTGTTGCTAATTCTTTCTATAGTGGTTTGACAGCCACTGAATTTTTTTTCCATACAATGGGAGGGCGAGAAGGCCTTGTGGATACGGCGGTATAACTATTCTACCTAGCTTTCCAATTATGATTAATTGTGGAAATTTAAACATATATGTAGTGTTTTTACCAATTTTCCTAACTGCATGATATGGCTTTATCAGAAACTTTGTGGAACTTTTTACTCTGAAGATAATCAAAACAATAAGCTTTTGTTATTCTTTTGCTATGAAGTACCATGAGTTACATCACTCTCATAAGTGTGAAAGTTCTCAACTTGTGGCTAGGTTGTTCTCTCACTGATATTACCTTGAGATAGCATATAAGCATCATGTGTGAAAAATTACTGATTATTAGTATTATGCATGTGCGATGTAAGGTTTAATCCAAAATCACATGTAAATGAAAAAATATATTTTAAATATAAAATATTTTATATATTATAAATTATTATTTTTTCCTTTTACAAAATCATATGTAAAAGGAAAAACTTATTTTATGTTAATTTATCCTGTTTTTATCCTCAAAATACAGATTAAAACTATCCAAAATTTATCCTTAAAAGCTGATAAGGATAATTCAATTAAAAAAAAAATGATAAGAAGAAAAGAGACATGTTAAAAAACTGTAAAAAAACAGTTAGTAGTAAAAGTTATTAAGTTAATATTGTTAAAAAAAAAAAAAAAGTTACTAAGTTAATAGACTTGGATGGTCAGTAATTGAATATATTGCAAAATGTGAAAAAAAACCAATAATAACAAAAAACAAATTTATGATGGTAAATTTTACCAATGAAAGGGAGATAAATGTGATTAGAACAAAGAGATAACGTACCTTAAGAATATGTGTTATAGGTAATTAAGTTGTATCCATTATCCATTGACCTTTTTTTTAATTGAGAATTATTTCCTTTTTAGAAGTATTTTAGTTGTAGGACTACAATAATAGTAGAAAATTGTAGTTCACATGGAAATTAGTTAGGATATGGAAATTAGTTAGGATATCCATTTGACGAATTAAAACTAATATAAAATTTTATTTTATTTTTTTGTTGTTGAAATTTTTGGTGATAGAATTTTAAATTTTTTGAAACTTAGATAATGGGCTTTACCTAAATTAAACTATCCTTGAAAAAAAATTCAAGGAAATATATTCTAACAATTAATTTTAAAAAACTATTGTAATAATTAATGAGAGTGTTCCCACTTGTCACAGTAAGGAAATAGCCACTTGGTGCAACAACTGCTTCTAGACCCAAATTTTATTATATAGTATATGATATGATTTTGTATATGATATGATTTTCCAATGGCTGATCAGCCACAAGCAGGTGAGCTCGTATACCTCTTAAAGACATAATAAACCTCTTCCAGAAATGAGAGGGAGAAAACCCAAAGTGGAAAAAGCTATCTTCTACCTACCCTATCCCTATTAATAATTTATTCAATTACTACCCTTTTTTTTTTATGTCTTTTATCTTTTTAAAATTTTCTGCTAATTGCTTTGGAATTTTTTACTACAAACAATGAGAACAAGACAGATCTATGCATTCCTTGCAAGACTCCTGCTCCCACCTGCGACCCATTAGAAAAGTCCATAGACATGCAGAGTTACCATCCATATACAATCAATTCTTTGTGCATAAAAATTACCATTAAGGAAAAAATTGGAGTCTCCAAAGGCAAAAAATTTGAGCTGAACTTGACCAAATCAACAAATTACCACTGCCAGGTTTTTGATGGGAAACTTCTTTCTTGGTGTGGGGGTAGGGATGGTGAGGGGTTAGGTTAAAATATGGAGAGGGCTATCTTCCATAGTTAGCATAGCAATGAGTGGCCTCTAGGGTTGAGGAGAGGAGGAAAAAAGGGGGGTGGGGGAAGTTCCCTAAGGTTGACACCTAGGAAGCACGGACACTAATACGGGTACGGGTACGACATGGCGACATGAACAATTTTTGTTATAACATGACACGGTGGGTACAATACCAGTATGACACCGATACAACATGGTTACGGCACCCCAAATGAAGTGTTCGTGCTTCCTAGGTTGACACTATTGTTGCTACCTTATGCTTTGGGGTGGGTTTCTGGGTCGAATCAACCAGAAGACAAGTAAGCTTTGGGCTTTAAAACCATTATATTGCTTTGATTATTGCAGGTAAAAACGGCTGACACTGGATACATGTCACGAAGATTGATAAAAGCACTTGAGGACCTATCTATCCATTATGATGATACAGTACGGAGTGCAAGTGGATGTGTAGTTCAATTTCGTTATGGAGATGATGGCATGGATCCTGCATATATGGAAGGAAAAAATGGAGCTCCTTTGAATTTTGACCGATTGTTTTTGAAAGCCAAGGTTTGACATCCTGCCTTTGTCATGATTTTGAAATTTGTGTGATCTTCTTGGAGATGAGTTGATAGCGTCCATTTACAGGCTACATGTCCTGCTGGAGGGAATGCATGTCTTTCTCCTTCTGAAGTGTCTGAAAGAGTGGAAAGCAGGCTTTCAGAGGATGATATGACTCCTGAGGGTGGTTGTTCTGTGGCATTTAAAAATTCTTTCAAGTGTTTCTTGGATGAATATGTAAAATCTCTAACAAAAACAAGGGAGACGTTGGAATCAGTTGAAAGTCTTGCTGGAGAGGAAAATTCAGAAATTCGGGAAAGAGTCATCAAAAATATATCTGGAGTTACCCCTAAACAGCTAGAGGTACTAAATGTTATTTTCTCAATAGTTTGCTTGCAGATGTCCTTTTTTTAAGCCTTTTTAAGGGAAAAAAAATTGAAAATTGAAAATCTTATTTAATGCCAATGCTTCACTCATTAAATTTGAAGTTCAAATGTTATAGGCCTGCTTTTGATCATGCTTGTCATTTCACATATTGATGTATGTAACACTGTTTGGTTGTAGCTAGGCGAAAAGAAGAGAAAGGAAAGAGTAAGGAATTGGAAAGAAAATAATTTTCTTTAGGTGTGTTTGGATGTAGGGAGGAAAGGATAGAAGAAAAGAGTAGTATATATATTTCCTTTGTTTGCTTCCAAAAGGAAGGCAAAGGAGGAAGGGAAAGGGATCGTATATGTTTTTATCTTTACGCTCTTATATTTAATTTTGACATATTTCTCTATTTTTATTGTGTAGTTTGCATGAATTATAAAAATAAAAATTATGTGCTTTTCTTGTATTCATTGGACCATTGTAGTCAAAGGCGAGCCAAGCGCCTGCCTAGGTGAACCTTAAAGGCTCTAAGGTGAGGTGCTCGCTTTAGAGCCTAGGCAAGCAAGACAATTGCCTTAAGCCATGAAAAAGGCGCTAAGGCGAGACCTTGATATACTAGTTGTTTACATAGTTTTTGGTATTGTAAAGCCCACAAAGCTTCACTCCCCTCCCATTCCCTCATCATGGGCATGTAAGCCATTTTAGACTTATATGCGTTAAAAAGATTTTTTAAACTTGAAAACTAATGGTTTTCTCCTCCTTTGTGGCTATTCTATACTTTGTATGCAGTAGAGTTGCACTCTTTGTTTTTCTAGTATAGATCTTTTACAGTGCCGCCCCCCACCCCCCCTAAAAAAAAAAAAAGATGCAAGATAGGTGCATCTAATACAATTTTCTCTCTTACCCATGGTTTAGGTTTTCTTGAATACCTGCATCTCTCGTTATCATTTAAAAAAAATAGAAGCTGGAACTGCAATTGGAGCAATTGGAGCTCAAAGTATTGGAGAGCCAGGGACACAGATGACACTTAAAACTTTTCACTTTGCTGGAGTTGCAAGCATGAGTATCCTTGATTGATTAATATTTTGTTGGAATGTTTAAATATACTCTAGTTAAAATTTCCAAAGGCATTTGGCCATTTACTTGTTGGATTTCAATGTTATCCTTTGACTCTTATTTAGACATTACACTTGGAGTTCCTCGTATCAAAGAAATAATAAATGGAGCCAAAAAGATCAGTACACCCATCATCACTGCAGCACTCAAGTCTGATAATAATGTGAATACTGCCCGGATGGTAAGAGGTCGAATTCAGAAAACAAATTTAGGCCAGGTAAGGGATGAATTCATTAGAGGAATTTTTTGTGTATTTCATACTGGCTTTCAACATGATATTCATTATCAAATGAAATTTACAACGTGTAAGAGTGCTAGCATCAGCCATTCTAAAATTATGCTATTTTGACACACTAAAAAGTTACTTTATCTATTTAAACACACTACTTTACAATACACCATACATCACATGTTCTATTTTAAGATTACAACACATTAAAATAACCTTAAAATTCCCTCTGTATAAATTTTTAAAAAAAAAATCCCTAGCCACCCCATTAGATCAGAACCCACCCCTACAACTACCACTACTGCAAATCCACTTCCAACAACCACCACCAAAAATCAACTACAAATTGCAAACCCATATAAAAAACCCATCAACACCAAAACCCAAATGCCACAATTCTCGAAGCACCACCACCGAAACCCAAATGCCAACAAAGAACCCAAACCACCAACAATTGGACCACACCATAACCCATTCCAAAAAACAAAGAAAATCAACCCAGTATTCATGGGTTGTGGTGCCGATCTCCATGGCGCCTGATCTCTGCTAGCGAGGTTTGAGAGAGATAGGTGTGGTCTGCGAGGAGAGAGAGAAGAGATAAAAGAAAGAGAGGCAAATGGGAGGGAGAGAGAATTAGAATAAAATATAGGAAATATTTTTTTACAATTTCTACTGTACCATTCTATTATCAGAACGGTACTGTAGATCAATGCCAGAATTTATAGCGTTTGGAACATGTGATATGGGTGGATTTTTTGTGTTTGGTGTGCTAAATGCTAAAAATTTAGCATTTAGCACATCTGATACTAGTGCTCTCTAGATTCATGCAAATTAATTTATTTTATTTACATTAGAAGTCTTCCTTCGTGTACAAATTTTGTCTTGCATCCCCTTCAGCTCTCTGTCAAGTGTCAAGTATGATTTTAGTGACCTATTTGACCTTCCCCTCACAATGCAGGTTGCTAAGAGTATAAAACTTGTAATGACTTCAAGATTAGCATCAATAATTGTCACACTTGATATGGAGAGAATTCGAGATGTACAATTGTGTATTGATGCTAATAATGTGAAAGAATCAATTATACAAGCAAAAATCAAAGTGAAGAACGAGGTGAGCATTTGTTTTGGTAATTTTTAACTTTTAACTCTCCTTATTCCTTTATGCTCTTAATATTTCAAGATCGTATAATTCTGCAGCATATTACGGTTTTGGATGGTGGGAAGTTGGAAATTCGTCCTTCAGAAACTGATAGAAGTAAAATGCATTTTCATCTCCACTCTCTTAAAAATGCGCTTCCAACAGTTATAGTAAAGGTAAAACTTCTAGAGTTTCCGTAATTTATCATCTGATGAAAGTCTTTGATGCACTTCTTTTCCTTTCCTGTTTTATCTTCAAAACCATCCTGGATCACAAGCGTATTCACTACTTTATGGTTGACAGGGTTTAAAAAGTGTTGAGCGTGCCATTATTAAGAAAGAAGAAAATAAAAAGATGAAGACAATCAAGTATGGGCTTCTGGTAGAAGGGTTAGTTCATTATAACACTTACTACAATGGAGCTCCTAATGAAAAAAAAAAAAGAAGTGTTCATGAGTAAAGTTTCTGAGTCTTTGTGGGCTTGGTGGTCTTGTTTTTTTTGTTCTATGAAACTATATACTGCTGTTTTCACTATATTTTCATATTTATTTCTTGTAATGAGAGAAATTGCAGACCCCTTATTAATTTTTTTTTCCCAGCAAATTCTATATTAATTTATGTTTGCATGGAATGTGGTGAAAGTTTTTCAATGCACAGGCTAAAATGTCATTTCCTGAAGTCAATTTCTTTGAAAAAGATACGAGGGTGTCAAGTTGCCTTTTTCTTTTGATTTAATTACTTTTATTTTTTGATGTTGGTATGACATGCCAACATCAAAACATTATGTGAAGCACGGGCACACCAAAAAGGGTAATGTGTTAGTGTCTGATATGAGTACACACACGGGGCTGCATGTGTGTCCCCTGAGTGTACACTGAAATTCTAATGGTGACATGGCCTGGACACAGTCACAACTCAGTAAGGATACTGCTGAAAAAAACAAAAAAAAGAAGGAAAAAACGTAGATCTTTTCTACCTGCCACGATCTCCACTGTTCATAGATCTGTCCTTAGTCTTCAAATTTCGTTCTCTCCCCATTGCAGTGCCTGCCTTCGATTTGATGTTAGATCAGCCACCGGGACCCATCAACAGACCATTGGAACTCTCTAAGGTGTAGGAACTAATGAATATTAACTACTATTCTAAAGTGTCATGATCCCTACTCACTTTTACTGTTTTTGCTTTTGTTTTAATTATTATATAGTCATAGGAGCTCTGTTTGTTTATTTATTCTTATTAATTGATATAATGAATAAAAATAATGTTATATGTAGATCATTTACTTGCATTTAGGGGTGGAACTAGAATTTTAAGAGTGAGGGGGCCAAAGTAATAACAAACATAAAATTTATCCAATTTAAGAGTGCTACATGAGAATTATGTGAAATTTTTTTTTTGTGGGGGGGGGGGGGGGGGGGGATCCATATATTTTTGAAGATTTTAACTAAATTTAAGGGTAATTTTTTAATTATTGAAAAGTTTTTGGGGGGGGGGGGGGGGGGGGGCATTGCCCCCACAACTCAATGAGTAGTTCCGCCCCTTCTTGCATTATTCTATTTTATTTATTAAATTGAATTATTTGACTGCTACTAGTAAATTTTGATGGTGGTTCATTATTTTTAAAACCTAAAATAAACATAAATTATTCCCTAAAATATGCCTAAATATAAATGTTAATTAATTAATTAATTGCCGTATCCCCAGCGCATTGTACCCTCGTTTTTTTAAGAAATGGCATATCTGTGTCTGGTCATATCGGTGTCCATGCTTCCTATGCCTCCATCCCTTTCTAAATATCTAAATGTGTTCCTTGTTGGTTTTCTTTTGATCACAAAGCTAGTGGTGGAAATGGCACTTTGAAGTGTCATGCCTCAACTGATGAAGCATTAAAAGTCAATCAATTTTTTGTGAATGTGACGTGTTACAATTTGAATGGTTGAAATTGCTTTGAAATAGCTACCTTCTATGTATGCCTTGAAATGAAAAATGTCAAGAGCACGTTAAGCATAATCTAATAGCCATTTCAAGTGACACCATGCTGTTCTTTACCCCTTTCTAAAATTTTAGTGCAGATCTTGGCATCAACTAAATCACTTTTAATCCAGAGAAAATCAAAGCCATGAAAATAAAATCTCAGTCACCAACTGCTGTTGATGTGGAGGAATGATGTTTTCCTTTTGAACTACATCCCGTCAAACAGAGCCCAATAACTCTTAATGCTATCTCCTGCCACTGATCTTGCCTCAGCTACACTTCTCAAACAGTAGAGAAAACAAAATGATTTAGTTCTCTAGCAGCTGAATAGTGTAAATGATTTTTAGTATTGCTCCATTCCTGAAGTGCATTCTCTACTAGTTAGTTTTGACATGTCCTCTCTTGATTAGATTTTCTACCTGATGAAATCTCCTTAACTCCACTTTCCACTCAAATGAATTTCACTTTGGTAAACATTCCAATCCTGCTAGATACTATGAAATTGCATAGTTTTCTGTCCATGGCCCTTTAGAATCTTATAATTACTTGATATCAGAATCCTCTCCTTTAGTTGGTCTTAGTCACTTGTTTGCTGTCCATACACCCGATCTCTTAGCTTTATGTAGGCATTCCCACCCCTTCGCATTCATGAGTTACCATTAATGAGGCTTCTTAATAAACTTCAAAAGTTTATGCCTTGAATACTTCGAGTTCTTCAAAACCTCTTCCCAAAACTTATTCCATTAACTGCAAAGGCCCCCAGAATTCCTTCATCTCAAATTCCAATAAGCACAGTTTCTTTGTTTTCAGCATATGCATTAGAAAGATCCTCAATGGAGAGATCAAGGTGCAAAATATATTAGAAGGATACATAGGATTGAATTTATTTTCTTAGTAAAAAAAAATATTTATGTTCAACTGCTTCAACTGAAATTGATTTTTCTGTATTAATTGCCATAACTCTTCTTATTAGATGTGAAATGATTGTTAGAATCACTTAGAAAAGAAGACATAAATGATTGTCTAGTCCTCTTACTGATGTTTTTCCTTGGAAAAGCATTTGGTGTGTAAAGGTGCCTAAGGGGTGTCTTTCTTTTTATGGATAGCAGCTCGTAGTGGGACACTTACGATTGATAATCTTGTTAAGAGAGTTTAGCCCCTAGTTAATTGGTGTTGTTGCAATGGGGAAACCATAGACCATCTTTTGCTCCATTGTAAGTTTGCTCATGCTTTATCGAGTGAAGTTTTTTTGGTGTTTGGGATCCGGTGGGCGATACCAAAGACGGTTGCTTCTCTTCTTTTTTGCATGTAGGAATTGGTTTGGGGAACACCTGTCAAATATTTGGAATATGGTTCCAACATGTATAATGTGATTGGTTTGGCAGGAATGCAATGCCCGTTCCTTTGAAGATATTGAGAGACCTTTAGATCTTTTCAAAGGTGTGGGGAGTTTGTGGACCACCTTCTTCTTCATTGCCCAATAGCTTACAGGTTGTGGACAATTGTGTTTTATCTTTTTGGGCTCCAATGGGTTATACCAAAGAGGGTTATCGATTGGCAGGGACCCTTTGGAAAGCATAGAAATATAGCCTTCTGGAAGGCTGTGCCACATTGCATCGTGTGGTGTTTGTGGTGTGAATGGAATGCTAGAAGTTTTGAGGGATGTGAACAATCTATCCTAGATGTTAAAGTCTTCTTCTTTCGTACCTTGTTAGACTGGAGTTTCTTTTAGAAATAATCAAGCATTGTAGTTTGAAAGTTTGATTGTGCTACACCCAGAGTACAACCCTGGTGTACCTTTTTTTTTTTTTTTTTTTTTTTTTCTATTTGGTTTTTTGTTTCAGTGGACTAATGTGGGGTTTTACGTAATGTATTTCCATTTTAATTTTCTATAATCTATTAGCTTTAGTCCTTGATTTATTTGTATTTGTTTCATGTTTAAAGTGTTCATCATTGTGAACACTATGTTATTTTATTTCAATAAATTTCTTATTACCTATCAAAAAATAAAGGATAATTTATAATTTATCACTGCCACAATAGCAAAAGCAAGAAAACAGAAAACCAATTGGCTTATGTCATATGACATCTTGCACAACATCAAACAATAATAGACAGTATTCAAATTGTAGCCATTTTTCGTTTTCCTACCTGTTGAAAGCTGTTCTTTCATTTATTCTTAATATATGTCATGCTTCTTTTTAGCTCGGGTCTTCAAGATGTTATGGGCATTGAAGGAGTAGATGGACGTAAAACCACAAGTAATCATGTCATTGAAGTGCAGCAGACACTTGGCATTGAAGCTGCAAGGAAGTGTATTATTGAGGAGATAAAATATACAATGGAAAGTCATGGAATGAACATAGACATTCGCCATATGATGCTTTTAGCAGATGTGATGACATTTAGGGTGAGTCTTTCACCCCTTTCTGTATCATTGTGCTCACTCTTTCCCATAATGTGTTTCTCTGTCGCAAAGACTATATTGAAGAAGAATATTATTCCCAAAAACAGGGTGAAGTGCTTGGAATCACAAGATTTGGAATCCAAAAAATGGGCAAGAGTGTGTTGATGCTGGCTTCATTTGAGAGGACAACAGATCACCTTGTCAATGCTTCTGTAAATGGTAGGGTTGACAGGATTGAAGGAGTAAGTGAATGCATAATCATGGGTATACCAATGCAGATAGGCACTGGAATGCTCAAAGTTAGACAAAGGTAAGAAGGCAGTATTTACTATTCAGCATCTTAGTGTGGTCAATAGCAACTGGTTTATACATAGTACATTGATTCGTACACATCACTTTATTTGATGAACCATGTTATCAAGAACCCTAAAAAAGCATTTAATGCTGTAGAAATTTCATAGAAATGCTTTCAATGTTTCAGCAGAAAAAAATCTTTACTTCTATTTCATCCTTTTGCCGAAGATACCCTCACTTTATTTATAAATTTTGTCTAAATTTTTACCATTAATTAACATACAATTATGGATTCCATAAGTGGGGCGCTTAGCACATCAAAAGCATGGGCTAAGGCCTGGTGCAACATTCATGAAATAATTAATGGAAAAATACATAGAGACCTCTGAACTTTGTGTCATAATCAAGCTAGCCCCTATTGTTCTAATTTGAATAGTCCCTAAAGTTAGGGAAATGACAAAATTGCTCCTTTTACATTTCCTTTGGTTGAGTGGATGGAAAATTCTATCACGTGCATTGCACATGATATAATTTAAAAAAAAAATTATTTTCAGATTAAAATGTAATAAAATTTTGTTTTGGATTAAAATTTTTTTTTCTCCTTCTCAATAACTTCTCCCTTAATGTCGGGAAGATAACGCTTAGGGAGCCTCCAATTAAGTAGTTAGTATAATATATAAGGACACCACTTAACTTAAAAGCTTAAGGTTATGTGTTTGGGTCCAACTATGTTATATTAACCACCAATTCTTGTTATTATTATTCAATTTGGGACTTCACTCACATGTTTGTACCCAATGCCTAAGCAAAATCTTCTCTAATTCTCCTCTTATGTTCAAACTTAACTGATTTTCTCTCTTTTCAAATTCAACTGATTTTCTCTCAAACAAACTTTAACTCTCTTCAGCCTATGGATGTGGCAATTTGGTCACTGGTGTAACCTAAAGGTGGTGGCTAGGTATTCATGTGGAGGCAGTTGGGGTTTTTTGGAGCGGTAAATGTTGGAGACATTTGGGTTCTTTGGTTTGTGGTGGAGATTGGTGGCTTGGGGTGGGGCCACCTTAGGCAACTATGAATGGGCTTGGACCCTGCCACGGGCTGATTTGGAGTTAGATGGGCTGAATTGGGTGACAACAGCAGCGTAATTTGGGTTCTGATTAGTGTGTGGGTGTGATTTTCCTTTCAATTGAACTTGAATTTTTTTTTTTGGTTATTGTTTCTGGATTTGGGTTCCGATTGGTGTGATTTTTTTTTGGATTTAGTGTGCAAACAAGTGGAGGAAGCACAAGTGAATTTCTTATCTTTATAGGTTTGCATCAAGGATCAACATAAAGCCTCTCTTTGCACTCGTGATGGATGAGCTCACTAAATTGATTCAAGAGGAAGTCCCTTGGTATATGCTTTACGTAGATGATACAGTTTTAGTGGATGAAACTAGAATTCGAGTTAATACCAAGTTAAAAATTTGACAAGACACTCTAGAATCTAAAAGCTTTCAATTAAGTTGGACTAAAATAGAGTACATGGAATGTAAGTTAAGGTAGAAACACAAATAAAGAGTTGGTAAGACTTAATGGTCAAGAGATATTAAAGAGCAAGAGCTTTCGATATCTTGGATCAATAATTCATAGAGATTGAGAGATTAAAGAGGACATGAATCATAGGATAAAAGTAGGGTGTGGATGAAGTGGAGAAGCGCATAAATCAGAGAATATCTATTGAGTTAAGAAGTAACATATGGTACCAAATCGACTAGCTATGCTCTATGGTACCGAATGTTGGGTTGCTAAGAAGTAACATATTCATAAAAATGAGTGTAGCTAAAATGAGAATATTAAGATTTATAAATGAAAATACATGGAAAGATAGGATCCGAAATGAGGAATCCGCTTAAAGATAGGGGTAGCTCCTATTGATGAAAAGATAAAGGAAAGTCATTTGAAATGGTTTGATCATGTTTAGAGGAGAGCAGTAAGAACGAGTGAGTCGGTTTAAGTTGAGAGAACAAAAAAAGGTAAAGAAAAAACCCAAAATAATATTAGTAGAAGTAATAAAAAAGACTTATGAATTAAGGAAGCAACCAAGAGTATGACTTTAGATAAAATAGAATGGAAGAAATGAATACATGTGACTGGCCCTAACTAATATGTCGATGATTCATAGATCCAAAATTATGGTATTAAGGCTGCTTGTTGGATTCAGACCAAGGGGTGGTGGTGAGCTTAAGGGAGCTGGGTGTGATTTTTTGTTTGGGTTTCGATTGATGTGTGTAGGTGTGATTTTCTGTTTCAGGCTGGTATTTTTGTTTAGGGGAGGATCGATTGGGTGATTCTGGCTGCAGCATGGATTGCATGTTTGTTGGTGATTCCGTCCACCTAACTAACGTAAATGTAACGATTTAATCCTCTTCCAAGCTTTAAGGACTAAACATTTCAAGTCAAAATAAGGGTTAATTTGGTCTTTTTGCATTTTTCCCAAGAATTAATTTTATGTTTTGGAATTAAAATGCTTATTATAAATTATAAAATCAGTCATAAGGATCATATTGGAATTCAAAGCATGAATGAAATGATCAACTCTGAGTAAAGTTAAATTTCAGAAACCTGTGGGTATAAGTAACACTTTCGTACATCAATGCACATTAATTTCACCTTAGCGAGTGCCAGACCTGTTCAAAAGCCATATTACTATATCTCTATTTAATTCACCTTTCATGTGGTTGTTAAACTAATTAGCTGTTGGAAGCATGCAGAATTTCAGTCATGTTAAAATATTTGATATTGAAGCAGTTGTTTTTACCTACATATAGTCAGGGATAGTTCTCAACATCATGTGCTTCTTTGTTTTTATGTGCATTCATCTGCAATTTGACTGTCATACTTCTTAGTTTTGTTTGAGTACATTCCATAAGCTTTAGCTTACTATATTTTCTTTTCTTGTGAGCAGAGTTAATCTACCTTCGGAGCTGCATTATGGGTCAGATCCAATTCTATGTTGATTTCAAGTCCAAGTAGTGTACTGAGGAGTTTCAGTTGCAGGCAAAGGTCGTAATTTTTATGCTGAATACCAAACACCTTGGAAAAAGAAACTTTGCTTAGTATTGTAAGAGCATCTCCAATAGGCTCTTTAAAGCCAATTCGGGAGAGCAAACACACAAAAAACTACCTCCAACAGCCTCTCTAAACTCTAAAATTCTTTTTAGAGTTGCTACAGTAGCTCTCTCAAAGAGAACACTGTAGCAATTACTGTAGCAATTACTATAGCAACTCTAAACATTTTTCTCTCTTAAAATAATCCACCGATTGAATAAAAAATGATTTTTTTTCTCTTTCCTCCCTTTCTCTTTCTTCCTCACCCTCTCTCTCTCTAGCTTCTCATCAGGAAAAAAAAAAGAAAAAATCTCTTTGCTTCTTATTAGAAAACAACGGGGAAGCAGTTCTCTCACAAAATCTACATAGTTTTCTCTCACAAAACGATCTACCTACATCTTTCAACCCCCAAATCGTGACTCAACCACATTTGAGGAAGAACAAAGATTTGAGAACATCGGCTCAACAACGGAAATTGATACCCAAAATTTGATTTCATGGGTTTTGCATCATGTTTGAATTTATTGGTTTATGCTAGATTTGGTGGTTTTACATGATTTGCTATTGCGACTATTTGAGTTTAGATTTAGGACTTTTGGGTTCTTTTATCTCTGTCTCTCTCATTTACGTTTCTCTCTCACTCAATATCTTGATCTTATCTCTATTTTGCTATTTAATTAATCTTATTAGAGTCGGTAAGCTAATCTGACTTTTATCTTTATCTCTCTCACTTTATTTTCTAATAAAAGTTTTGGCCTCATATATATTTTTGCCCAACTGTTCGACTGAAGGCCTTCCCTCATAGATATACAGTATCAATGATATTGTTAGCACATTTAAAAAAAAAAAAAAAAAGTAACGTATTTTTGGGCGCAATTTGGTTGTCCTTTAATCTCCCAGGTGAGACTAACCAGGGCCATAACCATAGCACAATAGTGATGGTAAATCCACATGATTTTGTATAAATTTACTTATATATCTTTATTAAAAAAAAAAAAAAATGATGCCCAATTAAAACAAAAAAGTAACAAACAAGCCAAAAAAAAAAAGCAATCACCTAAATTTATTAAAAAATAAATATCATGTCAAAAAATAAAATCACGTCTAGTTAAACCGATAAAAAAAAAACAAAAAAAGAGAAGAAGAAAAACAAAGCAAATTCCTGTCATGCCCACAACTAGGGGGGGAAAAAGGCCAACGTTGGAGGAAAAAAAAAAAAAAAAAAGAAAAAAAAGATTGGAGGTATTTTTGTAAATCAAGTAAATCACACTCTCCCTCAATTTTCTCTCAATTTTGGGGAGAAAACATTTTGGTGGGCTCAGGGAGAAAACATGAGTCCCACCACATTTTTTTTTCTCCCCTCCTTCCAATTAAACACATTCCAAAAAGTTTTCTCTCATTTTTTTTTTCTATTTTCCCTAAAATCCACTCTACAAAACACACCCCTAGTGTGCTGTGCAACACAGAAAAACAAAGTGCCATGTCAAGGGAGATGCACTAATAAAGAAACTAAAATACATGACATTTAATGTGCATTTTGATAGAAATATCAAATGATATTTCTTTTGAAACAAGCATAGAAAATTTTATTGAGGAAAATAGTAAGCAAGATGAACTCTTACATGTTTGAAGTCAATTTAAGTCAATACAATAGAACATAGCCAAATTGGGGATATTTGCTCTCTATCATCATATATAGTAATTATTTCGTTAGTAAGTAAGGTTTTGAAACAATTTAAGAAAGTAACATCTCAAGCCCTAGAGGCTCAAGTTCAATGACAAAACTCGAGCCTCATGGGCTCGAGTTCTCATTGTTGACATGGAGATTTTTGCCATCTAGAATTCGAGTCTCGAAAACTCGAGTTCTATAGAAGAAGAAGAAGATTTGAAGAATTTGAAGAAGAACCCACAGGAAGAGAAGAACAGAGGAAGAAGAAAGAACTCACCCAGGCACCCACAGAGTAAGAAGATGAACGGATCTAGAGGAAGAAGAACATGTGGTGAACGCAGGAATTTGAGTTTCACGTGGATTTTTCTTCCACATCAGATTGCCACCACATGGAACTCGAGTTTTAAAGAAATCGAGTTCTAAGATGAAACTTGAGATGCTAGTTTGCTAAATAGTTTTGCAAACATGGCAACTAACTAAAATGTTTCAAAAATAAAGCTAAATACAAAATAATAATAATAATAATTCTAGCCAAACCTTTTCTCTTTTTTTTTTCTTTCTTTTTTTTTCTTTTTTTTTTAGTGTGTCTGAAGTTAGCCAAAGTCAAACTCATATAGAGCTTAATCCATCTAAGTACTCACATGTTTCTCAGTAGTATCCCATAGGCACTAATCTCATGAACTAAATAAATCAATAAGGGAATGGATACATATTGTAATTTTATTGGTATTAATGCAATTTTTTTTCTAGCTCACCATCACATGTATTGAGTTTGCAGACAATGCATCGAACAAGCTACAGATCTGAAAACATGAGCTTAGAAATAAAACAAAGCTTAATTGTGGTGATAAATTTTGAGCATAAGATCCTTTTAAAAGACTGATTAGAAGTACCAGCTAACCAAAAAAAAAAACACTCTAATGATACATACTGTTCTCGAGGGTTATGCTTCCCTTTTTTCCTTACTTCTTGTTCTTCTTCTCCATTTTTTTTTTCAATGCATTTTTATTCATGTGTTAGAGTTAATGTTAACTGTCAACTAAATGCATTTGATTCACAATTGAAATGTTTGTACTCTGTTTGGTTTTTTTTTTTTTTTTTTTTTTTTAATTTTTACAACCATTGTGTTCTAGACAAAGAAGGATGTAGAGTGTGCATTTAGAATGCCTCAAGCACGATTTGCAATTGTTTGTGTACCTACACGTCTTTGGAGAACAAAGGCTCTTGATTACATTTTGAAGGCATGCATAATATTGAATAAGATGATAATTGAAGATGAATGTGATGCCAATGGAGCAAAAGACTTTGATTATGAACAAATACTTGAAAGCATCCCAACAACAGTGTCACATGAGCCTATAGAAGAATTTAGTCAATTTACATCATTCACTGCAGCCCATCAAAAAAATTAGAAATAGATTTAAAAATATAGTCATTAGGAATTCGAAAAATATAGCTGTTGGGAATGAATTAGTGATGGCAATTTTGCCTCATTTTGCCGTGGCCCACCCCTCCTCGATTCGTCCTATGCTGATTTTTCCCGCCTGGCATAGGTGGTGGAGCGGGGATGGGTTTAGACATTTTAGCCCAACCCCTCCCCACTCTGCGTTGACAATGGCTATAATTGTAAATTTTTCATATCCTAAATTCCTACTATGATGGCCAAACCCAATAAAATTGAGCTTTTTAGGTTGAGGCCCCCCAATTTAGTTGTATGCTGGGTTGGGATTATTCCACAATTGGAGGCCCAAAAGATGGCCTTGTTCACTGTAGATGAAATTTTGGATGTTGCTCGAGGCCCAAACTATCTTATCCCTAGCTTCACCGAGGAAGTACAAAATTTGCCAAGCCCACTCTCCTCTGAAATCTGAGTAGGATTCCTAAGTCCCTAAGATCTATTTTTCCTTAATCCTCTCGTGCCTCACTCTCCCCCATTTTTTCCAACCCCCGATCCCTATTGCTCCCTCTCTATTTAGAGCCTCCCCTTAGTGGGGTTATCATGATGAGGGGGTTTTTTCTCATGCTAGTGGGCCCTTTTGCACTATATTCCTGACTGGATGGGACCCATCGCCTATCGTTGACATGACCTCCTTAGAATTTGTACCAGACGCCGTCTAATGCTTAGCAGACGAATTCCCCCAAGGCATTATTCCATGTTCACACAAATCGAGGGAGGGTACACCGCCTAAATGTTTAGTTGAGCTTAATTGGGCTCAGTTTAGTGTCGAAATAGACCGAGACTATCTAGTGAATGGGCCACTAACTCGGTAACGGGTTGGTATTCTCGGTCCGTACACCTACTATTTAAACAAACAAATCAATACTAGCTTATTTAAATGTTTAAATATTAATATTTTTGTTACTAGATTATTTAAATGCATGGATATTAAGATTTTTGTTTTTGTTGTGATATTATCTTATTAAACATTTGGATAAAATTATTAAATTCTTGCTAAAAATTTTAATTTGATGAGATAAATTTAATTAGTTGTGATTTCAAATATATTTATATTAATGAAATAGGTTTTATTTTAAAAAATTGGAAAAAAATTGTGGGACAAATTAAAAAGAAGTAGAATTTTACGGGGTAGGGCGAGACCCTAAGGGACGCAAATGTGGCAAGGAAGTTTTTCTTGTCATACAAGGCGGGGTGGGGATGGAGAAAAATAAAACCATGTGGGATGAGAGTGAAAATATATTTGAAAAAGTAGGTAAGTAAAGTGTAAATACAATTGTTCACTTTCCAAACAGTATAAAAATTTGGAGAAGTTATGATGCTTTAACACATGGATTTCATGTATCTAGTATATAGATAAGAAAGCAACTTGAAAAGCAAAAAAGAAATCCATTTTTATCTGCACACATAATCTAAACCTTTTTTATTTTGCCCTCAGAGCTTCCCTATGGAGATATTTGCCATCTAGCATAATTTTCAGAGACTATTTTGTTAGTAAGTACGGGTTTGAAACCGTTTAGGAAACTAACATCTCGAGTCTGTGAAGCTTGAGTTCGGTGACAAACTCGAGTCTCAAAGACTCGAGTTCTAGTGTTGAGGTGGAATAAATTATCCATGTGGAACTTAAGTTTCTAAGACTCGAGTTCTTTAGAAGTATCTTAAGAACGAAGATGAAGATGAAGAACAGAGAACATGATCTGGAAAACGCAGATCTGAAGAAGAAGAACAGAGATTTGGAGAACGCAAATCCGAAGAAGCAGAAGAGGAAGATGAAGAACAGAGGAAGAATCCGCAGAAGCAAATGAGAAAAAAGAAGAAAAATGAGAAAGAAGAAGTACAGAAGAAGAAGGAGAATGATAAGAAATAATGAACTCGAGTTCTACATGGGTTCCACGTGAATAATTTTGTTTGCCAGCTCAGGAGCTCGCATTTAAGACTTGAGTTCTATCATGAAACTCGAGTCTTAGAAACTCGAGATGCTATTTTCCCATATTGTTTTGCAAATGTGACCACTAACGAAATTGTTACAAATTTAAGGCTAAATGAAAAAAAAAAAAAAAAAAAATCACTTTCCTGTACCTCAAAAGCTTTAGAAATGAATTAAATACAACCTCCTTTCTCAATATCCATGATCTTTCTAGTAAATCTGCTAAGCTGTCTATCCATAGTTGCTGTTTCATATCTCATAACCTTATATTATTTATCAGCATTTTTTTTTCTTTCACAATTTCTTATATTTTCATTTACATTATTAGGGCAAAACTATATAGTAATAAAAAAACTCAAAAAAAAAATATTAGTGAAGAAAATTGAGAGGAATATTTTATTTATTGTAATTAAAGAACTAGACAATGATTAAAAAGTAGAAAGTATTCTCATTTAGCAAACCATAAGTATATCCCTAACCATAAAGTATATCCTAGGAAGATATCTTACGGTTTTTTACAGGTAGATGTTGTTGATGATGATGGCAATGATAATTATTATTGTTATTACGGTGGTGGTAGATTATTTTGTTAAAAGGTTTGTTGAATATGTTATATTGGATATACTTTATGGCTTGCTATAAGGAGAATACTATACCTTATATAGAAGGTTGTAATATGATTATAAAGAAATGTATATAAGGTTGTAATATCACACCATAACAATCCAATTTTTTTTTTTAAAGGAACGTAACAATCCAATCTTGTATCACGCAACATTTAGGTAATTCTTGTTTTACATAAGTTTTTTTTAAACCTTATAATTTTGAATAATTTTTTTTAAACCTTAAGTAGCCTTTATTTTCATTTAAAAGGTCAATAAAGAAAGCTCCTAACATACCTTTTATTTTATTTAAAATATCAATACATCTCTTTTACTAAAATTTAAATTACTAAAATATTAATTAAGGAGGATAGTTTTGAACTTGCACCTTTATATATATATATAAGATGATATTTTACTAAATGGTACACCCTGAAAAAGTTATATTTTCTATAAAAAAAATTAAAAAAAAAAAAAAAATCTAACAATATGAGATGGAGAAATATTTAAGAAACTAAACTAGTTGCCATGTTATTGAACTTTAGGATTCACCTTCTAGTAAAATGGGTCAATTTCGGTTTTCATTTGTGGGTCAATAGAGTTGTCCACCATATGTACGTAATACTTTAAGCATTATTAGACTATGGATTTCATCGGCCAATTATTTCAATGGATCAATATCGTTAGTATTGTACGGAATTAATATGTTTTCTTTCCAAGCTAAGTGTTTGCAAAGTAGATAAACTTAACGACTTACCCATAGATAAATATTCATGGATAACAATATCCCCACTAAAAATGTACCAAAATGAATTTTAAGCCTTTTCTGAAATTTTTTCCTTTAAAATTTTGTAATTTACTATTTTAGTCTAACTTTTAAAATAATGACTGCAAGTCCTTGTTCTCCATTTAATATCTCATACCTCACCCATTAGGCTATTCCAAAATGAAGTCCTCACCCACTGGGCTACAAGATAATAAATTACTCTCTACCTCAAATTATTTGACCTCTATTTCATTTTGAAACATCTCAAAGTCCTATTTAAAAAGCTAAATACACCTCTTTCACACGAGTTTAAATTAAGGAAAGTAGTTTTGAAAAGTTAACCCTTTTTTTAGTATATTAAAAGACAATGGATTAAATGACGTTCCCACTTAAAAAGCTTGGATTTTCTAAATAAACTGAGATGGACAGAGAAGTTTTTAAAGAGTGAAGACCCAGCAAAGTAACTTGCTACTGGGCCTTTGCGTGTCGCATGGCCCATGTGCCGCACCCTATCTAAGTTATGTTGATGGATAATTTGATGACATGGGAGGGTTGAGCTCAATCATGCTTCTTATTAGCTCAGCTTTAGCAAAGACCAAGTGATCATTTTGGAAGGCAATAACGGGAATTGTGGAATTAGCCCTTTGAGCTGCCTAATTTTAAGAATCTCTCCCTGATTTGAAATATGATGATTGGCAAAATATTGGAACCTAATTTTTCACTAAACTCTATATTTAAAAACCATATTGACGTTAATTAAAGGTATGAAAAAAAAACACACACACACACTCTCTAGCCACCTCTTAGTTGAATGTTGATCTAAGCGATATCCCTGTTGACTTGAGTACTAGAGAGTTTCCCGCTTGCAGACCCTGGTGAAAATTGTAGTACTATTTCTTTTATTGTGTAATCTTTTATCATTTCTCACATCTAAAACTCTTTATCAATTTGATTACCAAATGGGACTACCAACTTCAAAGCACTTTATCGCTATAATTTGCCAAACACTCAAAAAGGTTAAAACTCTTAATTATAAAAGTTTCACAGTTAAGCTCTAATTTTAACAACAATAATTAAGCACCACTATTTTTCCACTTGGATAAATAGTGGAAACAAGTAATAGTGGTGTTTAATTATAACTTGAAAAATGATGGGGAAAGGTATGATGTATTATGCTAGAGTTGAAGGAGAAGAAGAAAGCATGCTTGAGCCTGAGGAAGAGGCAGGAACAAGCATGAAAGATGAGGAAAAAAAGAAGAAGAATGATGAATAAAACATATGAATGGCCAATTAATAATTATAGCACCTCATTGCATAAAAAATAATGTGGGCTGGAACTAAAACATGGTTGGAACTGTATACAAGCTAAATAGAAAAACTCACAAAGTGTCAACTATCACTCTTTAATTGATTAATTTTTAGTTATTCATTTTGATAAGTAGATAGTAGAGGAGAGAGATGTAAGGTTTAAATCACAAATATGAGACCTTACAAAAATAATTTCATTACCACTGAATTATTACTTAAATTCTAAAAGGACACTTTATTTGGGATAAATAGGTAATGAGTTTTTTGTTTTTTTTTTGTTTTGGTAAGTAGGCAGGGAGTTGGTCATGTTTTATTGTATTATAAATCACTTCCATCTACTTTCTTGTCTTTTTCTCCTTTCTTTTTTAATTTCCCAATTTTAATCCTTGCAAATTGGTTCATTTAGGACAGGAAATTAATATTTCTGTATTTCAAAGTCAAATCACATATTGTTCTTACTACTTATAAGAGCATTCACACCTTAAAATGTCATCCTATTCTATTTTACTATCTCAAAAAATTACTTTATCAATTATACAATATTATTTTACAATACTCCAGCATCTCAACTTTTATTTTATAATACAACACATTAAAATAATATTTCTACACAATAAAATAACATATCCTAAAATTACCATCATCTACAATACAACACATTAGCTACAGTTCATTTAATAAAAAATAGGAGAAAGAAAATTAAATAATAATATGAAAATTTACCATTCAGCTACAGTGCAATTCTAGAATTGCACTGTAGTAGTATTGCAAATTTTTTTACAATAATTAGCTTTTACAATTTTTGATAGAGTGGAGATTTTGAGCTTAAATGCTAAAAATACTTACATTTGATATTTGGTATTTGGAGTGTGAATGCTCTAATAAGCTTTTTCAATACTCGAGGCTTTGTAATATAATTTTACCCAAGAGGCTACAAATTGGAGTTGAAAATTTTACATGCAAAAAGGTCATCTATCTTTCTTGATAAATTGTCATCCATGACCATAATTGCCAATCATACTCATGAAAACTGACCGTTGACTGCCACAACTGGATCTTAAGTCTGACATTTTGTCTCTTGAGATCCTCTGGCCTAGTTCACACGTTCTTTTTCTTAACCACGAAAAAAAAATTAAAAAGATTTCAAAGTTCTAGGCTTCTTTGTTCAATAGATTAAGATGATCTTAAACGAAAAAAATAAAATAAAATTACAATATTTTGTCTCTTATTACATATGGAAGAAACAACACTGTTCCCTAGACATTGTTGAGAAACAAATCATAGTATTTTTTTTATTCTACTCAAAATGTTCTATTACTGTAATCATAAAAATGACCATTGACTTCCACAATTGTGGATCTAAAGCATGAGATTTTGTCTTTTGGGATCCTTTGGCCTAATCAAATATTCTTATCAATGAAAGCAAGAAAGAAAGAAAAATTGCTCAAAAAAAAAGTTGTGTAGCACAATAAATCAAGTCGATAAAATTGCCTAAATAATAATAAAAATGATTACAGTATCTTGTCTCTTATTGCAGTTGTATGATGAAACAACATGATACCCGAAGACGGTGTTGAGACACAAATCATATCCTCTCAAAACAATGGCACACCCATCATTTTTTCTAGTCTTAGAAATGCAAAAACTGAAAGAAAGAGAAAAAAAAAGAGTAAAACAAACTAAAATTATTTTCCACAAATTGCTTACCAGTTGTTATTTGTTGCTTGCTATGGAGGATCTATCTATCAATAGCAACGATATACAGCAACAACTCGTCGTTGTGGAGGGGTACATAGAGCCATGAGAAGAAGAGCTAGAACTAGCACTATGAGAATGCCTGTGAAATCGAAACCCCCATCGTCTGATTCAGAGCAACACATGGTTCCCATAATTATCACAAAAAGCAGTGTCTTTTGCTTTGTTTTGTGTCTTTTGCTTAGTTTCTTTGCATGAAAGAATAGAGATTAGAGATTGGAAAGATAAGGGGGAACTGTTGCTGTTTTGTACTGTAGTCAAGCTGACTTCAGACACTTTATTATTTTTAGTTTGCGTTAGGTGTGTTGGAAGCTTCAATCAATGCAACCCATCGTCTCTCTAAATATTTAATTCTTATGGATTTTGTTTTATTTTTTAAAGAAAAAAAGAAGAATAAGTATTGACAAAATAAAAGATACAAATAACTTAATTTTAATATATTTCAATTTGATCATTTATTTATGTTATTACTCAAATTTCATTGATTAATAATTATGTATTAAATTTGCAATAATTTCCCCTTTTGATGTACATAATCAAATAGTTTAGTAGAAGATTATCTTTCATTATGTTACAAAACCTAACTTTGATAATATTCATGATTAAAAATGATCATTCCTTAGTTGCAATAAAAATAAAAAATAAAAATAAAATATGTACAAACACAATCACTCTATCCTAAACGGATTGGTATGCTATTGATCTTCTAATACTCACTAGTTATTAGTATAATTCTAAATTATTTAACATTTTTTTAAGCCTAGATGTTGAACAATATTATGTTAATAATGGTGAAGTTCCGTTTTGAAACATGTATTTTTCTTGATTTGGGAATTATTGCAGATAAACCTTGTTTCCTAACAAACGTTTATTATCAATTCTAAAAAAAATCACGTCTCTTAAAACTTAGAATGGAGTTTTTATTTATTTATTTAGAATCATTTAGAATGGAGTAAAGAATAAACAACTCCATTATTTTTTTGAAGTGAAAAACTTTATTCATAAAACCAAAATAATCTAGTACATTAGTTTGCAGTTGGTGAAGAGCGGGTTATTCACCAAACAACTCCATTATATGTTAGCTCAACCGATAAAGTCTCTGATGGTTATATAAGAGATATGGGATTCAATCTCTGCCTACACTAAAAATCGATTGATGTCTTGGTCTAATGATAAGAGCTATCATCGAAAGCAGACGTCATAAGTTGAAACTCTCTAAATATATATATATATATATATACATAAAACTCCATTATAGGTTCACTAAACCAATAATTTGATTATTATAATTGATATTTATTGCAATATAAAAAATATCTAATCAATAATGATGCTAACTTTATAAAGTCATCTTACTAATGACGAAATAAACACCCAAATAATCTTTTATATAGAGCCAAAAAAAAATGGTATTATCCAAATTTTGAAATCAAACACTTTTAATTTTTGGTCCCAAATAAAGATAAAGCCAGAAATTTGTGTGGGGGGGCAAAAAAATTGAACACCCTGACCTTAAATCTTTTTTAATTCCAACTGAAATAAGCTCGAATATGATTCTCTTAACAATCTATTCTTGCAAATAAAGTTACATTGAATTTATACATTTAACCAAATCTGTGAGTATAGTGACTGAATTTGAATGCATTTTTAATTTGTTATTTGTTAAGTGTGGACTGAGGCATGGCTCTATCAGTAGTTAGCAAATGTTAACACTAAATGACAATTAAACAATGATTCTTAAAAAAATATATAAAAAATTAGACAAGGAACGTGGTACAAGGGAGTGATTGAGTGAAGACAAAAACAAATGTGAAAACAACAAAAAATTTCTTAATACAATTACAAAGACTAATATAGTTGTCAAAGTTGAGTTGAATTGTTAAATAAAAGAATTGTACAAATTAAAGACATAAACTAATTGATAAAAATATTCTAAGAAATAGTAATTAAAGTTCACTAAACAACAACAATTAATATCTTTATTTGTTTATTTATTTATTTTTAACTGAGATGGAAATCCTACTTCAACTTAATCTAAGTGTATGTATGTGAACTCTTAGAAACTTGACTTGAACCTCAACTCTTGTCTCTCCACCCCACAAAAACTTATACTTGTGAAGTGATCATCATGCCAAGAGTGCACGGTGGTATTGTATTTAGAAACAATAGATTTTTTCTAAGATTTAATCTTAGCAACCACAATTAATATGTTTATTATATTAAGAAATAATATACCAAATAAACTTATAGTTTATCTTTTATTTTCTTCCTAATACTATGGACAAATTTGTAATAAGAAAGTCATATAGACTGCAAGATTCATTCACTACTCAATATTTATCATTGTATTGGTCCTCTAGAAAAATTTCCTAGAGCTGCCCCACCCCCCAAGCCTATATATATTTCCGCCCTTGGGTCCCAAACCCAACCACCTAAATGTCATACGAAACATTGTTATAATGCACACCTCATCTGTGTTATTTCTTAGTTTTTATTTATTTATTTTTATAAGATTCGTTTGTAAAAGATGGTTTTTATTTTTGTTTCGTAAGGGCGTTATTGGCCACATATATGAACTAGATGACCTCCTCAACTTTTGGGTTTTTTTGGAGATTGATTTTCAATTTTAGGAGGGGCCGAGTATGAAATTATAAACCAAACTTGTATATAATATATAATGTCATATATTAGTATAAAAAATAAAAATCAGAAGGGCGAATGCCATGGTCCCCCTAGTCTCTATAGACTCTGCACATGGTTCTGTCCTTTTGATTTTGACACTTTCAAAACACTTCATGGTTTTTGTTTTCCCCTCTAGTTAAACACTCTGTTTTGTGACTTTGTCCCTAGATTTTCTCATTGCATTTGGATTAAGCAACACGGTTCCGATTCATTGTTGATAAACAAATCATAGTGTTTTTTTGTACACTACTCGAGATGTTTTGATAGACCATTGACAGCCGCAAATCATCTCTTATTCTATTTTACCATTTCAAAAACTTATTTTATCAATTATACAATATCATTATTCAATATACCCATTCTACCTTTTATTTTCACATACTACAAATTAAAATAATATAAATTATACAATAAAAAAATAATATAAAGTTATATCCCTCTTTCCTTCACTTTTCCTCTCTCTCTCTCTCTCTCTCTCTCAGCCACACCACCACCAACAACAGGCACCACCACACCAAAACCCATTATTTAACCACCAACAACCCAGCCAAGAATTTTCTCAAAAGAAAAAAGAAAAATAAATAAATAAATAAAACCAACCAAGAACAAAGCAGCAAATCCACCAAATCACCCAAAAATAATCACTGCCAGTGCCATCAATCCAAACATAAACACTGCTTAGTGGGTCCAGCCATGGGTGGCTGTGGTGATGGTGTTCATGTGCATGGGTTTTGGGTTTGAAGAAAATGGGTTCTTTGAAAATGGGTTTTGGGTTTGAAGAAAATGGGTTCTGTGTTGGTGGTGGCCACCGTTACCCACCATCGGAACCCAGCGCCGACCACGGCTCTACCACGGCTCACGACCTCCACGCCTCCACCACAGAAGCTGATCGAGCCTCCAACGCCGTTGCCTCCATGCTGATCTGAGAGAGAGGAAGGCAGCGTTTTCGGGTTCGGGTTTGAAGAAGAGAGAGCAGAAAGAAAGAGAGAGATAATGAAATAAAAAAACAATAATGAGAGAGGAGAGAGAAGAACAATGCAATAAAAATATATATATATATATATATATTTTTTTTTTTTTTTTGAACAAAGTTTCTCTCCAAACTAGTTTGGAGAGAAACCCTACAAACTCATCATATATATTTATATTGAGGGTGAATTTTGAAAATCTAACAGTTAAATTACATGTTCTTATCACATCCTTAATGCTTACAAAATTTCAAAAAAATCAAAGATCAATTACTATGTCATCAAACAAATGTTATAATTTCAAGTTTTTGTAATCTAAAGTTGTACATAAAAAATAAGTTAATTGATCAAATGGTAAATAATATCCGATTTGAATGAAATTTGACATGTTTGTTAAGAACATAAGGAATATGAAATTTAACGGTTAGATTTTCAAAATTCATACCCAAAAAAAAAATATATGAGAAGTTTGAAGAATCTCTTTCCAAACTAGTTTGAAGAGAAACTTTTTTCATATTTTTTTTATACCATTGTGCAACAGCTACAGTGCCGTCCTAGCTTTGGGACGGTATTATGTAGCCCAATGGCAAAAAAAATTGCCTTTTTACATGTTTTCATGTCCGGCTGTTGAGCACTTTGGGCCTCTCGTGTTAAATTTTCTTTACATTTGCCATATGCAATGCTCATTGTAAATGCTCTTACTATTTATCATAAAAATGACCATTGACTTCCACAATTCTGGATCCAAAGCATGACATTTTTGTCTTCTGAGATCCTTTGACCTAGTTCACATATTCTTATCAGCAATGAAAGGAAGGAAAAATAAATAAAAATCAAGTTCTATAGCACTATAAATCGAGTTGATCTTAATACAAAATTGCCTAAATAAAAATAACAATGATTTCAATATCTTGTCTCTTATTACAGGTTTGATGAAACAACAGGGTACCCGCAGACAATGTTGAAACACAAATCATATCCTCTCAAAACAATAGTACACCCATCAATTTCTTTTTCTTTTGCTTTAGAAAAGCAAAAAAAAGAAAAAAAAATTGAAAAAAACAATGAAACAAACTAGAAAAATTTTCTACCAGTTGTTATTTGTTGCTTGCTATACCAAACTGAGGATCTATCAATAGCAACGATATACAGCAACAACTCTTCGTTGTGGAGGAGTACACAAAGCCATGACAAGAAGAGCTAGCACTATCACAACGATAATCCATGTGAAATCGAAACCATCCTCTGATTCTGAGCAACACATCTTTCCCATGATCACCAACACAGATAGGACTGTTTTTTTTGGTTTTTGTTTTGAGTCTGGTTTGTGATATCTCTGTTTCTTTGCATGTAAATAAGAAGAGAGATTGGAGATTGGAAAATAAAGGGCAAGCGCTGCCGTGTTTATACCTGTAGTCAAGTTTACTTGGACTTTTTGCTTTTAAAATTATTAGTTAAGTTAGGTGTTGGAAGCTTCAGTTGATTCAACCAGTGGTTTCTCTGAAATTTTCATGGATTGTGATACTATTAAATATTGTATGGCTTTTGTTGCTTTTTGTTTCTCTTTTTCCCCCTTGGTTAAACTAAACACTCGTCTTTATAAATCAAGACGTGGAAATTATTGTTATTTTTCTGTTTTATATATATGGGTTAGGTTCAAAAATATTGTATGGTTTTTGTTGCTTTTTGTTTTTCTTTTTTCTCATTGGATAATCTAAACACTCATCTTTATAAATCAAGACGTGGATGTACAATTATTGTTGTTTTGTTTATATATATACATGCGGTAGGTTCAAGTTATACTAGGACTTTTGTCTTTATTTCTATCACCTACCTCTCTCTCTCTCTCTCTCTATATATATATATATATATATTTTTTTTTTTTTTTTGAGGACTCTTTAAACCTACCTTTGAAAGCACAGTTTTTTAAGTTTCTACATGATAAGAAAACAATTTTCTCTTCCCAAAAAAAATTATAAATTTCTCAAAATGTGAAAAAAAAAAAAAAAAAAAAAAAAAAAATCTCTCTCTAATCTTGTTCCTCATTTCATTAGTCAATGAAACCAATAAATATCTTATCTACCTAATCTATGAAGCGGGTCTCATAAAAACCTTTGTTCCCCATAGGCATGGGACTTATAGGACTATAAGGCCCCTACTAACCACTCCAGTGGGCATAGTATGGTCCTATTTGCTCAATATTTTCAATATAGAAATAAAAGCACAATGTGGAATTAATATTTTCATGCTACCCAAATAGAAAGAGTTAGGATTTTCATCATATGAAATTAGGAGGCCAATTTTGATGTTCAAAATAATTTATCAAAGCCACCATGATATTTTAAAGAACTCATTTTACATTCAAAAGAGAAAAAACGATTTTAAAATTTTATTAAGGGGAAGGGAGAACGGTATTAAGTATTAACCAGTTGACTAGTTGTGCGCCTAGAAGAAAAACGTGAAAGAGGGGGGAGAGGAAATGACTAAGAAAGATGATGATTGAAGAATAGAATAGGAGAACGAAATGGCTTCTATTGGCATAGGCATAGCCAACAAAAATTGACAATGTCAGCAAAGTATGTATGATGTATTATTATCGTTGATGTTGCCCACCAAAGACAGATATTGACAACGTCAACTATTACGTATGATGTATTACTGTTGATGTTGTCACCAAAGATGTATTATTTGTTGGTTGATGTTAACACTATGGAGTAAAAATAACGACCAAGGACGATGATAGCTTCCATGGGCATAGGCATGACTCATGAGCATGAGCATGAGCATGAACATATAATAGTAACAATATACATCATGTAGCTAGGCCTGTGCAAATGTGAATCAAATGGCCTTGTTTTACATAGGATACTACATGTCCCTCTTGTACTAAGGTTGTTTGGTAAACAGTAGAGAAGTTGGACAAGAAAACGCGTGGAGGTTAGGTGGCTTCGTTGCCAACTAAACTTGAAAACTTAACTTTAATAAACTAATCTATTAGACTAATACCATAATCAATCCATTTGAATGTTCAAAGATCATATTGTAGTGGATAGTACACTTTGGTTGGTTTCCAAACTTCACTTTATATGCACATATGGCACTTTGTGCAAGGTTAAATGGTGAGTTTGGTTTAACTTTTTGATACTGTGTTTTTTGAAAAAACTACGGTTTTAAAAAGTGTGATATGAAACTGGGTTTTTAAAAAAAGCTGGATGTTTGATAAAAATTGTTGAAAAATGCTTTTTGAAAAAATTGAATATTTGGCTAACACTTATAAAAGTGGCAGTTTGAATTGTAAATTACCAAAAAAGAAAGTTTATTTCATACTTAAATCACCTACTTAATAATAATAATAATAATAATAATAGTAATAATAAATATATACTATTGGTATTATTTTAATAATGTTTATGTTTGTTTTTTTAGTGTCATAATTATTTGTTATTACTATTAATGACTTCTTATCAATGTTAATTAAATCTAAAAAAATTTCATCATGGAGCACCACACCAATTGGTTGAAGCGTCGCATCTATATGCATATATTTTAAGAAGGAACTCCTGAGTCCTGAATAAAATCCAAGATTGACAACTAGGAAGATAATCTGTTTAGACACCACGCCATCAACCAATTTAGAATTAGATTTTTTATTTTATTTTTGGTTTTTGGTGTGGCAAAAATCCAAATTACATCATTTAAGATAGGGTGAATTTTCATTTTTGACCTTAAAATTTATTTATTTATTTTATCACTTTCATCCTTAATTTTAACATTCTTGTCAAGTTAATCCGTCTATCCATTGTCGTTTACGTAAGGACTAAAATAAGAAGAACAAACTTCAAAGACGGGAATGACAATAAAATAAATTCTGCGAGGTAAAATTTACCTCAATAAAACCGTTTTTGTAGCAACATACACAGCCAAAGACATCAATTAATTGCTAAAACAACCACTGAAGCTAATGTCTAGTGCGAAAGATGTCCTATTTACCTCCAATTAATCAAATAGTTCAAATCAAACTGAATATGCACTAAAGAATAATTTTTTATAGGTAATTTTTTTATCAATCTTCTGTACATGTTGGGACACTGGTAACCAACTATTATTGAAATTTGAGATGCCAGCAGCTTCATGGTCAAGCTTTCTGTGAAGCCCATAAATCTAGTTTTTTTTTTTTTTTTTCACCCTGATTAAATTTAAAACCAACAATGAAAATAGACACAGCAATTACTCAGATAATCCAAGAAAATTAGCAAAACTTGGGTATCTCGGCTCCCATCCCAATTCCTTGCGAGTTTTTGAGTTGTTCAATCTCTTACCCAAGGGATCACTAGTGCCTGGAAAAACATGACATGTGACAGAGTGTAAGTTTCAGGATATCAAAGTGCAAAGAATGGGTTGCTATGAAAATCATAGTAATGAAAAGTAGGATTAGTGTGAAAAATATCAGTGAGGGCCTGAGAAGCCAACCTGTAAAGGCCTCAAACTTTTTGCTGAATTTCCCACTTTTTGTAACCAAGTCCATTACTTCCTGCCTGCAAAGAAAAATGGATGTGGCAGAGAAAGTCCCACAGCAGTAAGTAAGAACACTTTAATAGGCATTATGTCACTAGTTACAGGGAAAAGATAGAGTGGGAATCTTTAAAGGCTGAAATGATAGAGTTGTGTTGAAAATTTGGATAAAGGTTGTCAAGGAGCCACAAAGATGAATGATAATGGCAAAGACTAAAAGAGACCTGGATAAAGGATGATTATCACAACCCAAAAAAATCTGGCCACGAAGTTTCTTCTTTAAGATTGTAATTGCAAGGGAAGCTGCATCCTGTTAAAGAAGTACACAGTTCAAAACAACAGGAAATGTCACTGCAAGAATAATAGGAAATTCTATTTGTAGCACCAACATACATTATAAAATGCAAGAACAATAAGAAATGTCACTGAAAATGCAAAGATAGACCCAAGGCATATGAAACTCAAGAAAAACTTTTTTTTATTGTCATTTTAAGATAATCAAAGTGACTGTACTCATCAGGAAAAAAAAAAAAAATCAAGCCTTCAAGAAATTGAAGAACAGATTACAAGAAAAAACAAGGGAATCTGCATAAACGAATTATGTTGACCATAATTCACGAAGAAGAATAATAAATATCAAAGAAAGACATCGTCACCTCATAGTGTATAAGATTCAGGATATGATCAGGACGAGTTTCAACAGTCCCTTTCTCTAACCAATAAATGTGTGCACCTCTATCTGCTTTGTGTTCATAGTTAAGTTTAATCCCATCCACAACAAATCATTGGAATTTCTCCTACAAATGTAAATGACATCCTCACAATTCAAGTATCAAAAAGGATATGTAAAGTCCTGCCAACCTAAGAACACAACCACCATATTCCAGCACTACGTTCTCCGCTTTTAGAAGGACATCTGTCCTAGGGCTCCTTCCGATTGGTACTACTGGGGTGTCCTGCATAAGAAGAATATTAACACATTCCAACATGTCAAAACACTCTACATCCAACAAATTTGTATCCACACAAGGTCATAGAAGGCAACATTGGTAATACATTCAGTATGTCATGAAAGTAACTTGACCATAGGTTCTTAGAGGGTGAGCCTAAAATGTCAATACAGAACCAAAATCACTATAATGATTATAAGAACAAACAGATGCTACCACTTATCCAAAAAAAGAAAAAAAGAAAAAAAACAAACAAACAAACAAACAAATGCTACCAGCAGAACAACGTGTAATGTTAGATGCAACACCTCATCACATGGTCCATTGTCGTTGCAATCATATGGTGCAGAGCTTGATGTAAATAAGAAAGAACCTTCACCATTCCAATTCAACGCAGCAAGCCTGCTTATTACACAGTCCAAAGCCAAGATGAGTAGAATTCAGTTTTAATATCATCCAGCAAATTATGGATTATTCCGTAGATCATCAAATTATGGATTATTCCATAGATCATTAGTGTTGACTTAGTCCAGTAATTCCACTTCAATCCATGAAGATGGAAGAACTAATCCAGAAAATCAATGAATCAACTCACAGATACGAAGGATATATGTCCTGAACAAATAGAATTTCTCAAATCTCACGCATGATTTAAGAAAGTATGAAGATTCTAGAAACAGAAGTAATATAAAAGTCAACTCTTTGGCTAGAGTACAATTTCACGGAGACAAGTAACTGTTAATGCAGACCTTTCTATTGTAGTACTTAATATTTCCCCTTAAACGGTGTTTAAGACATTATTCTACCCAATTATATATACTGTAGCCTTGTTACCCAATATATCCATGTATCAAGATACATCTAACATCAGACATACCATTGTCATTCATATTACATACCTTCCCACAAGATATTACCACCAACACAGTGGGCTTATATACCATATGGCATACACAGCCCTAACAAGCACCAATATAATCAATTTGTATACAAGAAAATTTTATAAAACATCCATGTCTATATCAGGAAGCTGGTTAAAATTAAGCACTTGATACTTGATAAGTAATAATTCTCAATGCTTACCGCACATCACCAGGATAGTCTGAAGTTCGGGAAGGAGGAGCACAGAAAATAACATATGGAAACCGATTCGACACTTCATTCCCCTTCAAAGATGGATTAATCCCCATCTTAATCAATTCATCATGGTGATCAGTGGTAACCGTTTGCCCAAATATTTGACAACCTGGATGTTCCTGCTCGACAAAGTAATCCCACAATTTGACCATTATTTTTTTTTTTGATAAATAACGTAAGAATATTATTAATAATAGAAAGATTGCCAAACCGAGTACATTGGGGATGTACTATGGAGGCACAAATCAGAAAACAAAAGAACAACGGTCAAGAAAAAAAGAAAAAGAAGAACAAGAAAAATGAGAAAAAACCACACTCCATTCAAATAGAGTGTGTAAGAAAAAAGACTTAATCTCCAGCAAAGGTCGTTCACAACCCTCAAAGCTTCTAGCATTCCTTTCACGCCAAATGCACCAAATCAAACAATGAGGCACTAATCTCCAAACATCAATGTGACGATGATGCGCAAACTTTCCTTGCCAAGCCTCAAACAACTCAAGAACAGTACGAGGCATAACCCATTGAATACCAAACAAGCAGAAAACCAAGGACCACAACTCCCAAGCTATGGAGCAATGAAGAAGAAGATGATCCACTGACTTCCCACACCTCTTACACATATAACACCAGTCAAGCACTATCACTCTTCTTCATTGTTAAGTTACTAGGCATTTAACAGGTTTTTGAACCCATGGACTTACCCTCGACCTGAGGAGGAAGTGCCATTTGAGCTAGTGCTCATTGGCAATTTGCCATTATAACATTTAACAATCAATGCCAATAGGTATCTTCTAAGCACTACAACTCCTTTAGAAAATCAAAGAATTCCCGAATACCATTGCACTAATACCAAATCAAAAAGGTTCATTTTTCTCATAATTCTAACACACGCCCACCAAGTATCATTCCAAACCCACACCAAAAACAAAGATAATTTCACATGCTGAAGCTGATCAAACACTATGGGAGGATGAAGTGCCATTTGAGCCAGCTCATCAGCCATTTGACCATTATATTCTAAAACACATACACACATGACAACCAATGCCAATAGGCATCTCCTAAGCACTACAACAACTCCCATATCAAAAAATTCCCAAAAACCAGTGCAACTGTGCAATACCAAACCAATAAATAAAAAAGTTTAATTTTTCATAATTCTAACACATACCCGCCAAATATTATTCCAAACCCACATCGAAAACAAAGAAAATTTCACATTTTTAAGCTGGTCAAACAGTACTAGTAAACTACCTCCCGCCATTTTTCCGCGACTATGCGACCTAGAACACCTGGTCCCACAATCAGCAAATCATTCTCTCCCACCAATCCAGACGAACCAGCCTTCATTTCTTCGTTTGCCGCTCCTTCAGCTACACAATCACAAAAATATCAACATCTAAATTTCGCTCTAACCCGCTGTTTGGTTACCAAGGAAAAAAAAAAAAAAAATTATCTTCTCTTAAAAGTTAAAACAATGACTTATTCAAAAGCATGAAAAATTGAGAGAGAGATAAAGAGACCAATGGTGGAGGAAGCGTGGACTTGGATAGACGAGGCCATCGAAGAGCGTTTCGTGAAGAAGAGTGAGCGTTTCGAGGCGAAACGTATCGACGGAAGAGGAAAATAAAAACTTGGAGTAGGCTTTGAGAAATGTGTGGGTCTGTGTCTCTGAGATGTTGTTGTTGTTGTGACGGTGGGTATTGTTGTGGCACACGCAATGGTAATGGCTCCCATTGACATTGATTGAAAACAAAAATATTTTTAGTAACACACTCCAAGTTTTAATAAGATGGGCAAGGTTGTATTACAATTTTAGAATTGTTTTCTTAGAGACAAAGAGATATTGAGAGTGTGATTTTTGAACTGCCAATGGGTGAGCTACACGTGGTTTTGGATGAGTTGACCTATGTTAAAAAGATGATCGTGACCGTTAGATTTGCCACCATTGCTTGCTTCATCCGTCTCTCATCATGCTTGTTGTGAAAGGCAAACCTTGGAGACTTGTGGTCAAGTTGTTAGATTGTGATCCTTTTTAGGGTTATTTAACTAGAGAGTTTTTAAAATTACATCCATTGATTTTGAAAAAAATATATTTGATTTTAGCGAGTTATCAATAATTTAATTACGGATAGGTAGGTTCCAGTTAGCTCAACTGATAAAGTCTCTTATAGTTGAATAATAGATCTAGAGTTCAATCCCCGCCTACACCAAAAACCAATTGGTGTCATGATCTGATGATAAAGAGTTATCATCAGGAGCAGACGCCATAGGTTGAAACTTTCTCAAAAAATTACGGATAGTAAATATTTTTTTAAGGCAATATTGATGCACTCCGGGCCAAGGCTCAAAAGGGCTTGAAAGCTCACACTAAAAAAGGACAAGCTAAGCCTATCTCTATGAATCATAAAGGGAAGTGTCTTCCTAGATGATTCCCAAGGAATTCTAGAAATGCCACCAGCTTTAAAACTCTCATCCAATGAAATAAACATAGGTGACCTCGGAGAATACAAGGGAGTGACCCCAGAGAACCAATTTCATTTTCTTAAGCCGAGGTATCACTCTCACCGAGTATACCTCGGGAAACTCCCTAAGATGATAAGGATCACAGAAACTGCCACCTCCGCATTAATGAGAGGTTCTCCGCCTAATCTTTGTCACATTAAATACGTATAGAACAACCTGAACAGTATGAACACCCCCTAAAAGTCCTATTTCAGGATAAGAATGGAGGGGGGGAGGGGAACCAATAGAAGGAGGAAAAATATTCCAAAAAGATCCAGCTAAGGGTAAGCCAACTTGAGGAATAAGGGAAGGAAAGCCCTATAAGAAAGGGGAGGATGGCAAAAAGAGGGGGCATGAGAAAAAGGAGACTAAGCAAGAGAGAACAAAAAATAGGAGTTGAGAGGTTCTTTTTCTTTAAATACCAGTGCCACAGGACAAGAGTGTAACGGTTGTTACTAGTAATATTAATACAATCTTGCTTTCATAAATTAGTTGTTTGAGCTTCCCATTGTGGAGATTTCACCTAGTCCATTAGATAAATAAATTGTGCTATTCGGTTATCTAAGAAGGGATTTTTCTTAAAGATATTACCAAAGTCTTTTTGATAAATTTTGACCCCCACACACTCCATTTAAAATGAATCAATATAATTTTAAGAACTCTAAAATAGAGTTATCTTAAGAACTTTGGATGATCTTAATCGAACTTGTGATGGCTTTACCATAGTTGGTTATTGAGATTATAAGGCATCTTGTTTTTTAGGGAAATTTTCTAAAAATATGTAGTTTAAAATTTAATTTAGTCAATTTTTATTTCAATTGTCAAATTAGTCATATAGATTTAATTTTTGGCAATTTAGTCATTCACTTTGTAAAAACGAGTTAATTTGCCCATTTCGTCTAATCTGTTAGCAAACAATGTCATTTAAACCCTTTTAAAAAATAATAATAATAACCCGAAACATTGATGAGGTGTGCTATTTAATAAAAATTGTTGTTTGATGAGTATTTTTCACCCAAAAAAAAAAAACCGATTAACCAACTTCATTTCCTAATAAAAAATGCTCACATCTCCTGAATTTCTTGAGCACCTTCTTAATATAATATGATTAAGATAAGAAAAGTCCATCATATGTTCTAGTAATCTTCATTCCTAGCATCACATTTGCAACACATATCCTTCATGTCGAATTTATTAGTCAACATTCTTTGGGTAGCTTTAATTATGACATTATTGCTACCTGCAATGACATCGTTGCATTGTCAAATTTCTCATGCCATTCCTTTGAAGTTTGCTTTAATCCGTACATAGATTTAACAACCTTGCAAACTTTATTTTCTTGCCCATAAACAATAAACCCCTCAAATTATTCCATACATATTTCCTCATTTAATTCACCATTCAAAAGTGCACTCTTGACATCTATTTGGTGTATGTTAAATTTATGTAACATTGTGATAACCATTAACATACAAATGGAGGTTATTCTTGTAATTGGTGAACATGTATCAAAGTAATCAACACAATCTTTTGTTTATAACCCTTTACTTTGTACTTGTTTGATGCATATTCTTTTAATTGGTGAATATGTATATAAAAAATGCACACAAGCTTTACATTGTACTTGTTAATAGATCCATTAGTTTTTAGATTCATTTTGAATATCTATTTATATTCTAGGTTTACAATTAGGTAGAAAATGCACTAGTTTTCGTCATATGATTTTATAAGATGGATTCAGTTTTACTATTGACAGTCTCTTTCCAAAATGGTGTTTCAGGTGTGGACATTGCTTCCTTTAAGATTTGAGGTTTATCTTTTAATGCATGAGTTAGAAAAAATTGGATCAAACGATTTTGACATTTTTGTTATTTTACTCCATCTAGGTTCTCCTTCTATCCTCTAGTCCATCACCTTATAATTTAATCATGAAATTGCTATTCATAGTCTTATTTTTTCTTTTAAAAGAGTTTGACTCTTGTGTGAACTTACAAGGAAATATATGCTTAAAGAATGATGCATTCTTATATTCAATAACTGTATTAACATGCATGCCAAGAATGTCAGATTTATGGAAAATTATTAGGTACTCCGGGAGTACACAATAATTTTCCCAGATTTATAAATATATTCATGCACTATTGGTAAGAGCATAACTACTAAAAATAAAGCCAATTGTTTTTTTTTTTTTCCTAACTTTGTCATTTTAGGATTAGGAATCACCACTTTTGCCAAACTCCCCCACAGTTTCAAGAATTTATGGGAATTTATGAGCATAACTAATCTCCTTGCATGCTTCAAGTAGTTTTTGAATTCCTTCTAAGACGACGGCAATTTTTCTATGAATACAGTCACCTGGAAAGATTCACTCAAAAACATTCATTTCGGTGGACACATTACAAAATGTATTAAATAAAAAATGATCCAAATACCAATGTGCCCACAATGGTATATAAATCCACTAAAAGTATATTTCCTTTCCTACATTAGATTATGGGGTTTTCACTACCTACACCCATGTTTAAGTAAGTATTTTTGGAGTCAATTTATTATTCACTTTTTGATAATTTTGAATAAGTGACTACACGATATTATTCTCTTCGTGGAGAAGAATATAACCTAACTTAGCCCCGTCTCAAATGACATGTGTGCTTATTTTACTTTTATTTTGACTTAAAATTCTATTTTTCTCAAGCCTCTTTCTTCCCTAGGATTCTCAACAAGAAAGAGGAGCTCAGCAACTGTTGGTTAAGATTAAGAACCAGCATGCCTTTTAGACTACAGTAACCATAAAAGCATTAAAATAAGTGATAAATGCATTGTGCATGGTATCATCACCACAAACAAACTCGTGCTGCAGATCTTCCATAAAAGGAAGGGGTAAAAGAGACCCAGAGGTATGAGTAGTCGATCGGGACCTCCCCCACCTTCTATTTGCCCAAGCTGTTAGAGCTAATTTGATTCTTATAAACTACTTTAAATTTTTGCTGACCTAATGACAACTAACTGTGCTCCTGTTTTTCCTTTCATTCTGTTTAAGTCTAACCACTTCCACTTGGAATATGACATAATCGAAAACGATGATCTATCTGTCTATGGTCAGGTCAACATGTGGTAACCTACCTTAACAACCTTGTTTCTAAGTCCTTGTCCACTATTTGCACTCAAGACTAATCAATCTTTTATTAGATTTGCTTTAATATAATATATATTAGAGTACCGGTATAAAATACTACAAATTTTACTACATCGAACTTATAAATTAATGTGTCATTAATCATAGTGAGACAATTTGAATATTCAATTATGAGGAGATTAAAGTCCATTAATCATATTCATTATCACATCAATTTTTAAGTTTTACGTAGTAAAATTTGTAGTACTTTTAGCATTTTTTCCATAATATTTCCACTATGATATGCCACTAATCATAGAAAGACAATTTAAATATTCAGTGATGAAATGGTTGAAGCCCATCAACTACATCAATTAAGTTTTATGTAGTAAAACTTGTAATACCTTTAACATTTTTTATAGATCATGTTAATAAGTGCTCTTAGGATAATTGTTAATAAATCATATTAAATAAATTTTGGCATCACTTTTATAAGAAATATAAAAAACTCTCAACAAAATTAATTACTTTATTATTTTTTCATAAAATACTTTTAAAAATAGTTCTTAAACGGAACCAACACTTTTAAAGCATTCTTTAACATTTTCCATTTTCCATATATTAGTGAGAAAAGTTAACGGTTGCTATTATATCTCACCGTATTAGCTACTCCTTTAGTGAGACAAAGCAAGTGCAAATTAATCCTTTATATTTGCCACGTTAGCACACATTTGGTGGTCGATGGAGGAACCTTTTGATTGCGTTATATACATCCTCTTGCTCGTCTTTTTATTTACTTCCACACAAAAAAATTCTTCCTTTTCTTTTGGTGCAGTTTATATAGACTGCCTTTTGTTGTTATATAATAACTATGTTTCACCATTTTAGCTACATTCCTTGTTCATTAAGATAGAATATATGCATTCATTCTTTGTATTATAACTTCTCCATTTAAGATTTATCCTTTATTTGGTGCTTTCCAGCTTAATATATGGGTTCCAATATACTGATTGTGTTTTTTATTTCATCATATTATCACCATCATTACAGAGAGAGGGCTTAAAACTAAGAACAAAGTTTGCAAGTGCTTCTGAAGTACTTTGTTTCTTGTTTAAGTATTCCATTCCTTTTTTGGTCGTTACAATCATATGTAATGCCCACCCTCAGTGTCAGGGAATTTAAAGTAATACGAAAATGGAGTATTCCTGCTATAAATTTGATTATTAATAAGACTCTGGCAGAAGATCTCAAGTGAAATTTTAATAATAATAACATAAAGTCGGTCCAAATCTCAAAAATGTTGGCAAACCAACAATCCCATTGTGGTCCTAAAATCAATGACCCTTATAAATATATAAACCACATACGAAAATACTCACCAATAAACAAATTAGCAACTAGGCATGGTCTGTTTTTCATTTATTAAAAGAACCAATATCAAAGGCCCCCTCCCTCTCCCACGATTCTATCAAATTATAAAAACAAAATAACACGTGTGTTTAGAACATCTGCATCAATTCGTGCAAATTTTTCTTTTATTATTTTAGCATAATTTTTTTTTTAATTTTACATATTAACTTTTTAAAATAACTCAAAATATTTATTTTACATAACAATCATGGTCTACTCTCTTCCTTCATCATCATGCTATGTAAAAATAAAAAATAAAAAAATTAAATGTAAAGTAAATAGTGTTAGTATAAATTTACATTATTATTATAGAAACCACGTATTTTTACACAACTTTGCATTACTTGATGTGAGTGAATTTTGAACTTGGTCGACTAAAATGTAGTATTTCTTCTTTTATACCAACATTGATACAGTTGCTCTTAAACTCGAGTCAATATTAAATATGGGTTTGTATTGACTTATTATTAATTTTTTGACTTAATAAAAATAGAGAAAAAGGTTTCAAAAATTTGAAAAAATATATATATATATATATATATATTTTTTTTAAAATGTAAATAAACTCCATTAAAAAAATCCAAAAAAAAAGCCCCTTCATTTAAAAAGAAGTAGAAACCAAACCAAACCAAGCTAACAAACTCCATTAAAATAAACACTCAAAGCTCTCATATTCTTACACACTCTTCCAATGTGGAACCCACAGCACCTTCCCACCCACCATAACCAACCAAAATTCGCCACATCAAAACAAAAAGAACTAAAATAAAGTTTCCTTCGCCAATCTTTGACGTGGCGACAAGCTATTGGCTGTTTCAAGTACATACATGGAAGCTTCCCTTACAAAACGAAACACCCCAACCAAATTGAGAAAAGACCATTTGACTTGCCTTGCTGTACCTCTACAGCTTAGTCAGGCTTTAGTCAAAAATACAAAGAAAAAAAAAAAAAAAAAAAAAAAAAAACACAGAGAGAGAGAGAAAGAAAGAGATCCACATTCTTTCTCTTTCTAACATTCCTTTACTACATAAATCTTTGAATCTGGTAAGTCCAAACTGAACTCAAAAAAAAAAGAAAAGAAATATATACTTACTCTCACTGCACTAACTTTAATCCCTCAAATCAAAATTTTCAACCAAAAAAAAAAACAACAAAAACAAAAAACACATTAACACATAAAAAGCTAGTTTTGTTTTACTGTTCCTTGTTGCTTTTGCCTTTTTTTAGTGTTGTGTTATAGCTCAAATTTTTTTGACTGTGCCACAATCTGTGGCCAACTTCAAATCATTGCTGTTCTTCACTTTTGTCTCAAAAAAGCTACTCCCTCTCTTCAATTAGCGTATGCACATTCTTCAATCAAACTCTCTCTCTTTTTTGCTGTTAGGGTTTTTTTTTCTTTCTCTAAGTGTGTGTGTGTTGATTTTTTTCTGTTTGGGTGGTGAGAAAGTGAGGGGAAAATGTGGTTGGAAGAGAGTATGAGTAGTCAATGAGAGTTCATCATATAAAAAAAACATGGGGTGTGTGTTTGGGAGAGAGGTGAAGCAGAGTTCAGTGGAGAGAGAGAGGAGGAAGGAGGAAGAGGTGGAAGAAGATAATGAGGCTAGGGTTGAGAGAGTTGTGGAGGTTGGAGGAGAGGCTCAGAATGGTGAGAATAGAAAGGAGAAAGAAGAGGAGAGGAGTGTGAGGCCAAAGAAGAGGTCTTCTTCTAGGCCTAATCCACGGCTGAGTAATCCGGTGAAGCACGTGCACGGCGAGCAGGTGGCTGCCGGGTGGCCCTCCTGGCTCTCTGCGGTCGCCGGTGAGGCCATCAATGGCTGGACGCCGCGGCGGGCCGATACATTTGAGAAGCTTGACAAGGCAAGTTCGAGTTCTGTTTTGATTTATTGTCATTGCTAGTGACTTGAATTTCGGAGTATTTTATGTTTGTGTTTAATTCTTTTTTTAATTTGATGATAATGATGTTGTTGTTGAAGAAGTTATTAATGGCTTTCAATGTAGGAGAAAGAAAAACAAAATTGTGTGTGTTGTATGTTTTATTTATGTTTGTTTGGTTTAACTTTGGTTTCTAATAAATAGCATACTGTTACTGTACTAGAATTAGGAATTTTGGTTAACTTGGATTTTTTTGGTGAAAGAAGAAAATGTTGTTGATTTGTTAGTCGTTAAATGTGTGTTTGGTATATGATGATTAGATTGGGCAAGGTACATACAGTAATGTGTACAAAGCTAGGGATAATTTGACGGGGAAGATTGTTGCATTGAAGAAGGTTCGGTTTGACAATTTGGAGCCTGAGAGTGTGAAGTTCATGGCCAGAGAGATTCTCATTCTACGCCGTTTAGATCATCCCAATGTTGTAAAATTGGAAGGTCTGGTGACTTCGAGGATGTCGTGTAGTTTGTACCTTGTTTTTGAATATATGGAGCATGATTTGGCTGGTCTTGCTGCAAGCCCCGGAATTAAGTTCACAGAACCTCAGGTATTGGCAGTCTTATTTTGCCTGATTTTTTGTTTTGTGTAGTTGAAGATATTTATGCCTCTTGTCAAATTTGGTCTTTTGGGTAGTTTTATCTTGTGTATATTGTGGACGTGGCAGGTCAAATGCTATATGCACCAATTATTATCTGGGCTTGAACACTGTCACAATCGCCATGTACTGCATCGTGATATAAAGGGTTCAAATCTTTTGCTAGACAATGAAGGAGTTCTTAAGATTGCTGATTTTGGATTGGCTTCTTTCTTTGATCCTAATCACAAGCAGCCTATGACTAGTAGGGTGGTTACTTTATGGTACCGTCCTCCAGAACTTCTTCTTGGGGCCACTGATTATGGTGTAGGTGTGGACCTCTGGAGTGCTGGTTGCATTTTAGCTGAGTTGTTAGCGGGGAAGCCTATCATGCCTGGACGCACGGAGGTAAGTACTGAATTTTTTAATAAATTCTGAATATTCTTTTTCTGCTTCCTTCCATAACTTTATGATGCTTTAGTTGGCATTCTTAGTATTAGTTGAAGTTTGTTGTGTACCCAGCAATGGCTTCTGTTACTAAATTTGCTACTGACATCTATCTTTTATGTTAATTAGGTTGAGCAGCTACACAAGATATTTAAGCTCTGTGGTTCTCCATCTGAAGAGTATTGGAAAAAGTCAAAACTGCCACATGCAACCATATTTAAACCCCAACAGTCATACAAGCGATGCATAGCAGAGACTTTCAAAGATTTTCCACCATCATCTATGCCACTTATTGAAACCCTCCTTGCAATTGACCCAACTGAACGTCAGACTGCCACCGCTGCATTGAGGAGTGAAGTGAGATTTTATATTTGACTACTATATTTAATATTCCTTAATTGCCCCTACTCCCCTTGTAGCTGTTATCTCTTTTCAATATGGACAGAGTTTTCCTCCAAATTGGGTTAGAGGAAAGTTTCTCCAACTCAGTACGTGGCGGTTTATGAGGCTATCAATGTGACTTTTAGTGACATGACTTACTTAAAAGTCACGTGACTTGTTTAAAGAGTTTAATAAATCATGCGATTTAATACACATGGATAATCTTATAAACTACCTCGTATCAGGTTGGAGGAATCTCCTCCAATTCAGTTTGGAGGAAAACTTTGTCCTTTCAATTTGGCTTTGGCCCCTTGTATGGCCAGCTTGCTTAATAGTATCTATATGTCAAGCTACACAACTGCCTGGATAATTTTTTAGGTGATGTACATATTGCATTTGGTAAAATATCCGTGGGAGTCCATGAACAGATCTTGTTATCCTTTTCTTTTGATTGTTATTTTGCCCTTCTTTAGAGGTGGTTATTGGAAATTGTGTGTCTCTGGTAGAAGCATTCAAATTGTCTTCATAGTTAGGTTTCTTTATTCATCATTTTTTAGGTTAGCCACCTTCTTTTCCAGGTTAGTAGCAGTTGTTAATATATCATGACAGCTAAAAGCTTTAACACATAATGTTTCCTATTGAGAATATTAAAGCTGCTGTGTTTACCAATACAACAACCACCACCAAGCCTCGATATATCCTCAATAGATTAGTTAAAGTAGGCCACATGTTTTCTTTTCTGCCATTTTGTGTAATTTCCAATTAAAAAAAAAGTAAGGATCTAAAATTTTTTTTTGGCTACTTGACTGCAGTCTAATTTCCTGATGTCAAGATTTTATTAGTACTGTATACCCTGAATTTAGGCCATCTGTTAAGTCTTTGACTATTGAACCTTTCTAACCTCTCTTTTGGTGCTATTGGTAGAGTATGGCTTTTTCCCCCTCCTTTTATAGTGAAAATGGTTACATTGAGCAGTGTCTAAAAGGCTGTTTCTCCAACACATATAATTTTTCAAATTGAAATGGGTAATAAATGAGGATATATATCAATGGTTGGATGCAAATGAGTGGAGCCAAGTCTACCCAAGACTAGTATATAGCTGTTCGGTCTTGATTTATGTCCGTCTCAAGCTTTAAACTTTGTAGTGCTCATGCTTGGTTCATGTCAGTCTTGTCGAGCTCTTTCGTGTTCAGGTGCCTATGCAGGCTTGTTCTTTAACTGAAGCTACAATTTGTGCTTTTGTAGAATATTATTTGATTTTTTACCTGTGCAGATGCACTCAGATCCTCTATTTTAGGATTATAGGTACACATTCAAGGCTTACTTTCATTGCACCTTTCTATTTGCATAGAGCTTTTATCTTTTTATTTTGTAAGTGTACCCTTGGATGTGTAACAAAGATAAAGTTTCATCCTAAAACACATTGCTCAGTTTCTCAGTTGCCCATGCTGGCCAAGCTTGTCATTCCTTAAGCTTGACCTGTTGAGAAAGGAGTCCAAAAACTTTTGCTTAAGCTTCTTGTGCTAAGCTGATGAACTTGCTTAAAGGAACTTATTTATGACCTGAGCTAGAGTTGTTCACAGGAAGCTTGTTTATTTGTCAGCCTATACAATATTGGTTTTATCCCTAGACCAAAATAACTATTACTTCTTTGTTGGTGGTTGGCTTGAATCTATGTTGAATATCTCTATGTTGGCATTATTTTATAATTGGCAAATATGATATGTTGAAGAATTTGTTTGAAACTTTTTTTAATTTACCTTTTCTAATTATTAAATATGTGAGTTCTTTCTTCTTTTTTCTTTTCTTTTTTGGACAGTTCTTCACAACCAAACCTTATGCATGTGAGCCTTCTAGCCTTCCCAAATATCCTCCCAGCAAGGAGATGGATGCTAAGCTACGGGATGAAGAAGCTAGAAGGTGGTTGACTACAGTTAATTTAATTTCTGATTGTGCATATCATTAAGTTTGGCATCAGTTGAATCCTCAATGCCCATGTCTTTTAACCTTTATTAAGTTAGCTGGGTTCCTTGTGAAGTGCCAAAAGTTAATGAATAATGTGCACTAGAAATTTAATGAAATACACACATTGTAAAAGGTTTTAATAATTGTCACGTATAACTCAATATATGGCATCTCTATAAAATGTCCAGAGCACTATTTCTATGTCATATTATATTTGGAACACACTAAAATTTCCTCATCTGATATATATATATATATATGTATGTATGATCTTTTTGGTTCTTTGACCCCACTAGTTAGGCATTTCTTCTTGCATTAATTAATTTCATGATCTTTTGAAAATTTATTTTTCTTTATATTCATCCTCCTCTTCTTTAGCAAAAACACTTGCCATGTGATTGAGTAATATATGTTCTGTTCTGTTTTTCTTCACCAACCCCTTCCCCCACCCCCCTCCCCCTCCAACCAAAAAAAAAGATCTCCAAGTCTAACCTTAAAGGAACTTCATGACTGTAGATTGAGAGCTACTAGCAAAGCTAATCCAGATGGTGTGAGGAGATCTCGTCAACGTGATCGAGCTATGAGGGGAATTCCTGCTCCAGAAGCAAATGCTGAGCTTCAAGCCAATCTTGATGTATGTTAGATAAGTTGCTTCTTTCAGAAAAAGAAAAAATATCTTTCTATTTCCATGGTTTTTCACAAGTTAAGTTGTTTGGAGGAGAGAATGTTACCTTAAAACTTAGGAAAGAACATTTTCAATTTTCTACTCTATTAGCTGATTAGGTAGATGCATGAGTCCGACAAGAAGAGAAGCATGTGCCTCCAATGGTTCTTTGAAGCAATAAAAGTGAAAAAAGGAACAAAAATTGAATTTCACACCAAAGAGCAAATTGGTGTTCAGTGAAATGTGGTGTTGAAGGAAAGATAGAAGAGGATATGTGTGGACTTGATGATAATTGACATATAGAACACTTGGAACCTTGGAGGACTAATAATATAAGCTTGCTAAATGTCTAAAGTAGCCTAGCTGCCTCATAGAGAGGAAGTAGCATGCACTTACCATGTTTTAGACTGTTTGATTAAAGATTTTGGAATGTTGTGTGGGGGAAAAATGGTATTTATCGGCTATTTCTTATGAAATATATTCTTTGTTGTCATGCATGCTATAAGTACGGGATGCAAGTAATACTTCACTTTCCAAGATTTGAATTGCTATGATGTAAATGTTGGCATTGCCAGATGTGCTTAGGGACTGCATTCACCCTAGCCAGTGAGTTAGTTGCGCATATAGTACAAATTTGGAGTTGTTATAAAATGGTCATTTTGAGATGTTAAGTCACTCTGTTAACAAACTGTCAGAAACAGTATGACATCTCTTTTCAACATCAGTCCATGATAGATTTTCAAACAAATAAGATATCTGTTATAGTGGCTCCATGAGAAGGTGAACACAATTTATTTTTCCCCCTTAAATGTCTACTTCCCTTGTTGATTTTCATAACTCATTAGGATCTTCTATCTAATTGTTTGTATTTTTAAATACTTAGCGATCATCATGAACACAGTAATTTTCTTTTCCAATAAAACATTATACTTAATTATCAAAAAAATGTCACATAAAGTGGATAATTTGTACATGTCCCATTTGGGTTCAGCATGTTTGGACTCATGAGGCAGTTGACTAGGATTAGTATATGACTTAATAATAATGGATATAAGGATATGCCCTTTTGCCTGGGTCAAAATTGGGAAATCTAGCATTAGCATCTGACCAACCATTTGATTTATGCCAAGTCCTAAATGTAGAAGATTAGAACAACTTTGTTTTTAGCCATTTTTGCTAATTTGATACGTTGCCTACATGGTGCCCCTCTCTCCTCACAATGCAGGATAAGTGTGTTCTTAAAATAATGTAGTTGTTTCATTCATGCAGTTTTTAGTCTCTTGCATTACCTTACTGTATAATTTCACCACTATTGCCCGTGGCGTGGAATTACTTTCAATTGAATATTTATGACGACTCTGTTTTTATGTTACTGCTTACTACAGAGGAGGCGTCTAATTACACATGCAAATGCAAAGAGCAAGAGCGAGAAGTTTCCACCTCCACACCAAGATGGAACACTTGGCTATCCTTTGGGTTCTTCACATCATATTGATCCAGCATTTGATCCTCCTGATGTTCCATTCAGTTCTACAAACTTCTCATATTCAAAAACACATATCCAAACATGGTCTGGCCCATTAGTGGACCCTGCTGCTGTTGGTGCTCCAAGGAGAAAGAAACATGCAGCAGGTGACGGGCATGGACACTCAAAATCATCAAAAAAAGACTCAAGAAGATAAGAATTCTGCTCATCATGGACAGTCATTCAAGAAGATAAGAATTCTTCTCGGATCAAAGAGACAAGAGGCATGTAATATATTTTTTTAATATGAATTTCTGAGAGCATTCATGAAGCTGCAAATGCTACTGATTCGGTGTCTTATATTCAAGCCGGATGTCATATATTAAAGCCGGAAAAGCCAATTAAATTCAACGGAGAGGTAATATATCTTGTAATCCAGTTTTCAATTTCTTGTTCTATTTTTGAATTGTGAGAGGCTTCTCAATATTGTATATTTTTTTTATTATATTATTTCCCCCTTTGAGTTGAAATACTTTATTAGGTTAGTTGAAATTCTAATAAATTTGCATTGAGAACCCTGATCTGGTGTTTACTTTTGTATTTTTTTTTTTAATTTTGATTCTTTTTGAGATTTAAATATATTTTCCTAAGCCAAATACTTTTGTATTGTTCTTATATGAGAGCTTGCTTTCTGGTTTTTCACATAAGAATATTTTAGTTAATCCATATTGCAAGTGTTCTCTCTCTTTAGGAGTGAAATTGGAGTTAAATGTTTGAATAAAATCACATGATTGCCCACCCATGGTTTAAGATAATTGCATTATCTTATTCTATATGTACTGATGCTTCTATTGCACACTGAACACTTGCTTCTAGCCAAGAATAAAAGATTACAGCACTGATCATATCTTACCACTGAAGTAAAAGTGTAAAATGCCTTCTATTGTAATCAAAGGATGTTTCTAGGTAGTGCAAGATGTAAATATAGGGTGTATGGAGAAAATAATAATAATAATAATAATTGGGGGGACACACATTGCTAAGTTTGTAAGGACATCGTGTGCTTACAAGTGACTCTAGTCTAAACTAATATCTTGGAATTATCTTTGAGGTGGGTTTTCGACTAACAGTAATAAGTCTCATTCACTCATCTCTTTCTTCACTTGGCAACAAAGGGTACTGAAAAATCATTCCTCTCTTTCTTCACTTAGCAAAAAATTAGTACAGAAAAAAGTGTATCGTAATTTAGCTTCTCTTTGTTGAAATGACCACCCAAGTTATGGTTAGAAATATCTGGTATAATTTTTTTGGGAGTTAAATTTTACTTAAGTGATTATGTAATGAGCAATGCTAGGGACACAAAAAAGTCCACAACTTTTGTCACAAACTCTCTACATGGTGAGTTGTGAGTGGTAGAGGTGTAGTCCCACCATTTTACCTCTACCGCTCATAGCTTGCTATATGGGAAGTGTGGACTTTTTTTGTGTCTCTAGCATTTACTTGCGTAATTCATCCTTACGTTAATCCAACTACGATAGCAATTGAAAAAATAATCGTATGGGTGAGTAGGTTGTAAGTTCTAGTGCAGAAATTAGTTGAATTGTGCTATCTTCACTTATTAGACGACCTAATCCATCCAAGGGTGCTAAAGCAGTGTGATTTTCAGTAAGATGGAAAAAAAATTTGGTGGCAACTACCAATCTACCTCATAAATGATGATATCGAACCTGTTTTTGCTTGGCAGAGTTCAATTTTTTGGGGTGTAGTAGAAGTTGTGAAACACTGAAACCCCTTCTCGATGATGTCAAATCCAACAACTCACCATGACAGTCTTCATTACTGAGTAGTTAGTTCCCCATGACAAAATCAAAACTCATCACCATCGAATTCGAGCAATCTTATAGTTTAAAGGAAAAGGATCATGGGTGATTGAAGTAACATCATTTTTATATGAACTCACTACTGATATCATTTTTAATATGCACCAACATGATATGTCAACAATTATTTTTAAAATTTGTTAAAATATTCTGTATTCTTAAATTTATTGAATTTATTCTATCATTAAGTATTTCCTCAAATAGTGGAATGTTGGATGGAAAGCACCTAACTACCCAACATGACTTGTGATCTAAAGCAATTTACAGCCTCAAAACTTTTCTTTCCCCTCGTCTTTTTTCTCTTACTTTGTCAATAGTCACCTATTTCCTCTATGGAAAGCAGAGCCCAAATGGTCACATCGAAAAATATATAGCCCTCAAGACAGGTAGGTAGGTTGAAGAAAAGCAGTTGTTTGGTTTGACAGGAGGATTGGGAAGGCTTAGAACTTTGTAGAGACTAGTAATCGCATTAGGTGTACATGCTTTGTGCCATTCAACAAATCACTACAAATGTACCATAAAAAAAAAAAGTGTATTCAAGACCCTCTCTATATATATTACAACAAGTGGCTTATCTCCAAACTCATAAACCCTGAACCCTATATTTGTATTCTTTGTTTCTTGCTTTCCTCTATTGCTTCCTCCAAATTGTAGAGAATCCAAAAAAAAAAAAAAAAGAACAGAAAAATCAATTCTAGTATTCTAAGCTTAGCAGCAGCAGTGCTAGAGGGTTGGTTGGACTTCAAGGGCTAAATGAGACCACCGGGTCCTGGAGGACCTGGGCCTGGGCCTGGTTGGGGTCCACCTGTACCTCCCGGACCTCCAGGACCTCCAGGTCCGTGGCCTGGACCGCCGGGCTTTCTTGGTGGATTATGCAACACCATTTCCTCGTGGTAAGTCACAATTTGTATCTCATACCCTTGTTTATTATTATTATTATTTTTTTTTTTTTGTGATAGTTACAATATACTGCTAATTCCGTAGTTTAAACATTTTTCTCCTAAACCTCCAAGCACTTTGTGTATAGGTAAGTGCCAATTGAGTTAAAAGACTCTTAGCCAATTTGTATCTCATACTATATACATAAAGTGGTACAACAATTTTCAGTTTTTTTTTTTTTTTTTTTTTTTTTTTTTTTTTTAAACTGTCAATATACTATATAGTATATGTTGATGCAAATGTGATTTTAGCAAGAAAAAAAAAATAGTGTTTGTGATAGGTTCATGCAAATGTCACGTTGCTTTACTCACAACTTTACAACCTTAACAAGTTGTGAAAAAAGCTATGGAAACAGTTATACCATATGCCACCATGAAAGGTGAGAATAGGTTGATTGATTTATCAGCACATAAGGCAAAAAAAAAAAAAAAGTTTTGTTTTGTTGTGTGACCATTTCTACTTATTTGCCAAACTTTTTCCAAATATATAATTACAACTTACAATTCTATCTTACTCTTACTATTTCAAAATTCATTTTTTACAAATTAAAAAAAATCTAACAACATTTTAATTTTGTTTGGCAGTTTCTACTTCTTGTGCTGCTGTTGGTTAATACAGGACTGCTTTGGTCCACCAGCTCCTCCTCCTCCTCCTCCTCCTCCTCCTCCACCGCCACCCCCCCGAACCTCCTCTTATATTTGCTCCACCTCCACCTCCACCTCCACCTCCACCTCCTCCTCCTGGGCCTCCTCCGCCACCACCACCTGGACCTCCTCTTGTTCTATTTCCTCCACCTGGTCCTCCCGGCCCACCTGGCCCATTTGGACCCCCTGGCCCATTCGAACCCCCTGGCCCATTTGGACCTCCTGGTGGCCCACCTGGCCCGTTTGGACCTCCACCTCCTTAAATCCTATAATTTCACTTATTGATGAGTATTTACATGTAACTAAATACATATGGTTACAAGACTATATGTTTTTCATAACCCCAAATTTTCACCTTTTTTGAGTGTGATAGACGTTCACTTATGATGGCACATAATGCTCAAAGTGATCTTCTGACAAAGAAATGTAATGTACGTTATGGATTGATATAACATATTTTTATCCTTCTAAAATTCTACTTCTGTATTTTTGTCTTCATATCTAATAGCTTCTAATCTACGACAATGACAATTTTATTTCTGCTCGGTGGCAAAACATATTTGATAGCTTATAATCTACCACAATGACAATTTTGTTTCCGTTCAGTGGCAAATCATATATTGAGTTTAAAAAATGTGATTACGCTAAATGGCTGTACTAAATTTCATAAAGGGCTTAGAAGTTGTAGTTACAGTGACTACACCAAATAACAATAATTTTTAGATAAAAACAACAGTTTATGATAAAATTATAGAGCACATACAAATGTAATGGTTTTTGTAAACTTGACTTCATTTGTTAGGCATTGGCAAGTGAAGTTGTGAAATAGTATAGCATATATATGAATATACAACATTACCGATTGGAGGAGTTTGTTAAGAGTTAAGAGTTAAGACTAGTCACAGACTCAGTATCTAGAAAATTGCCTAGAAGAGAGGTTAAAACCAATTCTCGCTACCCATTTTTACAATTGGTTTTTCTTGTTTGAGGGAATATTCCGACTAGAGTTGGTGAAGGGCTAGCCCAGGCCTGTTTCAAAACACCATGAAGAGGCCCATTTATCCTAGCCCAATCTACTGCTTTATTTGGGCTATATAGGTATTCCCTTAAACAAGTATTAAGCTAATGCAAAATGGTCATCAAGGGCATGCTGGATTAAACAGGGGGCAGGAAGTGTGTAACACTCTAGCCATCTGAGACTTGTCTGGGCCGATTGGAAATTTTATAGCTCAGGTCCAATACAAAAATATCGTTGGCAGTCATATATATTATATGCATTAAGCCATTAAGCAATGAATGAGGATATCGTAAATTTAAATTCTCTTTTTTTAAAGGAAAAAAAAAATTTGGAATGTGTAGCCAAACAACCAATTTAAAACTAATTTTTTATGGGAAGATATTTGGTACAATTTTGAACCAATTTTCTGAACTAAAACAATTAAAACCATTAGACAAAAAAAAAACAATTAAAACCAACTATCCGGTTATACCTTAAAACTTACATTTGCCAAACCCAAATGAGAATTGCAGTAGAAAGTTAGCGAGGACAAAAATATGATGGTAAAACGATTTTCTTTTCAAATCTTTTTTTCTATATGAAGATAGCATTTTTTTCCATCATCAAATTCTAGAATAATGCTAGATATATAAACTTTTTTACAAAAAATTTTACAAACTGCTAATGTGGTGAGTGATTATTAGTAAATAAAAAAGTAATGTTAATGGTGTGCCTAGATAAAAACCAATAAGAAGTTGGTCACATCAACAGTTTCTAAAAATGTTGTAAAATAATTTATAATTGTAGCATTATTCCAAATTCTATTAGAATTAGTGGAAATATATCAAAAAGAAAACCACACAAGGTAAATGTCTCGTAAAGCAAATCACAAGGAAGGTAAGTTTCATAAAATAATCCACAAGATAATTTCATGTTTTAAGAATATACCATAGGGGTGCTTTTTACTTTTTACCCTAATAATAAGGAGAGGTTTAGAAGGGCACTATGTTCACATGTTGTCACGATTATTGCATAAATAATTAGGCGAGATCCATTCAAATCTTGCCGACGATGATCATAATGGAGAGGTTTCTAGAAGAGAATTGATTGCTTTCAATCATGTAGGCTAGAAAAACTGTTGTCAATTGAAATTTTAAAGGAAAATGAAATTAAATGTTAAAAATGAACCATGGTTGATGGTCTACATTTCGCAAGATTGATTAGTTTCCTTCTCTTTTTTTTTCTTTTTTTTCTTTTTTTTTTTTTTTTTTTTGAGCAAAAGGTAAATAGAGTAGTTTCCTTCTTTCTCTTCTTTTATGGATTGAGAGGAATAAAAAGTATAGAATAGCGGGAAAATTATAAGACCAACACATCAATTTCTATTTTTGTTTTTGCTTATATTATCTCTTCTCTATATATTAAGAGGATTTAGAAAGTTAGTTATGGTTTCAAAAAATGTCAAAAATAACCCTAATCTAATTAGATAATCCTTATTCTTAAAAAATAAAGAATGGGTTAAAATTGTAATTCAACAAAATTCAAAAAAAAAAAAACACTACCAGAAACTTTTTTCCTAAAAATTAGGACACTCTCTATTTAAATAGAGAAATGATATATTCACAACATTTTTACAACAAATTCTAAGTGACAGGTTGTTACTGGTTGTTATTGTTTGAGCAAAAAAAAAATCTTAGTATTAGGTTCAAATTTAAACCAACAACAACTAACCAGGTATGATTTGTTATAAAAATGTTGTGAACATAGCACCTCAATTCCTAAATTTTAATTTCTTAAAAATTCATTCAAAAATACCCCTACAAATAAGGTTTGAACAAAGACAAAACTTGAGGGCATCCTAGTAAACATGTATCTCCCTAAAAATTCAAATTCCACGTTCTAATTTCTATCCCACTAGCCAGTAGCCACTACTAGCAGTTACAACTTACAAGCACCAACACTTCTCCTCCACCAAACCGTTTCCAAAAACACAAATGATGGTGAATCCTTATCAACATCTCCCATTGTTTATGTTTATTCATTTTTATTTCTATTTTTTACTTAAAATTTTTAGAACACATTCTTTTTCAACAGGAATCAACGGATCCTATCAGGATTTTCATACTAGTATATATAAAACTTCTTGTTTTTGACTTCTTACTTTTCAGTACTTTTTTTAATTGACAAACAGGAAAAAAAAAATCTATATTAACTTATTAAGCAAACCACTAAGATCATTGACATAAAAGTTTTGAGCTTTGAATTTTAATTTAATAACTTGTTTTAATATAAAATAATGGTGGCAACTGGTAAGCAATCAAAATAAAATTGTTACCATCTGAAATGACAAGCAAGTCAAACCCAAGAAAATAAAATTGTCAATTTGCATATAAGTAGATTTTTCTTTTTTCTTTTTTTGAAACATTTCAATTAATGTTACAATACAATTTAAATACCATTGCGTGACTGTGTAACATTATCTATACTACTATTTAAGGGACTGCACCTGTTTGGATCGTATTTTTTTTTGTTCCAAAATACCCCTACAACCTATGTTTAAATAGGGGCAAAATTTGGTAAAAATGCTTCTTTAACTTCCACGTAAAACTTGGATTCTCAAAAAAAAAAAAAGATTCCACGTAAAACACTATCTACAAAATAGGAACACACTCCCACTCTCAGTACACTCACGTTGGTTTTCAAACTCAAATTTCTTCTTCTTCAGTTCTCCAATTCTCTCAATTCTGTGTTTTCAAACTCCTTTCACCCACCTCTTTGCTTCAGATTTGACTGCAAACAACAACAACAACAGATAGATTTGAGGTAACCTCTTTCTTATATCAAATTTCAGCCCTCACTCTCTCTCTCTTATCTCACTTTTTTATTTTTACATTTCTCACTTCAATTTCTCTCTCTATTTGGTCATGTTTTACTTATTGTTACTTCGAAACTTACTAGATATTTTCTGATCTATTGTTTTACAGGCCTTTTGGTTTAGGAGGGGCCGCAATTTAAAGTTGGAAAATTGTAGGTTGTGTGTTGAGTCGGTGGTTTTTTTATATTTTATTTCCCTTATTATGCTTTTCTGACTTAGTTTTGTGCACTTTTGTTTTCCTCCTTTTTGTTGTTGTTTGAGTTTGCCTGCCAAATTGTTGATGCATAACACCTAACCTTCATAGTGATCGTCATATATATGTTTGGTGCAAAGGGAAGAAAGATCACGATAATGCTCACCGTATTTTTCACCTTACCTTATATTGTTATGGTTTGCAAGTCTTATTATTTTATCATGATTTATCATGGTCTTTTTTTATTTGCTTTGGACTTGATCTAGTGTTATACTCATTGTCTTCCTCTTTTTGCTCTCCTTTTTTACTTGACGAACTTTTTATGATTGGCAGATAATAGAATTATCAGGTACACAATACACATCATCACTTCGCACTCTTTGAAACTTTTTTTTTTTTTTTTCTTTTCCAAATTCACGTTTTCCTCTTTTTTTCTTTTTTCTTTTCATTTAAATCTCTTCCATATTTTAGAAAAAAAAAAAAAAAAAAAAGACTCCTACTATAAAACTACTACTATAACTTCTCCATCCATATGGTATATTGATTTGTCTTTTTTTTCCTCTTTTTTTTTTTTTTTGGGTTATCTGGTTTGACTCATTATTTTATTGTATGTGTTCTAAGTGGTGCCCTCTTTTCCTCTTATTATTTTTGTTTGTTGTTTTTCTTACATTTAAGCCTTACTCTCTATTTTTTTGTATTTTTTTTAGGTTGACGTATCAACAATTTGGTTAGATTGCATAGCAAACACATTAGATGAATTCGGGTGAGCGAAGTGGTAGTCAATCTATCAAGTAGTTGTTAAAAATTTTTTTTTGTAAATATCATACGTTATGAAATTTAATATTGTCCTTTTTTTGTGCCTTTCATTGCACATTTGATGATTCTGTAAGCAATAAAGCAAGAATGATACTGGAGAACTTATCTTTAAAGATAAAATTTTAAAATTGTGGTGAAAATTGCTTCTAAATAATAGACTAACTTTTAGGGGTAAAAACCTACACCCTTAAATATATCTTATATTTGATAGTTTAAATGTTACTTCATTTAAAATTTTAAAATTTTAAAAATTGGTAAAATTCAATCTGATCCAAAATAACTTACCAAAAGACGAAAAGACTCCAAACAAACGATACCTTTTGAATTTGCATCAAGTGTTATGTGTCCTCAATTAATAAATTTGCATCAACGTTCTTTTTTTTTTTTCTTTTTTATTTTAGGGTGGTGAGTCCTTTAACGTTGGTTTCCTTTTTTTTTTTTTTGCAATTTCAAGCAAAAAAAAAATCCCTATGTTTTAGGTATTTTAATAATACTAGCCTCTTCTATTTTTTGGGTAAGGATTAAATTAGAACATTTGCTCACGCGCGTGCTTAGAGGCTCTTCTATTTTTTGGGTAAGGATTAAATTAGAACATTTATTATAATTTGGAATTACTACATTTTGCAATCAGAAAAAAACCTAGGGGTGTGATGAGTATTATGTGTGGTGAAATAATTGGAAACTTTACATTCTTTTTTATTTTATTTTATTTATAAATATAATAGAATTTGAATTTATGATGTCCGTCCCCATGATAATCGTTCTTTACTATGAAGTTAAGACTATTGGAACAATAGGTGAAGATAATGATCAACATTCAAGTCTACCTTGTCAAGATAACAAGCTTAACCACAATGAGAGATAATAGGGATAGATATTCAATTTAGTCAATACTTGTACTCTATCTAATCTAGTCAAGTACTTGTACTTATCTGATCTACTCAAGTTATGTATATCTAATGTACTATATACATTAACAATAGCAACAGAGGAAATTCATTCGGCCATAAGCACTCTATTATTTTATTGTTTTTAAAGACGTCAATAGATTCCTTTTTAGTATAAGTGAAATTTAATTGTTAATTTAATGATAAATTTTTTTACTAATTGAGCAAACTAGAACCTAAGATCTCTCACATTTGCTAAGAGATAGGTAATACCAATCTATTCCTATGCTATTTACAAAATGAGAGATGCTACGTCTAAAACAATTTTACAATATTTTTACAACAAATCATAGGTGGTTAGTTGTTATTGGTTCAAATTTGAAACTAACACTAAGATTACTTTTTTGCCCCAACAATAACAACTAGTAACAACCTACCACTTAAGATTTGTTGTAAAAATGTTGTAAAAATGTTATAGACATATCGTTTCTCTTACAAAATTAATACAGTTATTAGTTAGAATATGGATTGGGTGATAATAAGAAATTGCTTGACAAGTAATAGACATCAAGCAAGTCTAATCATGCAGCGTTTTCTTGAGCAAAACATGCAATTTTTTGTACTTAGCCTAACAAGCAAGATACAGATTTTATGGGACTGGCTTTTGGTTTTGGAACTTCCTGTTAACTTTTATTTGGTCGGCTATAACCGGCCAGAAAATCAGAGAGAAACCAACCAAAAAGTTGCCGCAGCAGGAAAAAAAAAGAAAGAGGTATTGTGTCCAAAGTAAAAAGGACAAAACAACAAATTTTAAGATTGTGTCCATAGACTTGATGCAATTCACTCATTTTCTCTCACAAATTTTTTTACATTTTTAACTTTTTAACTCTTTTTTTAATATATTTTATTTAACAGTTGAGGTTGAAAGTTGTTTTTTCAACTTTTAATCTCAGTCATTAATTACAATTACATCAAGTCGCAATATCCTAAGTATTGCAACTAATCTGAATCCCAAATTTTACATTCCAAAATTTATATCTGAGGCAGGCAGCGTCCAATTCTGAAACAACTCAAAGGTAGCATGGGTGTGAATACCTACTCAATATTCATAAGGTTGAGTCACTATCAGAAAACTATGGATTTGACATTTTCGCAACCAATTCTATTTTGAACTGTGGTTCAGGCTGGGTTTGGATCCGCGTTTGCGGATCCAAACGTTTGCGTTTGCCTTTTTGGTTTTTTTTTTTTTTTTTTTTTTTTTTTTTTTTTTCACCCGTTTTAATGTTTGCGGCTACTGTTCACGGTACTGTTCATGAACAGTAGCCGCAAAGGCTGACTTTTCAGCCTTGAACAGTGCGTTATGCACTGTTTATGGGTCCCACAAAAATCACTTTTTAACAACTTTTTTATTAAAAATGGGTCCCGCGGTACTATTCACACATTTAAAAATTATTTTGCTACAGTGTTTTCAGTTCAGTTCAGTTCAGTTAAGCAAAATAAGTTCAAGTCACATATATGTTTATTGCATATTTGGTGAAACGTGGTAGGACCTTAAGAAAGACGTGTCGGTTACCACTAAATCATTGGAACCTTTTTTTTCCTTCTTTTTTTCGTGCATGATTAATGGTTTGTCCTGAAAGACATGCTTGATTAGCTTCAATCAAAAGCAACCATGGAAATAAAATTTTAAATAATGTTTCCTAGCTCATCCATAGACATGAAAAATTAGGCAAAACATAGTTAATTGAATAAAAGACACTTTAATTATTATTATTTGGGATAGGTGGATGTCAAGAACAATAATTATACAACTATGACATTTGTCAACAGACTCAACACCAATGGGACTACTCTTCATTGAAGTCCTCAGGATTTGAATAAACAAAACTTAATTAAAAACCCATAATCTTGAGTGATTCTACAAAGCACTTCACCATATAACTATTTGTTTTCTTTGCTTCAATATTTAATTTTTGACTGAACCTTCTTCATACAAGTCAAGTGAATGGCAAGGATCACAAAAGATTCAAAGAAATAATAGAATCAAATTGTAATGAATCTTCAAAGCTGTATTCTATATATACACAGTCAAAGCCTCAAAGCCAAAGCTAAAGCTGCATGTGCTTAATCCAATCCATAACATGCATGTACAACAAAACAAAACATAAATAAATGAATTAGATATGATCCTAAATAAATACAAAGATATTCAATAAACTAAGGAGTACAAATACTTTATTTAGAATGTCGTACTTGTATTACACTAATGTCGTACAAGTCATTTTATGTTATAATTTTTAAAAATTACTTATACCACCATATTTTATCCATGTGTATTCTCATACTTGTGTCTGTATCAATATCGTATTCGTGTATAATCTCATACTTGTGTCTCTATCTATACTCATACTTGTATCTATATCCATATTGCATCTGTGTATATACTCATACTTGTGTCTCTATCTATACTCATACTTGTATCTGTATCCATATTGTATCCGTGTTTATCCTCATATTTGTGTCTGTATACTTGTGTCTCTATCTATACTCATACTTGTATCTGTATCCATATTGTATCCGTGTTATCCTCATACTTGTGTCTGTATTGATATCCGTGTCCATCCTCATGCTTGCATCGAGTATAAGCAATAACTTTCCATATTGCTTCTGATTCTGACCATGTACACAACAAAACAAAACAAAACCACCGATATTTTGCTGAATACAAAACCACCGATATTAATGTATGTACCACAAAATTTTCTTATCCACATATTGTTCAAAACTCTCTCTCTCTCTCTCTCTCTCTCTCTCTCTAAAAGACAGTGTGCATGCATGTTGTGGTTTGCAATCAGCGGCAAGAGAATCTGAGAGCCAAGTGCCCTGGGCCTGAGTCAGCATGCACCTACCAGCCTATGTATGAACACCACGTGTCAGGCCAATCCAAAACCTCCATTGATCATTGATTTTTTGAATAAAAATATAAATATGAAAATGGGATGTCGTTGGCATGAGGTGTGCTGCCAACTTTCCACGTCAACTACCGAGACACGTTCTTCCATATCCACATTAACATGATTACCCACAAATAGTTTTCTTTTCTTTTCTTTTCTTTTTTTTGAATAAACTACAAATAGTTTACCATTCTCATTTCCGAGGCCAACCAATTTTGACTCACATATTCCAGGTGGTGCAACATAACTTGAATGAAAAATGAATTCTCTTTTAAAGTGTTTGGGATTAGATTATAGGATAAGTTTTAGGTTTCTGTTTATTTGCTATAATATCTTCATAAAAATATCAATCCGCTTATTTTATTTAGTTTTTATCTATAGTATTTTCAATAACAAAAAATTATATACAATGTATAAGTTATTCTCAAATAGACATTAAATGAATTTTTTTCTTAGTAAGTTTAAAGATACACTCAAGTATACATTCAAATCTACAATATGTTTTAATGTCATTCTGTCATTAATACACTTCAATTTTCTTACGTTTATTGGGGGAGCATACATTCTAAGAGTTAGTAAGATTCCTTCTATCTACTTTCGTTTTGAGACTAACATGATCCTTATTTATTCAAATTGCTAGCAAATTACCGGGATACCTAGATAGTAGAAGAGGACTCACTCCAGTTAGGCCTGGACAAAGGTTTAGACATTCTTTTAGCTTAGTTTAGGTTACATACAAATTATTAGATTAAACAATAAATTCTCTTCCAAAAGAGGTTATAGAAAAAAAAAAAAAAAAAAAACGGTTGATACCTGGGGAGTTGTACTACAAAGGAAATCAAAATTCCTTGACTACCAATACTAAGACCTATAATTTAAAATCATATTTACAAAGAAGATAATTTAATAATAGATTATTTTGGTTTATTAACTTCTTTAAATGCTGTTTCGTATAACAAGTTTCCAATTAAGCTATTCAAGGTAAAATTGATTTTGATTCTAAAAAAAGAAGAGGGTAAAAAAAAAATTAACAATAAATGAGAAAAGAAATCAACAATTTACTAGTTTTGGAATTAATAATCTTTGTTTAGAATTCTTAGAATAAATCAAGCATAAAATTTGAACATTACATATAAAAAATGATTGGTTTGAATTTTACTATGTTAATAGAAAAATGTTATGTCCACAATATTTTTACAACACTTTCATAACAAATCATAAGTGGCTTTTATCATTTCAGTAAAAAAAAAAATCACAAATAGCAGGTTGTTATTGATTGGATAAAAAAATAATTTTAGTAACAAATTCAAATTAGAACTAATAACAATTAACCCTGTATAATTTATTATAAAAATATCGTGGATCAAACAAAATTCAATCCCTCACATCAAAAGAAATGGTCATGATGTGAAGTTATCCGCTTATCCAAAAAAAAAAAAAAAATCTTAATCCTCTCAAAAATTATACGAGGCCTTAAATTAGAGAATTTAATTAAAGGTAAAGGATAATATTACTCTCTCACTTAATTCATGATCCATTTATTATCCTCTCTCTTTTAAAAACATTTATTGTCCTCGTTAAATACTATGTGGATATTTTTCAAACAATAACAATTTGAAACCTTAAAATACATTAATTGTATTGTTTATAGCAAAATTATATAGTATTTAACAAATTCAAAATTTGAATTATTGGAAAGAGAGTACTTCCTAGAAAACAACATAAACTTCATTAAAAAAATTAAAAATGGATAAGATAGTTCAAAATCTCTCTCTCTCTCTCTCTCTCCTTGTCGTGGACAAGACAGCACACAGCGCTATTTAATCCAAAATCTAACAACCTATTAATATTTAATCCTACAATAAAGAACAGGTTGTAAAATAATAATAAATCCCAATGAATAAATTGAAGGGATTTATTAACGTCGGTCATAAATTAAATTATTATAAGTGGCTCATAAATTTGGGCCATTTGGCAACATCACAGTTCAACACGTGGCAGCACTTTTTTAATCCAAAGTTCCAAACTGGTCCCTCCGCAATTAAAAAAAAAGTGCATCTCAGCAGCTCCCTTTTCTATCTCTATATATCAGGCTATCAGCTCTCTCATATCCTCAAAATTCACAAAACTCTTTCCTTTCATCTCGCTTTGTAATCTCTGACTCTAAATTGAGGGAGATATTTCATATTTCATATTACAGATTACAAATTACAAATTTTCTTTTTAAAAAAAATATAAAAAGTTGGTTCCGATTTTTTTGAGTCCGAAACTTTTTTTTTTTTTTGTGATTTCTGGTTGTGAAAGTTTCGGAGATATGGAGGTTTCGGTGATTGGAAGCTCTCAGGTTAAGACGGAGTTGGCTTACAGGGAGCTTGGGTTTTGTAATTTGAAGGGTGGCAAGACTGTAATTTCCTCGAAGAACAGGGTCTGTTTTGGTCGGAGCACCGGTTGGGCAAAGTCTGGGATCCGATTCACTCTCAGGGCTACTGCTGCTATTCAATCTGAACCGCTCCGATCCGATTCCGTTTCGGTTCGTTCTGGAAGATCCAAATCGGTAAGCTTTTTTTTTTTTTTGCTAAATAGTTACACGTTTGGTTGCTGAGAAAAAAAAAATTGTTAAAATTTTCTTTTGTGGCTGAATTTTTTTTCTCTTATTTATTTATTTATATATATATATATATAGATATATATTTATTACTGTATTAGAGAGAGTGGGTGGGTTTGAAGTTACGTATAAGTTTAAGGAATATTTCATCACTCCATATTTTTTAATTTAATGCAAATTTTGATAAATCTATTTTTATATATCAATTAATTATTTAAATTTAAATTTTTGTAATTTAAAATAATGTATAAAAGTTGAGTTTGTGAATTGAATGGTAAATTATATCTGACCGTATTGAAATTTGGCATACATATTAAGTACATATAGAATATGTAATCCAACAGTTAGATTTTTAAAATATGAATTTAATAATAAGTTTTTGGGTTGTGAAATATTGTTTAAAGTTACGCAGGTGTAACTTGAACCCTAACCCATATATATATATATATATATATATATATATATATATATATAAAAAGAAGGAATTTTTTTTGAAGTGGGATTGTTTTATTTCTGTTGTCTTAATTCGAAATGATTGAAAATTTAAGATTGGAAAAGCAACACAAATACTTGGATATTTTGTTTAATTAGAATTGGTTTATATCGGATGAGTCAAATTATGTATGTTGGTTTATTGAACTAATTGGTTTATTGGACGAGTCAAATTATGTATGTTGGTTTATTGAACTAATTAAGTGTGAGATTATAAAGCTCAGATTTTTTTTGCAAAGGGAATTGAGTGTAAAAGGGATAGGATATGATTGGAGTTATTGGGCTATCTGGGTTTTGGTTCAAATTGTTTCTGCATGGTTTGAAATGTTATGTTAGATTTGGATTATTTATATGTCAAGGACTCAATATCATTACCATGGCCAAAGTTAATCATGCTAGTACAACATATGACAAAATTTTATTAGATGATCAATTTGAGTAATATGTTGGAGAGGGTGAAGTCATGGATTCAAAACTCACTGGGTTTGTGTGTAACTTACCAATAATAATAAAAATGTGTTGTGTAATAAATTAGTATCATATAGCGTTCGGACTCAATTTGATAAATTACCATTTGTCCCAAGAGTTTAAGCTATTCAGAAATGGTAAATTCAATTATTTAATCATTATTCTAATGCTACATCTGAGTATCATTTATGTGGATTTGGCTTATGCTATCCCCAAGCTCCTAACCTACGCAGCTTCGGGGAAATGATTGGAAATTATGTAATTGACTTATCATTCTTAAATTATTTCAAATGTTTAGAGAGTTCGTAGTTTGGCTTCAGGTGTTTTTTGATGATGCCAAATTTAACATCTTGTTGTCTTGGAATATTTCTTTGCAGCGTGATAATGTAAGATTGTTTGTTGGGCTTCCTTTGGATGCTGTTTCTGACTGCAATGCAGTAAACCATGCTAGAGCAATTGCAGCTGGCCTAAAAGCTTTGAAGCTGTTGGGAGTTGAAGGTGTAGAGCTCCCAGTTTGGTGGGGAACAGTGGAGAAAGAAGCCATGGGGAAGTATGAGTGGTCAGGCTATCTTGCTCTTGCTGAAATGGTTCAGAATGCGGGTCTCAAGCTTCATGTCTCGCTCTGCTTCCATGCATCCAAACAACACAAACTTTCACTGCCTGAGTGGGTATCCCGGATTGGTGAATCTGAACCCAGTATTTTTTTCACTGATCGGGCAGGGCAGCAGTACAAAGAGTGTTTATCACTAGCTGTCGATGATCTTCCTGTGCTTGATGGGAAGACTCCAGTCCAAGTCTACCGTGAATTTTGTGAGAGCTTTAAGTCTTCCTTCTCCTCTTTCATGGGCTCCACAATCACGGTAAGAAATTTTGCTTCCAAAATTCTTTAATTAACATCCACTGTATTTTTATTTATTTATTTAGGTACTGACAGTTTCAGTGGTTCTGTATTGCTTTTTTTAGGGCATCTCTATGGGTCTCGGACCAGATGGTGAGCTCCGATATCCTTCACACCGGAGGCTAGTCAAAAGTAATAAAATCACAGGGGTTGGAGAATTCCAGTGTTATGATAAAAACATGCTTAGCATTCTAAAGCAACATGCTGAAGCAACTGGAAATCCTCTATGGGGACTCGGTGGTCCTCATGATGCTCCCACTTATGACGAGTCACCCAACTCGAACAACTTTTTCAGGGACCATGGTGGATCATGGGAGTCTCCATATGCTGACTTCTTCCTTTCCTGGTACTCAAACCAGCTTATATCTCATGGAGAACGTCTCCTCTCTCTTGCATCTTCAACTTTCAGTGAGACTGCTACTACGGTATATGGCAAAGTCCCATTAATGCATTCTTGGTATAAAACTCAGTCCCACCCTTCTGAGCTGACAGCTGGGTACTATAACACAACCACTAGAGAGGGTTATGAAGCGGTTACAGAGACGTTTGCAAGGAATTCATGCAAACTGATGTTGCCTGGAATGGACTTATCAGATGAGCACCAGCCCCATGAATCACTCTCAAGTCCTGAGTTATTACTTGCCCAGATCAGGACAGCTTGCAGAAAGCATGGTGTTGAGGTCTCTGGACAAAACTCGTCGGCTACAGGGGCTCCTGGTGGCTTTGAGCAGATAAAGAAGAATTTGGTGGGCGACAATGTTGTGGACTTGTTCATTTACCAGAGAATGGGAGCGTATTTTTTCTCTCCAGAGCATTTTCCTTCATTCACAAAGTTCGTGCGTAGTCTTAACCAATCTGAATTGCATTCAGATGATCTGCCTGAAGAAAAGGAAGAAGATGCCGACTCTTTGTGTGTAAGTTCAGACTCAGTTGTTCACATGCAAGAAGCTTAGTAAGAGTTGGATATATATTCGTGTAAATATATAATGTTATCTGTATCCCTATAAATTGTATTAGAAGAGGTTCTGCTTTAGTGAACCAGAAAACTGTAGTTGTATGTGCAAATTCATCTTTAGCTTTTGCTTTCTAAAGGAAGCAGTACTTATCTGGCCATTTTTTGCAAGTTTCTTTGAAGCCTGCCCATCGCAAAGAGGAAGAAACGTGCACACACATCCATCCCTGTTAAAGCTGGGTGTTCATTTTCCTTGTAGGTTAGGGTCATGTTATTTGTCTTCCCCGGTTAGATGCCGACTCTTTGCGTGTAAGTTCAGACTCAATTGTTCACATGCAAGAAGCTTAGTAAGAGTTAGATATATATTCGTGTAAATATATAATGTTATCTGTATCCCTATAAATTGTATTAGAAGAGGTTCTGCTTTACTGAACCAGAAAACTGTAGTTGTATGTGCAAATTCATCTTTAGCTTTTGCTTTCTAAAGGAAGCAGTACCTTATCTGGCCATTTTTTGCAAGTTTCTTTGAAGCCTGCCCATCGCAAAGAGGAAGAAACATGCACACACATCCATCCTTGTTAAAGCTGGGTGTTCATTTTCATTGTAGGTTAGGGTCTTGTTATTTGTCTTCCCCAGTTAGGTGCAGCTCTTTCATTACTTCATTTTGTGCCCATTTGCCACTAATTTGCTGATTTGGACAGTTCACTACTAAGTTCAAAATCACTGATATTACATCAGTGAGGAACCTCATTTGGAGATACGAAAAATAAAAGGAGAAGGCTCATTATTTGGGCCATATTCTGCATTTAGGTGGATTTATTGTGTGGTTTCCTGACCGACCGTGTGCTCATGGCTGTACCAACTTCCGTCCGTACACTAGGTTTTTCGCTTTTGTTTTAGCAACAAGCAGCAGCGCAAATAGAAAGAAAGTAATGAATTGCTCAATATGTGATTGAATAATTCTGGAGACACTCAATCTCATACTCAATTTCACAATTTGTTGATTTGTGCAATTGTGAGTAGTTGACATTTTTTGTCCGCTTCTAATTTGTGTGACCTATCACTTTTCGTCAATCACTCACAATCGCACAAGTCAACAGGTTGTGAAATTAGGTGTAGAAATAGTTGTCTGTAGCATTGTAGACACGTGATTATTAGGTTTGACGAGTAAAATTTGTTACCTTTCATTAATATGCAGAAAATCAAAAGAACCGCCCCTAAGATAATTCTGCAAGCTACTTGATTCAAATGTGGACTAATTTTGCAAACCCCTTGCATACTCAACAGGTAGGTGATTAAAGCCCACAAATAAGCTTATTTGTATTAGTTTATTTTGTTTAAAAACAAATTGCATTAGATTTGAGGTAGCTCAACTGGTAAAGTCTCTTATAATTGAATAAGAAATTTGGAGTTCAATATGTGATTGAATAATTCTAGAGACACTCAATCTCATACCTAATTTCACAACTTATTGATTTGTGCAATTGTGATTAGTTGACATTTTCTGCTCACTTCTAACTTGTGTGATTTATCACTTTTTGTTGACCACTCACAATCGCACAAGTCAACAAGTTGTGAAATTAAGTGTAGAAATGGTTGTCTGTAGTATTATTGACATGTGACTATTAGGTTTGACTAGCAAATTTGTTACATTTCATTAATATACAGAAAATCAAAATGACCATTCCTAAGATAATTATGCAACTTACTTGATTCAAATGTGGACCAATTTTGCAAACCCCTTGCATACTCAACGGGTAGGTGATTGAAGCCCACAAATAAGCTTATTTGTATTAGTTTATTTTGCTTAAAAACAAACTGTAATAGGTTTGAATTAGCTCAACTGGTAAAATCTCTTGTGATTGAATAAAAAATTTGGAGATCGATCTCCGCCTATACAAAAAAACCTATTAGTGTCTTGGTCTATTAATATACTATAGATAACGTAAAATTGAAAGCGTGTTTTTAATAAACACCAAATATGTTCAATTCGTCTTTTGAGACTGTGTTGTCGACTTGTCGTTCTGCTTTCCTCTTTAAATCCACGCTTTCCTCTTTAAATCCACAATATTTCCCGTGTCTCTCTCACTCTCTCATTTTCCAACTGAACTGTATCTGTTTCCCTCAAACCCAAAAGAGTTAACATATCTCAAATATTCTACCAATGTGATATAATTTTATACCGTAGAACCGTCTGATCAGATTGGCTCAACAGGTAAAAACCGGTTCGAAGTTTGATTTTGAATAGCAATAAGAGATGTTGGGTGTGGCTGCAACATCATCACTAGGGTCCTTTTAATGTTTGTACCTTCCCGCGGAACACTATAAAACAAAAACAAAGGAGTAACAAGGAAGAGCCCCATTGTTCATTAGAAATAACTGCAGTCATACCCAAACCAAGAATTTATCATAATAATTGAATTATATTTGCATTCAGTATATGAAATTCAAAAAGATTAAATTAAATACCAATGCAACCACAAGCGGAGGTAAACTGTATACAAAAAAAGTTACTATTTACACAAACAGGATGAATTATACAGAGACTGCTAGGTGGCTAGCTTCCCAAATACAAGACTTTCTTTTAATTTAATTTCATACACTCTCGCAGTCTTTCAACAAGGTCTACATCCCAGCCAATGAAGTAAGAAATCGGCCCAGACTCTTCTCCAAAGATGCATGTTGTTACACCATTTTCAATTACCTTCTCCAAGTTTATTGCATTACAACCTGCTATATATGACCTTTAAAACCATGCTTCTCCTGGTCCAAGGAAAACACACGTTAATTTAATTCATCCATAAAACTATTAGCATTTTTTTTATAGGTATAAAATTATTGATATTTACAATGGAAAAAATAATCAAGGAAGTAACTTTATCAATATTATACATCAAAGCACATACAAGGCCTTAAGCAACATGCGGAAATTTTAACATACGCAGCAACAAGAACAATAAGATGACCAAGAATACTCAAGGAAAGCATGAGATATTTCACTGACAAGGACAAGATGACGGCATTATGGTGTGCAAGTGATTAGCAGGAAATGGTAAAAGCTGGCAAGGTTGACAGTGGAAGGATAGAGAAGGGTAAGTGGAGGCTCTGCTGGTGATAATCTTCTGAAATGGAACTAACTACATTGAATAGCTTTTGTAGCTCAGACTTATGGAAGACTATTTCATGCCATGCCAACGATGTACTAAAATTCAAAGACTAAAAACATTTAGGCACACTCATCAACTTGTACAAAGATTATTCTGAAGTTTCTTTCACTAGTAAGCCCAAGGAGCCTATCTTATATATACGTGTTTGTACAAAAACAAAGAGGGAGAATGGCAGAATTGTCATGATGCCTTTTTGCAGTTAAATTAACTTCTGGAAATTCAGCTTTCAAATAATTAGATACAAACCTGTTCATAAGTGTCACTCACAAGCAATCTTGGTGTCAAAGCTGCTGAGACAGATTGCAAATGCCTGGAATGCTGAGATAGGGTACCGGAAATCCATGGTAAACAAGTCCTTCCCAACTTTCCCAAACTGGAGGATGATCTTCTCATGCTCTGGTCCAGATGGACCATTTTCTGGAGAAGCCACCAATTGAAAGTTTTTCACCGAAGCTACAGTCACTCGTCCATGAAAGTTCAAACACCAACACTGGAGCTGCTCATGCCACCTGGGAGCCTTGTTTTTTAATACCAGAACTCCATCTTTCTGACTGGCCAGTGATCCAGATGAGAAAGTCTCCACGTGATTTGATTTAGATCGGAGAAAAGGCATTGAGGGAAAGAAGTCTACATTTCCAAGGGAAAAGTCCATCTGCGTGGGGGCTACTCCTCCAGGTTCAATTGCAGAGGAAGGAATGGCATCCACGGTACACTGCATTCTCCTAGGACCCCTGTATGGTACATAAAATAGGTATGCAATTGCAAGAATTGATAAGGAAAAAACAGAGGAAAATCACATTGACTCTTGTAACAAAGTAGTTAATAACGTTAAATATCTATCATTCCTCCTGCACAGAAAATATCTACAACTAGCTGCATTTGCTTACTCTTACCTGGAACCCAACACATTAAGTTCATATGAGATGTGAGCTACTGAATAGTTGCCAGCAGGTACCCTCGGTGAAATTTGTTTTGAATTCACCATCCTAGTGGAGCGACTTTTTGTAATCTTGGCACCTGCATGAGGTGGCTGCCCATCAAAGATGGTGAACTTTGTTCCCAAAAAGTTTGATCTAGTCAAAGAAACAAAAAGGAAAATATACGTTATTTATAGTTGAGCCCACATGTACAAAAAAAAAAAAGTCAATTCAAGTGTCTCTAAGAGCACACCTTAGTTTCCCAATATAGGTGCTGCTTCCCTTTGACATTTCATCAGCATGTAGGGAAATGATATAATCTGTGCATGTGGGGCGTCTACACTTCCGTGCAGCAAGAAGGAATTTTCCATCTTCAGCAATGGCTGGACCTAGACAATCAAAAAGTCAATATGTTTACAGCTCAAAAAGGAAACCAGAAGAAGACAGGTACATTGTCCTCCAAAATAAACGAACAAATTTGAAACAAAAAAAATCAAGCAATTAGTTGTATCAAACTACTTAAACAGAACCCGATCAATGATAGTTCCAGGTAAAAATTTTGAGCACTATACTGGCAACTTATAAAAAAAATCTGAAGTACCATGAAATGCTGATTCAACACACAAGATTCTCACCATTAGTAACACTGAGGTAAAGATAATACGTTTGGTTGGACCGATTCCGTTTTATAGAGCACTGGAGGAGAGAATCCCTTGGACCAGGCTGCAAACATTAACCAAAAAAACTTTTAGCAACCTGTAAAAACTAAAGAGAACTTACAAAAGACATCCTAAAATTCCACAGTTGAAAGCACCCATCAGAATCCAGTCCAAATGATTCATTATGACATACAACAAGACTTTCAAGATTACAGGATACTTACTGTCACTGTCCAATTTACACTTCACCGATGACTTATAATTCAAATAATACAGTCACTGTCCAATTTACATCACACTGATGATTTTTAATTCAAATAATACAAAGCAGCACAAAATATCTATCTTGTGGGATAAAAAAAAAAAAAAAAAAATTCTTGAAAAAGTTGAAGCCAAATATTATGATGGACCTGCACTGATTGAAAATAAAAAGTGGTCCAATAAAGAGACTTTGATACATTTAGAAGCAAGCTTTGAACAATTTGCTTTGAAAAAGCTAGCAATGATTTTTTTTTTTTTTTAAAACGCATAATTTTGAGGTGGTCCCATGCATTATCACTGTCATCAACCCCAAATGAACAAAATGGTTTAAAACATCATTCTCTTCTCTTCTCGAACAAAGTTTCTCTCCAAACTAGTTTGGAAAGAAACTCTTCAAACTTCTTATATATTTTTTTTTTGGGTGTAAATTTTGAAAATCTAATCGTTGAATTTCATGATTCTTATATTCTTAACATACGTATCAAATTTCATTCAAATTGGATGTTATTTACTATTTGATCAATTAACTTATTTTTTATATACAACTTTAGATCCCAAAAACCCGAAATTATAACATTTATTTGACGACATAGCAATTAATCTTTGATATTCTTGAAATTTTGTAAGCATTAAGAATATAATAAGAACATGCAATTTAACGGTTAGATTTTCAAAATTCACGCTCAATATAAAGATATATGATGAGTTTGTAGGGTTTCTTTGTTCTTCTCTTAACTAATCTAGCACAAGATAACTCCCCTCCTATGTGGCTTTAAGCAAACATAATTTCCCAGTATGTAAAAAAATCCGAGCCAATCGTGCATAGACCAATAAACATTAAACCGGCAGTCAATCTTTGTCTCCATCCCAAAATCACTTAGACCCGGTTTTGTTCAGCTTATTTTCATCCTAAAACAAAATGTACAATTTCTTTTTAAAGCCTTGCTTTTTTTTTTTTAGGTAGATTTTTCGGGCAAAATATGCCATCAAAAATAAGCTATACGAAACGAACATTTATCCTTCTTTTTTTTTATTTAATTATAAGTTACACACGCACCAGTACCACTACCAGTGGGTATTGAACCATCAATACTGGCTTATTAGCAAAATCAAATTTCCCAAAATGAATACACAAATAGATTACCATTCTCGAACAAACTACCAAACTATATATAGTAATGAAACATTGCAATCACAATTTCACAAGCAAAACTCCAAACTCTTAAATTTAACCTCTATTTACAAGTGAAAAAAAAAATCCTTTTAAAAAAAAAAAAAAAGTTATAATTAAAACAATTGAAGCTAAGAAAAACAAAATTAAAAAGAACAAATTGTTATACAAACACAAAGCCATAAATCTTTAGCATCCAATTCCTCCAAACCAAACCAATTCAACTAATTTCAAATCCCTAGCTTTCCAATCAAACACACAAATACCAAAAAATCAAAAATTCAAAAAATTGAGTAGTACCTGCTTAACGGAGATTGGGAAGGTCAAGATTCCAGAAAGTTCAGGAATCTTAACGATCTCTTTCGTGATGTGACGCCAGCTCCGGCAAACTCCGGCACACGCGACTACGTTCTTACGTAGAGGCCACGTGCTCTCGGAAGCTTCGATCTTCACCAGCACTTCTCTCAAAAGCTCTTCCGGCATGTTCGCCCAGCAGCTCTGGTTCAGACCATCCTCTACCCAGACCGCCGCCGCCGCCGGCGGCCCAGCCGGAAACCGGTCCTGCACCACCCGGCTCGACCGCGACCTCATGTCCTGAATTATGCTCCGTATATTTGTCATAACACCCACACACAAATTTCAGATCCAAAAATTCTCAAAACAAACTTCGATTTTTTGTGGTTAGTTACAAGTTACAACTATGAAATGCTGTGAGTTTTGTTTTAAAATGGAAGAGAGTTTTTCATTTTTATTGGTGTGAGAAAAATTCTTTACTTTGAGAGAGAGAGAGAGAGAGGGTGAGAGAATTGTTGGTGGTGGTGTTGGAGATAGGCACGAGGGAATAATACAGAGTTTTGTGGATAGAGACGCGTTGTTGTGTGTGTTCAGACTGTTCACTCTGAGAGAGAGAGAGAGAGAGAGATTGGGAGTGAGATTAAAATACTTTACTTACTATTTATATATTTTTTTTAGTGTGGAAGAGCGGTTCAGATTTTCAGATCCGGTTTGGTTTCCTTTCATCTGTTGTTATTACGTGAGTTAGTTTTATGGGTTAGGTTAATATATGCCCTAAGCGCAACATTAATACTCTATTTTAGAAAAAAAAAATTATTAAGAATTGAAAATTTTATCAAACTTTTTACAGTTTTTAAATTCTTGATAAAAAATTTCTTAAAATGATTTACTAACATATGTCACATATGTTAGTAAATCCTAATTTTATTACTTGTTTTCTTTATCTATTTTGTAATTTCTAGATAAAAAAAAAAAAAAAAAAAAAAGAAAAAAAGAAGAGGTTTGAGTGTGGATATTGCCACGTCAACACCAACAACAAAATTATCTATAAATCTGCTTTAAAAAAAAAAAATATATATATATATATATATATATATAAGTCTGCTATTTCTAATCTACTGAAATTTTAATTTTAAGTGAATTTATTATGTCTAAATTTTTATTTTTATTTTTGGTTTTTTTTATAGGTAAAGCTAGTAGTTTTAGATTTTTTTTTTTTTGAGAAATAATTACAACATGCTGCTAACCCTGCAACTCGAACTCTTTCCCCCCTAAACTCCTAATTCAGCTACAAGGCCTTTGACTTTAGATTTTTTTTTTTTTTTTTTAAACTTTGGTTTTAGACTTTTAATTAAGCATTTCACTTTCACCTTATGTTTTTATTAATGGACCTTTTAATGAAAGTTTTGATACGATTTTTATGAAAAAAAAAAAAAAAGAATGTGCTACGTCCACAGCAATTTCACAACAAATCATAAGTAATTAGTTATTATTGGTTCTTATTGGAACCTACCACTGAAATTAATTTTTTACTCTACAAATAACAACTTGTAACAACTTGCCACGTAGAATTTGTTGTGAAAATGTTGTGGATATATCATTTTTCAAATATAAAAGGGTTACGAAAAAAATTAGTTACCTTTTTTTTTTTTTTCATAAACTAGCTTTTCCCTAGGAAACTTTTATGATAAAATTGTAACCTCGGTCTTGTCTATAGTTTAAATTTTAATGAGAAGATTTAAAAGAAGGTTAAATTATTTATTAGTATTTTAAGAAATCAATAATGTTGGTCCTTTAATTATTAAATATTAATTGTATCAATGTTGTTCACCTTTTAAAATTAAGTCAATCTAATTATTAAGTATCCTTTATATTAAATGTTGATGGGTTTTTTGACAATGGTGTTCATGAAAGTGGTTATGAATTTGAATTTTAAGATGAAATTGACTTAATCTTAGAATTTTTTTTTTAAAAGATAAAATGGACACAATTAGTAATTAAATGATCAAATTATACTTGACCAATTAGTGTACAAATCTATTGAAATTTTAAGTGAGTTTATTGTCTTTCAAATTTCAATGAATTTAGAGATACAATAGACAATATTTTTTTTATTTTTTTTTCACAACAATTGATATTTTAAATTATAATTGGTGTATAATAAAAATGATGTATATGATAGTCCCTTGTGGGGAAAAAAACCGTATCAATTGTGAAAAAAAAAATTATGAAAAAATTACTCTTTCAAAGTTTGGTAGTTTAGTTCAAGCATTTATCATTAGTTTTATAACCATAAAGGATAGCCATTTAATAGTATTCATTTATGAAATATAATGTACAATATGTGGTAGAAATAAATAATTATTCAATTTCCATGAAAAGAAAAAGCATTTAAGATTGGCTTAAACAAAGGATAAGGAAATATATGTGTTTATTTTATGTTTTATTATACTTATATTTTTATTTTTATTTTTTTAAGTGGAAAAGGGGAGTTTGAACTCAGGTTTACCATATAAGAGATACTAGGTTTTTAAGTCACAATACTCTTGACTTATAGGTTGTCATATTGTAACCCTAAATTTGTTCCAAATGTAATAAGCTTCAATAAGCATACACGTAGCCAATCACATGCACAAAAAATAAGATTCAAAGAAGTTATTGTGTTTTGGGTTTTTGTTTTAAAAAAGTCTTTTGTTTGTGCGTAAATAATTATTGAATTAAGTTCTTATAGATATGGTAAAAATATCTACAAATATATATATATATATATATATATATTCAAAGCAATTTAATTTTTGGTTAACTTCTTAATATTGTACCACATAAATTTTGGAGGTTTCATAATTTTAGATATCATTATTTTAATTGATTATAAATTCTATTATCTATTTAAACCCTTTATTAGAATAGCATATCATATCTTCTTTAATGATTTAATAGATCATATACAAACTCATTCATAATAAATGTCTATTAATAATAATTAATATAATAATCAAATTTTATATTCTGGCAAAAAAGTTAAAGAGAAAAAGCATATATTTTGTAAAACCTTCTCATGTACTACATCGGTTACTGGCTAGTTATAACAAAAATTCAAAACTAAATCATATTAATAGATACTATACTAGCCAAGAGATTTGTAGCTCATTAGAATCTCTTGATGTTTCAAATAAAAACGTTTAGAATTTAAATTCACTATCTTCTATTGTAACTATCAAATTACCCACAAAATAAACATTATATGAAGAGCAACAAAATATCAAATCTTACAACATCCTCTTAATGGTAGAGTATCTGCACATTATTGGTCTCTACCACTCTCCAATTGTAGAAAGCTGGGAGAATAATCCTGCATTCATCAACAACAATGTTATTAGAATGTTAGGTTTGTGTTGATTTTTTTAATTTGAAAGTTTGGGGTGGGAAATGGATTTGAACCTTGTAGATTTTCGTTGAAGATATCAAGAAAAACTAGTTGAGTTACAAAATTCTTTGTGTGTTAATTGTTAACAAGGTGAACAAGTCCCTTACATCCAATTCTAACATGCAACTCTCTTGCCACGATTAGTCCATCTCAAAATGCCTAAAAGTTTATTAATCATATGAAAATTACTAATTTGCTTAAAGAAACCCTATACACATTAGTTATTGATATCTATAATTAAAACCTTCATTTTGAACCAAATCCAAATTATTATGAGACGATCATCGATATTTATTGAACCAACGTTCAATGCTTAAAATTCTCAAAAAAAAAAAAAACGTTCAATGCTTAAAAAAAAATGAAACAACCTTCAAAAGGTTTTTGCCGCCTTAATTGAATGACACAAGGATTAGTAGATTGAGACAATACCAGGTCATATGAAAATGTTAAGAGTCTTATAGTTTAGTAGCATTATTTGTTCTCTTTTATGAGGATAGCAAGAGTTCAAATCCCCCTACCTCATTGTTATAACTATTGAATTATCAAAAAATAAAACGTCACATGGAAAAAGAATTGCATTGCTTAAACATAAAAGTATTTGCTATTGTTCTCTCTCTCTCTCTCAAATAGATGAGAACTCTCAAGTCACATTGAACTTGTGCAAGACGTTGACTAATGTCTATATGTCGAGAAGATGGACAAGTTAGATGAGGTTAATGCTTAAGGGCCAAGAGTTCCATAATTATTTCTTTGGTCAAAGAAAGCAAAAAAGGGAAAATTTATAACATGGCGATGGTTAATGCAAGCATCATTGCAGAGGGGAGCAAGGTTAGATGATAAGAATTGGGTTTTTTTTTTTTTATGGGTTTTGGTATTGGTGGACTCAACAAACCCAACACATTCATGAATGTTCACATGGGGCTTGGAGCTTGTGGCTTGTGCTATTTATCTATCTTACTCATTATTTGGCCACGTGCAGCGCATATGTTAATAAGTGACCAGTCCCACTCCATCAACTCCTCTTTTAATTTGTTGCCAATTTTTTTTTTTTTTTTGAAAGCTAATTTGTTGCCAAATTAAAGTTTGATTTCACATACTCTGAACAAACAATATTGTTATTAAAGCTAATATTTCTACCTACTAAAGAAGCGTAAGGATGGGAGGTTAGATAACTATTACCCACTTTTTGTTTCTTTCTTCTTCATTTTTATTAATAAACTCCTTTTAGTAATTAGTAAAAGAAGAAACTATTTAGAGTCTTAACCACCCTAGAAACAATCAGATAAGTGTGCTTTTGGGTATGTGATGAAGTATAGATAGATAAGATGGGAGGTTAGTAGTCTTTATTTATTGATTTGTAAACATCAAAATTAATAGCATGATTTTGTAGCCGAACAGAACATTAAAATTGTGAGAGCTATATCCTCTCGTTCGTAATTTTTAGGTGAAAGTTTCTTAAAATTCATGATTAACTTTGATAAACAATTTTATCTTTTTTTTTCCTATTTAGGAAAAAAATCCCCCCATATTTATTTATGGATTCTGTGAAATACATGTAATAATTTAACAAATTAGTATCCAGAAATACTTATATTTTTTTATAAAAAAAAAAAAAAAAAAAAAAAAAAAAAAAAAAAAAACAGAAATACTTATGTCTTAAAGTTCTCAAAATCCTAAAAATTAATTGTTAAATTATTGATTTAAATTAACAATAAATTAATTTCACTTTTGTGATTTGTAATTGTCACTAGGGATAGCATCTTACTCAGAACCTGTGGCTGATTTTATTTTTTTTTTTGGTTAGATATGATGGTATTTTATTTTTATTTTTTTAATTTATAGAAAAGATATTATTTTAACTTAATTATATCACCTGCTCCATAATAATTGTTTTATCATAATGCCAAAACATCAATTAATTTTGGATGTAGTTACTTAAAAGTTCTTAACAATTTAACTTTAATAAACTATTTATCTTCTATATTTTGAGGGGAAAAAATCCCCTATTCTCTTTTTGATATAAATTATAGTATTAGAAATTCTAACTAATCTTAAATCTTTTCAATAATTTAACTCGTTTGCCCTAGTTGAAACTTGAATGGTAGTTTTTTTTTTTTTTTTTTTTGTTTGAACCATTGAAAGGTAGGAGTTGGATATTAAGGATGTGGCCCCATCTCAATAATATCTCCTTTATAATATCTAGCTACCTAATCCTATAGTCCTATGGCATTATTTATACAATAACTCCAAAATGGGTCCTACTAAGGGTTATCTTAAATGAAGCTTTCAAAACTCAAAAAAGCCTTAATCAATGTCTCTCAAAAAAAAAAAGCCTTAATCAATGGGCGGAGGCGGAGAGTACAAAGAATAAACATTGCGGGCTGCGTAGTCATTCTGGTATTGCGACGCTGAAAAAGTAGAAAGTTTTTGTTCAGCGTTTTTTTTTTTTTTTTTAATTTTTTTTTTTACTTCCACTTTGTTTTAGATGGCATTTTAATATTTTTAGTGGAATAAAGTCAATAACCACGCACTCCGACAACAATGATAAGAGATTTATATTTATTTATTTGTGGCAATAATTAGATTAGTTGTTTTCTTTTTTGGTCAGAAACTTAGATTATATTAGATTAGTTAGGTCAAGCTTGTTTGGTTTTTTTGGCGTCTTTATGTTATTAAATAGCAAACTTGAAATTCATTAGTCAATATTTTTTAGATCTCACTAGAAATCGTGATTTAGAAATGAATTTCCGCATATCTTATCACTAAATGTGACATATTACTATTAGAGCGATGTTAGAGATATTGCATTTTTTGCTACATAATTTTTACAAACTTATATATCATTAATCATCAAAAAAATAATTCAAAATTTCATGTTTTTTATGTTTTTGAAATTTACAAATTACATTCATTATCCAATCAATTTGTAGAAATTAGGTAGTAAAATCAATATTTTATACTAAACATGATTTTTTAAAACCTATAATTTCAGGTTTTGTATTCTTTAAAATTTTATTGAAACATGAATTTATTAGATAAAATAATAAATAGCACCCGATTAACATAAAATTGACATGTATATTAAAATTAAAATGAACATGTTAGGCAGAAATTACAAGTTATTATTGCAATAAATGTAACATTAACAAAGAATTATATATGTATATATAATGTATCTTGATAGCGATCATTTATTTTATTATACAAGCACATCTCAATGTTAAAGTATATTTTGTCAGCTTTGTTTCTTCTTTTAGCTTGAGATCTGGTAATTACCATCTCTCCACAATTTTGTTTTCAATATGTATTTGACAGGGAAGATTTAACTTATTTCATTTATTTACTTTTCTGAAAATATTCTCTCAGTGACTCTTCCGAATAGGAAAGTTTACTAGAAAGCTGTATGATACAAAAAGATTGATTAAAATAAGAAGCAAACAAAAAAAATTAAATCACAAAAGAAATAGTAAAAAGGATGAGACACGCTCCAACTCTATCTTGAAATCTCTTTGTCAAATCAAAGCCTTGCAAGATAAGGCTCTTGAACAATCTAGAAATTCATATACTTATCTCCCCCGCTCACGCTTAGAATAAAAAAAAAAAATATATATATATATATATATATACACATATACAATGACAATCAGACCGATCTAGTATTGGTCATATTATAAAAGACTGTAAGTCTTTAAGGAGTTTGTTCCAAACTTATTCTTTCTCTCATGTCAGGCGGTAGGGCAATGAAGTTGCTCATGCTTTAGCTAGGAGAGCTAGGAAGTCTTGTCCGTTAGCTGTTTGGATGGAGTCGGTTCCATTAGACATTACTTATCTTGTTTCTATACGTTGATGTAACTTCATAATTTTCCAACACATTAATATAGTGGACCTTTTTTTTCTCAAAAACATATATATATATATACAGTGACAATTTTAAAATATGAAAATAAGAAATATTGTCACTTTTAGTTTAACTCCAAATGTTTAAAAAAAAAAAAAAAAAAAAAGGTGTCAATGTCTCAGCCAAAAATAAGAAAATGTAATGTCTCAATGGAAGATGTGAAATCGATATATTCAATGATGTTGTTGAATATTTAACAGCGAGTGTTATACGACTAGATGCGAAAATGAAACCTTTAGAATTTTGATGTATATACGTTAATACGTGGGTAGGCATCAGAGAATCCGATCGTATTTGTATTGACTACACCAATTGCAAAACGATTTTTTTTTTTTAATCATATAAAGTTGTGAACAGAATATAACAATAATATATATAAAATTACAAGAATCCGCAGCTTTACCTTGGAGGAAAGAGGAAGATGAGGGATTTTGTCTGTTAATCTATCTTAATATTTGTCTAATCAAATCACACGAGAATAAAAAATAATTTTTTCTTCATATTCAGATCCGAAAGGTGACTAGTAATAGTAGTAAATGAAAAATAAACATCAATATAAACGGTGACCATCAATCAGCAAGGCGACTAAAAGCAAATAATGAATATGAGACCTCAGGAAGAATAAATGCGGTTGTAAGCCAATGAATTTTACACTATATATATAATGAAGGATTCCTAAAGCAATTTGATTCAAAGTAAAACAGAATAAAAAAGGAAAAAGTTCTAACTATTTGCCCAAAATTTTTTTTGTTTGGACAAACAAGGATATCCAAACCTCTTCGAATATTCCACACATAAATGAATTTTATGGAGGTAGCTCCAAGATACTAGCAAGAGATTTCATACTCAAAATATTATGAATATCATAAAACCTTAAAAGCCACTAAGTCAATTCCCGTGAAGTTTGTTCAAAACATTTTAGATGTTTCAAAATTTTATATTCTTTGCCCAAGTTTATTTCTAATTTATTCGATTTACTTTGTCTTAAGTATATTTTTTTTAAACTTCAGTTATATTCAACTTATTTTTCAAACCCCATAAAACAACGAAAGTATGCTCTCCAAACAAAAAAAAACGAACCATTTCCTTTACCATTCACCATGCATCGTTTAATATTCTCAAAAAAACAATAATACAAAACCAAAACAGAAGATTCTTTTACTTGTATCCTCGTGGGCGTCGTGTTTGGGAGCTGTCATTTCTCATATTATATTTCCTAGGAAAGCAAGATATTTCTATGCTTCCCATAGGACAGCACAACTAGAAACGATAAATATAATATAATAAGCATAGCAGCCCAATTGGAACAGAGAATATGCGTCTACGAAAGGAAAAGGATATGAATACTCAATGTCCACCCCTCGTTCAATTTGCTCGGGAAAACGCAAGTGGCTACCAATTCATTGGCAAGTGACTCTCTTTTTCAAAAGTTAAAAAAATATATGACACTTCGAACAAAGAAAAAGACAGATACCGGCCTTACTAACTATGTGAACAATACGATAACAACAAAGACAGAAGCTTCCTCTCCACAATCTTACCACTTATCTTTAGTGCCCCACTATTTAATTGCTGAAATATAAGCAAATTGTCAAAGCATTTAGTGACATGATTTTCTTGATGGGCTGTGAACAAGAGCAACGTTTGCCACGTTTGTTCCATCTTTAGGCCTATTAGGGAAGTGACAAGATTAAAACCGCTAAGAAAACATCTTAGCAATAAAAATTTACCTCACCATCGTTTGTAATTTGTGATTAACCAAAAACCAACTCTTTTTTTCCCCAAGAAAGAGTAGCTAGAGTATTCAATAAGTTGAACCCTCAGGGCTAAGATGATATGAAATTTGATTCAAAGATCATTGGCAAATCAAAAATCAATTCCTAGTCTAGATCCTATTTGGCTTAGCTTAAGGAATACACTTTATGCTTGCTTAAACAGTTCTCATTTTTTTGGGGAGAATAGGGGGAAATTCCTCCATCACATTTGATTAATAAATAGGTTTGTACATTTAAAATTTTGAAAATATTAGTTTAAGCTATAGTTACCCAATAAAAACCATATGATTACGTGGTAGGAGAGAATATCCATACAACTAAGGGTCTGTTTGGATACCGCTTATTTTGCTGAAAACTAAAAACTTATTACTGAAAACACTGTAACAAAACACTGTAACAAACTTTATTACTACGTTTTTCAGTACTTGGTTGGTCCGTAAACAGTGCCGTGAGACCCAGTAAAAAAATGCAAAATACAAAGTCATTGCTTGGCAAACGCACACTAAGTGTTTAAATCGTGGTGGATTGGTATTTGAGGCCCATTAAGTGGATGTGCAACTTACCAATTAAAATAAGAAGAGATTTGGGTGGGGGTGGGAGAGGGGGGATATTGGGTATCCATATTGAGTACATGCATTTAAAGCTTATAAGAGGTCCATACCGTCAAATGCAGATGTGGAGATTATGGAGAAATTATTTAGTCTTACAGGAGAAATCCTCCCTCCTCTCATAAGGTGTGGGCCTTATCTTCCCATAAAAGTGAATTATTTTTTGAGATTATGAGAGGCTATAAATCAAGTATCATATACTATTAGCAGTACAACCTTCGGTAAAATGAAAGAAAAAGAGGGGGGGGGGGGGGGGGGGGGGGGGGTTGTTGGTGTTGCAGGCATTTAAAACCTATAGATGTGGAGATTATGGAGAAATTATACAGTCTTACAGGAGGAGTCCTCCCTCCTCTCATAAGATGTGGGCCCTGTCTTCCCATAAGAGTAAATAATTTCTTGAGATTATGAGAGGCTATAAATGATTATGAGAGGCTATAAATCAGGTATCATATACTATCAGCAATACAACCTTCGGTAAAATGAGTGGCAGCACCCTAGCTGGCCGTTTGCGCTGCACCATGAACCAAAACCACAGATTCCTGTAGAGTAATGTCACCATCAAAATACATACTCTGATCATTTTATACAAAATATAAATCCTAAAAGTTGCAACTGAATGCTTGCCCAATGTATTCTACAGTTCATAAGAGAGTAGATTTTTTTTTTACGAACAAGAAACTACTTTATAATTCAAATCAAGTCCCAGGCATTAGCACAAACACAAGAAGCTGTCCAAGTCTGTTGCTGTCACTCAAACATTAGTCTTATGCCACTTAATTTGCATAATTGAGAATGGCAACTTACCAGGTCCCGCCTGATGGAGATTCCTAATTGATATCTCATTGAATTGGAGCACCAGGTCTGCACTCCCACCAAACCTTGAATAGCCACAACAAAAATGACATGTATTCATGAAATTCACTTTACTATCCTTCAGATGCTGCCATCATCAATGACATTATAAAGATACAAGATCTAAGTGAGTTTTGCCACCCGAAAAAACAATAATAAAAGAAAAATAAAATCTTCAAAAGGATTAAGAGGAACTCAATGGTCTGTTGTCGTCATTCTGCAGCCTCGTTTAGCTTACCCGCATTAATACCCGTCCAAAAAGAGCGAAATATTTCATTTCAAAAACTTACTTCCAGCCCCTTTGCTTCTGGCAGTAGAGGTTGGTCAACTGTGATTGGAAATTCAGCAGAAGCTTGAAATCCAGATAAGGGCAGTTCTTCCTTTACAATATCCTAGAAGATCTAACACCATAATAAATCATTATCACAGATTCACAATGAAAACAAAAATTCAGAACACATGGAAGGCAATGTGCTTGCTGTTGCACTCACTCAAGGTTCTTCAATTTTTATATTTGCTGAGATTTTATTTATTTAATTTTCTTTTCCAATTATTACCTTGGCAAATCCTGCTTTTTTACAAAATAAAATATGAACACTTGATCAATACAAGTACTGTAAGGAAGAGAAAATATACAATTGGCAAAGCCAAAAAAAAAAAAAAAAAAAAAAAAAAAACTCTTCCTACTCCAATCTAAATTGGGAGAAAATGCCAAAATAAAATTTCCTCCATTTTCATTAACTATGAACATAGGTCAGAGATCAAGTAATGCAGAAGGCTGGAATAAACAATTTGACTCATTTGCTTTATCAGTTTCAAAATGGGATTCTAATTCCTAACCTCATGTATTGGGCTAATTACACCTTTGCCTAGCAAAAATCCCACCAGGACTCCTATATAACAGGAACACTTCCATTTGGCTGCTGCATGGTCCCCAGTGGTTTTCCTACAAGACCAAAAGACATCACGCATATGTACAACTTACTTGCCCGCTTTATAGTAGATTGCACCATAAATAACATGGAAAAAGAAAACAAATGAAAAACGAAGGGAGTATACATATGCTGATAAACAAGTGGGTTCCAGTTAGCTCAGTCTCTTATCGTTGAATAAGAGATCTTGGGTTCGAACCCTGCCTAAACCAAAAACCGATTGGTGCCTGATAATAAGAGCAATTATCATGGAATGGATGGCATAGGTTGAAATCCTATCATATCTATCAAAGTAAAAAAAATAAAATAAAATAAAATAAAGGATAAACAAGCTGTGCATATTTTTGTCAATAGCATTGCTTCTGTCGAAGGGATGCAAAAATTTGAGATATTGAACCTAATAAGGCCCATAAGTTGTGGTAAAAGCAGTTATGAGCTTAGCAAACAAGTTCCACCCCACCCCACCCACCCCACCCCCCCCCCCCCCCCCCCCAAAAAAAAAACACCTCCTAATTTGTTAGCTTAGAGCCAAAGATCATGCCTAGAATTAGCAGCTGATCCAGAAATGAAGAAATTTATATATTTATTTGATAAGCAACAAATGAAAATTTTATAAATGTGGAACTGTAGTAAACCTTAGCAATGGACTACCTGAATTGCCTGCCAATGAATAAGGCTTTGAAAGATAGTTGCTTCTCATCGATCCAACAGGAGCAGGCTGAGGCCTTAGAACATTATCAACAGTAAACTGATTTGAGAAGCTACCAGCCGAGAGGTATCCTCCAGATTTACCCAAGCATACTTCCGAACTCTGTGCAAGAATTTGATCAGGACTTCGCACAGAAGACAATGTGTTTGTATGTCCCTGCTTTTCAAGGAATAATTACAGCTTTATGTTCCTTTGTAATAAATTCATGCAATCTGCAGGATGTCAAGAAGTGTACTGATAAAATAAATATATGAAATGCACTAATCATAGCTTTATGTGGCTATATCACATACCTAAGAGGTTCATCTTACGCTTCTAATCTCTTTTTGTTATAATTACTAACATCAAACATAGAGAGTCAATTAGTAAGTAATTATATTGCAGGAATTCTAGAGTTATGACAACAGCATTACTAAAATGAGTAACATTGTAAAAGAAGATATGTTAATAACAATGAGTAGGAACTCTGTTAATTTAGTTTTTTTTTTTTTTTTTTTTTTTTTTTAGAGTGTGAATTAGTCGATAAGCCACTCTACATCTTTTTTTCTTTTTTTTTCTTTTTTTTCACTTTCTACATGCTTAAAAATATGAAGAGAGTACAAATAAGGAAATTTTCAAATCACAAACAAAAAAAGAAGATTCATAAATTATTTCACATGCCTTGCACCCTTTCTTGCTATTCAATTGAAAGTAAGCAAGATATTGGAAATTGTACAAATGTAGCTTTCAAAAAATTAAAACAAAGTGATGCCTTGAGGATGCATAAAGACTCAATATTTCAAATGATCTCTCTTTCATAAATTTCTATTGATAAAAGAACAAGCTACATACAACTCCCTGCAACAAGTGCATGCGTACACAATCAGCCGAAAGTAATAAAGAACAGGGACAAACCTTCCTGTTGAGCTTGTCACCCATTGTTTCAGCAGAAGAGTCCCTTGGAGATGAAACTTGTAAGGGCATCGTGTTTTCCTGTATTGTTTTTGAACTTGGCATGTCACTGCAAAGTTTCTTAGTTGATGCCTCACAGTAAAGATGATTAAGTGCTGAACGGAGACGGTTGTTTCTTTGTGAGTAGTATATTTTGGTAGCAAGAGGAACTGGAATATCTGATTGGATTACATCACAATAATCATTGTCACTGTGGATCCAGAAAGCACTCCAAAGTCAACAAATCAGAGAAAAATAAAAGTTTAGGATGACTTTCCAAAACTAATACATACGTATTAGGCTACAGGATAGTAGTTGCAATATTCATCAATATGATTCAGTGAAATAATATAGCAGACTATATAAACCAGACCCCCAAAAAAAAAAGAACCTTTTGTCGGCAGGCACGATTGATGGATTTGCCCACACTTTTTATAGCCAATCACACAATCATTAGGCATTTCACCTTCTGAATTTGTCCCTTTTGGAGAATCCCTGCCTGCACACAAGCATGGGAAACAAGTTGCACACGAATATACAAAGCAATATCATACATGAGTACCAATATCTATGTGAAAATATGTATGAATATAGTCTGATATATGAACCATAACAATGAATTGAAAAAATTTCCAATAAAAAATAAAAATGAAGTTAAGATTGAAAACTGACATTCTTAAAATTGCTATGATTAGAATTACCGCATCTATTATTCAACAGTAATTGTGGTCTTCATAGATTTTATCAAGTAAGGATATAGACAACATCTAAAGCAGAAGATGCATCACTAGACGTAGTCATTAGAAGGAGAACCACACGGATAAAGATAAAACTAAGAAATAGAATGCAAGAGGAAATTTTTCTCCCAAGTCCCACCAAAGACAGTATAAGCATCAGATAGAAAGCTATTGGTGACAAAATATCTTAGTTGAAAGCAGAAGCTATTGAATTACATTACGCTTGAATAATTCAAGAAAATTCTAGAATTTCCATAAGATATAGGTTCAATGCCTATAAGATTGATGATTTATATATATATATATATATATATATAAATTATAAGATTGATGATTCTTGATTTGATAGGCATTACTATTTGACTGTCTATTCATTAGATAAACGCTACTAGAGAATATTCTGTTCTAAAATTGCCAAGGAAACAGCATTACTTCAACAAATATAAATTTAGCCTTACGGGGGAACACATCCAACGTACTTGTGCTTTTTGTAACAACAGATGCTGTTTCTAGATCATTTGATAGAAGTCCATGAGCAGTTGTTATCCTACAAGAGCGATAAAGAGAATGCATAATATATTAAAAACCAACAATAAAATTTCATAAGGTTCCATAGAAGTAGCATGAATGAAGAATTTTTTTGAACTTTTTTAATTGATAAGTTACCATGCACCAAATAGGCCTTGAACCCATCACCTCACCCTCCAACCCATTCTTTTGCAATTAGCTCAAAAGAACTTTGATAAGATCTCTATCTTTGACTTCTTTATTGAAAAAGGTGTCTTGAACATAAGAATGCAATATTTTTATGGATGGCATGAGACCAACCACAATGTATAGAGAATATAGATGACTTAATGAAACAAATGAGCACTCTAATGCACTATGTATGTTCAAAATCCAGATATAAATTTTTCAAGTACTTGAAAAAATGCAGATAATCAGTATTCAAAGAATTGTAACATCACAGGAACAAAGAAAGCATACAATTTAGAACGTTTTGTTGGAGGAGGCATTACACAGGCTGAGTGGTCCATATTTCCAGAAATAACTCCTGAAACATCCATCATAGGTGCTGCATCTGCACGTGCTGAGTTTCCTTTAAAAAAATTAAAATAATAAAAAAAAGTTTAAGTAATTAACCAAGCTAGACTGAAACAGTGAAGTCTATGACTTCGTTGCAAACACAAACCTTTTTTTTTTGATAGGTAGGGAAAAAAAAAGTTTGCGTTTGCAACAAAGTTATAGACAAACTTGTATGCAGAAAGTAAACAGTAATGAATTATTAACAAATTTACAACATATACTAGGCTATATCACTAAGCCAAAAATAATGCAAAGAAAAATGAATACAACTTAGCCTAACTCAAGAAATCTGTAGTCCCAAGTCCCAACTGTATGGGGTTTGCTGCATGATGTTTATAATGAATAGACTAAATTTTATGTTCACAGACAAGACTACAGATTATTTATTTAAATGAGAGAAAAAAAAATTGACTACTTATGTGAGAAAGCATTTCCATGAGAAGCCACACAGATACACAAAGAATTAAAGTTCAGTTCCCTCTACAAACATCAAACATATCTTTTCAAGTTGTAGGATACAGTGGTATATTACATCACCATGTTTACTCTACCAGTGAAAGGTCTAGCGATATAACAATCATTTAAAAGGGAAGCAGGACAAGAAATGACTAAACATCATAAGCATCACTGTTTACAGCAGTAACTTAGATTTGAAAGGTGTTTACAGGAATCAACCAAAGCCTTTTTTTTTTTTTGGTGGAGGGGGAGGGGGGGGGGGGGGGGGGTTGTGGATAATAATCAACCAAGGTTAAAGCAGGCAAAAAAAATGAGATAGTAATATTATGAGAACAATAAGTTTGTTTGACAAAATGATTTTACGTATCAACCAAGACAAAGATACAAAAGAAAGCCACTAAAATGGAAACAAATATCTCATCTACACCACAAACATCAAATAGAATACAAGGTCACAGGCCTCTTCCATATCTCATTATGACATTTTTTATAAAGTGTTCAAATAAAAATCTGTGGAAGTATCTCCAAAGAGCCCTTCCATAGTAGCTGCTGTCTAATCTTAAAGGTTCTACTATAGTTCCTATTTCTTTTGTCCTAACCTTATATACAGTAAACAAGAAATTTAGAACAGTTATCTACTGAATTAATCACCAAATCTAGCTACAAGAAATGGTTGAATAATGGTTTCAATCTGTGGAGTATTTTTCAAACTTTTTTTTTTTTTGACAACTGGAAAATTTTCGATCAAAATTTTTTACCTTAATTCCACAGTGGCAGAGAAATATAACATATTACCTTCAATAGCTATTAGATGATCATTAGGGTGATCCTATTGTCAATGGAGGCTAATATTACACTTGATCTCTCAAAAAAATTGAAATCCAAATGCGGGGGAAAAAACTAGAATGAATATAAATAAAGGAAACTTCTTATGGATGATTCCTTTGAATGATATAGACAAAGATATATATCCCTTCGCTGATATGATTTATGTTTGGAAGTTCTATTCTCAAAGCATTGATGTGTTTACCACCATATATTGATTAGAGTAACAATGTACTGGTTTCTCTAATTCTTTCTGATGTACCTCTCCGTCTCTGTCTCAGTCTCTCTCTCTCTCTCTCTTGTTTGTGATTTTGGATTAACCTCAGCTTTTATCTTTCTTAAATATTACTATTACTATATTGAAATTTCTTCCCAGGAATTTGCTCAGTTTTTATTTTATGGCTAGAATATTACTAAATGGATATCAGTTTTGGCAGGTGGGGGGTCATTTGCCATAGGTTTTACAGCCTAGAGGCGAGTCCAAAGGACACTTCTTTAAAAAGGTTCCCAAGTTATAAAATATATATATATATATTACTGAATGGATATGAGGATGTAAATTAGAGCAAATGATGTTACTTTTTGCATCCATGGCGAAGGAAGCCATTCGAACTTGACTCCCCAACTGGTATTCTGATGCAGCAGTGTCATCAGCATCCACGGGTTCAGACTTTTCTTGCTCCCCAACCGGAGTAGCTTGGTCTAAGAGATGTCAAGAACCATAAAAAAAATTTCATCCAGCAACAGAATATAAAATTCAAAACTCAAATAATCCAGAAAATGTTTCCAATCAAAACAATAGACTTGCTAAATTGCTCCAGATATTAGGGTATTTTTCATTTCAGGAAAAAAAAAATGAAAAATAAAATATTATCATAAGAGAACAATTGTCCGAGATACCAGGAAGCTTGTCATTTAAACCCGTGCAAGATTTTTCATTTTAAAGGATACTAGCATAAGCAGTAAGTAACTTCTTCCTCTCCTTCCTTGGAGGTTTTCTGTTCCCTGTACTGCCATTAAGCTCCAAAATAACTTCTTCTGTACAATTCAGTGACCTACAGAGTTCTGAAAAAAGAAAAAAGAAAAAAGCCACCTTCAGTGAAGCACCAGAACCAACATCCACAAAGACTTACAGCTAAGATCCCAACTAGTAACATTTGGCAACCGATTGGGAAACACCCCATGTAAGTCAACAAACATTAAGTTCTATAAGAAACTGGGTCCTCAATTAGGTGTGAAATTGGGGGTCCTGTACACAATTTATCACATGCAGAACATATCTATGGCTCTGTGACTATTGCAATGACAATCAGAATTTAGGCAATAACCAATAAATAGGAATTACTGCCCAACAACCCTTTCCCTTTTTGTACAACTTCTATTCTCAAATTCCATGTAGGTGCATTGATATGTTTTGGCTGATTATAAAGCATACAAAGCAACACTAAGACTAATTTTCTAAACCAACAAAAATTATTAAAAATGAAATAAAAAAAATGGGGAAGGGAGGGGGAGGGTGGGAAGAGCCTCCAAACCTGCATGAGCCGCATATTGACTGGCCTTTACCGGCTTCTTGCAAGCATTGCAACATACCTTGACATTCATACAAAAGAAGTAAATATAAATCTTATGTGAAAAGCAGATCTGCCATGTGAACAATTACAAACAGAATCCAAATCAATCACATTTCTCAATTAGTTGATGTAACCAACAGGCCCAAATTTAAAAATGTACTAAACAAGCTACTCTTGCTTTAGGTGAGGTATTCATCCAAATTCATGTAAAAACCTGTCCTAACAAAGGACTCTTCAATATGAAATAAAGAGAAAACATACTATGACTACTTGACACCAAAAGAAATAAGCAACAAGGTTGAGAGATTGCTAAATCAGGCATAAGACTACATTTTAAACAATAACAGTTTCACAGGATCATGTGATTTTTTCTTTCAAAATCTGTTAGAAGCAAAGGCAAAGCGTTACAGCTTGCCATATAAACTACATACATTAAATCAAAAGGATTTTAACGAGCCTTTGATCTAAGCCTCCATTTTTATTTTTTTTTGGGTCATTATCCGGGGATGCACTAGTCCCATTTTATCTTCATTACAGTAACACACAAACCACTTATTTCACATGCAAACCAATGACTCAAGACCATAGATCATAGCAACTGCTAACTCCAAATAATCACGAATTCATGCAAACTTCTTTGAAAAGAGGGTTAATGTAGTTAACCAGATGATCAAGACTAGTTTCTAATAATTTCTGTTTGGAGAAGCTTACTAAATCATTACCACACATAAATTACAGTAGGCTCCCATATGATCATATTAGATATTTTGCAAGCATTTAACACCCTTCACATGCAAAATACCCATCTTGTGGTCAGAATTATATATAAATTTTAAAATTAAAAAAAAAACCATATTTCCTTTAAAACTTTCCCATATGATCAGATTAAAGATTTTGCAAGCATTTTCCATCCTTTGCATGCAAAAAAATGGCTTGAACTTAATAGAAATTCTATTTTTCCTTTTGCTTTTTATAAGTAAAGAAACATTTATTGCAAGAAGACTACTTCATGTACTTTTTTTTTTTATCAGACTAATTTATGTGCATTTGACATAAAGAAGCCTAAAGAATCACAAATAAGCAAATATTTAAAATTTTCAGATATCACCCAGACCAACTAAGGGGGAAAAATATTTTTTTTTGATAAGTAACTAAGGGGGAAAAATATTGTAGCCTTTTAGGAGGAAAACAAAAAAGGCAAAGAACTATCATGTATATATGAAAACAATCTCTACAAGACCAGCTTCTATACCATAATGTCATGAAGCAGTAAAATGATGATAGAAAATGATTTATAACGATGCCAAATCTTACCAAATGCAAAGGTTCAGACATAGGCTTCAAACCAAAGACATGCATATCTGCAAAAGGAAATCATCAAAAAACTTCACCAAAGCAATAAAGTCAGCAAGCAATAAGGTCAGAATGCCCCAATCTTCCACTTAATTAACCCTATGAGCATGATTTCTTTTATATATATCTTTGATAAGTAAGTTTTGGCCCCAAGGGAGGGGGAAGGCATGGTCCTCAGTTGATTTTGCTACCCCTTGGGATTAGTTTCTTTTATATTTTCTCACTGTTGTGCAGGAACTTCTTTGTGTGTGTGTGTGTGTGTGTCAGGAGGGGTGTTTGTTCTTAAACAACGATGTGCACAAAAGCAACACAAGTCAATTGAATCTGGTTAGAAGAAATCTATGTTACATTGCACACATAAAAGTATGATATATTGCTCAAGAAACATCTTAAAAGCATTGAGGGCTCAGTTTTGTGTCACATGGACTCTTTTAAATGAGTTTTTTTTTTTTTTAATATATATATATATATATATAAGTAATGTAAATTTTATTGCAATCAAAAATAGAGTTGCCCAAGTATTCAAGGAGTATACAACTGGGGACCAAACAAATCAGCCATGCAAAGTACATGAATCTATCAAATCAACAACAGACCATAAGGACTGACTATGCAAAACTGTCATCCAATCCAACAAAGTTCTAAAGAAAAATATATAAAAGATCAGGCATAGTTTTCTCTATGTCTTCAAAACTCCAGTTGTTCCTCTCTGTCCACAGACACCACTTCAAACAATGTGGGGCAGCCATCCATAAATGACCATTCAGATGACGCCGAAAATGACCTGGCCAACATTTTACTGCTTCGTGACACTGTTAGGCACCGATCAAGGAATTTTTTTTCAAATAGTCAAACAAATGGAGAAAAGCATCCATTCAAATATTTTAATTCATCACAGCTTAGCATTGTGAGCTTAGAGTTTAAGGCTTTGTCAGAAGATGTAATCTGCAATGAGGCGGAAAAAGCAGCAGAGCTTTCACTCTACACATCTTTTTCTTTTCTTTCATTCTTTCTTAATTTTATATATTTTGAATAGCTTTCCCAAGCAGCATGGCCTCTACATAGTAGTTTCATCATTTCTTGAAGGACTACTACTGCTCTCTTTTTTTATTGATAAGTATATCAATAATGTTAATGAAAAAAGGATGGTTTTCAAACCCAAACTGAACTGCCCAGTCCAACTGGGTTAACCACAACCAGATTTCAAGCCAGGTTTTTTTACTTAGAAAATAGTGTATTTTAAATCATATGAGAAAACGGGCTGCCCAAACTGCCAGTTGCTGGACCATTCACTGGTTTGACCAGTTCATGGAAGTGACTTTTTGAAAAAATTGGAAAAGGGTGCCATGGGGTTTCAAACCTCATATGGGCCCCCCCAGAACTACCATCATGCATGGGAACAAATAGATTTATTTGCATTATACCCAACAATTCCCTTAAAAATCAGAAGTAATATGAATCTATGAAACATACAGACTAGACGGTCAACTTCCATCCCAAGACAATTATAAGAAAAGGGGCCAACAAACCATGGTTTCATCCTCTCTACAGAGAGCTCAGACCTCTAATGACAAACAATCATATCCAGTTTTTGTTCCCAGTTAAAATGAATGCCACATTGCTAATATTCTTTAATTCTTTTGATACAAAAATGTAGTGTTTGCAACATCAAATGATATTAAAAGTTATGCCAGAAACCTGCACTACAAGCACCTCTTCATTTTAAAGACTACAACAGTATATGACTTTCATGTAAAAGGAAAAATGATCATTAAATTGAAGGACATGCAAAAAATGTTGGACATAGCGCTTCAAGAAAATTGAAAAAATTACCTTCTTCGTCAAGCAAATTTGCTTCATCTGCCTCACGTAGTTCTCTACAGATGTATTGAGCAGCTAATTTTAGGTGCCCAACTTCCTCTGCCAAAGGAGGAGGAAGATGGTGATAGAATTCAAGTTAGAAGTATACATACATAAAGGTATACACACACACATAGATATAAATCAAGTTTAAAAGTTGAACAGGTTAATTTGAAAACAAATTAGCTAAGTTCCCATTATTGGAAGCCTTCATCATTTCATAACTTCTGGCATAAGATTTCTACTAACAAGCTCTTTTTATTCCATATTTTCCAAAAACTAGAAATACACACTCTACACAAATAGAGAGAGAGAGAGAGAGAGAGAGAGAGAGAGGGAGAGAGAAGCGAAAATTCATACGAACAGAAGTTTAATATGTTTACTAGCATAGATTGAACATACTATCTTGCACATTACGCAAACAGCTGAGACTATAGAAAGACCGTATAACTATAAAACCTCGTGGTAACCGTACCTGCCATGGTTTGCGAGTAGCTCCCAGCTGCAAGAACCCTTGCCATGACTGCCATTCTCCCACTTCCACCAAGAGAGCATACCATTGAGAAAAGTAACTTGTATATCTGTACACTAAAATTAGCAAAATCAGCATAGAATGACCCATTTTGTTTCATGAATGAGTGAATTTAACCCCAAGGGGAACATTCAAACCAGTGACCTCCGCTTTATGAAACGCAATCCCTGGCTAATTGTACTACCCCTTGGGGTTGGAATGGCCAATATTAAATTGTGAACAACGATAGTATTGTAATCCCAATTACATCAGCATTACCACATATTACTTGGTAATCAACTCCATCAAACAAAACAACAAACCATCACACGCATAATCACAGGTACACTCGTAGAGCAGAGAAATTCAGAAAGCTCACGCTTTTAAATAATATTAGTATCAGGGTCCTTCATGACAATGCATTACACAATCTGACTCTGAATGCTGCTAGCTTAAATTAAAATAGACATGCTATACTATATGTTACACATAATTACGTATTTAAATAAATAAATAAAACTCTCTTAAAACAATTTCCACTATATACTTTACAAGAATACTTCAACTTGACTAAACTTTGATAATCTTATTGGCAATTTAATTGTTTATTGTTTCAATGTGTATTATTACATACAACAATAAAATTATTGAAGTTGATATTCTTAGTTCCATACTCTAATGTTTATAATTAAACATCTACTTTTCATCTTTATATTACGATCCTGATTTTTTTTCTTTGATCTACTGAAATTTTTTTATCATTGGGACATATAATGTAAGTATAGTACACAAACCTTACATTTCAAATGAACAAAAAAAATTCATTTTAATTATTTAAATTACATGAGAAAATAAATACTTTTTTTTGTTAGTTTGCTTTTTCATTTTTCAGATACATAAGTGAAAGGAGGAATATAATAAACATCCTCTGATTCATTTACTTATTTTTTATTGTGCTTGAAAACATAGTTAAAGTAGGAAAAGTGTACTAAATATATTAAACAATTAATTAGTTGGTTTTTTATAAAAAAATATCTTATGAAATTATACTAAAATAGCATAAGAATGCTACTAAATCAGATTTTTATTTTTTGATTAGTAAAATTTATTAATAACAAAAAGAACTACCCAGGTACATTAGATGTGTGCACCTGGTACCCAAAAAAAAAAAAAAAAAAACAACAACAACAACAAAAATACAAGAAGAAACAAAGCTAACAAATGCCCAAAAAATCCAAAAAGTCTAAAGCCTCAATAGTAAATGCCACAGAATGTGAAGTCCAATCATAAAGAGTCTTCAGCAAAGAATGCTTCAATTTCGCAGCACTTAGCTCAATCGCTGCAAGACAACATTTCTTACGCTCTCTCAAAGACACCACATAAGAAACAGAGGAGCTGCTTGCCAAATCCCACCAACCCAACGCTTTCCTATCCGCAGCTAGCAAATCATGCACCTATTTTCGCATTACCAAACAGACACCAAAGATACAAAACAACACAAACCACACCTCCCAAGCCACATCACAATGTAAGAATCAATAATTCACATCCTCCCTATTCTTCTTACACACGTAACACCACTCCATAACAATTATGCCCCTCCGTCTTAGCCGTTCTTCTAGTCCCAAATTTTTTTGTTCAAATCCTTAATATAATCGTATTGCATGTCTATTTACAATTTTTTAATTTCCAATTTTTCATGACAAACTTTAAAACATTTTTGCCGTTCTTTTAGTCCCAAATTTTACATTCAAATCCGTAATATACTTGTACAGATGTCTATTTACATTGATTTAATTTCCAATTTTTTATGACAAATTTTAAAACAGGTTTGCCTTTCTTTTGATCCCGAATTTTACAATCAAATCCATAATATACTTGTACAGATGTCAATTTACATTTTTTTTTTAATTTCCATTTTTATATCGAATTTTTAAACATTTTTGCCGTTATTTTAGTCCTGAATTTTTCATTCAAATCCATAATATTTTTTTTTTTTAATTTCCATTTTTTTATGCCGAATTTTAAACATTTTTTCAAAACCTTGAACCAAATGACATACTATATACATTCAATCCCAAATAGTACTCTTACAGTTTACATTACGAAAACGAAACGCATTTCACAATTGCACGCATAATTAACCACTAGAAATCCAACAACACCAACATTGGCAGTATAATCCTTGTGAAAACAATGTTTTCAGGATCATGCAATTCAGGCACAAAAGGAACGAAGAATCTAGATCAATTCACCAAGTTCAAAAAGCAACAAACGCGTACAATCCAAAGCTTACTCAAAGAATCGCATTCTAACAAATCCGAAACTTCAAAATTCACCAAATTAATCCGAAAGAAAGAATCTCACCTCGATACGCGAAAAAAAATATCTCCACGAAAACACACCGATTGAACCCCGAAAATTTAGGCCGAGGATTCGTAGAGCTGGAAACGAAAACGACGATCTCCGTACGAGAGTGGAAGTGAATGTGAGAGAATAGAGAAAGCGTGGTAATGGAGGAAACGGAAACCCTAAGAGCGAGAGAGAATTTGATTTTGCGAAACGAAAGCTGTGTTTTGCGCTCTCTCACTCTCTTTCTCTACTCTTCTCTCTCCTCAGGGAGGAGAAGAGGGAAGAGGTGGCAAAGCTGGAAAAAAAAAAAGAAAAAAAGAGAGAGAAACTAAATTCTGAATTGTGTTTGTGCGACAGTGTTGTTGTAGTTTTACAACAGAAGCAAATTTTGGCTATGTAGTAGTAAAATATTTCGATTTATTCGAGGAGAACCGTCGTCGTTTTGACTTCCCAAACTCCTTTCAATCAAATTTTATATTTAAAATAAATAAAATAAAGTTTTTGGATTGTACCTGTACTTTCGCTTCTTTTTCTTTTCTTCTTCTTTTTCTTTCTTTTTTTTTTTTTTTTTTTTAATAAAATGAGGTACTTTTGCATTTTAAAACTCTTATTTTATGGCTAAATAATAGTTTATTCTTTGGCCCACCAAGCTACTTTGTCACCAAATATGTTAATGTGAATGGAAGAAGCATTATCTGAATCATTAATATAAGTTCGTTGTATTTCATTTTTTTTTTTAAATCTTATTTTTTGTAAGTCGGTGTTTTTGTTCTTAAAATGTATTCAAAAGAGGTGTCAAACAAAAGCACAAGTAAAAATGGGTTTATTTATCCTAATTTCATATTCAAGAAATTGATAAACGATATTTTGGCTTGGGGAACCAAACAACCAACCACTTTTTATAAGAAAACATTTATTTAAAAAAAAAATCATGAATACATTTCAAAGCTAATATTTAACCCTTTTTTAAAACATGTTTCGAAACTCAAAATCAAACAAGCCCCTAGAGTGAGTATCATGTTTCTTATTAGGTCCCATATTCATAATTTTATCAATTAAAGCCCAAAACTTATGAAATCGTTTCAATTTAAAATTTGTGTCCATCTTTAATGATGTGTGGCTTTAAAGGAGTTCCATACTTGAGTTTGGATGGGTGGATTGGTTAGTTTATGAATGTTGAGATATAAAAGTGGGTTTCTTGCTTGCCTTAGGATTTTTTTGGCTTTTTTTTTTTTTAAGCGGATTTTTTTTCGCATATTAGATTGTGTTTTGGTGTCAATTTGTTATAAATACGTGATCATGTGTGTGTCCTAAGTTTGTCAACCATGGTAGGGTTTGGCCATGACTAACATCACAAACGATAACCCATAATTTTGATTATACAAACTATCCTGTACTTAATGGAGTGACAATTACACCAAAGTTGTGTTGTGGTATCTTTAAGGGATATTCTAATTACTCACTTGATTGGAAGTTTAGTAGGAATGCACTAAATGCTTATAAGGGAATGTCCATTATATTTCGTTCATATTTAGGGGATATTCCAACAATTCTATTGTTTGGGAGTTTATTAGAAATGAACTGAATGCTTACGAGGGAATGTCTATTCCATTGCATTCCATTTCCTCCTAAAATTTCCCATTTTTTAGGAGGAACACTTATTCCTTCATTTAGGAGGAGGAACACTTATTCTTTCCATTCGTTTGTTTGAGAGCTCAAATGAAATAAATTGTTAGATCATCCCCTTGATTGAAATTTTAATCAAATATTTACTAAAACTTCTAAAATATCCTTAATACATTCCGCATGTTAACGTTACAGTAGCATTTTTATCCAATGATTTCATTCCATTCATTAAAATGTCACTCCCAAAGAAGGTTTCTTATATTTTATTAATTTATTTTAAAACATTCAAATAAAATTACTCAGTTTCATTAAATTTTTTTATTCTTCTTTCCTTTCCATCAATTAAACAGATTCAACTAAATTCTATTTCTTTATTATTTACTCACTCTATTCAATTCTATTATTTGATGAACTCCCAAATGACTTTTATTTCATTTCCATTAATTCTTTTTTAAACTCTCAAGCACATTAGAAATAATATACCTTGTTTTATTCAATTCCATTCATTTATTGTATATCTTTTTTTGCTAAACATTTATTGTCTATCTATTCCAAATCTTTCTTATTTGTTTTGTTTTTTTAATAAACTCTCAAAGATAGTGTAAGAATTTCAAATTTTTTTTATAAATAGTGTAAGAAAATATGAAAATATTATTGGTAAGTGCATAAATCAACAAAAGAAGCCAAGAAAGCAATAAGTTCAACATCGATTCAGACCAATAGTGGCCCAATATTGTCCACCATGGTCATATAGTATTTGTCGGGCACCATTTAGATGAGAACAAGCAAGCCCTCGTAAACTAGAAGACTGGTTTGGAACATCTGACTCACTAATGGGCCTAGAACGGCTTCACACCCCGTTGGCTCTGGGCTGGTTTTGACCCAACAAGCAGATGGTTAAAATCCCAAGTCCGTTCCCATTTTAAATTAAAAAAAAATGCTAAAATGCAAAATTAACCCTCTAAATTTCTCCAGATTTCATTACAGTCCTCTAACTTTGCTTTTATTTATTTTAGTATTTTAAATTTCAGATTTATTCAATTAAAATCTTTCCGTCAACTTTTGTTAAAATTTGTTAAAAAAACAAATCTAGAAAATATTTTTCAATCATTAATTGAATTTTTTTAATTTGAAGAAAAAATTTTAAAAATGAAAAATTAACCATAACATATAACAATTTTTTATGGAAAAACCTTAATTGAATAAACTTGAAAGTTAAAAGATTGAAATGAATGAAAGTAAAGTTAAAAGACTAAAATGAAATCTACAAAAACTTAGAGGGTTGCTTTTGCATTTTAGAAAATAATAATAATCCCAAGCATGTTTAGAGCCACATTTTCCTGCATATTCTCCTAAAAATTTATTTATTTATTTATCCTTAAAAATAAAATAAAATAATTTTAATTTCATTTCCATTATATAGTACCTTATAGAGGATTTGACTATTGTGATTTCATTCATAAAAAAATAAACAAAAAAATTTATTACACACTTGCTATTACACATTTCATACACAATCCATTTGAAATTGATTTTTAAAACATGATTTCGGTCTATGCGACAGTGTGTACTGAGACTATATTCCTATCATAAGTTATAAATAAAAAAGAAGATTATTGTGAGTTTGTGGATAGCGAGTCAAAAGACTCAAAACCTTTGATCCAACGACTATTCCCTTTCAATCTACTCGTTGTGTTAATTTTAGAGTTGTCAATATCATGCCAAAGACCGTATTGACCAAATGAACAAAATATTTCAATACCAACTAATACGGATGTACTATTTTGAGATTACTACAATCAATAAACGAATAAATAAATATGTTTATGAATAAAAAAAGTTAAAATCCAAATATTTTATAATTATAATATATTAGTTAAGTACTTTTTATTTTTATTTTAGAAACAATTAGTTAAGTACATTATTCCAATTTATTGGCCCAAATAGCAGGTTTTATAACCTACTTTTATTTATTAAAATAGTGTGTGTATATATATTTATTTATTTATTTATTTCCTTATTTTTCTTCATGTACTAGCCAAAACATCAAGAATGTTCGAACCACCTGAAAAATTCCCAGTAAATTGATGTCTCTATTAAATATGTTTTATGGTTTGGTATACAATACATATCCTCTAATACAAATACATTTTGGAAAATTAATATGATTCCTCGTAGTCTAGCTAATGGTGCTAGAAATGTCTCAGATTATGTTGTGTGGATGGAGGATATTTCATCACAATCTCTCAATATATTTCGGGCAAATTTAGCAAACTTTACTTAATAAAATTTCAGTCTTTCCCTAACAAAAAAAAACTCCCTTCTCAAGGCAAGATTTGGGAGGGGAAAAAAGGGTGGGGTTATTATAATACATTTTCTTTTCTTTTATTGAGATAGGTAAGAGAGTAGGGTAGAATGAGATGGAGTTAAAATCAAGATATGAAGCACAAAAGATGGTATTATCAATTTATCATTGGGGCATCACTTGAACCCCTATAATGCACATTTAAAAAAGAAAAGAAAAAAGAAAGGTACACATGTTAATTATTCAAGATAGTTGCATACTTGCATTAGTTGTTATTGATATTTGTATATAATTTAAATTTTTTTAGAAGAAAAATGCTAAAGCCACTGGAAATTTTAATAAAAACCTTACAAATTGACATTGTAATGAATGTGATTAGTATAACATGAAAATGGTAATAAACAAATTTCTTGTGTACCTTTTTTTTTTTTTGTATTGTAGTTAGAAAATGACACATCATTTTATTTTAGAAGAAATTGACACATCATTTTGTAAACCTTTGTGGTAAAATTTGTAGTAGCCAGAACATTACTTATTTTGGGGGGGAAAAAAATCACAGAATGTTAAAAGCATTTTCCAAAAAAATTTCAAATTTTAATTCCGTTGAAGTTTGGAGGAATCGAAGAGAATAAAATTAGATTTATGAAATTGTAGGGTCCAAATTTCGTGGCCCAAGCCCAAACGATTAGGATTATGAGCCCAACAAACCCAGAACAATGAATTTGTAGAAAGTGGGTGAAAAAGCTAGGCTGGTTGTGAATCTAGCAACGGTCAAATGACATAAGAACACACTTGGAAGCTCAATAAACTCAAGTCCGAAGAGGCTTGTTATTGATTGAAAGGTGAATACAATTCCTAGAGTTCCTTTCCAGATTTTTTTCTTGCCCCCTTCTTTAGAGGCCTATTACATTTATATATTCTTCTTTTTCTCCATCTTCACCGTACACCTATTCTTCATCTAAGCATTCACTTGAGTACATGTCCCATCAGATATCTGCTTTAGTTCTCCATGAATGGTGGTAGCTGAGATTGCACTATTCAGGGGTCTTCTCCACATAAATGCGGTCAGGAAAGTTGCTGCAGTGCATTAAATACGGTGGTAGCAGCTTTTCCTTTTAGATATTTTTCCATTCTTATCAACTCCAGGCATGCCCAAAGCTGGTCCTTGTCGTTGAAGTTGTTGAAGAGATCAACCAAACCTTTCGTAAACTTGCTTGATCAAGTCCCCTTGGCGTCTGAGGAGAATGACAATTTCGGACCATTATGGTTCTCTTCGGACTATCCTTTTCGTTTGTTTCCAGGTATATTTCTTCCACCTGGACTCCTCCCTAACCGTTTTCTTCTCTTCGGACATATAGTGACAATCGACCTGGGCCCTAGGCCCAACACATGATTTTAGGCTTTTACCCCCACAATAGCCCCTCAAATTTTTGATTTTTCCCTCGCATCCGAGGAGAAAAAAGAGGATTTTGATTTACTGTGAAGTAAAAAATTTAAAAACCGAAAATATCTGAGTTTACACGTATATGAGCATCAGTCTGGGCGCTTCATCATTGCCACTGTCGTTTCCATATTTCCAAGGCACCATTAATTACTCTTGGCAGTGCCTTGTCTTTGGCATCCAACGATCGTGATTTTTCCTCCAAATTTGGGCGGGATAACTCCTACCCTTTCATCTGTCCCTATATAAAGTCTCAGAGGTAGTTATTTCTCCTTTACAGATTTTTAGATTTCCAGCGAACTCAAGCACTTACACCCATCAAGCTTTTCCAGTCATCAACTCTCACTCTCATCAGAATCTGTGAGAATCTCTCCACAAGTTCGAAGATCATCTCCGATTTAGTTTGCGTAAGTTTTCCTTTACTCAAGCCTTTCATCCTCTCGTCGACTAACCTCTTCGGCCACCGAGTAGTCACTCCCCTTCTTTGTTTTAACTGAGATGGGTAGATTCCGGTATTTTATGGATAGCCCCACCCAGATAGAGGAATTTAGGGCAACATATCGCATTCCTCAGGATGTGGGTTTGAGATATTGTCCGCCGGAAAAGTTTCTAACAGATCGTAAGGTGGGCGAGGTTATCATCCCCATCATCGCTTTTCTAGAAGGGGGAATGACCATCCCTATGGGCACTGTTACCAAAGATTATCTCCGAAACCATAGGCTTAGCCCTGACCAATGTGCGCCCAACGTATTTAGGATTTTAGGAGCGGTTGATGATTTAAACCGTCATCTAGGATTGGGACTCACCTGGCTCGATGTGGTACATATGTACGAATGTCGTAGCCAGAAAGGAATGGGATACTATCTCAGATCCCGATCTGAAGTCGTTAGGCTCATCTCCTGTCTTCCCAAATCTAACAAAGGGATGAAAGACGACTATCTAATCGTCTCGGGCGCGTGGCATGACAGACTTCATTGCCTAACCCAACCAGGAGAGCCAAGTAGGACATCCTAGATTTAGGTTTCCTAACAATAGATTCAAGATCTCTGTTTTTTACTTAATACGGTCTCTTCTATATATCATTATTTCCAAGTTTCTGACTAAGTTTTATTGTGATGTCCACAGAAAAAAGACACGTTTCTCCTCGGCTCAGTCTTACAAACGTCGCCGCGCTTAATTACCTCCTCTGATCACCAATTTTTATAAGTGAAGACGGGCAACTCTGAGCCGTGCATCTTATTCTCGGTTATACAGCGAAACCAACCGATTTCTAGCCAGTCGGCAACGCGATAATACTAGGAGATCGTCGTATCAACCGTATAGACGTTGCTTGGAAGGACTTTTTAGCGCCATTTGTTCTCGCCCCCATGCCACATCCAAATCTGCAGGGTATACCATTGCTCGTCCAACCCATTCAATAAACTCCCCTAGAACCAATAGCAGTAGGTGAAAGAGTTGCCTCTTTGACCCCTTCACTTGACGAGCAGATTGATAAGTTCAAGTTCGAAAGAGAAGCTTCAGAAGGGGTTCAAGTTGTAGACACCGAGGAAGAGATTGACAGGCAATCCAGTGTTCTCCCATAAAGAATAGACATACTAAATTCTTCTGAAGAAGACATGGAGAGTCTGAAGGACTTGATGAAGAACAGAGGCAGAAAAACTGGGCCCAAAGAGACTGGAACGTCTCAACCAACAGCCACTCTTCCTCCACTACCACCTTAGGTTCCCTCGGATCTTGGCTTAAAGCCATTGCCAGATCTGAATAAGAAAATGCCTCTAACTGATAATGAAGAAAAAGAGGTGGAGCCTCCGAAGGGACTTAAGCAACAAAAAGTGGTCAAAGACCCTCGGAGCAAGAGGGCTTCATCTACAGAGAGCCGAGACGAGGCTCATGCAGCAAATGTGCGCCGAGGAGCTCATATTTGATCTCCTAAGCTGGTGCTAGATGGTGCTCCCATCCCTTCCTTAGAAGTTATGTAGGGGGGAAAGTAGGTCTCATTGTCGAGGCACTGGAGCAACCACTGCTCCTCCCAAAAGACATGGAGGCATATAGGCGCTGCAGCCAGTATGAACTCTTCTTATCCCTTAAAAGGGATTTAGTTATGGTAAGTAGATTGATCTGATTCCTTAACTTTAAGATGTTGGTCTTTTCTATTCGCCTTTCTTCCTCGCTTTATATTGAAATTTTTCATTTTGTCATGCAGATTACTCAGCAAGTGTACGTAGCCAAGGAGTGGAACAAGAAGACTCATACTGAAGCCCAAACGGAGGCCTACTCTCGGTCTAAGGCGGAAAAGTCTCTGGGCAGTTTAAAGGAGGAGTATACTCGCCTGTCCGAGAAATTAAAAGAAGTGACCAAAGAGAGGAACAGCCTGAATGCGGGTTTGAAAAGTGCCGAGAAGCAGGCCGAAGACCAACGCTAGCAGCTGTACACGACTGAGATTAACTTGGCAACAGAGAGAGAGCTAGTGAAAGGTCTTCGGGTTGAGCTTTAGAAGGCCAGAGAGTCTGCCAAGTTGGCCGAAAGTGACGCTTAACTAGCCAAGGAGGCGCTTGAGGCTGAAAAGCAGGCGGCCTACACACTGGGGGTGACAGAGACCCAAGCCAAGCTGACTGAGGAGTTCGCAAAAGTCTGCAGAGAATACTGCGACGTAACATGGGACAAGGGCCTTGACGCTGCTGGGGTCCCTCCAGAATCTGCCTTGAGGCAAGCTGGGAGAGTTTACTATCATCCGGACATTTGTGAACTCCCAGGGGATTTGGAACAGCCCCCAGTTGGTCAGACTCCTTCTGCCTCTGCTGATACAACTCAAGAACTTGGTCAGGCCGGTGTTCAAAACTCAGATGTTGCTGCCGCTCAGCCTGGCCAGACAGTTGACTCCTCGGCCACTCAGACGAAGGATTAGTTGTATTAGTTAGTTTACTTGTATTAGTTAGTTTTTATTTTATTTTATTTTATTTAAGGGACTGTAAGCTCTTTTTTTATCAATGAAATTGTTTCTCTTTTATCTTTAATGCCCTTGTGGTACATATTGTGATTCATCATCACTACAAACATCAATAACTTGTAGACTTAACCACCATATCGTGCTAATGATGCGAATAGCCTAAACTAATACTAAAAAGAGCAGTTTATGTAAGAATTACCAATAAGCAATGAAAGCAATTATTCTGTCATGCATAGAGAATGTTACTTCCCATTGACTTTGACTCACACATGACTAAGTAGGCCTATCATAAGCTAGAGTTTACTTAAACGCATCCGAGGATTTCAAGCATGATTCATTTCAAAACTAAGCATTAATAACAACCAGATAGGGGTGTTAACTAACCCAAATCATCTGATCCGAATACTACAGGCATGATTGGATTTAAGTTTAAACACTTAGGAGAATAGTAAACGAGTGTTAATTAACCCAAATCATCTGGTCCGAGAACTACAGGCATGATTGGATTTAAGTTTAAACACTTAGGAGAATAGTAAACGAGTGTTAACTAACCCCAATCATCTGGTCCGAGGACTACAAGCATGATTGGATTTAAGTTTAAACACTTAGGAGAATAGTAAACGAGTGTTAACTCATCCAAATCATTTGGTCCGAATACTACAGGCATGATTGGATTTAAGTTTAAACACTTAGGAGAATTCTTAATATAACGAAATGACATATTGATTGAAGTGAAGACTCGTTTAATAATAGTACCTTTTAAGATTATTTACATTCCAAGGACATGGTATTACATGACTATCTAGATCTTCTAAGAAGTACGCCCCAATACCAGCTCCTGAAGTAATACGGTATGGTCCTTCCCAGTTCAGTCATAGTTTTCCCCAAGCTGGGTTCTTTGCATTGCCCACCACCTTCCTTAACACCAAATCACCAGGCTCTAGAGGCCTCAGCTTTACGTTGGCATCGTAGCCCTGCTTGAGCTTTTGCTGATAATGTGCCAATTGGACCATTGCGTTTTCCCTTCTTTCCTCAATAAAGTCCAGACTCTTCTCTAGTTGCTCATCGTTGCCGGTCGGACAAAACAAACTAGTTCTCAATGTTAGGAATCCAGTCTCCAACGGTATGACAGCTTCAGCCCCATAGGTTATTGAAAAGGGGGTTTCTCCGGTAGACCGGCGAGGTGTAGTTTTGTACGCCCAAAGCACGTGTGGTAATTCTTCCACGCATCTACCATTCACGTCGTCTAGCCTTTTCTTTAATCCATTAACTATGACTTTGTTAACAGCTTCTGCCTGCCCATTTCCCTAGGGATAAGCAGGGGTGGAGTACCTGTTTGTGATTCTCAGCTCGCTACAATAGTTCCTGAATACTTTACTATCAAACTGAAGGCCATTGTCCGAGATGAGGGTGTGAGGGATCCCAAACCAAGTGACGATACTTTTCCAAACAAATTTCTTTACATCCACGTCCTGATGTTAGTTAGAGGTTCAGTTTCAACCTATTTGGTGAAATAGTCTGTGCCAACCAGAAGATACTTCCTGTTTCCTGCAGCCTTAGGGAATGGGCCCATGATATCCAATCCCCATTGACCGAAAGGCCATGGACTGGATAATGGATTAAGGGTTCCGCCTGGTTGGTGTACGTTCGGCACAAATTGTTGGCACTGGTCGCACTTTCTAACATATTCATGGGCTTCTTTCTGCATATTCGGCCACCAATAACCTTGAGTAATGGCTTGGTGAGCTAAAGATCTACCTCCAGTATGACTCCCACAGATTCCTTCATGTAACTCTTCTAGTAGTAACTCAGTCGTTTTAGGATACAAGCATAATAAGTATGGCCCTAAATAGGAACGTTTATACAGTTTCTGGTCCTTAGACAGCCAGAATCTAGTTGCCTTCCTCCGAACTTTATCAGCTTCCCCCTTCCTTCGAGTAAGATATCGTCCTTCAAGAATTTAATTATTGGATCCATCCAGCTGAGTTCGGCCCTGATTTGATGAACTTGGGCTACTCTTCTTGCCTCCGTAGGCCTATGCAGGTCCTCGACGAGGATAACTCTTGGCAAATCTTGCGCCGAGGAGGTAGCGAGCGTGGCCAAAGAGTCAACATGTGTATTACCACTTCTGGGAACGTGCAGTAAATTAAAAGACTCAAACTCTGACTGCAAAGATTTAATTTGACTTAGGTACCCTTGCATTCTCTCATCTTTCGCTTCATATTCACCTCGTACTTGACCTACAACTAATGTTGAATCCGAGAACACCTCTACTGTCTTTCCTCCCATTCTTCGAACTATAGTCATTCCCATCAGTAAAGCTTCATACTCAGCCTCATTATTTGTCGTCGAAAAGTTCAGCCTTAACGATTTTTCAATGATGATTCTTTTAGGAGATATCAACACTAGCCCTACTCCGGAACCTTTTTGGTTCGATGCGCCGTCCACGTACATTTCCCAGTGTAAGGGGCCCTGCTAGGAAATCATGTCAACCGATTTTTCATCTATGTTGGGCGTCGGCGTTACTTCTTCTAAATGGGGCACCGTGAACTCGGCCACTAAATCCGCAAGGATCTGACCCTTAACAGATGTGCGAGCCATGTATTTGATATCAAAAGCCCTTAAGATCGTCCCCCATTTAGCAATCCTTCCAGTATAGTCAGCGTTTCGGAGTATAGTTTTAAGTGGGAGCTGGGTGAGAACAATAACTGTATGGGCATGGAAATAGTGAGGCAGCTTTCGTGTACCAAGCATCACAGCCAAGATAGCCTTCTCCAATGGCAAATAGCGGATCTCGGCTTCATGCAGCGACTTGCTTACATAATAAATTGGCCTTTGCACGCCACAATCTGCTCGTATCAACACCAAGCTTACAGCATTAGGGGCTACAGCAATGTAAGCAAACAAGACTTCATCTGGCTCAGGACTGGACATGATTGGAGGCCGAGCTAGGTAGTCCTTAAGTTGCTAAAAAGCCACAACACATTCCTCAGTCCACTCAAATCCCTTCCATTTGTTGATCAATGAGAAGAAAGGTCTACACCTATCTACTGATCGAGAAATGAACCTGTTCAGGGCAGCAATCATTCCGGTCAGTTTCTGAATCTCCTTGGGGTTCCGAGGAGCTCGTAAGTTGTTGATAGCTTTTATCTGATTATGGTTAACTTCAATTCCCCTGTGAGTCACCATGTACCCCAAGAACTTGCCTGACCCCACACCAAATGAACACTTGGATGCGTTTAAACGCAATTTGTGTTTCTTGAGGATTTCAAAAACACCCCTGAAATCCCCAATATGCCCAGCTATGGCCTTACTTTTCACCACCATGTCGTCAATATAAACTTCCATATTTTTACCTAACTGAGGTTCAAACATTCTGGTTATCATCCTTTGATAGGTGGCTCTTGCGTTCTTCAGACCAAACGGCATGACCTTGTAGTGGTAATTCCTAGTGGGGGTGACAAAAGCTGTCTTTTCCTGATCATTCAAAGCCAATGGTATCTAATGATACCCTTGAAAAGCGTCCAAGAAGCTCATCCGAGGGTGGCCGACGGTAGCAACAACCAGTTGATCAATCTTTGGCATGGGAAACGGATCCTTTGGACAAGCTCTATTCAGGTCTGTGAAATCCACACATACTCGCCATTTTCCGCTTTTCTTTTTCACCACCACAGTGTTTGCCAACCATTCAGGGTAAAATATTTCCTTAATTGCTTCAGCCTGTTTGAGTTTCATCACATCTTCCTTGATAGCTTCTGCGTGTTCTCTTGATGAGCGTCGGAGCGGTTGCTTTTCAGGAATGATGGCTGGGTTAACGTTCAAGTGATGGCAAATGAACTCTGGGTCTACTCTTGGGGCCACTCTTGGGGCCTCTGTGGAGTCCCATGCAAATACGTCAATGTTGATCCTGAGAAATCCTATTAGCTCATCATTCTCTTGAGGAGGCAGCAGAGATCCGACTTGAAAGAACTTCCCTGGATCATCGTCAATAACTACCTTCATCAAGCTTTCACACTCTGCTCTCTCGGCTGAGGCTTCGGTGTTCAGCACTGGGGATTTTAACTGCTATAAGTCCCCTTCGTTACGGGTCGATGACTCAGCTTCTGGTTTATGCTGGATTACTGCCACCAGACATTGTCTGGCTGTAGATTGATCTCCTAAGATCCCCCTGACCTGTCCCTCGGACGGGTATTTGATCTTCTGATGAAGAGTGGAGGATACAGCACTCAGTGTATAGAGCCAAGGCCTGGCTACGATTGCAGTGTAGCATGAGTAAGTGTTTACCACTATAAAATCAACTTCCACTGTTTCAGAGCCAGTTTGCATGGGTAGCCTGATTTGGCCTCTTGGTATGACCACTTTCCCATCGAAACTCACCAAAGGGGAACTATAGGGCATTAGGTCTTCAGGCGTCAAGTTCAGCCCCTTATAGAGGTCCGGGTACATTATTTCTACGCCGCTGCCCTGATCCACTATCACTCTCTTCATGTCGTACCTATCCTGAGAGTGATCACCAATGCATCATCATGAGGTTGGATAGTTCCGATCCTGTCTGCGTCTGAGAATCCCAACACTGGCTGAAGCTCCATCCTAGCCCTCTTCGGTTCTCTGTTAACATTTTCCGAGGGCAGCCGAGCAACTGATAGCACTCTGGATGGACAAGACCCTGTTCTTCTTGGTGCAGTAAAGATAACATTTATTATGCCAATGAGGGGTTTTGAGGAGTCATCCCTTCGAGATCCTACGTTTGCCTGGTTGCCCTGACCAGAGGTATGATGTAAGAGCTGTTTTAACTTGCCTTCGCTAACGAGTTGGTCCAAATGGTCCCACAGACTCCTATAATCCTCCGTAGTATGTCCATGATCCTGGTGATATTGGCAGTAGAGGTTATGATTGCGCCTTTTAGGGTTTCCAACCATCTTGTTCGGTCTCTTGAAGAAAGGCTCATTCTTGATCTTCTCTAGGACTTGGTGCACAGGCTCTCGGAACACAGCATTAACTGTCTAAAGGTTCGCCGAACCTTGTTGTCCGACCTAGTCCCTCTGCGACCTATTGTGGCCTTGCCTATCCGACCTGAAATCTCACCTCTCCTGGGGGATAACCTTATCTTTTCCTTTACCCTGCTGCTGGTCTTCTTCGACTCTTTTATACTTGTCAATCCTGTCCATCAGTTGGAGTACACTGGTAACAGGCTTGCCTGTCAGAGACTTCCTCAAGTCGTGTTCAGTGGGGAGGCCGAGCTTAAAAGAGCTGATGGCCACCAGGTCGCAATCGTCCTCCATTTCGTTGTACATATCCTAGAACCTATCCGAGTACGACTTCAAAGTCTCGCCTTCACGAATGCTTATAGACAATAAGGAGGCCAAGGACTGCGGAACCCTGCGACATGTGACAAAACAGGATCCAAATACCTGAGTGAGCTCTTGAAAATAGCTTATAGAGTCCGCTTTCAGGCTATCAAACCATCTCATGGCGATCGGTCCCAAGCTGGACGGGAAAACTTTGCACATTAGGGCCTTATTTCTGGAGTGAACGGTCATCCTCTGGTTGAAATGACTCACGTGTTCCACGGAGTCTGTTTGGCCGTTATAAGTGGTAAACGTCGGCTAGTGAAAACGTCGAGGGGGCCTTGCATTCTCTATGTTACGTGTAAAAGGGGACCTGAAAATTTGATTCAATGCCTTGCTCATAGCATCGTTCCCTACGCCTCCATGTGGTGGGCTTCGAGGCTGTCTCTCACGACGATGCGCTTCCTCATAGGAAAAAGACTCACTGACCGGTGTTCGAGATTTCTGCTTGTAAGTGATGTCTTGTTCGTCGTCAGAATCCTCATCAGAATACGAAGAAACCCGTTTCCTCTTTGCATGGCGCAGTTCCCTCTTCAGCTTTTCAATTTCTAGTTGCATGCTCTGGTTTTTCTCTGTATGAGACATACGACTTCCTCCATGTGACTGACTTTGATCATCATGTGCGGTGTGTACACTACCCTCACGATCCTGTCTCCGTTCCAAGTTGAGGAAAGGATCAACATGCTGAGATGCCCTGGACTCTGCTGGTTGTTGCCCTGATTCAGCCATTATGGGATGTTGCCTCCACTTTCGCTCAAGCTTTTCCCACAGACGACGCCAATTGTAGGGTCCAAATTTCGTGGCCCAAGCCCAAAAGATCAGGATTATGAGCCCAACGAACCCAGAACAATGAATTTGTAGAGAGTGGGTGAAAAAGTTAGGCTGGTTGTGAATCTAGCAACGGTCAAATGACATAAGAACACACTTGGAAGCTCAATAAACTCAAGTCCGAAAAGGCTTGTTATTGATTGAAAGGTGAATACAATTCCTAGAGTTCCTTTCCAGATTTTTTCCTTGCCCCCTTCTTTAGAGGCTTATTACATTTATATATTCTTCTTTTTCTCCATCTTCACCGTACACCTGTTCTTCATCTAAGCATTCACTTGAGTACATGTCCCATCAGATATCTGCTTTAGTTCTCCGTGAGTGGTGGTAGATGAGATTGCACTGTTCAGTGGTCTTCTTCACATAAATGCGGCCAGGAAAGTTGCTGCAGTGCATCAAATACGGTGGTAGCAGCTTTTCCTTTTAGATATTTTTCCGTTCTTATCAACTCCAGGCATGCCCAAAGCTGGTCCTTGTCGTTAAAGTTGTTGAAGAGATCAACCAAATCTTCCGTAAACTTGCTTGATCAAGTCCCCTTGGTGTCTGAGGATAATGACCTCTTCGAACCATTATGGTTCTTTTCGAACTATCCTCTTCGTTTGTTTCCAGGTATATTTCTTCCACCTGGACTCCTCCCTAACCGTTTTATTCTCTTCGGACATATAGTGACAATCGACCTGGGCCCTAGGCCCAACACATGATTTTGGGCTTTTACCCCCACAGAAATGTTTACTAAAACTCCCAAAATACACTTAATACAATATGCATGTTATAGTAACGTTGTTATACAATGATTTCGTTTCTTTTCATTAAAATGACATTCCTAAAGAATATTACTTATATTTCATTCATTTATTTTAAAGGACAAAATTTAGTTATAAAATTGGTTGTAACCTTAGACTACAACCTTACTCAACATTTTTTTATTGGAGGTAAATTTTGATAAATCTACTATTGAATTACATTTTCTTCTTATATCTTTCATGCTTGCAAAATTTATAGAAAATTAAAGGTCAATAGCTATGTCATCAATAAATTGTTTAAATTGCAAGTTTTTGTAATTTAAAAATATGCATAAAATATAAGTTTATAGATCATATAATAAATAATATTCAATTGACACCAAATTTGACACGTGTATTAAGGGTATAAAGAACATGCAATTCAATAGTTAGATTTTCAAAATGTAGTAATATTTATTTTATTGAGTAATGTTGTAGTTTTATATTACAACCAATTTTGTAGTTAAACTTTACCCTAGTGTATGTTTGGATAGTACTGAAAAGCACTTTTCAACTGCATCCCACATTTTCCAGTGGGTTTTGTGCATTGTTAACGGGACCCACAAATACCTTTTTCCTTTAAAACAACTTCAAAATTGGGTCCCACGACACTATTCACACATTTAAAAATTATTTTGCTACAGTATTTTCAGTTTTCAGAAATAAGCGGTATCCAAACATACTCAAATTTTAAAACATCCAAACAAAATTGCTTAATTTCATTCAATTGTTTTATTTTATTTTTTTCATTTCCATCACTTAAATAGATTCCACTCAATTCTATTTATTTACGATTTACTCATTTTATTCAATTCTATTATTTGATGAACTCCCATCCGACCTTTATTTCATTTCCATATATTCTTTTATAAACTCTTAAACACATTAGAAATAATATACCGCATTTTGTTTAATTTTTTTCCTTTATTGTCTATCTATTCCAAATCTTTCTTCTTCTTCTTCTTTTTATAAACTCTCAAACATAGCGTAAGAATTCCATTATTAAAAAAAAAAACAGTGTAAGAAAATATTCTTGGTAAATGAATAAATTAACAAAAGAAGCAAAGAAAACTACAAATTCAAACCCTCAAATAAAAAAACTACAAATTCAACATAGGCTCAGAGCAATATTGGGGTCCAATATTGTCTACCATAGTCATGTATTATTTGCTGGGCGCCATTCAGGTGAGAACGAGCAAGCCCTCGTGAACTAGAAGATTGGTTTGGAACATCAGACTCACTACTGGGCCTAGAATGGCTTCATACGAACCCTCTGGGTAAGTTTTGACCCAACAAGCTAATGGTTAAAATCCCTAGCCCGTTCCCAATTAAAAAAAAAAAAAAAAAAATCTCAAGCACTTTAGAGCCACGTTTTCCTGCATATACTCCTAAAAATTTACTTATTTATTTTTCCTTAAAAATAAAAAACTTTTAATTTCATTTCCGTTAAACAGTACATTATAGAGGGATCCGAGTCATCCGACTATTGTGATTTTATTCATAAAAAAATAAACAGAAAATTTATTATACACTTGCTATTGCACACTCTATACACACTCTCTTTTGAAATTATGTTTTAAAAACATGATTTCAGTTCATGTGACAATTTCAAAAAATAATTATAATAATAATAAAGACTATTGTGAGTCCGCGGATAGGGAGTCAAAACTTTTGATCCAACGACTATTCCCTTTCAATCTATGTGTCATGTTATTTTTAGAGCTGTCAATATTATACCAAAGAAAGTATTGACCAATACATATCCACCTGAAAAACTCCCAGTAAATCGATATCTCTATTAAATATGTTTTATGGTTTGGTATACAATACATATCCACTAATACAAATACATTTTGACAAATTAATATGATTGCTCACAGTCTAGTTAAGTATGCTAGAAATGTCTTAGATTATGTTGTGTAGATGGAGGATGTTCCTCCACAATCTCTCAATGTATTTCAGGCGGATTTAGCCTGCTTTGCTTAAGAAAATTTCAGTCTTTTCCCTCAAAAAAAGAAAAAATGAACTCTTTTCTCAAGACAAGATTTGGGAGGGGAAAAAAGGGTGGGGTCATTGTAATACTTTTTTTTTTTTTTTCTTTTTTCTATTATTGAGATAGGTAAGAGAGTAAGGAAGAAGGAGATGGAGTTCAAATCAAGATATGAAGCACAAAAGATGGTATTATCAATTTATCATTGGGGCATCGCTCCTATAATGCACATTTAAAAAAAGAAAAAGAAAAAGAAAGGTACACATGTTAATTATTCAAGATAGTTGCATTTGTTGTTATTGATATTTGTATATAATTTATTTTTTTTAGAAGAAAAATGCTAAAGCCACCGGAAATTTTAATATAAAACCTTACAAATTGACGTTATAATGAATGTGATTAGTATAACATGAACAAGGTAATCAACAAATTTCTTATGTACTTTTTGTTTTGTAGTTAGAAATTGACACACCATTTTTTTTTTTTTTTGAGAAGAAATTGAAACATCACATTGTAAACCTTTGTGGTAAAATTTGTAGTAGCCAGAACATCACTCATTTTGAAAGAAAAAATAATCATATAATATTAAATGCATTTTCCATAAAAATCTCAAATTTAAATTCCACCGAAGTTTGGAGGAGTCGAAAAGAATGAAATTAGATTTATGAAATGTTTACTAAAACTTCCAAAATACACTTGATACATTCTACATGTTATAGTAACATTGTTATACAATAATTTCGTTTCATTCATTAAAATGACACTCTCAAAGAATGTTACATATATTTTAATAATTTATATTAAAACATTCAAACAAAATTGCTTAATTTCATTCAAATCTTTTATTTTTCTTTCCTTTCCATCACTTAAATAGATTCCACTCAATTCCATTTATTAATGATTTAATCATTCTATTCAATTCTATTATTTGACGAAACTCCCAATCAACTTTTATTTCATTTACATTCATTCTTTTATAAACTCTTAAACGCATTAGAAATAATATACCACTTTTCGTTTAATTTCATTCCTTTACTGTCTATCTATTCCAAATCTTTCTTCTTCTTCTTCTTTTTTTATAAACTCTCAAACATAGTGTAAGAATTCCATTAAAAAAAACATAGAGTAAGAAAATATGAAAATACTCTTGGTAAATGAATAAATTAACAAAAGAAGCAAAGAAAACAACAATTTCAACATAGGCTCAGAGCAATATTCGCCCAATATTGTCCACCATAGTCATATGGTATTTGTTGGGCGCCATTCAAATGAGAACGAGCAAGCCCTGTGAACTAGAAGATTGGTCTGGAACATCAGAGTCACTACTGGGCCTAGAATGGCTTCATACGAACCCTCTGGGTGGGTTGGTTTTGACCCAACAAGCTAATGATTAAAATCCCAAGCCCGTTCCCAAAAAAATTAAAAAAATCTCCAGCACTCTAGAGCCACGTTTTCCTGCATATACTCTCCTAAAAATTTACTTATTTATTTTTCCTTTAAAATAAAAAACTTTTAATTTCATTTTCATTAAACTATATATAATAGAGGGATCCGAGTCATCTCACTATTGTGATTTTATTTATAAAAAATAAACGAAAAATTTATTACACATTCGCTATTGCGCGCTCCATACACACTTTCTTTTTAAATTATGTTTTAAAAACATGATTTTAGTTCATGTGACAATTTAAAAAATAATAATAATAATAATAATAATAAAGACTATTGTGAGTCTGCGGATAGGGAGTCAAAACCTTTGATCTAACGACTATTCCCTTTCAATCTATGTGTCGTGTTAATTTTAGAGTTGTCAATATTATACCAAAGAAAGTATTGACCAAATGAACAAAATATTCCAATACCCACTAATATGAAAATACTATTTCAAGATTACTACCACAAATAAACGAATAAATCTATAATATATATATATATATATATATTTTTTTTTTCTTCATGTACTTGCCGAAACATCAAGAATGATCAAACCACCTGAAATACTCCTAGTAATTAAAGTCGATATTTTTATTCAATTCGTTTTATGGTTCGGTATACAATACAATTTGGCAAATTAAGTTAACTCGCTTCTCAAGGCAAGATTTGGGAGGGGGACAAATGGGTGGAATTATTATATTGATTTTTTTTTTTTTTTTTTTTTGAGATAGGTGAATAGTAAGTGGGAGGAAAATAAAGTTTAAACTTTAACGCAAGATATAAAGCACCACAAAAGATGGTATTATCATTTGGCCTATAATGTACATTTAAAAAAAAAAAATGCACGTGTATTAATTATTCAAGATAGTTGCATTTATTGTAACTGATATGTGTATATAATTAATTAAAAAAAAATTGCTGAAGCTGCTAATATTTGGTGTCGCATGATCAAAGTAATAAACAAATTCCCTTTATTAAATCTTTCTTACCGGTTCCTCAAAATATATATATATATATATATTTTGAGGAACCGGTAAGAAAGATTTTATAAATGAACTAAATCAGTTTGAAATACAGCATCCAGTTCAGACAGTAGATCTTCTACTCATACATCAAGATTTGCAGATAAAATTGTTCTTCTAGAAAAGGAATGAGCAAGCTGGTTGCCCTCCCTTTTTACATGTCTGAAACTATATTTATGAAAAACCTTTGACAGCATCCAAATCTCTTCACTAACATAACCAAACATAGTTTTTGATGGTACCCAAATCAAAAGAAATATTTTATGTGCTTTTGTTTTGGGTATCATTGACATTAATCGGTCAAATGAAACAATCTATTTTAGTTTGTTAAGGCGGTACATTCTTTTTTATTTTATTTTATTTTTATATATTAAAGACTTCTTATGTGACGGAATTGCTAGGGCCTATGGGGCACTAATAAAGTTTCTAAGGCAACAATAATTTTCTCATGTAGTGGCAGTGGCACTCCCCCACCATAATAGATAATTTGCGGACAAATTTTCCAGGGGGAACTATGAAAATGAAAGGCATTTATTAAGGGTCACGAAAGCTGAAAGGCATATGTGAAGGGCATTACAAAAGGCAATATTAAGATGAAAAAATTAAAAATTTGCATGAACTTTGAATTTTATTTCCAACTCTTTAGCAGTAATAAGATAGATATATAACTGTGCTCCTTTGAATAATATTCATAACGCTGATTTTTAGTGTAAACGGAATTTGAAATCCATATATTTTATTTGACTAAATATTTACCAATTAAGCTAATTGAAGACCACAATAGTCTTACATGAATTGATTAAAATTTTTATCGAGAATTGTTACTTTTTCCCCTCTGCATGGATAAGAATACACATCACAATGTATTGTATCACTTTTTGGTAATTATAATTTGTATGGCTATTTCCCACAAAAGGCAAGTTACTAGGATTCCTCCTGTTTGCATTAGTAAATCTAAAATTCCAGAAGGCCAGGGTGCACTTTTCTGACACACCTTCTTCATAATTACTCAACCAAACGTGAACATATATCAATGCCTAGCTAGGTGAACTGGTGAAGCCATAATCGACACTATCATCACACAAGATCCACGCGAGGGACTCAACAAACTAAATCAGTGGGAAGGGTCCATGGTTTAAATCTAGGCAACATGGTTGGAGATTACTCAAAAAGATGGGACCATAATAGAAACAATAAGTCTATAGTATAGACACAAATATGTCCATATTTGTTTTTTTTTCATAATTATTAAAGTGTCATGATATGATTGTTGCTAATAAAAATAAGAGAAAATTGTAGATGGTAAGTTATTATTGGTTCTAATTTGAACATACCACTGAAATTACTTTTTTGCTCGTCGATAACAATCTGTCACTTAGAATTTGTTATGAAAATATTGTGGACATCATTTCTCAAAAAATAATGCCAATAGTAATCCTGTGTAAAACAGACGTTGGTTATTAAAAAATTAATATCCAATTTCACAAAGAATTTTAAATCTTTAAAATTAATGGATTCAAAATGATATCTAAAATCAATGGATTTAAAATTAAGACATTTTAAATTTATTGATTTAAATGTCAAAAAATTTATTGATTTAAAATCCAAATTTTCATTAGCAATCTAATAGAAAGGGCGGACCCGCCAATCCACATAGCCACGTGGCACGAGATTAGTGATAATATGGACCTTAGATTCATCATATAATCCCCCAATATGTATAAAATTAACAACCTTGTCGGAATTAAGAGAGTCAGTAATCATGGCTTGTTGGCCAAAACATGCACCAATATTACTCATTTTATACTGCAAAGTGACTAACAAAGTAACATTCCGTACCATTCAAAAAAAAAAATGTTGTTTAAAAAGAAATATATATATCCCATAACAAAGAGTTACTTTAAGGATTATTATGATCGGCCGGGGCCGTACAACAACGAGCAATAACCATCCAAAGTGGGAAACCAAGTTAAGTGCTGCTTTCAGCATGGGGCAGAGAAGAGGGTCCCATATGTCAAAGGTTTTGCTATGGCACATATATGATGATCATAATTAAGCTTCCAAATTCTTATTTTATTGTAGCAGATTTTTTTATGGTTATGATTAAATTCGTGGAAGCAGCTTTTTAAATTATCGAGGTTGAATATGAAAGCACGTATATTAGTGTTAAAAAACGTTTGTAATATGGAACATTGTCATGCTCAAGTAATAATAGACGTAGCATGGTAAGCTTTATTGGTTGTTCATAAAAAAAAAAAAGAAGAAAAGAGAAGAAGAAGATAAAAAAGCATGGGAAGCTTTATTGGTTGGTCAGATGGTCTTTCAAAATGAGGTTTAGATCGAGTGTTTATTGGTTGGTAATCGACTGTTTGGATTGAGGAGGGCAGGGCCGGCCCTAGGCTTAGGCCATCGCCTAGGGCCCTCTTACTAGAGAGGGCCCCAAAATTGGGGGTAAATTTTTTTTTATTTTTTATATATTAATATTTTTGGAAGATATTAAAACATTTTAGTTTACCTATTTTTTCACTATTAAGAGGATTTAAAGAATTAAATAATGCTAGAGATAGAGATAAGACAAATTTAAATAAATAAGTCTTACAAATAGACGTGTTACTAATCACGAGTAATTCAAATAGGAAAATGTTAAAAATACTATAAATTTTACTACATAACTTTTATTTATTTAATTAATTTGATACAAGATAAAAATTCCACTTTAGCATGATCTAAATGTATATGTGTGCGAAATTCTCTTCTAGAGACTTAAATCTCAGCCATTGCCCCCCACACCTTACAATAGTTTGTGGAGTGATCACTGCACTAAGGGTGCATGGTGGTCTTCATAACTTTTATAATTTGATGTGACAATGAATATGATAGGTGAATTTCAACAAATTATTAAATGCATTTTTGAATGAATATTTGTGATTGGTGATATATCTTTGTAATTCTCATGTTGTAAATTTTATAATATTTCTAGTATTTTTGTAAGCCTCATGCCATTGATTACATTCATTTCAACACCAGTTTGTAGTAAAATTTGTTATAACTTTAGCATTTTCTCAAAAAAAAAAAAATCATATTAAAAAGTAAAAAGAATGGATTTAAAAAAAATTATCATATAAAATGTTAATTAAATATTATTTAAGTGATAACATAAAGACCCCATTTGAAGATTTTGCCTTAGGCCTCCGAAACACTTGGGTCAACCCTGGAGGAGAGTAAAGTAGAGTAGAGTAGAATTAATTTAAAATTAACTTATTTTTAACCAACTTTACTCTACGAGAAATTATACAGTCTTCTAGTGGACCACGTCACTTGTCCACCATTCCACTAAAAGACTCCTATTTGTTTAAAATTGCTGAGTCAGTAATTAGTTTCTGTTTAATTTTTTTTTATTTCAGCAATTTTAAACAAGTAGAAGTTTTTTAGTGGAATGGTGGACCACGTCACTTGTCCACCAAGAGGACCTTATAATTTTTCCTACTCTACCCCCTCTACTTCTCCTCCCTCTCTCCTCAATCAAAACGGATCTTAAGCAAAATCTTATCAATTTATCTAGTAACGAATATATTTTCACAATTTTATTATAATATTTTCTTCTATGCAATACATCATAACTTATTCATCAAAAAAAAAAAAAAAAACAAAAAAAAAGAGGTCACTTTAACAAATTATAGAAAATGTTGTGAGTAGTTCACCATCACTTACACATGGACCCATAATTTTTCTTCACCAATCACATAACTTTATAATTATGGCAAAAAGTTGTGAAAAATTTTATGATATTATACTTTTCCAAATATTGCAAAACAGAAAACCATGTCTCTATGAGGTGGGCAATATTGATATTAAAATGAGTGAAAAAAAAAGAAAAAAGAAAAAAAAGCGACCAAAGGTGCACTGACTAGATTCAGCAAAAAAAAAAGAAGCATTGACTGGACCAGGATCAATGAATCCGGCAAACAAAAATTGATAACTTTCAAACCTTAAAAACCTAAAAAGTTTTTTTTTTATTTTTATTTTATTTTAAAATTTTTTTTATTATTATTTTTAAATAGCTAATGTCAAACAACCACAAGATGCCCTATACTGCTTAACGAGGATAACATAGTCGGCATAGGATGGGTGAAAATTCAAAATTTATATCAATTATGTTTTGGGTGATTGGACTTAGAAATCAATTATAGCATCTCACGCAGAAATCTTCACTTTTTCTTATACGTATACCCAAAATCCCCAACAATATAATCCACGCATACATATTCTTTGTTCCCCTCAATCAATAACACTAAATATATATAGTACAATATTCTTGTTCCTGATAAGTGATAATTTCCCATATTCTTGGTTCTTCAGCACCAGCCACCAATTGATTCATATACACAATTATTCACTAATACCCACATACATGAACATGAACCTTCCATTCAAAAAATGCATGGTCCTTTTCTTAGGCTACTTTCACAACCTTATGACAATGATATTGACAACCACTAGAAGAGGTAAGCCTCTCCTAGTACGTTCTCCCTTGTAATGCACATTTGCCAATAAGCAAGAACAATGACATTGCAATTTCTCCACTATATATATGTAATGCTCATAGTCATATGGAACTTCATGTAACCAATAAAAAAAAGGGGGAATTGAGAAGAATGGAATAATGAACTTTTACTATGTGCCATTGTAAGTTGTGATAGGAAAGGATGGGGAGCAAGGATGGAAATAGATCAATGAATTACACTATCGCAAATCGACATCGTGTAGTAAAATGTCCCCTCAAGAATGATGTCTTCCTTTGAATATATCTATATATGCTAGGAGGAGAGAAAATCGTGTAGTAATATGTCCTCTCATGAATGATATATATCCTCCTTTAAATATATCTATAGTTGCTAGGAGGAGAGAAAAATGCAAGCATTAAGCCAATCTTAAAAATTAAAAAAATATAAATAAATAAAGAATAAGTTACAACTTGCTTTGTTTACAAAATTTGGGTTTGGATGTGCTTATCTTCAGGCAAAGGCTAGAGTTCATAGCTTCAATGCTTTCTTTGCACTGAACCTGATAAGATGCTGAAATGTAACAATTTTTGGACACATAACGGCATCCTATTGGGTTCAGTGCAAAAGATACTGGACCCAAGCTAAACCATTCATAATTTATTTATTTTTGTTTATCATTTACAAATATAATTTTTATATAGAAAAAGTAGAGATCTAAAAAGTTGTAAGTTGCATTTTAGGTTGAAAATAAGCTTTTAGCAAATGAAAATTAAAGAATATTTTGAAAAATTAAACCGAAAGAGAGAGGGGTTTTGTCCTTTTATGGGTATAATGCTTTTGTAATTGGCCAATCACACTGTGAACAGCTTTGGATTTTGAATTGAGAAATTACTCAAGAGAAAGAGAGAGAGAGGAATAATAATAGTATAATACAGATCATCTCCTCATTACTAGTGGATGAAAGAAATCATTCAAGGAAAAAAACAAAGAGCCAATACAGATTAAAATTTTGCCAGCATGGTCAAAATGACAAATTGTAACCTACTCTTCATTGGTTTGTAAACCTAACCAATGACATACAATCTATGACAAGTACTTTTTTATTTTGAGAACCACCTATGACATGTACTTGAATACTTTTTTTTTTTTTTTGAGAGCATGTACTTGAATACTTGTTCCACAGTAAAACAAGCAAAAGTTTAATACAACTTGTATACCTTATTTTACTAATGTACAACTTATATTACTAATGTATTGTATGTAACTGTTTTAAATGTGTCAAATGACAAGTACTTGACTACTTGTTCCACAGTAAAACAAGCAAAAGTTTAATACAACTTTTATACCTGATATTACTAATGTACAACTTATATTACTAATGTATTGTGTGTAACTGTTTTAAATGTGTCAAACCAATCAGTGTAGTTTGAAGTCAAAGTTCTTTTAAAAAAGTACACAATTTGAAATTGTACTTTTTCAAATTACACCACACCGAAAGTTTGTGTAATGCACTATTTACTTTTCAAATTTCTTGCTCTCCTTTTTTTTTTTTAAACAGCAAAAAAAATAGAGAAGTATTACGTTCACAATATTTTTACAACAAATTATAGGTGATTAGTTATTATTGGTTCAAATTTGAATTTAACACTGAAATTACTTTCTTAACTTAACAATAACAACCAGTAACAACCTACCACTTAAAATTTGTTGTAAAAATATTGTAAAAATTTTATGTACATATTATTTCTCAAAAGATACCAAGGAAACTTCCTCTTATAATTCACTAATTTAAATTCTTATCTCAATTTTGATGAAAACCCAAAAAAGAAAAAAGAAAAATTTCAAAGCCAAAAGTTACCAAAAATGTATAAGATTCTATTAAACGACACAATGATCCAAGTGGGACACACATTCCTTCTTAAGTCTCTCCCCCGACTTTACTTCCAAAATCTAACAGGCCTAGCAAAAAATCAAATACAATGAGTCACCATTGTCCTAGATTATCTCAGCCGAAGATCTCTCATCATAACATTTTACCAACTCCATCAACGGTCAATATTCTTCCAAGTTCAAACTTCCTTCCCTCAGATATAAATATCTTTCGCGGCCTCTCACTTTCCATAGCCAGTGTCTCTCACTGTCCTAACTGTAATAAACTCTCTCTCTCTCTCTCTCTCTCTCTTTCTCTTTTTCTCTTTTTTTAATTTTAAAGTTCCAATTTTTTCTCTTCCTAGATTTTCTCTTCTTTAAAAGATTTGCTTAAACTATGGAATCATTAGTGTTCAAAATTTGGATCTAAATTTAATCATTTCTCTTTCTTTTTGGTTCTTAAGAGCAAAAAAAAGTAGCTTCCAAGCTTGTATTTATTATTAACAACAGAGAGTCATCTCTGTTTGGTTAATGAGAAAACTCAGGAAAGGAAAAGAAAGTTCCTAATTTTACTTTTTTTGTTGTATACAGTGTATATGTGTATGTGGGTATGTGTGTGTTTTCAATGTTTTTTTTTTGACGTTTTGTTTGGTTTTTTTTGGCAGAGATTGGTGGCGGTTGAAGCGTCTGAAATGCGAGTTCTGAGAGATCCAAAGTCCAAGCTTTGAACAAAGAATATCGTTTCTTCAAATTTTTACTACTACTACTACTGCTACTGGTACTAGTAGTAGACTAGTAGTGCTAGAGCTAGTGGTGTATATATAAAATTATATATAATATATGGCAATGGACACAGGAGCTTTCTTAACGAAATTGGAGATGGTGACAACCTCTGATCACAGCTCAGTTGTCTCGATGAACCTCTTCGTCGCGCTTCTTTGCGCGTGCATAGTCATCGGCCACTTGTTGGAGGAGAATCGCTGGATGAACGAGTCCATTACTGCACTCGCTATTGTAAGTTTATGTGTGTGTGTGTGTATATACACACACAGACACACATACAGGCACATATACACAGTACTAGAATTTTGGGGTCAGTTATGAATCCTCGAGACTAAGCAGAATTATGTATACGTGTTAAAGTGTATGTTTTAACAACAACAACAACAACAAAGGTAGTCTTAGAACTTTATTTGGGGTCCTCAAGAGACTATGCAGGATTGGAATTATGTATGAATATATGTTAATGTGTATGTTTGAATGTATGTATGTGAAAGTAAAAATTTGAGTTTGATGGCAGGGTTTGGGTACTGGAATTGTTATACTACTCACAACAGGAGGGAAGAGCTCACATCTATTGGTTTTTAGTGAAGATCTTTTCTTTATTTATCTTCTTCCGCCCATCATTTTCAATGCCGGGTGAGTTTGATTTTCTTTTCTTTTTTTACTTTTTTTTTGGGGAAGGGGGGAGGGGGATGTGGGGAGGGGGTTCACATTTGTTATTTTTTGTGTTATAGGGAGGTCAATTTGAATTTTTAGAGAGACTTTCTTATGAGATTGGTTACATTGGTTATTTGGTTGGTTTAAAATAATTTCTATTAATAACCTAAGTGGGTTGGCCAAGTGGTTGGGCACTGGTCTCAAAGTGCTTGTCACAGGTTTGACTGGGTGTGCTTCCTAGCGATTTACCCCACTAGGGCCCACCTATCGCGATCAGTGATTAGTCTCTAGAAGCTTTGAGAATACACAGTGGCAAACCAAAAAAAAAAAAAAAAAATTCCATTAATGAGTAATTATCAAATAATAATAATAATTTCTATTAATGAGTGAATTTGTACTTTTGTATTTTCTTATTTATATGTTGAATGAATATAACAGCCAGCGTAATTAAGGATTAAAGATTTGAATTTGGTTCTTAATGTGTTAATTGGAATTATGCTGTACTCAAGCTTCATAAAGCTGGTAATCATGAAATGCTACATAGATTTAGCTTGCAATCTTGCAAGGTGAAAAACACAGCCTCATCCAAGAAGAAGTCAAGAACATGAACTCTCCTTTTTTTCCATTAATACAATTAAGCCTTGGTTTCACTAATTTCTATGGCTTTTTAGCTGCTTCCACTGTATATTGTATTTTTCAACTAGCACCTGTAATAATATTAAATTGGTGCAAGCAGGGAAGAAAAAGTCGAAGCAACATTGTTAACTTTCACTAAAAAAGCATCAAGTCCAAAAGAAAACAGAAGAAATATTATTAACTGTTTGGATAGACACACCCATTAATGAGAGTGATCTTTTTCTTCTCTAATCTTTTTCCTATTTTCCTAACCAGGTTCCAGGTGAAGAAGAAGCAATTTTTTCGCAACTTCATGACCATAATGCTGTTTGGTGCAGTTGGTACTCTGATATCATTTGCCATAATATCATTAGGTACACTCAATAACATTATATCATTAATTGTTGCAGCTTTAGCTTGTGCATAAATTTTAGCTTAATTGTGTTTGTCACCAATTAAAAATAATGGCTTTCAATCAATTGTGTTTGTCACCAATTAAACTTTGCCATTATTGCTGTGCTCAAGCTCTTAATTGGGAGATATATATCTTCATCTACGTCCCCCCCCCCCCCTGACACATACACAATCTTTTAAACTTCTTTTTGTGTATTTGTAAGACACTTGAATGTAGACAATCAAATTCATTCAGAAGTTATGGAAGTCACTGCTGATGGAAATACATTCTTTTGTGGGTTCGTCAAATAATCAGTGATTCATCACATAGATTTCCCATTTTCTAATCATGAAGAATGCATATGCTATTTTGGATTGATAAGTACTGAATTCTAGTTGTGTTTCTAATCATGTTCATGATTTTGTTTTTGGACCTAGGTGCTATACACTTTTTCCAGAAAATGAATATTGGTTCCCTCAAGATAGGAGATATTCTCGGTATAGTCATTATTACACTTTTTTAATAAGAATTATTCTTCATTCTGTCTTCTATTGGGATAGCTTTCCTTCCTGTTTACTTATTTCATTCCCTTGATTGCAGCAATTGGAGCAATATTTTCTGCAACAGATTCTGTTTGCACCTTGCAGGTATAAATGGCATTGAAGTTGAGGTCCTTATTGGTTATTACGATTTACAAAAAAGATACTTTAGAGTAATCCGCTCCATTTGTGCAGGTGCTCAATCAGGATGAGACACCTTTGCTGTACAGTGTGGTTTTTGGAGAAGGTGTAGTAAATGATGCCACATCAGTGGTGCTTTTCAATGCGATCCAGAGCTTTGACCTGTATCACATCGACTCAGTTATTGCTTTGCAGTTTATTGGAAGCTTTTTGTATCTATTTATCACAAGCACCATGCTGGGAGTTCTAGTAAGTCTCTCTCTGGTCACATGTGCATACTTGTGATTGTACACTATCTAATGACATTTTGTTTATCTCTTGCAGGCTGGACTGCTTAGTGCATTCATGATTAAAAAGCTCTATTTTGGCAGGTCAGTATCGTCATGTTGTCTACATTGAAATACCTAACTTTTCTTTAATGCAAGATGGAAGTGTAGAAAAAAAAAATTACCAGTGACAGCAGTGCAGCTTCAAATGAATTAGAATCTCATTTATTCCCCATCTCTACCTGAGCTGCCATTATATAGTTGATGTGATATGGGAGTTTTGTTTTTAGCTATTATCTTTTTTAAATGACAGGAAATATTCCTACTGTTTCCAGGTAATGCTTTCATAAGTTTCTTATATTTTGTGTTTTGTTTTGTTTTTCAAATGATAAAAACAGGCACTCTACAGACCGTGAAGTTGCTCTTATGATACTCATGGCTTACCTCTCATATATGCTGGCTGAAGTAAGATTTTCCACCACTTATGAGGCATATAACGTTGCATTTTGTTATTTTTGAACTTATCTGACAGTCTAACCATGATTAAATATTTAATTTGTCTTGCAGCTATTTTATTTAAGTGCTATTCTCACTGTATTCTTTTGTGGAATTGTTATGTCGCACTACACTTGGCATAATGTGACTGAAAGTTCAAGAGTGACTACAAAGTATGTTTAATCTCCAAAGTTTTTATTATGTACAATTGGCACACATTCTTGTTCATTGTTTTCATTTAGGAGAATCTGGGTTAGCTGTACAATTTCTGATGTTTCAGTTCTCTTTATCAATTATTGCAGGCATGCTTTTGCCACATTGTCATTTGTTGCTGAGATCTTTATATTTCTTTATGTTGGAATGGATGCCTTGGATATTGATAAGTGGAGATTTATAAGCGACAGGTAAAGGTTAATACATATGAAGGAGATTGGCTGCCATGAAGCACCTCTCTTGGTTGTAAAATATAAGGGAGAACATTTACCTTTTGTTAAACGTGAGGGTAACTTTGATTTGTTTTCTGTTGATCATTCCCCTCAGCCCTGGAAAATCAGTTGGAGTGAGTTCAATTCTGCTGGGACTGGTTCTGGTTGGAAGAGCGGCCTTTGTTTTCCCCTTATCCTTCTTATCCAACTTGACCAAGAATTCTCCACATGATAGAATCAGCTTAAAGCAACAAGTATGTTCATTTTGCAAATTTGCTCTTACAGTCTTGATGCTTTTAGAGAAATTGATTTATTACATGTGTCTTCGGATCTTTGTTTTGCAGGTTACAATTTGGTGGGCTGGTCTGATGCGTGGTGCTGTTTCTATGGCACTTGCTTATAATCAGGTAAAAGATCAAATAATCTCCTTTTCTATGGACTGTTATATTGGACAACTTCATAATCTGAAGTGGGTGATGAGGTTCACCTAGAAAATGCTAAGAGCCACAAACTTCAGTTTATGTAGTTCTGGTAGTTCTCTGTCTTTTCCTCATACCAATGGTTCAATGAGGTGGGGTCCATGGAGGTTTTATGCTTCTTGGTACCCTGCAGATATCTGAATTACAGATGGGGAACTACAATTATAATTATAATCATAATCATGATGATGAAGAACTCTTATTTTTATGCTTGCAGTTTACTAGGTCAGGGCATACTCAATTGCATTTAAATGCAATCATGATCACCAGTACTATATCAGTTGTTCTTTTCAGCACAGTGGTAAGACATCACCTCATTTCTCTGTAGAAACCAGTAGGCAACCTACAATCAAGCCCACATGTCCAGCTTAAAACATGCCCCAAGAGAGAGCTTGTGGTTTCTCCAACTTCAACTATGTATTATATACTATTAAACAAATTACTTCTTAAATCAATATTCTTGGCTTGAAATTAAGACTGTGAATGGAAAACGTACTTCATCTTATCATGATCTCAACTTACTTTGCAGTTGTAAAGTTTGAACTGGACATTGTGGTATTGGACTGTAAATGTTACATTTAATGATGGTCTTATTTTGACAATGTAGTCATAATTATATTATGGGAGAATCCATGAAAACTTGAAGTTCATTCCAGATTTCTTTCCTTGCATCATGCACGAAAAATAGGTTTATTTATTTATTTATTATTATCCTCCTATTTGTGGAACTGTGCAGGTGTTTGGGTTGATGACTAAACCACTTGTGAGGATCTTGCTTCCTCCATCAAAACAAATCACCAGCATGATCTCTTCTGAACCATCTTCTCCTAAATCCGTCATTGTGCCACTTCTCAGCAGTGGACATGAATCAGAGGCTGACAAGGGCAGCCAGCATGTGACTCGCCCAACTAGCTTACGGATGCTTCTGAGCGTCCCTTCTCACACTGTTCACCATTACTGGCGAAAATTTGATGATTCTTTCATGCGGCCTGTTTTTGGTGGTCGGGGTTTTGTACCCTTTGTTCCTGGCTCACCAACTGAAGATGTTGTTCAGTGGCATTGATAAGTATATCCAACTGAAGATATGAAAAGTACTAATTTCTGAAACTTACAAGTAGGACACGATACTCGACAAAAAGAAAGAAAGAAAAAAAGGTAGGGCATTAAATCGGCTTTGTGTGTGCAATATGTTGATATTGAAGAGATTTCATAGAGGGTGGTAACAGCATTTTGATTCAGCTTGGGCTGTGTGTAATTTGATTTTGTGTGGGGTGATTCGAAAGTTTGTGTCTATATAGTTTGTCAATGAGGTTGTCAAAGAGGTTGTGTCCTTCACAGTATAGATTATACACAGTTTTGCAAGTTTTGCCTGATTGTCTTACAAAAAACATGTATTGATTGTATTCTATAATTGGTTAATGATATTCTCTAATGTATTTTTTTTCCCTGATGTATTGTATTCTTGTAGAAGCATGATCGCCTTTACTGGTCATATGGCTGTGTAACTAAATTCTGCTGTAAAGAAAATGGGGAAGGTGTGGAATCTGGTGCATGTCAATAGTGTTCAAAAATAAAAAGTTTTCTCACAACTTGAATTTATTGTTTAAAGAAGAGTTAAAGGAAAAATATAATTTATGCACCTTAAAAAACATGGAATTTCTAGAATATATGGTTGATGACACTTAACCTTTTACTGTCGAGACTCCAGAAAACAATGAAAATAAAAGTTAAAAAATATCGAAGTATCAAATTCCCAAATAAAAATTTGTATAAGTGTTTTAGTTTATTCTCTACTAATCACATGTTGCTGCACGATCTTTTTTTCTTTTTCTTGTTTTATTCCTCATAAAGAATCGAATTTGATGGTGCAAAAATGGTTGGAAGTATGAACACAAAGAGTGGGATAGGAGATTTTTGTTAAAACTCCCTTGGATATTATGCTTACCTCCCTCATCAATTTTGTAAAAATTATATAAGATCTAGCTTAGCTCTACCCAAAATTTTCTTATGATTTACCCCAACATTACCAACTTTTCCTGACTGTATTTGGATATCAAAGGGACCTTCCCCATAAGATAATTTTAATGTGCCTGATTTCCCCTTTGTTTGCAATCAGCACAAGTTGCTCTAGTTAATTGTCCACCCTTTCCAAGTATGATTTCTAGGTTATCTATGGCAGTGCCTAAGGGCATCCATATCAAGATGTTCCATTAATGGCTAATAATTTATAAAATAAGAAAATCATTATTTTCTAAATTGGCCGCTTTGCTCTGGCTTGTGCATGTGGCGTGTAACATCACCTAATTCAAACACAAATCCTACAAAAGTTTATTTATTTATTTGATAGTTGGGAGTAGGAAGATTTGAACTTTGTATATCTCTATTAAAAATAACAGAAGATGCCAACTGAGCCACAAGACTCTTGGCAAATCCTTTGAAAGTTTAGAATGCAAGAAAACCAGAGAAGAGGATCAAGAACATGAAGCTAACATGAATGCAATGCTTGAAAGGGGCTTTGAAGGCATGATGGGGACAATTATGACATAAGAAGAAAAAATTCACTTTTTTTTACAATTTCCTATTTCCTATCCAACCCCACCCCAGCCCCCCACGGGGCATGCACCCAGGAAATTATTAAAAAAAAAAAAAAAAAAAAAAGCCTCCAATAGCCCGATCTTTAGTTGCAGGTTAGGTTTAAACCCTACCAATGGTTGGCATCAAATTTGATTTGCAACTTGTGGTTGAAAAGTCATATGTTACCCAACTAAAATAACGTCCTTTAATATTATCTCAATCCCAAACCATTATAATTCAAAAAAGAATCACAGTGTTAGGAAAAGAAAACCTAGAAAACACAATAATCTCATTGCAATATGAATACAACCAACCACAAGAAAATTTCGATATTTCTATTACTTATCTTCTGTTTTTATGCACAACTCATAGAGGCTACTATATCACATGTTAAGTACCAAAATAGTATTTGTGGTGTCAGACCATTTTAATTACATAAATTTGGATCCTCTTCTGTATACTAAAGACCCACGTTCCTTCTCAGAATTTTAATGCCAGGGCCACAGAACGCCTCTATAGATGCATAAGGTATCCAAGTGCCACACTGACAACAGCAACCATACAGACATACAGTAGGGGGAAGCCCACCTGAGCTCGTTTCACACTGTTCTTCCTCAACATCTCCTGCATAGAAGCCTACTTGAAGTCTCTCAGAATGGAAAATCAAACTTTGAAAAATGATCAGCAATCAACTAAGAGTAAATGTTTCAATTTAACAATTGGTGCTGCTCCTTTTATGCACCCCCAAGCAATAGAACAATGGCAAGGACATGAAAAACAACAAGATTAAAATGGAGGGCACAAGAAGGAAATGAAGCTTAATAAAATTGCTGGTAAAAGAGGACAAAAAATGTGATGTGGATCAAGCAATATTAGCAAGCTTGAAGAACACACGCATCAGAGGAACCAAAAGTAGTTCTCAAGATTAGCGCTAAATTATACTAGTGGGGTATGAGGGTATTTCATAATTTTTCATAAATTTGATTAAATTTTGATAATTTCATACCGCATGCTGGGAAAGGTTATGGTAAAGCAATAATTTTAATTCTACGTAAAAAATTTAATGTAGGGGAGTCATGGATAAGTAATTACATTTTCAAGGAGGGATTTCTTATGAAATTTCATCAGGTGAAACTCTCATATTTTAAAATAGGTTAATAACTATAAAATTAATAACCTTTTCATAGATTAAATGCTAATAGTAATTTTTAGCCAAAAACAGAAAGAAAAAAAAAGCTCGAATTATTCGGTAAGATTTCTGTTTTTTAGAGGGGCATGCACTGTAATTGCATAATCAACTTTCCACAGTATATAATGAATCAAATCAATAAATCATCTTTTTCCCCATTTATATTAATTTACCTTTCCCTTCAAGTAATCACTGCATGAAAGGGAGGTGTAAGTAAAATGTAAACTCGAACCTACAATCATTGCTATTTGTGTTAGCTTATCTACTTGTCTCAACCATTTTTTCAGGCTCAAAAAGTTGGTGATGATAGAGAAATTGATACTGAACTTATAGCCTTTAAGTAACAACATGATAGAAAAGGTTCCTGGAAAGTGAATTACTCACCAATTCATGCTTTAGTCTATCCTTCTCTAGATTGGAAATGCGCCTCTCTTCTGTCAGCTTCATGATTGTAAATTCAGCCTGCCAAGAATCCCACAAATCTCCATTATTACATTCTTGGCTTCAAGGGCAAAATGCAAAAAATGTGGATTTCAGAGCAGTATAAAGAAATAGGAACTTCCTGTCTAAAAAGTTGAGGAACTCAATTTGGAATTGGACTATATAATAAAGGGTCATGTTTCTAGCCCAAATTAGGTGCATATCGACACATGATTGGCCTTTCCCACCCTTCATGGACTTGGCTATCAAAGTTGACAGCCAATAGGATATAGCCATCTCCAGATAAGTTCGCTCTTGAAAAAGCATATTATAACTCATGGAACCCAGATAATTTCCCAAACAGTCCTTATAAACAGACTTATCACACCAGAATTTCTACCTCCAAACATGTACTAGAAAACATGTAAGACCACAGTTCAAGGTTCCCTGCTATATGTAATGAAAGAAACTGACCTCTCTTAGCGTTGAATCTGTCACATTTAGCTTCAATTTCAAATCCTCAAAATCCTTGGCTAAATTCAGCTCAACATCATTCTTCACCACTTTCAATTCCTCCACATTGTAAACAGGTCTAGAGTCCACAAAATCAACTGCTCTTAATTCATCTATTTCCTCCGCAGTTTCAATCCCCTTGACATCCTCATCGACCTGGCACAACAAAAAGAATACATAATTTTTTGAGAGTCATCAGGCATGCTTCTTTTTATTTCCATTATAAGCAGGGGCAAACCAAATACTCTATGCTTCCAAGATCACATTTTTCTACAAATATATAGATTAACCATAGAAAAATGCCAATATGGACATGAGCCATAGGGCATAGTACACAAATAACACAACCGTAAACAATGCTAAAAGACTATAGCTCAAACCAATAGCATATGTGTAATTACCCTCTGAGGTGGAGGTATGTTTTCAACTCCACTCCGTACTATGTCTTTTTGCATTGAAGCTTCACAAGATGGATCTTGCTTCAATACTCCATTAATTGGTAGCAGTATTGGGGAAGGAGGTGGAACAGTTAGGATCACCCTAAGCTTCTTCTCTACAATGTATTTGCCACTATCTTTTGCAAACTGCCAAAAGAAGAAATTAGTTTACTAAATCAAGAGTAACCTAATTAGAAAGGTAACCATAAATCTTACCGTGTCAGAAGTAATATCCTCCTCAGTTGACCCAAAGGGAATAACAGTGCTCTGAATCAGGAACTTGTCTTTGCATTGCATATCAGGTGGCGCTGCACGCTGAGCTTGCATGGTAACTGTATATACCAAAAAAGTGAAGAGTAAAAGATCTACTATAGTTGGTAGCAGATATTTGGTGATGACACAAATTAATTTCTGATTTTATTTTCTAGTTCTGTTCAGTAGACATTTTGTTGGAATTCTACTACTTTGTTCAAATTAGCTCTCTCTCAACATGTTTAACATGACGTTTCTAGGTATCACTTTTTAATAGACCAAAGCTGTTTAATTTCTGTTGTACAAAATGTTGCTCAAAAAATTGTGTTGCTTAAAGTAATGGCACATATGATGTAAGCAGTATATATAGAGAAAATGAGCCAACGACATAAACAGCAAAAAACTTTGCAGAAGGCAATATGTCAAAGCACATACTGAATCAGTAATAGAAAAGTAAAGGTGAAAATAAGTCAGGGCAAGGCAATATTGGGCATATACCTGTAAAATCACATGTCATTTTTGGCTTAATAATGCCTGTATTTGGCCGCACACAATACTTCTTCGGAGATGTCGTTTTGACCTGCCAACAAAATTTTGTAGGTCTTATAGTTATCCACCAATCTACTCCATCAAACTAAAGTTTCCTCAATTGGGTATTCTTTTCACAATTATTGGAGTATCAATCATATCAGACTAAACACTGGGGAAGTTTATCGACCATAATTTTTTACTATAAAGAGTTTTTTTTTTTAAGGCTCGGAAGTTTTGAAAACACAAAAATACTGCATGATCCACATGACTAATCTTAGTACCTTAAAAGCAACATACTGATCAGAGTTATTGCCCAGTCGAATCGAGCATGAACTTTGTTTCTTCACCTCAACTAGAGAGAGAGAGATAGAGAGCTTGTCAGTATCATAAGCCTTAAGATAAATACAAATCAACTTATAACAAAATCTATTTACATTATTTTTGTATCGAACAACGATCACAAGCATTGCTTCTGAAACCAATAGACAACTTAAGCCAATAATTTATTTATTTTTATATTTTGAACTACAACTTCAGCTAAGAATTAGTAAGAAAATGCAGGTCATGTAATATGAAGAGGATTTCTTTTCCATAAGAAGAGCAGCATGAACTGGTGCGAACAAAAAAACATGTATCAAGTGAAAAAAAGAAAAAGAAAAGTTCATTAGAGATTTAATTGAATGCCACCAACTCCAAAGGTCAATGTGAGTCCATCTTCAAATTTTGACACAGCTTCTTTTTTTTTAACTAATCAATCCCCACAGACATTCAAGGAGTAATCAGTCTTATGCAAACAAGGTATCATTTTCAATCTCCGTTTCGGAACTTACTAAGGAGTGATCAACCTATGTGTATTAAAAATTACAAGCATGCCATATAGATTAATACATGAAACTATACAACCTTAATTTCCAGCTAGTACATTATTGTTTCTTTTGACATGGAAAAATAACCACACAATTATTGATATGCAAGACGTAGATTTTTGTAAGAGATACTTACACGTAAATTTGAGTTCCTGAGGCTGAATCTCCAAAATCTCTGTACTCATGACTCTAGATCACCGGAAACCAACCAATTAAATCAATAAACAAAAATTGACAAACAAGCTTTAACATGAATCAATAATACCATTTGACCATAATAATGCAGCGGATTCAAAACCCACTAAAGCACATTTGTAACTAACTGGTCTATCTTTTAGGAGTAATTTATTGAACACACCTTGTATTCATGAGTCATGACCCTACTCCTTTTCTTTGAATAAATCTTTTTTTTTTTTTTTTTTTAATTTTAAATACACAAAAATTCTCTAAAATCCTCCGATCTCAATAAAGAAAAACACACACATGCACGCACGCACACACACAAAACCAATTACTTAGGATCAAAAAAATTGAAATGTTGCCATTTCATGAAAACACTTAAAAAATCACTCTTTCAACATTGAATTCTGCTTATTTTGATTCCAAGTACGAATCCAAAAATAGCCTAAAAATGTTATTTAAAGGCGTGTTTGGACTTCCAATGTAGTTACACAAACAAGGCCGTTCAATTTTCGTCTAAACCCCAAATACGCATTTGTAACTACCTGATCTCTCTTTGAGTGCGTAATTTCCTCCATTGTAAGTTTTTAGTAGGAATTTAATGTACACATCTTGTATTCATGACCCCACTCCTTTTTTTTGAATAAATCACATTTATTATATTAAAAAAAAAAAAAACACAAAATAATTACCTAGGACCTGTTTGGAAATTCCAAAATAAAATTGAAAATGTTGCCATTTCATGAAAACACTTCTTAGAATCAATCTTTCAACGTTGACTTCTGCTTATTTTGATACCAGTTTAGTTAAACAGCGACACCATTTAATTTTCCATGTGTGAATCCAAAAACAGGCCTATTCAGTTATTTAAAAGCGTGTTTGGACTTTCAACGTAGTTACAAAAACAAGGCCGTTCAATTTTCGTCTAAACCCCAAATACGCCCTTAACAAACTTTTTCATTTCCTCTCTCTCTCTCTCACACACGCAAAAATCTAAAACTAACAAAAATCTGGAACAAGAACAAGCAGAGAGATTAAACAATCAAAGACTCTCAAAGTTGGTTTTGAACAGAGAGAAAAAACTTACTTGGAAGTGGACATGCCCTAAAATTTGGAAAATGTGGATCAGAGACGAAGAACACGAGAATTAAACTAACGAGACTAATCGAAGTAGAAATAGTATGGTGTTAGAGGTTTTCGGATTGCGACGCTTTCGCTTTGAAATTGAAATTGGAATTGCAGAGAGAGAGAGAGAAGTAGTGTTGAAATGTTTAGGGTTGGTGATCTGAAACGCAATTTGTGTAGAAAAAGCAAAGAGAGTAGTGAAGGCAAAGAAAGAAAGAAAGAAATAAGAGAAGAGAAGAGGGGTTGGTTAGTGGTTAGTGGTTACTTGGTGTCTTTTCTGAGCGAACCGATGTCTTTGTGTCTCTTCTTCTTCTTCTCTTTCTTTTGCTTTCTTTCAATTTCAAACCAAACCCGCTTTCTCTACTAGTCGGCTTGGCTCAGCCACTCCACTAAAAGTTCTTTATTGTATTTTTTTTAAGGAGATTATTATTATTTTTCAATCCTAATTGTTCACCCTCGTTACAATGTCCCTCCAAAATTTAGAAATGTACAATTGAGTCATTGACCCTCCAATTTGAGAGTGCTGTAAGTTGTAACACTATTGTATTTGTGTTAAGTTTAATAGAAAATATTTGTAAAGGATACGAGGTGATACACCATTTATCTTGTACTTGTATCCCCATCTCCCATCAACGTGAATATCAGTTTAATAAAAAAATATTTGTAAAAATGTCATGCTAACAAGTGTTCTTAGAGCAATAATTAATAATCAATTTTAGGAAAATTTTGACATCATTTTTATGGAAAATGGAAAAAGCTATCAAAATATTAATTTTTTTTTCATTTTTTTATAAAAAATTTCTTTAAATGGATTGTTAACCATTGTTCTAAGAGCATCCGTTAGCATTTCTCTTGTAAAAAATACATGAATTTTGCACGAGGTGATAAACCTTGCATCCAGTGCATGTATTCCCCATGTGAGAAGGGGGATACATGCAAGTGATGCATGGTGTATTTTCTTCTCCTGCACCCACTAAGTGAGTTGGATTGCACCATTCAAGGCTAGAAGACAAAAATACCCTTCTTTTACTTGCTTCTTGAGGAATTTTTTTTTCCCGAGAAAGAAATCTCAACCTAAAGAGAATAAAAAGATTATCATATCATAATAAATACCATACTGTCAATTTCAAGATTAAATTCAAGACTTCTTTAAAAGCCAATATAAAGAATAAATTTCTATCTCTCTCTCAATGAACATAACGAATAATGGATGGTTATTAGTAGTGCGTAGCCAATGTTGTCAATAAAATAATGTGACACTTTGTATATTATTAATCCAGTAAAATAAAATCTTAATTGTTAAATGAACTTTGCCCATTTTCACTTAACTAAATTTCATGTGGCAAAATGAAAACAACCATGGACTTGAATGGTCAAAATGTACTTTATTCTTACTAAATTTAATAGATATAAAAATATTTATTTTGTATTAGGAATTCTAGATAAATTTAAATTGTTCTTTTTACTTATATTTCCTCATTTTTATTTTATTTAAAAAAATACGCACATTTTAATTATTTAGTAGCATATATTTATAGGGTTATTGTTGGAAACTCAAAAATGACACTAAAACTTGGAAGTCCTCTTTCTAATAGTTCTTATGCTTTAAATTGAGTGAGAAAAAGAGAGGAGAGGAGAAGAGAAGGAAAGATAACCAAATGTACTATATTTTAATATAACTAGAGTGTAATGATTTTCCAATTTATATATCATGATTCATGCATAATCCACTATTAAATGTTAAAAATTTGATATGCTTGAACTTGAATTCATGACTTACTTTAGCCAACTTTTATTTGGTAAATTTAAGCTTAATCCAAAACTGGGACAAAAACAAAAATCATTTGTAGAATTGAACATGTTTTGATTGTAATGTGATAAGGCTCACATTCATTCATTCCATTAGTTCTCATTTGTTTTGTTTAGAGGAGAGAGATGAACTGGATCATCTTCCTCTTTTGTTTATTTCTTATAAATCTCAGAAAAATGTAAGGAATTACAAATTTTGTAGCTTAGCCGTGAATCCGTGAGCCAAGCCAAATAGACATATGCAACCGCATTTTTAGTTCTCCCACCAAAAAAATATTACGAAGAAATAAAAGAAAACCCACCGAAAGTTAAGAAGAAAAAAAGAGAAATGGCTTTCTTTTTTTTATCCGGAAATTGAAAGAAAAAGTGGGCACCAAAAGTGAACAAACAAAAAATTAAAATAACAAAAAGAAGGTAAAAAAGAGAAAAAGAAGGCACCAAAAGTGAACCAATAAAGGAATAACAAGAGAATCCTTTTTCAACACGAGGAATAAAAGTTTCCAATTTGACTTACTATTTTTCTCTTTTTCCTCCCTTTTCTTTATAGTGTCGTAAGGGAGGAATTGACTACTCTTCTAAATAATGGCTTCATTTGAAAATGTATAATTTTAAAAGAAAGTAAAGGAAAAATAACTTTCACCAAGCTCAATGTACATTTTAGTTTAGACCCTGTTTAGTTTGAGGGAAATAAGAAGGAAAAGAAATATGAAGAGGAAAATAAAGGAGATGATAAGGAAATTTTGTTGTTTGGTTAAGGGAACTAGTATGGAGGAAAGGAAAAAGGTATGAAGTTGTTTTCAACTATTTGATTTGAGGGAAGAGAGGAGGAAAGGGAATAGGAGAAGGGAAAATGAGGAGATGATAAGGAAATTTTGTTATTTGGTGGGAGGGTCATACAAACTATTTTATTCCTCTCTGGCCTTCTATTTTATTTCTTCCCAATTTGGGAGAAGAAGGAGAGAGTAATGATTCTTAAGGCCCACATAATGGTTATTTCCCTTCTCTTCCTCTTTTGCAATCTAATCAAGTACATGGAATGGAAGAAAAAATTGTAGTTATTTTCCTTTTCTTTCCTCTCTCCTATCATATTTTCTAAAGTAATTGACACTTACTATTATGGAAAGTATAAAACTTTAATATATATATATATATATATCTTCTATAATATATTATTATTTAGACAGGGCCACAAAATTAAATTTATACTATCATTGTAACTTTGCAAGAGTGAAGAAGCCACATGCAAAATGCCATGAAAGGATTGGCACCTAAACAATCATATATTATATCTATGATATTAAAGTCAAAGCATAAACATAATTTAAATTAACTTCTAATTGTAATATAATTTTGCTCTAAGTGTCTATTTTAATTTTCTTCTTTTTGATATCAAGTGACCAATTCATAATACTTTAATGCGAAAGTCAAAAAAACACCTCACTCAGATAAAACCACCCCTTTTACTATTATTGAATGTTTTGGTGTGTAAGCATGAGTTACAACACGGTAGATGTATAATATCATAGGGTACCATTATCTTATAACTCAAGAATAAAATAGCATGAAGCTATGTGATGCAATATAGCATTTTTGCCCAAATATGTCTAACAAACCCAAAAAAAAAACACACACACACACAGGAATCAGGATCAGCAACTATTAACTAAAATAAAATTGTGTTACTATGCTTCTCCAAAAATGGATAACAGTGTAGCTTCGTCAAAGCAATTTTTTCCCTTTTTTTTCTCTCTCTACCAAAAATTTGTCTAAGTTGTTGTATGGTCATTTACAAGCATAGAGGCCCGTAGATAAGGGAAAACGAAACTATTTTTTTTTAAATTAATTATACACAAGTTCACTAGTAATCATTTTTGTACTCTTTTAGCCTTACAACTAATGAAAATGATGTGCATTTGGGTTTTTTTTTTTTTTGCCAAAAAACTTATACGTTTATTTGTTGAAAATTGACCCCCCAAAAAAAAAAAAACTATAATTATATCTAAAGAAGTGAGATTCTAAAAAGTTGTACATAAATAAATAAACTGATAAACAAACAAGAAAAAGTTAATAAAAATACATATAAATATTACCTAGTTCACTGATACTGTTATTAGCATATAATCATGGCAAGATATGCCAAGTTAGGCAATATGTTTAGTAACTACGCTAAACTTCCAATTTTTAGGTCGGTCTCATTTGCTACCGTCTGTGATGGGCGAGTTGATACTTCCCCAAGCCTCTAGGCTCTAGGGGTTTGAGGATCTAAGTTCAAGTGGTCCTAGGGTGAGAGGGGGGAGGGAGGTAGAGGTTGTGTCCTGGGTGTTGGGGTTATTTAATTAAGTAAAAATTTCAAACCAATTTCAAATCAAAAAATGAAAAAGAAAAAGAAAAAGAAGAAGATGTCGGTCACATTTAATTATTGTTTTGGTACTTATATTGGTGGAAGGGATGGTTGGTTAGCAGTTGAAGCCATACTTTCGTAGCCGAATTAATGAGTGGCCTATACGGGACCCGTGGCCATTGGCACCACCATTCTTGTTAACCTAAACTAGTTAACTCTCACTTTTTAATATATATATATATATATATATATATATATATATGACTCTCACTTCCTCCATGTATGCAACCTAATTTCATTTTCGGGGGTTAAAGAACGAATAAAAATATTTCTGAAATTTAAAATTGAAAAATAACATTTAAAAAAATATACAAATTTTATAAATTCATATTTATTATATCACTGTATTTTCAATATTCTTCTATTTCATGAAAAAAAAAATCACATTTGGAAATATGTGTCATAGACAATAAATTCAAATCATATATAGATAATATACGCGTAAGTATGATTCGGATATACTATTATCTCTTTATAATAAAAAAATATATGAGAAAAAAATAATACAAAATATAATTTTTTAAAGCATACCTGCATATTTAATAGTAGTAAATTAATCATTGAACCACTAGTTTGGATGGCACTTCCAGTTATCCCGGCATGAAGAGTGCATGCTCATAGCATTGGGGCATGATTTCCCATAGGAGTAATTATTAAGTGTTCTCGAAGTATGGTGATATGATTCTTCCTCTCACAATCATAATATATTCCACTAATTAAATTCATAATGGATTCTATCATGAATATGAGAAGGAAGAGCACCACGTCACCATGTTATGAAAGCATCGAATAATTTTCCCTCTTTAAGCTATATTTCAGTCGAAGAAAAAAACGAGTAATTTTTAGATACTCTCAGGGTACGATGAATGGTGTTTCCTCTTCTCACATTCATGATAGAGTCTACTATAAATGTGAGAGGAAGGAGCATTATTTTGCTATACTTCGAGAGTACCTAAATATTTCCTAGAAAAATCACTCATGAGAGAGGAACTCCACCCTAATAGAATGTCCTTAATATGTTCTGAGGAACTTGGGCGAATGCCCTTAATCTGTTAATTTTCCATTTGTCCTTACTTTTTTACTATCTATTAGTATTACTTATTTAAGGGATATGGGCAAGATATCTGGGTAATGGGGTTAGGTGTGATGAAAAAAAAAAAGATTGGCAAGAGGCAAGTTTCTCTCCATTGTTATGAAATTGGAAAGGTTTAATTCATGAGAAAGGCTAATCTTTTATGGATATACAGTTATACATTATGTTATGTCATTTAAGATTTCATTTCTAATTCATTTTAAATTACGCGATACTATTCTATAGTAAATAATAAAAAAGTCAAAAATTTCTCAAAAAAATTAGTTGACATTTTTTGGTATTTTGAAGAGAGACGTCCAAGATTTAAATTTGACTCTTCTATTTTAACTATCGAATTTTCAAAAAATTAAAAAAACACGCAATTCTATATTAATCTTATATTTATAAGCTATTAAAGCTTCTCCATTAAGGAAAAAGAAAAAAAAAAAAAAAAAAAAGGACAAATGATAGATATAATAGCAAAATAAAATGAGTACAAACGTAAAATTAAGCAAACTCATGAGGTTGAACTGAATAGATGCAAATGCAACTTAGGAAATTTCAGGCCTCTTAGAACATTCACATAAGGCAAGGTATTTGCAATTTTCAATTAAATTCTAACTCACTGTCAACCAACTGAGATCTAAAATATCCCATATCATGTTAAGAACAAGCTAGCCAAAATTTTTGAAAGCTACGATACCTCGCTTAGTTTGGCCAAATTTTATAGTATTTGTACAATTTGTATATTGTTACCTAAGTGACTAATCATTTTGTTTTTTTTAAGCATTTTTCACTCCAATTGTCCGTTGTCGCTCTCTCCAACCTTCCGCGGCAACGTTTTCCATGACGTCAAAAAGCGTAACTGTAAAAAGTGAATATAGAGAGTTATCTAAAATAAAAAGAGTGAATGGGTTTTGTATAGAATTTAACTAGACTTTATCGAGCCTTGCTATAAATGCTCTACACATGTCACAGCCCATAATGTGTTACACACTTATGGGCTCTAGTCTAGGGGCTGTTATTGCACAGTTTTGGACTATATAATAATTTTTCTTAGTCTAGCATAATGTGCCGTTGTGTGCACCCAACCTTGGGGACCCAAGAGCTTGATGCATTCCATTAGACTAAACTAGGGAACTACTAGGCAAAATTTGCCAAATAGTATGTTTTAAGAAAAATTTTAGGAAAACAACACACAAAAAAAGTTATTTAATTAGTTAAACTGTTTTTGGAAGTCGAATTTGGCAAACTCGAGTTTGGGTTGAAAGTCGAGTTTGACAAACTCGACTTCCAAGCAGGACTAAGCAAGATGCATCAATTTTGCTTGAAAGTTGAGTTTGTCAAACTCAACTTTCAGCCCAAACTCGACTTCAAAAAACAGTCTAATTAACTAAAAAACTTCAAACATATGCTATTCACACAATTTTTTTTTAAAAAGTACTATTAAGAAAATTTTGCCGAACTACCAAGTTATTTTGATCCTTTTTATTTCTTTTTTACAATGACTTTTTTCAACCCCAAAATAGAGAGTAAAGTCTCTCTTATTTTAAAAAATAAAAATAAATACCAAACTGAGAAAGAATATAAACAAATCAAAAAAAAAAGGTTCAAAACTTTATCAAAAAAAGCATTTAGGCATGCACTTATTCACAGGCAATTTCACAACGTGCCCAGATGGAAAGTTGTGATATATATATATATATATATATTTTTTTTTTTAAAAGGTCAATTGTAGGTTTGTATGAAAATAAAAAATAATGATAATGTAAAAAATAATAATAATAATAATGATATTAATTGTAACTTACCACTTTATCTAGTAGTGCAAAAAGTACATTCTCAAAAAAATAAAAAAAAGTATGTTTCTAAAAGTAGTGGAAAAAGTATGTTTCTAACGTAATTCAAAATTGGTTTAGCATTTTTTTTTTTTTTTTTTTTTGATGAGAAATTGGTTTAGCATCTTATAGAGTTATTAAGGTAACTATATCATGAAGTTCCTAAAATTTCATACCACGTTATCATTATTTAAATAAACGTTCACTATCATTATTGGGGAGGTGGAATTCTTTAGAAAGGACCACAAAAGCCAGGGCTTTTCGCTGATACTAATCAGCACATACGCTCACCCAAATCTTTATGAACATGGCTCTCCCTGAGGGGTTTATCGATGACAGTATGGTGATAAAGGCAGATTGGGTCCATATCAGCAGAGTAATCATTTTATTTTTGAGTTTTTATGGTCATGCTCTTATGTAGAAATGGAAGGACTATTTATAGGCTTCTTCCAATGTGGACATGTCTCACCAATCTCAAGATTTGGGACTAACACGACCATTATCATTCTAACATAATGACCTGTAGAGTGCAACTAGGCAATTCCAACCTACCTAATAAGGGGATAGATTGCATCACCATAAATTTGATGGGAAGTAGTTGTGGCGAATTAAATGTTGAGATGGTTGTGTATGGCAACTGATCTTTATTTTGAGGCGAAGCTGAATGGAGGACACTTTTTAGGTAAAGCTCACCGGCATAGTGCTAGGATTGGTCCTCAGGATTCTTGAGGCCAATATCCCTTTGTAGCTTTCCAGTCTCTCTTTGTTCTTATATAAACCACCACACTTTTTATTTATTTATTTTATTTAAAAAATGATTGAAGATATAGTTATTTTATTTACATGTTCAAGCTTAGTTCACTTTTTTGTCAGACAAACTCGAGTTATTTCATTAATTACTTAATTTCCCATATAATAAAACTATGACTAAATTTTTTCACTAATTCACAAATGTATAAACCTTTACTACGAATGGATAGTTATATTATCAACAAATTACAAATAATAATTTGATTTTATGCGAACCTATTTACAAACTTACACATTCTAACCTCAAGTATATCTAAGTATTATTATTATTATTATTATTATTATTATTATTATTATTATTATTATCGAGTTTCAATGTTTACGAGCTTGTTCTCGAATACATTATAATGTTTGAGCTTGCTTATTTAATAGTCTAGTTTAAACTTGGTCTTGGGCTTGAGCTTCACTTATTTGTTACATAAACAAATATAAACAAACATTTCTAAGAAGTCAAGCTCGAATTATTTATAAGCAACTTGATTTATTTTCAGTCTTATTTAAAATAGATAGACAATAGGAATTCTAGAGGATACTCAAAATTATATTAATTCAGAACATTAGCAATATAATAACCATTCGGCTAATTTCATTAATATTTGACAACCCAATCCAAAAAAAGAAGACCAGTATTGGGCTAGTATGTAGCTAGACCAATTTAAATTGGCATAAATGCACTTTTAGTCTTTACATTTTGGATTTTTTTCATTTTAGTCCCTACATTTTAATTTTATCACTTTTAGTTCCTAAATCAATTAACATGTTCCATTTTGGTCCTTTTCATCAATCAACTAACGGAAATTGCTAAGGTGGCTGCCGGAAGAATTAAAATATTATAAAAATACCACATCACCCATGACACATCAGCATATATAAATTTAAAAAATTAATTTATTAATTTTAACAAAATTTAAAAATTTTAAAAAAAAATTTAAAACATAAAAGTACATGAATTAAGATCTAAAAGCTTCTTGAATAAGAACACCAACCCAAAAATTTTAAAACCCAAAAAATTAACATAGGATCCAAACTTGAGCACGCCAAACTCAAACCGGCCACACACTTTTATCTCAAACTCAAACTCTATTCTCTCATCTCAAACTCAAACTACACGGCCACAGACTATTCTCTCATCTCAAACTCTCTCTTCTCTCATGGCCCATACCTGAGCTCACTCTCCTTTCATGGCCGATCCATGGCTGAAAACCCATGGAGAAAAGCTTTAACACGAAAGCTAAAAACAGAAGAGAGCGAGGGATCTAGAAGAATCAGACCTACATATTGCACTTGACGATCGAGAAGAGTGATGGCCATGTGAGTGAGACCACAGCTGAGAATACCATCTACGGTATAGGCGGCATAGAAGGTAACAAGTACATCTCAATCTTACTAGGCTAGCTCGGCGCCGGAACCAACGGCGAGCAGATCTGCCTATCGAAAAAATTAAACCCAGAACAAATACCCAAACCCAGAAAATCAAACCCAAAAATTAAATACCCAAACCCAAAAAATGAAACTAGAAAAACAAAAAAAAAATCAAATCCGGATTACGAGGGCTTGTTGTTCATCTTCTTCTTCGTCGTCGGTGGTTCCGGATTCAGACAAGTCAAGCATTAAAGATAATAGCACCTCTCTCTCTTTGTCTCATAATGTTAAATCTGTTGGAGTTGTGGGATCTATGATAGCTGATTTGAGTTTAGATTTGTTATGGATTAGTTGGGCTTGCTGTTGTTGTGAGCCGAATTGGCTAGGTTTTTCTGGGTTTGTGTGTTTGTTTGATTGAATAAGCCGAGTTGGCCAGGTTGGTTGATTTTGTTGTTGATTGTTTGAAATAAACTGGGTTTTGTTTGAGTTTTTAGGTTTCTGGGTTTTCGAGTGTTTGAGATTTCTGGGTTTTCTTTGATTTTATGATTTTGGCTATGAATCTTTAGGGAAGAACGAGAAAAACTTGTGGGTTTTCAGCATGGGCCTTTCAGCATTGGTCTTTGTTCTCTTCTCAAATTTTATTGCATTATTGATTTGATTTTAAGTGGGAAAGGAAGTTGATTCAATGGGTTTAATTTTGAATTCGTGTTCTTGGGTTTGATTTTCTGGGGTTGTGTTCTTGTGTTCATACGCATTTGATTTTATTGTTTTTAATTCTGTTTTTTCTTTTTTTTTTTTATTAGTTAAAATTGACAAATTATTTAAAAAAAATTTAGATGCTGATGTGGCATTTTTATAATATTTTAATTCTTCCGGCAGCTACCTCAGCAATTTCCGTCGGTTGACTGACGGAAATGACTAAAATGGAATGCGTTAATTGGTTTAAAGACTAAAAGTGGTAAAATTAAAATGTAGAGACTAAATTGAAAAAAAAAAATCAAAATATAAGAACTAAAAGAGCATTTACGCCATTTAAATTTTAGCTTAATTTTATAATTAGGCCGGTGCAAATTGTGGTTGAAAGTTGTTGCGGCTACAATGTTAAGCACGTGCTTCTCTTGGAACTCTCGAGATAGGATACCTGTAACTTGGTTTCCACATTGGCGTTTTACGTGTCATACATTGCGAACAGAACTTGCCATGGCATTACACACGCTGCACCACACATGTTTCACATTTCCTTGCAAGCAAGAAGCAGTGAAACACGCCATTCTGCATAAACCTACAAATAAAAGTTCTATTAATTGACTTTAACATCTCATCATGGAAAAGGTAAGCATATATCCAATGTATGATGATAATATAAAATTCTTTTTAGAGGTCCACTTTTCCAAACGAGAGCCCGGAAGACCTATAAAATATAAACACTCAATCAAAGAGTACCAGTGTAACGCCGAAGTAAACTCCTTCTATGCTTAAGTCAAATAAGGAATAAAGAATGTGAAGAAAACGACGAGTTTTATGCGTTTTCTCTTATATTTTAGGGAATGTGCGGATTGGTGCTTATATAGAGGTCTCTTAAGGCCATTTTTTTTTATAAACTATACTGTTTTCATGGTGGACTACATCACTTGTTTATCATTCTACTAAAAGACTCTCATCTATTTAAAATTGCTCAGTTAGCTTATGAAAAAAAAAATAGTTAGATTGACTCAATAATTTTAAACAAGTAAAACTCTAGTAGTGCAATGATAGACGAGTGACGTAATCCATTATGAGTATCGTATATCTCCGCTCCTTCCTTGATTTCCTTTCATTATCTTTGGTCATGGTCATAGTTCTCATTATTTCATGACTCATGGAATAATGAGAACTATGACATTTATGGGGAGCACAAATCTAGTGATTTAGGCCAATAATTGAAGATCGTGGGTTGATGCCTGATGGGCTAGAATTTCAGATCTTAATTTAGGAGTGTATCTTTCCATATTGAGGTCTGGTTTAAATGACTTCATCTCTTAGCTAGGTCTTCAATTGATGAACCATTGTTTACTTGTAATTAGAAGGTTGCCCATTTGGCCTTGTGCTGTGAGTGAGCATATTGACCATAGTTGGAAGAGCTACTTTCATCCCATAAGATACCTTCTCCATTAACAATCGAATGCAATCCTTGAAAATACGACTCTTTCTTATGAAGCTAAATTCCCCAAAGTGAGTTACCTTGATCAATGAATGAGTTATGGTGAATCTCCATTCCACCCAAAAGAAAAGGCAAAAACCTTGAAACACTCCAATCATGGCATGGGAGGATCTATTGGGAAATTTGACAAACTTCAAAGTAAGGCACCTCTCATTAATGTCTAATTATTCCAAAGCAATAAGTCTGTATGGACAGAAAACTTCATCGAAATTTACACAAATTTTTTTTTGTTGGGTTGATAGGTCCAAGTAGAAGGTGATGACAGTATGACACCCTATGTGAAAGAGTGAAAATTTCGGTCTATATAGCAGCTCTCTTTACACCACGTCGAAAGGAAAGCATGTTGGCGTCATAACCTTTGGCTGAGCAAACTTATTGGATATATTATAGGGTAAAGTTGTAGATTTTTAGAAATATTAAGGTATTATTTACAATATTTTGCTTTTTTTTTTGTTTTGGGGGGGGGGGGGGGGGGCTAAAGTGCAAACTAGTGAAACTACACCCCTAAAGTTTTTTTTTTTTTTTTTTTTTTTAATTTTATTTATAATTTTTTTAAAATTTCATTATTTTTTTATTTAGTTCTTTGAAATTTTTAGATTTTAGAAAATTCATTTTAATTTTTTAAAGTTTTTTTAGGCTAAAAAATGACATGGCATAATGAAAATGACGTAATATTTTTTTTTTTAGACGAATTAAATTCACGTGACAAGTTTTTGTGATACTTAACTGAAAATATGAATGAAACGGCTACTTATACAAATAAAATATAACTTTTATATAGTAAAATTCAAATTCTGAAATTTCATAGTATAAAATTTAAAGACCTCAAGCTTTAGGGGTGTGTTTGGCATTTTAACATTTATTTTTTTAGCATTTTCGTTGTCAACTACAACAATAAAACCAAATAAATAACTCACCCTGGCACAATTATAATTTTTCAAGAGTCATCATTTTCCACTGTAAAGGGAAAAAAAAAGATCAATGGTTACATGACTTAAAGAAAATATATGTAAAATAATTTACATTTTCCACCAAAATTACAAAAATTTGTACGAATAATTTAAAATAAAAAGATACATAGTATTTGGTTTTTACATTTCAAAAGATCTCAGAATTTGATTGATATTAGTATTTTTCACCAACTGATTCGCATCATTGGTCATGTGATGGTCAAAAGATTTTTTAATCCACAAGAATTAATGGAATTTAGTGTCATGGGCAAAATTGGCAATATGAAAACCTCAGGGACTTACAAAGAATAATTGAAACTTAGGGGATGTTTTTACGACTAACCAAAATCACATGGGGTGTTTTCACATTTAGATATTTTCTTAATTTGTATACTAAATTTCATATTGATAGAATATTATTTAATTTATAAACCCATATTTTGCATATAATATGTGAAAATTCAAACATTTTCATAGTTGAGATTGTCACTCTCCTCTTATCATTTTAATGTAAATATTTTAATGTAAATATGAATGACATAAAAAGAAAGTAGAATCTTGTCAAGATGCACTTTCCAAAAAATAAAAAAAGTATAAATTGAATTTAATAAGTAATACTATAGGCACAAACTATTTTACAACATTTTTACAAATTGTTATTGTGGCCAACTTCTTACTAGTTCTTATCTAGGCCCACCACCAACATCACATTTTCATTTACTAATAACCACTCGTCACATCAACAGTTTGTAAAAAATTTTATAAAAAAGTTTGTAACTCTAATATTTTTTGAATTCAATATACAATAATAAAATTTAGATATGATTTCTTAAATGTTGCTAAGGATTTTCAATCAAATTCAAAAAAGAAAATGTTGTGAATTTAACTGTTGTCTTTTGATTAACCCTTGACCGATATGTAACAAAATGATTTGACTTACCTCCGGTATTTTTAAAAAATATTTTTAAAAAAAATCTTCTTTTGTTTTAATGAAAGATTGTCACATCACCCACTAACTAAGTAAAATATGAAAATTAAAACTCACTAGCAATTGCTATTATATATTTAAAACAAAATGACATATCCAATTAAAAAAGTATTAAAAGTAAGCTAAATTTATAATTAAAAATGTGCTATTTTTTTAAAAGGACCATTGAATTCAACTAAGAAGTCAAATGATCCTTAATTAGTGCACCTAAAAGTTTTAGGTTATGCATAATAATCTCCGCAACCAAACGGTGGAAAAATGCAAAAATTAAGAAAGGAGAAGCCAAACGCTCCCCAATAAGACTGTTCGATACAAACGATGCTCAACAAACCTCAACAAACAACACAGAAAAAACCGAGTTTGGCTTTCTATATATAACGTTGTCAAAAACCCCTCTTCTCTCACACACACACACTCAACACACAGCCTTCGTGCTCTCCGTCTCTCCCAAAACCCCATTTCTCTTTCTCTCTCTACAGCCTCAGATCTCTCTCTCTCTCTCTCAATGGCCTCTGTTACAGGAACTTCGATTTCCATGGCCTCCTTCAAGGCCAGCTTGGTAATGATATTTCGATCTTCGTTTTTGTTATTTGTTTTTCTTTCTTTTATAATTCAATCAGTGAATCGTTGTTGTCAGATTTATGATTTCTTTCTTAATTGTTTGATATTTGTTTTATAATCATACTGTGGTTCTGCTTAATGATTCAGATCTTCGTTTTATAAGCTCTATTTTCCTTTTTAATTGAAGGAAAGCTAGAAATGTTTGATATTGATCTTGAATGTTAAAGTGGGTTATGTTTCTGTGGTTATTGTAATTTGTGTTATTGGATCGGTTCCTTCAATATTGATGTTTATAATTTGCATCTTATAACTAAGGAATGATTAAGTTTCAATTAAGTTCTTGTTTACTGGCTATTATTTTAATTTATGTGACTAAGATTCTGATATGTTGTATATGATTAAAAGTATTAATGATTTATGAGGCAAATATTTTTACTTTATATTCTACCAAAGAAAATTTTGTAGTCGGTAAAATATACAGGACCGGTTTTAGTCTCTCTCTATCTCTTTGTTTTCTGTTGATGTTATTCAGAGTTTGGACTTTGAATTATTTAATTTCGAACATAACTATTTCATTGGTCAACTGGTAAATTCTCTTGCAAGGGACCAGGTTTCGAATCCCACCTATCCCAAACATCAAATGGTGTTTTGGCCTAAGAGGAATTATCATGGAGCGAAAATATATATATGTATATATATAATTTTGTACATTCATAGCATGCCATGTATTAACAAGACTCATTTGCAAAAAAAGGGTCTCATATAGTGTGATCAGCCTGATTTGATGGTACTAGAAAATCCCATTTTTATGCTTGGTGGATATGGCTTTAGACTGTTTGGAGATAAGACCATTCAAATTAGATGCTCAGTAGATTAATTGATGCTTGTTGTGTAAAAATAGAGAGATTAAGTCAATTTTTTTTACTTTAATCTAAACAAATATTGTAAGTTGCCAGAACTGATGACTGGATTTTACTTTTCAAATTGTTGAAAATATATGAGTATAATCATTTTTTTTTTAATAAAAATTCTTTCCATTTTTGGGTCTTAATTCAGTTATTGTGGTTGATTGGCTAAACCAGGCACCAAGCAGCAGGATCTCTAATCTGAAATCAGTTTCCTTTCCTATTAGTGGGAAAAGCTTCACAACTCTGAGGATGCAGCCAGCACGTTTCCGTATTTCTTGCGCGGTAATTTCTTCGCTATTCCAGAACATATCAAATTTATCAATATTTTGACCTTTCAACAACCATATTATATTGTTCTTTGCATTCTAGATATATTCACTAGCATTGTATTAACTGATTCATCATTTGTTTGTCAAACAAAAGCCTATCATAACCTTGACGAGGTTAACCTTACGAGTCCAGTGGCAGTCAGTCAGAAAGTTTTCCTAAATATCTAAAATGTGTCATGAACAATGTGCTACACGTGATTGTCAGGGTTGTTCTCAGTCTGTCTTTTATACTCTCATTCCACTTCTTGGAAAAGAGATTAAGTTCATGGATTACTAGTCCAGATAAGAAATTGGGTGTTTCTCTCCCAACCTATTGTATAAGCTGCTTTGTCTTTGGGTTATCCATGTGAACATTTGTTTTCTTTGGACAGACTATGTGGTTTTAAATAATGAAACTAGTACAACTGTACATATATATAGATTTCAAGCATAGTGTTTGTATGTTGATGTAACCAGCAACAAGAATGCTAATACTCCTGTGCAGGCCAAACCAGAGACAGTGACGAAGGTGTGTGAAATTGTGAAGAAGCAGCTAGCTCTACCTGATGATTCCGCAGTCACTGGAGAGTCAAAATTTGCTGCCCTTGGAGCTGATTCTCTTGACACGGTACCCTAATATCTACCCAAGAAACATCTGTTATATTTTCCTGTACATATTATTTTGTTCTGATGCAACTCTTAATTAAAGGCCCATTGTTTATTTTGTTACTGTACAACCATCAAGCAACTTTGATATTGCTGTTGTACTTGTTTGGAAAGGTAATGCCTGAATATATCTGAAATGAGAGGGAAATCAGATTCTCTGAATGTAGATGTGTTCGCTTAACCTTTTAACTTGTACCTTCTCCAGGAATAACAATAAGTCAATAATTTGCTTCAGCTTTTTTCTACTATTTTGTTTATCTTGCTGAGGCATTTTACATTTAACTTCACATGCTGCCTTAAAGAAAGCAATATACATGGAGTTATCATTGATAATGATTGATTCTTTATCAAACTGTATTTATTGGCTTTCTTCTGAATCGATTTCCTGATAAAATGCACTCAATCTCTATAGCCAATATTGTGCTGCTACTTATTTTATTGCTTGACCTCACTGAAGAATATGTAACAATAAAAAAAAATCCTTATACTTTATTCCACCACCAATCAGCATACATCTCATGAGAATAGTGGAATAAAAATGAAGTGACATCCAATATAAGAGGAAGCTAGAATGAAAACAGTGGGTTGGGTGGGGGGGGGGGGGGGTTCATGATTTAATTCATCATGTGATTTTAATACGAGTGGATGGTCTTATTAACTGTCATGAATCATGTGATTTTAATACATGTGGATGGTCTTATTCATTGTAAGTCGTAACTCATGAAAATACCTCTTTCCGAACAGGTTGAGATTGTGATGGGACTTGAGGAGGAGTTTGGGATCAGTGTGGAAGAAGATAGTGCACAGAGCATTGCCACTGTTCAAGATGCAGCAGATCTGATTGAGAATCTCATTGAGAAGAAGGGTGCTTAAAATAGTTTGAGAGAGATCATTGAGAAGGAAGGTTGCTTAAAATAGTTTGAGAGAATGTCAGACATATTTCTATATTAGTCTTTTCTAGAGTTTTATATTTCATGCAGTTCTTAGAAACTCAGTTTGCATGTGTTTCTCGTGGAGCTTGTAACGTTCTCAAAAGAACTCACCTGGGACTCTTATGTCCCTCACTTTTTTTATTTGTCTAGAACTTTGATGCCTCCGTTTCATATCTTGCTTGGGTATGTCTTCTCTCTCTCTCTCTCTCTCTCTCTCTCTCTCTCATTTTGGTCCAAAGGTTGGGATGCAAAGCTTTCTATCCATAAATACTTATCTAGATATATAGTATGTATTTAGTGTCCCCTATAGGAAATATAGCCTCTGATATAGAGCTTTAAAGACTCGAGTTTTTTATAGCACATTTGGATGGTAGGATTTTTTTTTTTTATATGAAAAAAAATAAATTCAAGGACTTGAATTTGGATTTGCCACTTTTATCTAAAATCAATGGATTTGAAATCAAAACATCTCAAAACTATTGATTTAAAATCCAAATTCAAATTTAAATGCAAACTTAGGGTTTGGCAATATCTACTAAAAGAGCTTTTAAAGTACTCTTTTTGGCAATTTCTACCGAAAGAGCTTTTAAAGGGAAAAGTACTCTCTTTGGAAGTGGTGAGTTAGGCGGCCTTTGGGGAAAAAGTACTCTTTTTAGATCAAAGCAACCAAGAACATTAGCCAAGCCAATGGGTAACTCCATTAGTAGATCTACTTGCCCAAACTAGACTACATTAATCTAGGTTCAATGTAAGACGCTTCTATGTTATCCAAAATAGTTTCTACTTTCTACTTCCTAGAAGATTCGAGTGACCATTTAGATCTTCCATATAAATCATGGAGTTGTGCTGGTATAGGGCGTGGATACTAAATTGCATGGCAAGAGCTATTGGGATTTGGGGTTTGCCTTTCTGCCTTATCATTTGATTACCTCTCTCGAAGCCTAATACTTCTCACATTTTTTAAATCCCATCATTTATAGATAGTTTAAAATTAAACCCTATAATTTAGGATTTCAAATTAAACCCTAAAATTTTAAATCTACTCTGATTCAAACTTTCTCTTTATCTCTTGTCCTGTTACCAACAGGAGTTTGAGTTTGAATCAAAATGACTTAAAAGTTCAGAATTTTATTTGTAAATTTAAAAACTATAGGTTTAAATTGCAATTTCCTGACCTCCCCCGCTTCTTCTTCTTCTTCTTCTTCTTCTTCTTCTTCTTCTTCTTCTTCTTTTTTTTTTTTCATTTTTTAAATAAAATGAAAAGTTCACCTTCTAAGAATTTCTTTGTTATTAGTATGAAACTTTTCACTCACATTTTCAAGCTTGGTAGCAAGCATGCATAACTATGTACAAGTGAGCATCTCTCTCTCTCTCTCTCTATATATATATATATGATATTCAAAGAGTTTCTTTTGGCTTTTAGTCATTTCAAAGTCTTCTACATGATAGAGTTTTGGATATTCTTTTGGCTTTTTGCCTTTTCAAGCTTTCTTTGGTTTGAAGGATCAGACAAGGCCCAAATTATTGAAGATTTAAAGTCAAAAGGGTGAAAAAAGTACTGTTTACAGATCACTGTTCACGAATTACTGTTTATGACACTGTTCATTCAGAATTTTTGCCTATTTAAGGGAGGTTGTCCCTTAAGTTTAAACCAGAATTCTCTTCTCAGAAAACCTTCTCTCTTTTAGAAGTTTTCCTTTGAGTTAGAGAGTTCCTACTACCTTGTGCCTACTATCACTACTATCCCTACAATTCTTGTAACTAGAACTACTACAAGTTTTGTAACTGTTAACCTGTACTGTTGAGATCTTGTAACTACTACTACTGTAAGTGTTTGTTCTACTTTCAATAACAAGTATTTTCAGCTTTGTGTTGTTACTATAAACTGTTCTGATATACTGTTGGCTGGTGCTACCACCTTATATTTACTTTAATTATAACTGTTGCTACCGCCATCTTAGACGGTTCTAAATTGCTTTCATTTACTTTGAATTATTTTGTTATATATTGTTTGGCTGATTCTACCGTCTTACTATTGTCTTTAAATTACTTTGATTATAATTGCAATATTATACATTATCAATATTATACTTTATACTGTGCTTCCATCTCTTCAGCTATGCCCCTTCCCCATTTTGGTATCAGAGCCATCTCTTTTCTTGCCGGTGATAGTGTTGTTGTGCCTTTATTTCTATATATATATATATATTCCAATTGAGATCCTAGAGTGCTAATCATGTGCAGTGCCAGTAGGCGGAGAACGTTGGCAATAAAAGCCCATGTTGCTATATACCAATGTTGAAGCAATGGCTCACATAAAATATCTAGTTTGGGTCCATGCTAAATACTAATATGGTATTTTACATAAGTTTTTATTTTGATAATTTTGACAGAGGTGCAACCAATTATAACTTAATAAGTTAGGGCTTAAATTATCCAACATGTCAATCAATATGATTTAAATAAAATTCTGATTGCCGAGCCTAGTGATGTAGGATTGTGCCAAGTGGGGTATTAAAGTAGTTGGATTTATGCGGTCAGCTTCGATGTAGTTGGCCTTTGAAAGAAGATTTTCTATTAAACACTAGAAGACATTCTGTTAAACACTCCGTGCATGTGGGATCCAAACTGAATTCTCATATCTCTTTCTTTCACCTTCCCCCATGCATGTGCCTGGCCCATTTTCTCCTACACATGGGCTGCGCAACAGCCAGCCCAGGGGGTTCATTTGAACCCCCTGACCTGGCCCAAAAAAAAAAAAATTTATATGTAAATTTTTTTTTGACCCTAAATAAAAAATTTGAACAGCTTGAACCTAAATTTTGTTTAAACCCAGCTAAAATAAGTTTAAATATAATTATCTTAGGTCTACTTTCACAATAATTTTACAATAATGGTTAAGTGGTACTCCCTCCGTCCCAATTTGTTTGTCTTGTTTCAGAATTTCAACTTTTTAAGGGAACATTATTTATTGTGTTTTCTATTGTATAAAAATGTGTAAGTTTTCAAAACTATTCTTAAATAAATTTATCAAAAATGGTTTTGGAAATAAAGTAGGGGCATAATAGTAATAATAATAAATTAATGGTTTTTAATTTTAGAAATAGGAGAATAATTTGGGACAGAGAGTATGTTGTAATTGGTTTTTATCTAGACTCACAACTGACATCTCTTTTTTACATACCTTTAACAACTTACCACCTAGATTTTATTATAAAAGTATTGCATCAGTTCTTCGTTAAACAATATAAATAAATAAACATTCTCTCTAAACTATTCTTAACTCCGACACTATTGACTTCCCTAAGAAAAAATCTTGGAGCCGCCACTACTCCTACGTTAAATTCTAGCCCAATAAATTTCCCTTGCTTATAAATTAATAAGGACTGTCTTTCCTTAATTGTGTGGGATTACAAATTTGATAACACACTAACTACTCAATTACTCCATTAAACTCTTGTATCTGTTTCAATAAATTTAATTATCAACTTATTATTTATTTCATAAAAAAACTTATTATTTATTAAAATATCAATCCTCCAACAATAAGACTTATTATTTATCAACTTTTTTTCTTTTTCTTTTTTCTTCTTTTGGGCAGAAACGTTGCTTTTTTTTTTTTCTTTTTTAAGGCCTGGGCGTGCCTTTCTTTCCTTTTTTTTTTTTTTTTTTTTTCTTTTGATTTTCTATGGGCTGGTTTTTTTTTTTTTTTAACTAGAAGTGATGTTTTTTTGGGGACATGATTTTTATTTTTTTAATAAATTTGAGAGATTGTTCTTTTTTTTGTGGTTATTTGTCACTTTTTTGTTTTAATTGGACATTATTCTTTAACAAGGGTGTATGAGTAAATTTATTCAAACTCATTTTTTTCATCCCTCCACTTTTCCACTCTCAACCAAGCAACCAAACAAATAGGAGAGAAAATAAAATATTTTCTATTCTCCCACCATTTTCTATCTTTTAACTTTTCCACTCTTCCATCCAAACTGACCTTAAATGCCAATTTTTTTATTATTCCTTGTCTTCTATACTCTCACACAGAACTCTTTTTCTCCCTCACTGGCCTCCCATTTCACCCTCTCTTTCTCACACTTTCAACATTAATTTCATATATTAAAGGCCAACTGATTCTGATATGAAATTAATGTTTTACGAAGGAATATCCAAATTTGGGAATATCGTTTGAGGGGTTTGATGAGGGAGGAAGCTGAGACTTTTGGCAGTGATTAAGAACAAATGGAGGATTATAGAAATTAATGCAGATCCAAGCAAGCAAATCCCAAGACGAATAATGGTGCAAGGGAGTTGAAAGTATTGCTAGTGCTGTGGTGGTAGAGTCATGGGAACTGGATCTTTCTTTGGCTTTAGGTTTTTTTGAGAACTAATCATTTTTTGGTATAGGTGGAATTAAATTTCAAATCTCTTATTCAATCATTAGAGATTTTACTAATTGAACTAACTGGAACCCACTAGTCTTTATCAAGTGAAATAGATAATATGTACGGACAATGTATGCTAATAAGTGCCCGCTAATAACTGCCTAGAGAATTTAGCTAAAAATTACAAGGTTTTTACTAATGTATGTCTTTAGAGCATTTATTAATAAGTTATTTTAAGAAATTTTTTAGGGAAAACAAAAGTGACTAACTTTTTTGTGAAATTTTTCAATTTTTTATAAAAAGTTTTATAAAATTGATGATTAATACCTAAATTACAAAACCGGATGAATGGTCATTATATGAAAAAGTTAGTCGCTCCAATTTGACAAATCGGGAAAAAGTGGCGTAAAGATCTATATATGAGAAGCTCTGAGCCACAGACCAGTCGACATGCATGTTAATTGGTCGGAGACATAACTCAGTGTACGTAGAAAAAAAACACACATAGTGACTCCCTCATTGGATAAAAGATGCTGACGGTGGAAAGAGACATAGCAGTTCACCAAATACAACCACTATTAAATTTGACTTTTATTACCTAACATGTGAGTTGTATGCAACTGATTCCTCCATTGATGATGAGACAATTCACTTGGTGTCTCACATGCACTCGAAATAGAAATACTTTTTCCCTTATAGTTGTGGATCAAAGCCATGTGACATGCACATTATAGCATGAAATCAACCATGTAGCTTCTCTTTTTGGTGCCAATTAGTGGGAGTTTTCGATCCAAAGAAAAAGAAAATAGCAACTTGGAGCAGGAGATTTAAAATTGACACAAGTACAATAATGACTGACAATAAAACTAGTCCCTTAATACAACTCATTTCTACTCAAAAATCAATCATCACAATAACTTACAGTCACAATATTGGAAGAGACAATAACTACGTACATTGTATCATATGCTGTAAAGAATGAAAGATTAGCATCAACAAGGAGTGGGAAGCTACAACAATAATGGATTTCATCTAGCCCTTAAGTTACTACTATATCTTACCTGGCTTCATACACCAATATGCAGCTAAACCTGCAAAAACAATGTTCAAATATGAAACCAAGAATTTAGATTCTGCAGAGGAAGCCGGCATTGACCCAGATGGTGAAAATGCAGAATCGGGTCCAAGTGAATCCAACTCGTCCGGATTTGGAGGGCTTGGGCTTGAAGGAATGGTGGGTATGGATGATCCAGTTGAAGTAGGGACTTCACCACCAGGAGAAGGCAAAAGTGGAGCAATGTCAGGGGATATTTCTTGGAAAGGAGAAAGAGATGGAGGAGAGTTTGTCAAGAATGATGGTGTAGTTGAGATAGTGTTGGAGGCATCAGAATTAAGGTTAGGAGATAAAGAAAGCAAAGGTGAGACCATGAAAGCCATGATGATGTTGATGAGTGCTCCTAAATGAAACCAAAAGGAGGCCATTCTAATCATGAAGAAATCAATTTCACCCTTATTGGAGATTGTTATATACTTAAAAAAAAGTAATGAATATTTTCCTAAGGAAAAGCAGAGGAACTTTGGTGTTTGTAACTATGTGGGCTATATTGGAAGTTATGATTTGGGGCCTTAAAAAGGTATGACTACTAAGTTCTAGGTAGGGCCAAGTGCCAAATGGCTAGTGGTTAAGGGATGAAGATGAGAAAAAACAGGTTGGCATGTATGGGAAAGAGACAATGATCAGTAGGCTTTTGTTGTGATTTGTTTGGTAGCAGAGGATTTCCTTTTTGCCTTTTAGGTTTTAGCCCGTGATGGTGGGCTCTCCCTGAATTAATGATCAATTGGAATCCTAACGCCTAATCCGTCCATTTAGTTGATTATTAAAATGACAAAATCCAAAACCAAAACCAAAGTAAGATAAAATGTCACATCATTCATTGCAGGTCATTGGAGATGCTAGAAAAGAGTATTTGGAACCAGTAAATTTACAAGTTTGCAATACACGCAAGCACTATTCTAAGTTGTATTAGATTTTCCACGATTATTCTAAGTTAAAATTGAGCTGTAAACTTAAAGAGTGTTCAGATTGTATTCGTGTTTGATCACATATGTATTTAATTAATTCATAGGTAAGAAAATACAGACAAACTAAAAATATTTAAAAAATTATCAGAGAATTTTGTAATTCTGCATAGAAAAACAACTAATTTTGGAGGGTGAAAATTTTTATAAGGTAGATGAAAACTTTATGAACATCAAACTTTAATCAAAGGTAGTAAGTACTACTGTTCTGAAATTATGAATAGAAAACCAACTAATTGGAGGGTGAAAATTTTGTATTAGGTAAATGACGACTTTATGAACATCAAACTTTAATCAAAGGTAGTTATGTACTAGTACTGATAATATTTGCAGTCACATGGGACCTTAAGACACTGCATACCCATGAGGGCCATTACCCAACCCATTTAAAGACAAAAAAAGTAACCTCTCCCCTAGCCCCAAAATCACGGGATTTCACCAAATTGGTCATCATTTAGCGGCCTATAGATGCCAAAGGTTGTCTCTTCAAGTTCATAAAATGAAATTGAAAGCAACAATATGTGCCAAACTGCCGATGCCAAAGCATGTGGTGGGTGCTGATGGAATGCATGAACTGTGTGACTTTTTACTACAGGGAAAAGAAAATACTAGTGGATAAACTGTTCTCAACAAAAAATAAAATAATAACAGTACCAGTAACAGAGATGCTTCCATTGCCTTTATCCAATGGAACTGAGCATATTTAATTCCTATAAAAAATAATAATAAAAAGTATATATATTTCATTTTATACCGACATCACCATAGCTTTGAAGTTTGAACAAAGGAAGAAAGGAAAGACAACAGTGATTTGATTGAATCGGTATTAAGTGAATTCTAAAAAAAAAAATATTCAATTTAATATGTCAAGAAAGATACAAAGTATAATTAAAATTATACAATTGAGCTATGAGCAAAAATGTATAACATTATACAGAAAAATTTTGACATCCTGAAGCAATGAATGTTCACTGTATAACGTTTTCACAAATCAATGAATGTTCACTGTACCTGCAAACAAGAAGCAATCAACAGATTGAGAAACCATAAATTTTATGAAACAAAACAATAGATTAATGAAACAAATATACTACCTTGAGAACATCAAACACACCGAGGTAGCCGCTGCAGTTCCAATGCCACATTCAAAGCAGCATTGGCTAAAACAGGTACACCTGAACTTTTAAGTTCAGATACAATAGCTTCAACCCTTGAAATCTCTTGTACAGAAATTGATAATATCATTGCTTGTGAGAGATATTGCCTACAAGAATAACCAAGAGCGTGCAACACCCGCAGCACAAGCAAGTGAGAGGTGGCCCTGCTTGAAGACTCAAGAATTGCACTAACCTTAGGGAGATTAGTCAGAAGACCAGTGGTGGCTTCCCTTGGAGCTGCCTTAAGCAACAATACCACACATTCAGAGGCTATATCTGCAACATTTGCTTCATGGGACTCGCTTAACTCCAGCAGTACACCTACATTGCTACCAAAGTCCATAATGTCTCTTATGCTTTGCTGCTGATCGACTGCACTGTTTGCCTCCGCAGAACCATCAATTAAGAGAGTTGGTTCTTTTGTGTAGATGAAGCCTTTTCTGCTGCTGATTGATCGTAGAAGGAAAGCCCTACACAGGCCAAGAGTTGGTTCAAGAAAATCCTCCATATCCTTTGCATAAACAAATTCCAAGAGGTTTCCAATCCTCCTAACTACTTTTAGTTGGGAGAGTAATTTGGATTCCATTTCAGGAGCAGATGCCAGAGCCAGACACAGCTTGACACTGTTTACATTTGCACTTGAGAGATCACCGAGCAAAAACTCAAAGCATTGCGAAACTATCTTCAGATGTAGAATGTTTGAAATTCTAATGTAGTTAAACTCAATGAACATCACAAGAAGCTTCTGTGCATACATTGGAATGGGATCTTCATCTTCAATCAAGGCAGGGTAGAGAGGGAGGAAATGTGTATTAGCTATGGACTTCAAATCTTCTGATCTTTGCTCATCATTAAATGGTTCGTCAAAAAAAATGACCATTACATCAAACAAAATTTTCAGGCACAAAAATCTAGCATCACCATCCTTGTTTCCCTTATACAGAACAGCTAAGCTGGGGAGAATTTCGCGAATGAAAATGAAAGGGTTTTCAAGAATTACAGGGGACTCTTCTGTCACAGATTCAAGAACTCGAAGAAGGGTTATTTGGAAGTCATCCCTGCCCTGGAAATCAAATAATAAAGGCAATTTGGATATTAGATCGATGTCACATCATTTTTTTTTTTTTGTCAAGTTTAGAAGTTCACCATATAGCCAAGATAATTGTGTCAATCTCATCCTACAAATCATTTCCGATTGCCATGAGCTTTTTCATTTAGTTTTTAACTTATTTTGTTTATGTATAACTTTTTAATACCTCACATTTTCGAATATAAGTATACTTTAACCCATGTTCAGGCAAAAGCCAAAGAAGCTGATGCCATATGAATACTAGTTAAAGATATCTACCTAAGGAACCATTTCATGTTTTTTTAGTGATTAATTTAGCAAAAAGTGGTTCACTAAACATGGCAGACTTGCGCAGTCAGTTTACCAATCACGTCCACCACTACTTCATCTTACCAAGACAGTATTCAAGCCCCTGGTAAGTTGCACATTTTCCAATTTTTCAGACATTGACTGTTGAAAGAGCTAGCCAACTATACAGATTTTAGCATCAGTACTCCTTGAAACTTTAACAGAAATGCAACTCAACTCAGATGAGAAATGAGGCTATCTTGTCAAAATGCAGAAACTATATATAAATTAAATTGGAAAATGGCTCAGCTGCAGCCACCTACCTGAAATGGGGTCTCAACAAGTTTGATTAAATTTGCCAACTGCTGCAGGACATGATGGCTGACTACCTTGCGCTTAAAAGATGAGCTCCCGAGTAGATGAAGAACAACAGGAAACATATGAATATTAGTCTTTGGAGCAGTTCGACTGCTGAGAGCAGAGATATGCCCATGGCGCCTTCCTGCCATTATTTGCTGAATATCTCCAGTTATGGTATCCAATAAACCTGGTATAGTGGATGCCACAACATTCACAAATGCATCTAAACACTGCTTCACAAAGTTGTCCTTCTCTTTTGCTAGCCTGTCCACAGCAGAAAGCAACCTAGCATTGCACAAAAAGTGTGGCAGCCATCTCCTACCATTCTTGCAAAGGAGAGCCACAAATACAAGTCCCTTTCCCTTCAAAACTTCACTACCCTGCTCAATGAGAGACAAAAGGCTCGGGACAAGGTTCTTGTCCTCCGCCAAAGGTAGAAGATACCGACCAATACTATTGAACATATGGCTTCCAAGCATGGCCATGTTTAAAAGGTTCAAGCTAATTTGCTGCTCACGTGGACTGCCCTTGACAAGGGCAGATGCAATTTCCTTGAAGGAAAGTTTCTCTATAACTGATTGAATGCTGGAAGGATTGAAACGAACCAAGCGGACCAAACATGATCCTGCTGTGAGTCTCATGCTCTCCTGTTTCCCTGAAGCCCTATATATATAGCTCACATTACTAATCACATCCTGGCTGGTGAAACGAGCTGCCCAATGCCCTCCTTGACTGCAGATATTCTCAATTGTCCTCAATGCATAAAGTTGAGTCATATCATCCTCACCTTTTCGTAATATTGATGACACTAATGAAATCAATGAATTTGAAACCTGCCCCAAGGAATGTGAGTTATCTATAAAGAAAATGATGTAGAAGAACATGAAGATTGCACAAAGGACTCAACACCATCTCTATAAAGTAAAAGTTATCCCAGTAGATCATTCATGAGACTTCAAGCGAGAGGTAGATATGTTACAATTTTTTTTACTTAAAGAATTGAAGAGTCAAATTTAGATTAATTAAGCGCCAAACAATTTGGCACACACACAAAGGTTATGGCAATAAAATAGGAAGCTAACCTGCCAGCCAGATGTGGATTTATAGTCCTTTGATGGAGATTCAGGTGGATTATTATCTCTAGTTTGATCATTTTGAGTTGATATATAGAATAGCAGCTCACCTAAAGCAGCCATAGAAAACCTCCTCACTTTATCCTGCTTATCCCTAAGGCCATCAGAAAGTGAACCTAAAATCCCAGAATTAGCCAAATCATCTTCAATAAAAGTTGAATGCCTTATCAGCAAGCCAACCAGTGATGCAAGTTGAACACGTAAAGCAGAGACCTTGGATTGTCTGAGCATTTTAACAAGAATGAGCATTATTGGCCCATTGGTCAAGATATTAGCTGCATCAGCATTAGTGCTCAACATCTCAAGGTATCTGATCACATTCTGCTTCTCCCCAATGCTAGTGTTCCCACTAAAAATGGACGTAATCCTACCGTTCAGGGCATCCAACTGCTCTTTAGGCATCTTCACAAAATCCGATGCTTGTAAGGCCTCAAAAGGAAGTGAAGGAATCACCTCCAATAGTTTATCAGCTTTTCTGCTAGGCATTACAGGTCTGACTGAGAGATCAGATGGATGCCAAAGAACCTGGGAAATGTTATTAGAAGATTTTGAAGAATCAGAGTCAAGGACGAATCCTGAACCATCTTTAATTCTCTGATTTTTAAGCTGAGGACTGACACTGGGAGGGGTAGCAGCCACTTCAATATGCTCTGAAGATGATTCCTGGTCCAGTGGTTTTGATTCATCTGAGGCAGGCACATTAACAGGAGTATCAAACTGGTGTGTGTTATTTTCAACATCTTCTACCTTCCCCTGATGCTGATCTTGACTTGACATCTTGTCTTCGGGCGTACAAGTAATGCTATCAGATTCATCATGTGCCTCATCTTCAGTATTTTCATTAAAATCAAGTTCCATATCAGTATTCTCAATTTTGACTTCAGCATCATTTTCAGAGCCATTAGGCAAGGGCCTCCTGTAGTTTTCCTTCTCGTTCTCCCTCTGTAAGTTTGTCTTTGCTATTCTTGAAAGTCTTAAAAGATTCACACCTGTAGTGGCACTAGGACGGTTTTTCTGCTTCTCCTCAACTACTCTACCAGAAGCCTTGGTCTGAGTTCTGCGGCCACTTTGTGTACCCTTGATTGGTGTCTCATAGCCTCTTGATCCTAAAACAGAATTCTCATCCTGTTTCGGAGCCCCTTTTAAATCTTTTTCACGGTACTTAGGAGGGGTCTTGTTTTGGAGAGATTTATCGCCATTACGTTCTGAAAGACATGGTCTAGCATATTGTTCTATCATGTTAGTGAAAGCAGGCTGAGGAGGTAAAGGCACTGGAGTGAATCTAGTTCTCCAAAAAGCATGTCCACAAAGCTCAGGCCATTGAATTCTTTCTGCTGGATCTTTTACTAGCAAAGAATTTATTAGATTGACAAAAGGGCGGCTTGGATTACCCGGGAGAGGTGGAACTGGATCTGAGAGGATGGATCTTACTAGTTGAGTAAATTCTCCCCCCATGAAGGGAGGCCTCCCTGCATAACACTCATACAGTACACAACCAAGGGCCCAGAAATCAGATGCATAAGAATGGACACCCCCATCCTCAAACAGCTCAGGAGCCATGTAAAATGGTGTTCCACGTTTAGCTTGCGGCAACTAAACAAGTTCATAAGAATCAAACTACATCAGCAACTGTTTAATAATAGAAAAAAAATGGTAGATGGAGAAATTCAAAATAATTATCATCAAGTCAATTTAAACTTTGTATACAACATCAACTATTGCAATAGTTGGTAAAAACATACCAAGGAAGAAGGAGTTTTCGATATTTCACTTAATTTTCTAGCCAACCCAAAATCACATAGCTGCAAGGCATAATGATACAAGAATAATTATTCAAGTCCATATCATAACCACTGGAAGTAGCCTAACTATACAAGAAAAATAACATGTGAAAGCACCTTTGTACGTCCATTTTCGTCCAATAAGATGTTTGAGGGCTTCAAATCACAATAAATAATTCCCTTGGAATGCAAATACCTGACAATAGAGATGATTTTCTCAACATAGCTCAAGAATAATACATGTACTAACTCTACCCTAAAAAATAAAAAGGAAAATCAACGCTAATTTGCATACTGCAAAGCTTTGAGAAGGTCGCGTGCAATATCATGAATTGAATCTTCTGGTAGTTGACTATCCTGCATCTCAGTCACGAAAATGTTAGTAATGTGAATCATGCCATTATAAGCATGCTTCAGCTCAGATATTACATATCCATATTGCATATCCTTGTTTCTATGTTAACTGTATAAACCCAAAATAAATGAAAATTTCAAATGATAGTATGACATGGTATTAAAAGTATGCAAATTAAAAATATTTTGCCACAGCATTAATTATGATATTTCCCCATGATTTACAACCAAAGTTTAATGACATATGATCTCTGAATTAGATTAACACAAAGGGGATAGAGTCAAAGAAAGATGAAGAAACATTGAAGCCAGTGAAATGATGAAACAATTACATCACTTTATATTGGCAAGCTTCAAAAAAGCTATAATGCATTGTGCAGGAACTATTATGAGTTTCTAAGAAGAATATGTTACACATCCACACTTTCCCCTTTCCAATGTTCTAGTGATTTATAAACCATAGAAAACACTAATCAGCTTCATTGAAGTCAATCTTATATACATATATATATATATAGAGAGAGAGAGAGAGAGAGAGAGAGATAATAAGTTGGTAACGAGGGTCATGACCCAAAAGGAGTTGATTGAACACTAGGACACAAAAATTTGTCTTTGGTACACAAAAACCAGTGTAACAAGGACATTCATAATTTATCGGTTAAGCTTGTTAGGCAACAACACCTACATCCACAGTCCACATCCATAGTTAAATCACATTTTTGAAGATGTTGTATTCAATAACTCATATCTGCATTTGGTTGACGCCCAGGGGTGTGTCCTTGTACATACTTACTATAAAAGCAGTTGGATTACCCACAGCATTATCGATAAAATTAAAAGACCAGAAAACTTCCAAGTCCTTTCCTGCTCAGCCTTTCAAAAGAAATGCATTACCTGACGTAATAAGGTCATGAGATCCCCTCCGACACAGTACTCCAAAACTAACCACAAGTGAGCAGATGTTTCATACCTGATATACAAGTTTAAAGAACAATAGAGATTGTGGGCACATAGTAATTCAAATATTAATTCCAAAAGGAAGAACAAAACTGAAAGTTTCAAAAGCAATCATCTAGTCAAGCGGCTAATTCTGTGTTTCTGTATTTGAACAAGCATTACCAGGAGTAAAATTGGAGTACATTTGGGTGATCTAGAGAGTGGAGAACCCTAACCTGCACGCAATGCACCACAAAAGAACAAATCAATTCAAATAAATAAATAAAAACACCATACTCTGCATATATTAAAAAAAAAAAATTGCAAACCCATGTGTTCGGATTAAATTATTTTCATCAATTTATTTTGTTTATTGTGTAAAACTATCGCTCTTCCTTCAAAAACGCAATACTTTAAAAAGCTGTCCATCGTCTTCTGAGGTGAAAATAAACTCCAAACAAAGCCTTATACCATTATATGAACTCATTGTATTGCAAAAGTACTTCCTAAACAAAACTAAAACAAAAAAAGGGCAGCTCAATTAACATACTTGTTTGGCATCAAATTAAAACTAATACTATATTCGATCCATATAAATATTAATATAAATTCCAGAATTAGTAACTCAAATTGTGATTCAAATAAATAAAATAAAATAAAAAATCACTCCAACCAAACCGAGTATCAACTTGCATTTTCAGGGATCAACAAATATTACACAAATCGGTTCCCAAAAATATGGAAAATCGTTAGCTTACTTCTTGAAGAACCTTGCTCTTCTGCAACTTATCGACGCTCTTAATCGCGAAGTACTCGATGGTCTTCTTCTTTCTACCTTTGTACACAGTCTGCAAAATCCAAAATTGGAAACAAACATACATTTATAAATAAATCAAACTAGGTTAAGTTACTGTAATTGGAAAATTTGAAAATAGAAACTTCGGTTTGAGCAAGAATGGTACCGAGTATTTGCCTCTGCCAATGGCTTGGTAGATGTGGTAGTGGTTCATTGTGGCTGAGCTAGGGTTTCGATTTGAGTTTCAGAGAAAGAGAGAGAGAGAGAGAGAGAGAGAGAGAGAGAAAGAGTTTGGAAAATTTTGAGATTGGGGATTTTGGGTTTGGATGTGATTATTAGTGCATAAAACACTGCTTTTTACTGTGAAAATTATTGATTGATTGGTCAAATGTGAGAGATGGAGATAGTCAGATAGGGACTGTGTGAGAGTGAATGAGCGGGAACATAGAGAAATGAATTAAAATCAATTTTGTAAAATTTGAGTTTAGTTTAGAGGATAAGGTAGGCCTTGTATCCAAACAGAAATGGATGGGAATCAAAATCAATACGTTGAAAATTTTGAATTTGTGGAGGGTGGGGGAGTGCGTTGTGGAAGCGGGTGCACTGTACTGGTGAACTTGAGTGCCAATTAACGCTCGCCACGTCATTTTGTCATTTTGTAACGTGTTGGACACGTGATGAGATAGAGTTGTATTCATTTTCTTGTTAAATAAAATTGAGTTTATTTATGGATTATTCAGTTAACTTGTTTGTTTCCAAATATAATAAATAGGACTCGTTTGGTAGAGCATTTCAAACACTTTTTAAACAATATTACATATATTTTCACATACTTTTACTTACACATATTTCAAAAAATTACATACAACACTACTCAAACTCCTCTACCAAACGGACCCTAAATTTTAATTAGAATTATATTATTTGAGTTAATTATATAAATTTATTTTTGTTTATCAATTCATAAAAATTAGATTCATCAATATTATATATTTTTTGAAATTTGTACAAAGTAGTATTTGATTGAATGAGGAAACTCTCAAAATCTATTCTTTAATTGAGTAAATGTTATAACATAATCATTAGTCATAATAATAGTTATTGGAATATGTATCTCAGTATATGTAATGGTCCGTTTGGTAAAAAAAATTGAAAATTGTTTCATGTTATTTAAATGCCCAAACATGTGAGGCCTAAAAGTTATGTTTATTTAAATTATAGCTCTTGCTTTAGGTGATTTAAAGCATATATTTAGAAAACTGCTTCAAGTGTGTTTTCATAACTCGAATAAAAATTTTGAGTAGCATTATTATAAATATTTTTAAAAATGTGGACCCCCACATAGTGTCACCAAAAGTAATTTTTTTTCTTCAAAATTCATACTCATACTAAACACCCAATTGTGTTTTATTAATTTATTTGTTTCCTACCATAATAAAAAATAAATTATATTATATGAATTTGTGGGGCCCGAGGATTTGGCAGCCCTAGCCCACTTTATATCAGACCCAGAGGCCCATGTCGAGGAGGTAGGAACGTCCGAGGATGAGAGTAGGAAGCCTAAATTACCTAGAAGCACCGCCGAGAACAATTCTGTTCTCGGCCAGCCGAGATCATGGAAAGGAAGAACAATACACCATCAGAGGTAGCCCTTCAAAGCGTCCCAAGGAAAAAAAAAACAAGTACAACGCGTCAGTCATGGAAGCATGGTGGATGAGTAATTCCAGGAGGAACTGTCACCTCCACATTAAATGCCCGCAACTAAAGTTCTGGCCACATTAATGAGGAAATGACATTTGAACAGTGCTGTCTTGGTTGCTGCAACTCACAGGAGGATTGGAAAGGCGGCTGATGGCACAGACACTCAGGCATAGGCTTGGATAATCAACAAATGGAATGCAGAGATCAATAAAAAAATGACTACATAATAGGAGAAACCCCCATAGAGGGAAGGGGGGGGCTGGAGAATTTCCTGTAATGACTCTTACTTATTAATGAGAAAAGCAAAGCTCCTCGGATGGTGCCGAGGACCAACTTTCTAAGTCTCAGTTCATTTCTGTTAGATTGCTGTGAATACCATATCGACCGTTGTCATGCGCTAAAGCCTAGTTCTTTGGCCCACTCTCTACAAATTCATTGTATTGAGCTAGTTGGGTTTGAATCCACTCATCCAAAATCAGAAGTGCTCAAACCCAGTCCCTACAGAATTAATTAGAAAGATGATTTTGTTGATCAAATTATTAAAAATAGATTCACCAATATTATATTGTTTTGAAGTTTGAGATGGTGTAACAAAGCACTCAAAATCTATTATTGAATTTGAGTTTACAATATGACAAAAACATTAATCATAGTAGTTATCAACAAGGTTGGCTCAATGCATTTTGAAGCCTGGCCCATGAAGAATTGAGTCCCACTATGGAAATCTTAAAAGGGGCTACCCAACCAAGGACTTTAGTGAAAGTGCTTTCTAGATTTTTTTTTTTCCATTTAACATTATTTTACTAAGTATTTTGTTAGTTGGCATGTTTTTAAAACTAATTTGGAAACTAGCATCTCCAGTGTCTTAGACTAGAGTTTAGTGAAGAAACTTGAGTCTAACTTATTCGAGATTTATTTGCTAGCAACAGCTGATGTGGAATTTTTAAACCACATGGAAGTTTAATCCACCTGGAACTCAAGGCTATAACCCTTGATTTGTTTAAATTAAACTCGAGCCCCTAAGGGTAAGTTGCTGAGTTTATATCCCAAAAGAAATCAAGTCTTAGAGACTCGATATTACTTAAAGGAACTTGAGCATCTAAGACTTGAGTTTCGTGTGGAAAATAGTCCAAGTCAGCAATCAAAACTCGAACCTCTAAGGCTTGAGATGCTAGTTTACTAAAATGTTTCAAAAATGTGCTTACTAGCAAAATTGTTAAGAAACTAATGTTAAATAGCAAAATTTCCCGTGTTTTCATAAGGAGGCATCTATGCCATTTACAGAAGAACTGTCAAAATCTATTCTTGAAGTCACAACTCACAACTAATTTATACAAATTGGGAATTGAATAATCCACAATGGGAAACTTGAACAAGAGTAAAATCTGAATAATACTAGTCTTAGTTTGATTACAAATGTAGAACAAAGCTTGTCGAGGATACAAACATCCAAAAGCAAGTACAAATTCACTCTGTAGTACTTCTCTCTTTTTTCTCTCCCTAATTTTTCTACCCCCACATGTGTGTATAAAGTCTTTACATATACCCCCCCCCCCCCCAAGCTCCTCTTTCTTGGAACGTGCTGTCATCATGTAGGTTATGGGATACTTGTCCCATTAGACATCTTATCCCTTTTTTTCATGGTGAAGATAGACTTTAGGGCTTAAAGCAGTGTCTAGGCTAGTCATTTAGCAATAAATACAACTATGTCATGCAAATGTATCTAATTAATGCGGAGGTAACTATTACTTTATCCAGGAGTTTTTAGATCCTCGGTAAAGCTTATCCGAGATGTCATATCTAATTGGCCTTGGTGGACAAGCATGGGACCCTTTACCGAGGTTGGGCCTTTAACTTGCTTATTGAGCTCAAGGTCTCTCTCTTTTTGACAAGGGCTGGGCCTGCTTCCTTGGAAGGCCCAAATAATTTAACGTGGAAACCATTCTCTTACAATATATATATATATAGAGAGAGAGAGAGAGAGAGAGAGAGTAGTTTAAGGAGATTAATTTACTCTAGAATTAATAAATATTTAAGCAATAAACTTTTCATATGTCATATAGTAAATGAGACTCATTATAAGGTGTCAAATATTTATGATGTGTACAAATCACTATTTGCCATTTGGCATTGTAGGTTTGTATCACTCTTAAAGATTACACTTGTCATTGTTATATGCATTGACAAAGGAATACATGTCATTACTTTGTGCATCTATCAGTTGTGGGATCCAACTTTTATAATAGATATAGTAGATAGATAGATAAATAAATTGATAGTATATTGTATTGTATTAGATTATATGTTGTGGGTTCCATCTAATAAAGTTTATTATCATCGATATGGATCCAATGTCCGCCTACACTGAAAATTCAATTGGTGACTTAGTGTGATGATAAAGAGTAATTATCATGAACCGAATGTCATATGTTTGAAATACTATCTATAATAATAATAATAATAATAATAATAATAATGAAATGTTTATACACGGATTTAAACAGTAGATAAACATTATTACAAATTAACATTGTATAAAGTGTCCATCATAAAAATTTTCAATTTTTTCTTGAAAGGATAATTTTACAACTTAAAGTATATGCATTATAAATAATATTAGTTTGTAAGTTGTAAAATCAATTTGTATAAAGATTGTTCATCGGCTGCTTGAAGATCAAGTATTTGGAGAATTAGAGAAGGATGGAGAAAAGGAGGTGGTGTGGCAATTAGCAACCACCCATAGGAATGCAGTTGCAAGTACTTGTGATGGTGGGGCTTAAGAAGATGTTAGTTTGATCCATGTAGGTAGATACTAGTCGCTAATCCGTGTTATGCACAGGAACCTATCTGTTTGTGAGGTAGACTAAAATAATTTTATAAAAAATTTAATAAACTACACTATTACATGATTTGCTCTTGTATGACTTCAATTTGTGTTACAATTTCATGAATAAGTCATTGCTTGAACGTGCAATGGCTTACAAAAAAATTGTAAGATAGTTTCAGATACTGCAAAAAAAATAATTCAAAAATTCAGATATTAAAACTTCTAAAAGACCAAAAAATATTAAAGAATCAGATGATTCACAGTTTAGAAATTATTGAAATAAAACAAAATATATATGACTAAACAATAGACAAATATAAGAAAAAGATGGGTTACATTTGAAAGAATAATTTCAATTATTGCAAACTTTTTTATCTTGTAAAAATGGCTAAAGAGAGTTTGGTAGTTCATGTACGAAAATTACTTTTTTAAAAATACATGAAAAACCATAATATATATATATATATATATCTACAAAGTAGAAGAGAAGAAAATAACATAAGAAGAGCTCATACCTCTACTTGGCTTTAAAAAAAAAATATTGGAGTTTACTTTGCTTTTATAGTGTTCATGATTAACCTTGCAAATTTGGAGATAAATTATCAATGTTTGAGTTTGAGTTTAGGTTAGACTTATTAGAGAAATAGAGTTTCACTCCTTGTTAAGTTTGGATTAAACAAAAATAATTTTGTTTTTAAAAAAATTATAATGATGAGTTTGAGTTTAAGTTGGACTTGTTAGAGAGATAAAGTTTCACTCCTTGTTAAATTTAGACTAAACAAAAATATTTTTATTTAAAAAAATGATAATTTTATTTAAATATTGTGCTGACGTGGAAAATTGTGAGAGTTTCAGAGGTTTCGGTTATATATATATATATATATAAGGATAATTACAATTTACTCACTCTTGGTTTGCCTCAAATTTAACTTACTCACCTCTAGTTTCATTTTTGACACTTTACCTACCCGTGGTTCATTCCGTATATGTTCCGTAACCCACTTTTAATTATTCTATTACTCTAACACGTTTCATCAAAAAATCAAACAAGAAATTAGGTCAAACACTCCTCTACCACACACTTTCTCACGCTTGCTCACCCATTCTAAACCCTTGATTCTACATTGCTACCCACCTGATTTTTAGACCGAGAAATCTACCAGGTTTTGTTTGTGCAAGGACACTGAGGAAGGAGACCCATAGATTCTGGAAGAAGGGTTGAGCAGTGAAGATGCTGGAGCCTACGGTGATTTGTAGTGATCTTTCTATCACCTTTTTATTTTTTGTGTTACCATGTGAAGTATTTGCCAATATGAGGCAAGTTCTGTTTCTGCAGAGTCTATTCATGAAGATCATATTGGAGTTTTTAAAAGTAGTTTTTGTATTAATCATAGGTAAAATGATATGTAAATTTCACATAATATGGAGCAATTATTACATTGCTTGAGTTATGAACCCCACCCTGAATTTGCTTGTACAATACCCTCCACAAATGACAAACTTATAAATATATGCACTAACCTTGTCCATGTGGGACTCTGGCGACGCGTTGCTTGTCAGATTTCATAGGCAATTTAACAGCTTGTTTGAATTTGGAACTATGATACTAAAAGCAATTTAAAATTATTTTGTAACCTTTTTTTTCATTCTAAATTTAGGGACACCTGCTGCACGGTGGGTCTTCTTCCTCGGTGTCCTTACACAAACCAAACCTAGTCGATTTCTCGATCTAAAAATCAGGTGAGTAGCAATGTAGAATCAAGGGTTTAGAATGGGTGAGCAAGTGTGAGAGAGTGTGTGGGAGAGGAGTGTTTGATCTAATTTCTTGTTTGATTTTTTGATGAAAGGTGTTAGAGTAACTGAATAATTAGAGGTGGGTTACGAAGTATAAATAGAATGAGAAATTATTGAGTGTAGCACTTCCTATTACTTATTAAGTAAAATATTAATATGGCATGTTAAAACATAATTCTTAAAAGAATTTAAACTTGGTGTATTAAAAATGTGACGTGATAAAATATAATCAATAAGTCTAGACTCTAAAATCACTCTAAACAATTATTTTGTCCATGACAAATTATAAATAGTAAATGATAAAATAATTATTAAAGGCCATACAAATGACAGCCAATAAAAACCTATTATATATTATTATGTCTATAAAATCAATAAAAAATTTATTGCTTCTAAAAAATACTGAGTACTTCCCATTAAAAATAAAAATAAAATGGTAAAATAAAAACACCGAGTCACAAAACCTAACTACAACGGAACAGAATCAAACCAGAACATAACACCGCTTCCTATCTCCCAAACCAGAGCCTATTCTAGAAAAGTTTCACATAGATGGATCTACAAAGATCTGGTAGAGCGGCCATGGAAATTAAAGAAGAAGAAGAAGAAAAAAGTTGGTGTTTGCTTCCTGATTTGGTGGTATGGATGATCAAAGATAGGTTAGGTTTTGTTGATAATACGCAGATGGCATGTGTTTGCCGCAATTGGTGTCGTGCGTCTACTATCTACCCAAATCAGCCTGTGGCTCCAACGGCTTATATCATGTATCCGCCGGAACCAGACAACGACGATGAACTCAGTTGCCGTGAGTTCATAAGTGTCTCGACTCCGACTCCGACAACAATGACAAACGAAAATTGTGAAAAGTTCACCACCGAATTTGTTGGGGCTGAACTTGTTTTCTCCAAACGCAAGTGGCTTCTCATGAAACGAAAAAACTCCTTTTTCTTGATTCACCTTTTCACAAAGGTTAGAATTAACCTACCCGATGTGGGTTCGCTTGGAGATTTTGTGGGTTCGTTTACCTTTCTTGATCAACAGGAACAACAACCTCATCGTGTGTTTCTTTATACAAATCAGCATCACAAAGTGTGGCTTAGAATAGCCCATATTCCTGGTGATAAAAAATGGACGGAGTATAATTTTGTGGATCATAGGATTAAATCTAAAAGCGCTAAAAGTGTACTAGCTATTGGACAAAAAGTGTTTTGCTTTGATTTCAGAGGAAGATTGATCATCTACGACATGGTCAGAAATATGTGGAAAATGGTGGATCAACCGGAACATTGGCGCATTAGATGCTTTATGGTGGAGCATCAAGGGGAAATCTTCAGATTTTCTTCCAGAGGCGATCGTCTCCAACAATCTCGTCCCAACTTTGATCGCACTTTTAGGTACAATGACGATTCCACAGCGTGGGAGAGGCTAAGCTACAATGATGTCAAGGACATGGACACTAGTTGGTTCTTGTCGAAGTTTCAAGGCTGCTTTTCTGCCAAAGGACAAGGTTTCAATGTTTACTATTTCACCAAACGAACTTTTGATGCTAAGTTGCAATATGCAATGATGATACATACAACTTCACGTCTTTGTGTTTCCCCTTATTATTTCCGTAGATCACCCCGTTGGGCTAGACTACCCGGTTGGGTTAATTTAAATTGAATAGCAGCATGACTATGATTGTTATTGGATCTGTTTATGTTGTTTTGCTTTCCATCCTTAGAACATTCACACCAAATGTATGAAAATGGCTATATTGTCATTTTAGCATCAAAACCACAAAAAAGCTCCAAAGTTTAAAAAAAAAAAATATATATATATATATATATATTAATGTGTTGGTAATTGTGATTGTTGTTTATTGTGTTGGATATATTATTTTATTGTGTTATTTATATTATTTTAATATATTGAATGCTAAAATAAAACCTTTGATATTGGGTGTTAGATAAAGTAGTGTTTTGAGTTGCTAAAAATTATATTTTTTAGCAATTTGTTGTGAATGCTCTTAGACCCTTTTGTTTTTTGGGAAATGCTTAGACCCATTTTATTTCCATAGAGCACCAGATTGGGCTAATTTAAATTGAATAGCATAGCATATGATTGTTATCCCTGAGTTTTTTTTTTTTTTTTTTTTGGGCAAAAACAATAGTAGACTTTATTAAAAATTAAGTTGTACAATGGGAAGAAAAAGGATGGGCATTCTTCTAACCAAACAATGTCCTCTCTTCCTCTTTTGCAGCACTAGCCAAAACTAAGGTAGCACGATTACATATAACTAGTAAGTTTCCCGCGCGATGCACAGATAATGATGTAATGTTTTATGTAAATTTGTTTTTGAAAAATATTATACATATATTATAACATATTTATTATAAAACTTTGTTAGTAATGAGTTCATCATAAAAAATAACAATTATAAATTGCACACATATATCTATTATAATTATTTTGTTCAAGTAATGAGCGATAATTAAAACAACTTGGAGTAATATTGTATAATAAAAGTTGATAAAAGCATATTAATTCATTCTATATTATAGATTTTTATTTTGTGATGTAATAAAAAGCTTCATTACGAAATCTTTTTCTTTTCTTTTTTCTTCAATGCTTTGTTATTGTGGTATGGTGACGCTTGTTATCATTATCAGTTTCTCCATCTTCAATGTTTGAAGTTTAGTCCGTCCATATTTGTTCAATTTTTGAGCTTTTATCATTTTTCCTTTTGTTGCATCATTTGTGTTAATCACGAATGAATTGACACCGAGAGATTCTTAATTGGATCTTACAAAGTTTGGACTTTGTCACTAAGATTTTTCATAGGTATTTGCATTTATATTAAATTTCAATGATGTGACAGTTTTTTGTAAATGTTTTTATTTTTGTTAATTTTGGAATAGTGCAGCAAAAAGAATTAATATAGAATTTTGAATTGTGTATTTTTTTTTCTTCCATGCCTTTTTATCATTTGAAGGTGCATTAAAAATCTTAGCAATTATGTAATTTTTAAAGCCATCCTTTAGATTGAATTCATCCAAATGAAGTAGAAAAATCCATTTTTTAAAATTTTTTTTTTTCAAATCACGTGGGATTCATTCTCCAATATCAATATTTTTACAATAATTTAAATAAATTATACCTCAGTTTATTTTTCAGCAAGATCTCTTGTAAATTTATTTAGGATTTTCTCAGCATCTCAATCAAATATATATCACAAAAAAAATTTTGTTAGTTGCATCAAAAATTCAATTTAAAAATTGTATCTGAAGTAGTTTGCAATTGTATATATATAGTAGTTATAGTGAGATAAATATATTATAAATATTTGGAGAGTATGTAATTAATGTGAGTGCCTCTAACTTTGGAATAGAAAGATTTATTTTTGTTTCACATTTTGCACACCAAAATGATCCTGCTTGTGGTTTAACATTCCTTTCGCAAAGTACGCACAAAATGTAATACCAACTCATTGTTGTATCGATGTTACTTATTATTGCAATACCCTAGCAGTTTACATCTTGCAATGAACTTTGAAATTAATATGTATTATTTTTTTAATATAAATAATATGATGTATTATTATTTTTTAACGTAAATGATGAGTATAATTTGAAATGATTAACAAACCTATTTCGTAGGATCTCATTCAATACATTTTATCTTTACTATTGTCTTCATATTATTTAAAGATAAATCCTCCTATGAAAATTGTTTTGCATGTATTTTTGGTATTTCTTGTATAGGATTATGTTTTTTACCATTCCTATCATTGAATTTTTTTAAAAAAAATATTAAGTTAATGGCATTTTGTGAGATAGTATATGCTATTTATTAGACTTTTTTGTTATTATAAATTTTAGAAATATGCACTTGTCAATTATTTCAGCAGCCTAAGGGATCTCAAAATTTATATATATTTTTGTTGCACTGGTTGATGACAGAGAATTTGTCTGCATAAATTGCATAAAACATTATTAATAGACAAAAGCATATTGAATTGAAATTGGGGGAAAATGGAGACATGATTTCACGAGAATGAAATTTTGTAGAAGTATCATCTATACGTGGGGAAGGAAGAGAAGAGTTTGTAAGAGGGTAAGAGTTTTTACTTTGATTTACATGTTGGAAGGGTCAAACTTGGGTCATAATATGTAAGGTAAGAACTGGGCTTGAGTTTTTCATAAGGTTTGGTCTACTTTTAAAAGGTAGTCTATTTTATAGTGAATAACTTTTGGTCTAATTGTCAAGAACAACCCATATTTTATATAACAGTAAAAAGAAGTTACTATGATCTATTTGGTAACAGTAAAAAAAAAAAGTTACTAAGAGGTAAAAAATGCTAAATTTATATAATAGTAAAAATAAGTTACTATGATCTATTGGGTAACAGTAAAAAAGACTTAATGAAGAAAGGTAAAAAAAAGCTAAATATAATATTAGAGTGCCACGTTGCAGGACCTCATGTACTCTCACATGAGGTCTCCGCTTTTATATATATATATATATTGATGTTAAAATAATTTTAAAATTAAAAACAAAAAACAAAAACAAAACTATCTCTAATTAAAACTCTATCCAAATTCAAGAAATCAACAAGTTCATGTACAATTGCATTCCACTGTCAGTCTGTCACCTTGAAAAATCTAATGCTCTGACAGAATAGTAAAGCCAATCTCATCACCGAAGCTGATGAACTTCCACATACTCCAATCTATAACTGTCAACCCGAGATCGGAGAACCTTGGAGGAGGAAACTTTATTCTTAAACCAATCATGGGGATTGTAAAAACGAGTTGTCAAAACCAATTTCTTCTTTAATCTGTGAAACCCATCCATATCCAAACGAGTTTCAAATAGAAAAAAAGAATTTTGGGACCTTCTTCTCTTGCCAAGCAGTAAAGTTTTTGTACTGCCTCTGGGATCCTAAGCCTTTGGCAATTAAGACTTAAATCTTCATGTCGGAGAAGGGGGCAGAAAATTACCCCCAACAAATGTCTGAAAAACACACAGACCGTCAGTGCAGATAGCTTATTTTTTGTGAATTGATGAGTCCACGAAAGAGGAAGCTGATGATGGACGTTTACACAATCGATGGAGTTTAATCGAGTTATTGAGAGAAGCTTGATTATTGGAACTATGTATGATACATTTCCATGATCTCAGAGAAGATTTGTTTTGGCCCGGCAAATTCTCAATATAATTGAAAATTATCTCCATCTCCATATTTATATTTGAATTTTTGCTAATTGAATTTTTGTTATCCATATTTGGCAACATTTTCACATCAATTACAGTACCCACACCTGTATCATTCTCAACTTCTAGTTGTTGCCCAGTATTCAAAACCAGAGACATATTTGACCTCACAGTTGCTAGAAGAGTCCTAGTTGAAATGCATTCCTTAGGCCTCGTTTGGGAGGAGAGAATGGAATGTAATGAAAATGAATGAAAAGAATCATTTTAGAATATTCTTCCATTCTCTTGTTTGGGAGTTTTAATGGAAGAAATGGAAAGTTCGTTCCATTGTTTGGGAGTTAAGTAGGATGGAATGCAATGGGTAGGAGGGAACACTCATTCCTCTCTATTCCCTTAAAATCTCACATTTTCATTCTCCCCGAAATTGGGAGGAATGGGAGGGAATGAAATAGATTTAATGATTTTTTTACTAAAATTCTCAAAATACCCTTATATATTCAACTTTTTATTTTAAAATAGGGGTCTAATAGTAATATTGTCATAAAATGATTCCATTCCATTCCCTCCATGTTGCTCCCAAATAAGATTACTTACATTCCATTTATTTTCATTCATTTCCATTCATTTATTTTAAGGCCCCGCTTGGGAGTTCATAAGGAAATGGAATGGAATCATTATATGGGAATGAAAAAGAATGGAATGAAATGAAATATATTTAAGTAAGGGAAAGGAATGGAAAAAAATGGAATGGAATGGAATCAAGTAACCTTGATTGGGTGTTTTAAAATAAAGGAATGGAAAGGAATGAAAATGAATGGAATGTAAGTAATCTTGTTTAGGAGCAACATGGAGGGAATGGAATGGAATCATTTTATGACAATATTACTATTAGTCCCCTATTTTAAAATAAATGGTTAAATATATAAGGGTATTTTGGGAGTTTTAGTAAAAAAATCATTAAACTTAATTCCATTCCCTCCCATTCCTCCCAATTTCGAAAGGAATAAAAATTTGAGGTTTTAAGGGAATAAAGAGGAATGAGTGTTCCCTCCTACCCATTCCATTCCCTCCCACTTAAACTCCCAAACAATGGAATTAGCTTTCCATTCCCTCCATTAAAACTCCCAAACAAGGGAAGAGAAAAATATTCTAAAATTATTCTTTTCATTCCTTTCCATTTTATTTCATTCCCCCCTCCCAAGCGAGGTCTAAAACATTCAATCAAGGTTACTTAATTTCATTCTATTTCATTCTTTTCCATTCTTTTCCCTTACTTAAATACATTCCATTCCATTTCATTCTTTTCCATTCCCTTATAATCATTTCATTCCCTTATGAACTCCCAAACAGAGCCTTAGAGATAGGATTAAGCTTATTCAAAATTTGTCCCACTAAGTCATTAGGAGCCACCAAACTATTGACCTCTAGATTCCGCAGTGATTTTGAATTCAAAAGTGAGGAAGAATCTAGGTTTTGAGAGGGACCAGGGACTTTTGAATTAATATGATCCTTCGAAAGTTTTGGATTATCCAACTGTTGTCTAGCTGTCTTCATGTTGGATTCTCCAACCATCAGAGGATGCAGTGGCTGGTGGTGGATGTAAGAGGGTCCAACTACACCTTTTTCCCCTTCAAAGACATGTATGTCCTCGTCATCATAATCAATGAATCAATCTCCTTTTCTTTGATTGGTTTTTGGAGCCATTGCACGTAGCCATGGACCAAATTGAAATTCACCATCCTCTGTAGAAAGACAACCTTTATGCACCTTTTAACATTCTTGATCCTGATGACCAATTATGCCACACTGATAACAAAAAGTAGGCAACTTTTTGTACTTAAAAAAGACCCAACCTTCTTTCACATCTTCGATATAAATAGTTTTTCCTCCCATTAGAGGTTTGGTGATATCAATATCACCCGAATCCGAAGAAGAGGACCCTAAGCAAGACCATTCTTTAGGGCATTAACCAAAAGCGGGACCCCAATCTCATTGGCAATCTAGTACCAACATATTTGTTCATGCTTTTAATGGTAATGTTGAAAACCCGAATCCAAAAATGGAGTATTGCAAAGAAGCATCACCAAGGTAATGCCCAAGGAAAGGAAAAAATTACTTCCGGATTAGAAATAATAAAATAAAATTGAAACAAGGTAAAATCGTATATCAAAATGACTTCTAGCATCACCAAAAGGATCGAAACCACATTCGTAGGCTGACCATTTTTCTAGGTAGGTCGAACTATTGGAAGCAAATGGAAAAGGAACACCGAGTGGGATAAAAGAAACTAGCGGACTGATCACTAAATAGATACAAATAGGTGCAAATTCTAACATCACCACAGCCCATTTGGTTCTCTGGCTCCTTGCTCACGGAGCGACATGCCGGAAAAAAAATTAAGAAGAAAAATCCGCTTTCCTATGCCTATTTCTTAGGGCTTTCAAGAGCGTGACTCTTCTTTTTGAAGAAAGTCTTCCCTTTTTTTGGTTATAGACCTTACCCTTGGGGGGGGAGGTTTTGAGGCACAACGATGGTTTCAACGCCATGCCACCCATACTTTAGTGTAATACCAAACCTATGTTTTTTATTTTGGTAAATGACAGATCTCAAAAGAGACACATAAATGTGGAGAGCAATAAATAAATATAGCTGGAACAGAACGAGAACACATAGAAGAACAAAACATAACCAATAGACTTGGTCCTGTGTGACAACACTGTTGATGAGGTCTTTTAAACGCTCGACCATAGCATAGACCACTAATTATTCCTTGATCTTCTTAAAGACTGACTCCTCCTACTCCTTCTTCTTTAGTACAAAATCGTGGTTGGTCCTTTTGATCACTACTTTTCTTGAGTTTAAGAAAACTCCTTTTTTCTTAAATAGGTTCTTTTTTTTTTTTTTTCATTAATAGTATCCTCTCTAATAATCCTGGTATATAGTCTCGGCAAATGATCTTCTTTTTCTTTCTTTCTGCTTATATTTCCTATGTTATTTGAGATGATTCTCCTATCTTCTTGTTTTATTCCCCGACTTTGTAAGCCTATTCGCCACCATTAAATATTTTATTCTTCCTTCTTCTTCTTTTTTTTTTTTTTTTTTTTCTAATAGTCTAACTGCCATGGTAACCAAGATCCATAATATGAAAACAAAAATGAGAATGGCAGTCCAAAGGAGAATCATAGGTAAGGCAAAGCGCTTTCTTTTAAGAATGCATCTGGTTCCATCTTTCTTTCGTTAGTTAACCCACCTTTTTCTAAAAGGGATTGTAGTACTTCTGGTTTTATTTGACTTGGAATGGCTCTCTCATATTGAGAAATTCTCTCTAATGGCATGTAATCACAGAATCCATTGACAGCTGCATAAATGACTAGAATTTGTTTTTAATTGGAAGTGGTGCATATTGTGGTTGTTTCAGTACTTCTGTTAGCCTTGCACCTCTATTGAGTAATGCCTGAGTCGCAGCATCAAGGTCTGACCCAAATTGAGCAAAGGCGGCAACTTCTTGATATTGTGCCAATTCCAGTTTTGAACTACCGCAGACTTGTTTCATAGCTTTCAACTGAGTGGCAGACCCGACGCGACTGATAGATAAGCCGACGTTAATAGCAGGTCTAATTCCGCGATAAAAGAGTTATGTTTCCAAATAGATTTGTCCATTAGTAATGGAGATTTCATTGGTGGGAATATAGGCCGATATGTTTCCAGCTTGTGTTTCAATGACGGGTAATGCGGTCAAGCTACCTACACCTGTCTGGTCCGATTGTTTAGCAACTCTTTCTAAGAGATAGGAATGTAAATAGAAAGCATCACCTGGGGAAGCCTCACGGCCTAGTGGTTGGCATAACAATAATGACATCTGTCGATATGCCACCGCCTGTTTACTAAGATCATCATAGATTATTAATGCATGCATTCCATTATCGCGAAAATATTCCCCCATGGCACACCCAGAATATGGGGCCAAAAATTGTAAAGGAGTAGCATCCGATGCGGTGGTTGCTACAAGAATGGAATATTCCAAAGCATTTGCTTCTGAAAGAATTTGAACTAATTGTGCCATAGTTGAGCGTTTCTGTCCAACCACTACATAGACACAATACAACGTCTCACTTTCAGAGGTGGTCCTTGAGTTCATTTGCTTTTGGTTTAATATGGTATCGATAGCTATAGCTGTTTTTCCAGTTTGTTGGTCCTCAATTATAAGTTCTCGTTGACCACGGTCTATAGGAACCAGGCTATCTACTGCTTTTAACCCTGTTTGCATAGGCTTGTGTACAGATTTATGTTCAATAATCCCAGGGGCTTTCACTTTGACACGTCTTCCCTCGTGATTGCTTAGGGCCCTTCTTCCATCAATAGGTACTCCTAACGCGTCGACCACACGCCCTAGCATAGCCTTTCCTGCAAGAACATCCATAATATATCCAGTGCGCTTGACAAGATCTCCTTCTTTAATAGCAATATCACTACCAAAGACAACAATCCCTACATTCTCATTCTCAAGATTTAAGGCTATTCCTTTCACACTGTTGGCAAATTCAACCATTTCCCCAGCTTGAATCTCGTTCAATCCATAAACACGTGCAATCCCATCTCTAACTGAAACCACTCGACCGATCTCATCCACTTGAAAATTCGTGTAAAAGTTGCTAATTCTACTTTCTAAAAGTGCTTCAATAAAATCAATCTCCTATTAAAGGACCAAGGACTTCTGTCGAGAACCTCCACCATGTCCTCTTCGCTTACAAAGATAGCCACAAACAAATTGTTTCCAACCTCTTTAATAGTAACACCATGTGGAAAAAAAAATCTTAATACTTTTTGAAATTTCACATGATTTACCATATATATTGTACACTTGATAGATTTTGTATTAATATTGGATAAATTACAAAGTTGGTCTTATTCCTTTACATCATATTTTAATTTGGTCCATAACATTTTAATTGTATAAATTTGGTCTCCAATATTTTTAGTGTTGTGTTAATTTAGTTATTGTCGTTATCTCTTAAATGGAAAAAGTTAATGTGTCAAAAAAAAAAAATTTTTCTACACACATCAATTGCCAACTGTACTCCCACCACATAATTATTAAAAAAAAGGAAAAAAAAAAAAAAAAACCACTTCAAATGTTCACACGTTGGGGAAAATTCTAAAATCTCACTTCTTCTCTCGCTCGTCAGATTTGTCTCCCTCTACCTAACTTTCACTCTCCCTAACTTCTTTCTTTCAATTAGTTTTCCTTTACTTTCTCATGAACCAAACAGGCTAAAAACTTGAAAAGTTGTCTTCTTGCAATGGTTTGGAATGTGTTGAATTCTTCAATTATGAATGAAACATGGCCGAAGTTTTGCTTTGGAACCCATCCTACTAGAAGTTACAGGTACATGCCAAATTCAAGACCAAGACCAAGACTTCTTTCCAATGAGTACGGGTTTGTTTGAATATCACTTATTTTTAAAACTGAAAACTTATTGTTGAAAGTATTGTAGATAAAGGTAAAAATTAGTTGAAATAGTGCAGTGGGACCATGAATAATATCAAAAAGTATAGTGAGATTCATAAATAATAACAAAAATAAACTGAATAATAAAATAATTTTAATTTTTTATTTTTATCAAAGGCTCCCTAATTCTCTTCTGGTTTCAGCTATGATTATTATTATTATTTTTTTCAGTAATCCATAATATAATATTAAACTAAGAATTTACAAGTCTATTACAAAATATGCTGGCTTAATCAAAAGCTAACAAATTCTTCACCACAGATGGTGGGTTACAAAACAGCTATGATTATTTCACTAATGGTTACTAAATATTAAGGCCCTACGCTTTTATCATAATATTATGGGTAAACTATATATTTGGTCCCTAACCTTTACACCATATTTCAATTTAGTCCCTAACCTTTCAATTGTGTCAATTTGATCTCTAACCTTTCAATGTCGTGTCAATTTAGTCCCTAATATTATAACTTAGATGAAAATTGCTAACATGACAAACGGCCAAAATAAAATTTAAGTGTATTATCTCATCAACGTAAGTTAATTTTTTGTTTTGACCATTAGACACATTATAAATTTTCATCCAAAAAATAACGATAGGAACTAAATTGACACAATACTAAAAGGTTAGGGACCAATTGACATAATTGAAAGGTTAGGGATCAAATTGAAATATAGTGTATAGGATAGGGACCAATTACGTAATTTACCCTAATATTATTATAATAATTTTCAAAGGAGGGTTGGACTTCAACTGAACAACAGATCATATTCAGGTCAAAATGTTTTCGCTCAAGACCTTTACTTGGAGGACGATTCTTCATGAAAAGAAAAATATCTGTACCCACAAATTTCCTCTTAGCCCACACAATAATGCCTACCTCAATGGGGCTATTAAAACAGTTAAATCTTACAGTAAGCCTAATTCTATCGTTTATGTTGATTTAGCGGAGGAAATATTTCATTAATTTCCATGGCCATGCCCAAAAGCAGAAAGGACTTTTGACTATAACTAATCTGAGTAATGGATTTTTGGAGAGCACCTCTGTCTACCTCTGTCCTATCCCAATAACTTATGTGTTGAGCTATGGCCTATGGGTGACAAAGGAATTTTGTTGGACTATATCGCTCATAATTTCATTTAGATTTTTTCAACCCGTTTGGTTCGTGAGAAAGAAAAGGAAAAGTAAATAAAAGAAATAATAAGTTAGGGAGAGTGAGCGTGAGGTAGAACAGAGAGAGAGAGAGAGAGAGAGGTGAATTTGACAAGAGATGTAGTTTGAGATTTTAGAATTTTCCCCAAATCTCACGTGTGAACGTTTGAAGTGGTTTTTTTTTTTTTCAAATTCTGAGGTGGCAATATAGCTGGTTGATGTGTACAGAAAATATGTTTTTTTTTATTATTCAGTATGACACATTTTCTAAGGAAAATGAAAAAAATTAAATTGACACGATACTAAAAATGTTAGGGACCAAATTGATACAATTAAAATATTAGAGACAAAATTAAAATATAATGTAAAAGATATAAACCAACTTTGTAATTTACCCATTATTATTTGGTATCAATCGTAATAAATATAAATATATATATATATATATATATATTTGGTATGCATTTGGATAGTGCTGAAAAGCACTATCCGCGCATCTGTGTTTTTTTTTTTAGATTTTTTTTTTTTAGCGTTTCAGGAGCTGTTGTGGCTACTGTTCATGCACTGTTCATGAACAGTAGCAGCAAATGTTTACTTTTCAACTGTGAATAGTGCACCGTGCACTATTTACGAAACCACAAATATCACTTTTCAGCAACTTTTTCATTAAAAATGGGTCTCACGGTATTATTCACACATTTAAAAATTATTTTGCTACAGTATTTTCAGTTTTAGCAAAATAAGCTCTGCCCAAATTGACCCTTAGTATCAATCGTTAAAAAAAAAAAAAAAAAACTTTATTAGTGTGTGGGCTAAAAACTTATTTAGAAGGTGTGGACATTAATGGAGAAGTGTGGAGCTTCAAATGTTGGCTGAATTAAAAGACTGGGCTTAGGCTAAGTATATATGTGCAGGGATTGGGTCTGAGTAATATAGACCGGGGCTTGAACCAAAAGGCTGAACCCATGGTTGAGCCTCATATCACTCTCGGTCTAGGCCTAAAGTTTAGAGGGCTGGCTGAATTGGGTTGCAACACCTAATAGGCTCAGCCCATGCTAGGAAGTAATGGGCGGAATTGGGTCACATCCAGCCTAACACGCATATCTATTTGGTATCAATAAACTCTCAGTGTGCGTTTGGAGATTGTTGAAAAGAAATTAACCTTTTTACTTTGTCTCCTTCTTTTTTTTTTTGTATAAATAATCTAGTTTTAAGCCTTTTTTTTTTAATTTATAAATAAAATAACTTTTAACCTTTTGTAACCTATTTAACATAAAAGTTACTGATTTTTCAAAAAATATAAAAACAAAAAAGTTACCAAAAAGCGAAAACTATATCTTTTGATATATACTATACAAATAAATTACTGGAATAAGAAATTCCTAAACATTTTATGAGGCAAGTTTGGATTAGTATTTTAGAAAAAGTGTATTTGCTTATGCACTAAGCAAAAAGTTTATAAATGATGGGATTTACATTCCTATTATTTAAAGTCTCACCATTCATAAATTCCTTGTTTGGCTAATTCTGTATAATATGTTCTTAGAATTTTCTATTGCACTCAGTAATACTTGCTCAAAAAAATACAGAAAACGGAAGAAAGATCAAACACAGTAATAGTATAAATGAAGATGCTCCATTCAATATTAATTATAAAGAAATAACATAATATCCATAAAGGAAACTATAAAGTATACGTGGTTGTTTATACTTGATAAGAAGTGCTGAAAAAAATAAGAGGCTAGTAGGGATGGCCATACCCATTGGGTAATGGATATCTAACCGATCTGATCCAAATATTCTAGATAATACCTAGTTCTTAATGGGTAAAAGGTAATTGGGTAAGGTTTGGATATTACCCAAAATTTTTGGGTACGGCTTGGGTATTACCCATTTAACTAATTCAATCTAACCCAAACCCAACTTAACCAAATTATTATGGGTAAACCCTAATCCACCCAATAATTAAAACTACCAAATTGCCCCTAAAACTTGAAAACGACCAAAGTACTCCTAAAATCCTCTAAAATTGCCGAAATGTACTCTAAACCTGAAAAATGACCGAAATACCCCTGAAACTTAAAAATTACCAAAATACCCCATAAAACTAAAAAATGACCAAAATACATTCGAAAACTAAAAATTACCAAAATATCCCCTAAACCTGAAAAATTACTAAAGTACCTCTGAAACCTAAAAAATAACCGAAATACTCCTGAAACCTTAAAAAATGACCGGAATACCGTCGAAACGTATAAAATAACTGAAATACCCCTGAAACCTAAAAAATATCAAAATACCCCCAAAACCTATAAAACAAAAATGTCCTAAAACCTGTAAGATGATAAAAATACATCCTAAACCTAAAAATGACTAAAATAGCCTCGCAACCTAAAAAATGACCCCGAAACCTTAAAATTACCAAAATATCTTCGAAACCTAGAAAATTAGCAAAATAGCCCAAAATTTAAAAATTACTGAAATATCCCTTAAACCTAAAAAATGACAAAAATACCCCATAACCTAAGTAAATGACTGAAATACCCTTAGAATCTAAAAAATTACCAAAATAACCTCCAAACCTAAAAAATTACCGAAATTCTCTCAAAACCTACAAAATGACCAAAATATTCTTAGAAACTTTAATTTGACAAAAATACCCTTGAAACACCCAAAATACCCCAAGCCTCTATTTTGGTAATTTAAGAGGTTTCAAGTGTATTTTGGTCATCTTAGAGGTTTAGGAGTATTGGGTCACTTTAAAGGTTTCAAGGGTATTTTGGTCATTTTAGAGGTTTAGGGCTATTTTGGTCATTTTATAGGTTTCAGAGTATTTTTGGTAAATTTAGAGGTTTGTGGTTATTTTTTATCATTAAAAAGGTTTTGGTATTTTGGTCATTTTAGGTTTTGGGTGTATTTTTATCATCATATAGGTTTTAGGGGCATTTTTTTTTTCATTTTATAGGTTTCAGGGGGTATTTTGGTCATTTTATATGTTTTGGGGGGGTATTTCAGTAATTTTTTTAGGTTTCGGGGATATTTAAGTCACTTTTTAACTTTAGGGGGGTATTTTGGTAATTTAAAGTTTCAAGGGTATTTTGGAATTTTTTTAGGTTTATGGGTAGTTTGGTCATTTTTTAGGTTTCATGAGTATTTTGCTAATTTTAGAGATTTTGGGATATTTTGGTCATTTTAGTAGTTTTTGAGCATAATTGGTGATTTTAGAGATATCAAGGGTATTTTGGTTATTTTAGAGATGTCATGAGTATTTTGCTCATTTTAGAGATTTTGAAGATATTTTGGTCATTTTAGTGGCTTTTAAGCATATTTGGTGATTTTATAGAAATTGGGTTTGGGTAGGGTATGGATATCCGCGAGTAAACAAACCGGATAACAACTAAGTCTGGGAACTATCTGGATAAGGTCATCGGGGGTATCCATGGATAAATTAATTAGGTTGGATATGAGTATACCCTAACCATACCCTACCCATGACCAAAATACTTGCTCAAAAAATTCTTAGAATTTACTATTTCACTCAATAATACTTGCTCAAAAAAATACAGAAAATGGAAGAAAGATCAAACACAGTAATAGTATAAATGAAGATGCTCCATTCAATATTAATTATAAAGAAATAACATAATATCCATAAAGGAAACTATAAAGTATACGTGGATGTTTATACTTGATAAAGAAGTGATAAAAAAAAATAAGAGGCTAGCACTAAAACCAAAAGATTAAATATTTGTCATCATATCACTAATCTTCAATATGTAATATTGAGAATCCATGGCAGTGCAAACTCTTCTTTCCAACTTTCTGAAAAAGGCCTTCCATCGCCGAAGTTCCCATGATATATATAGTCTTCTTCACATTAATTTTGATCTGCATAAAAAATGTATTCGATCTTTATTAAAATGTGAGACATAAATGACTTTTGTATCAAATAAATAAAGGATTTTACTAATGTGTGCCCTAAGGACACACAATAGTAAACCAATTTTGGAAAAAGTTTATCAAAAATTGAAAAAGTTTTGACAACTTTTTCAATTTTCAATAAAACTTTTCCAAAGATAAATTTATTAGGGCACACATTAACCGAACTCATAAATAAATATAGAAACAAAAGAAGAAGGTGAGAGACAACATAATAAATCAACTTCCCTTTAGTATGTATCACCATCCAGGAAATTAAACAAAGGTGGCCAAAAAAATTTCATTAATAATAAATCAACTTCCCTTTAGTATGTATCACCATCCAGGAAATTAAACAAAGGTGGCCAAAAAAATTTCATTAATAAGAAATGATAGGATGGCACGACTAACATGGATGATTACATAACAAGGCAGCTAATAGAATACCAGTCTCGTTACACTCACCAATGATTCTTGAACCCACGACCTTAGGTGCCAAGTGAGCTAGAGCTCAATGGCCAAGAGATATTTTTAAAAAGGAAAATGCTAATGAGTGCCTTTAGGGCACTGGTTAATAATCTATTTAAAGAAAATTTTTATGGAAAATGAAAAAAAAAAGTAATTAATATTTTGACAGTTTTTTTCATTTTCCATAAAAGTGGTATAAAAAATTTCCTAAAATGGATTATTAATCAGTACCCTAAGGGCACTCGTTAGCATTTCCCTCTCAAAAATTCAAAACTCCAAGATGAAGAATAATTGAAAATTGTTTAGCTTTAGAAAGTTTAAAAATCAGTAGTCCAAAGATATATAATTCACACCACTATTAGCAATCATATTCAAATCATAGCTCATAACTCCTTAATTCAGAAACAAACCTGTTAGAATTGGTGTGCACCAACTCTAACGAATGCACAGCTACAAGGACAATCTTCTTCAGAGCACTCCTTAAATGTTTCCCACTCTGGAGGAATAACATTATCAATCCAAATGCAGTCTATATTTGTATTTAGAGAACCAGCCAAGAGTGACCCTCGTCTTCCAATGTCAAATGAGGGATTGAATCTATAACCATTTCGGTTACCGACTGCATATGCAAAATGTTCTCCTGCGTCAAACACTCTTTTCCAAAATATATTCCCCATCCCTTTGTGTCAGCTCAAACCATTTTATACCCACTTCATCCATATCTTCCTCCAGCAAAATAATGACGTATACAGCTGCTACGTCCACAACCAAAGAAGCGAAATACAACTTCAGTTCATCTGGATCAAAATGATCAGGCAATAATGCAATTGAAGAAACATATTCTCCCAGTCTATCTAAATGAAAAATGTGAACTTGACCGCTAGTGTCTAGACACAACAGCTTTCCCTCATGTAATACCAAACCACAAACACGTATATTAGTTGCCATATCCGCAGGTACAACATATCTCCTCCACCCCCGTTCTTCAGTGTGTAAGAGCACTTCCATCTCATCTTCGCTATGTTCAGCAAATATAGTTATATTGCCATATTCCAATGGGGAGCTGGAAAAAACTCCAATATGATCAGCAAGCTCCCATGAAACATCATGGAGACTATGATTTCTGCGGTTTACCACATCATAGTAGGTGATGTGTTGTCTATAAGAAAATAGCAGCCATCCATCAATAGAATACTCTCTTAATTCAGCTTGATCTAATTCCACCATGGTATGACAATGTCCATATGATCCCCTTGGTTTTGGATGTTGCAAACACGGAGAAAATTTGATCTGGGGTTGTGCACTATGAGGTAAGTGCCTGGAGTATTGACCGGCGTTATAAACATATTTGTGTTAAAAAAAACCTGTAACATCATAATTTAGTCTTATCAAAATAACATACAGCATCTAATATATCAACCCAAATGCCAAACAATTGCAAAGCTACCCAAATACCTGAATATGATGCTGAAAATCATTTGGATGCAGAAATTTTTTAGGATGCTCATCTTGCAACTTATGGATTATAGACAAATCTGCAACCAGTTCCTCAATGGAAATTTTGGGTCCCTATCAATTAAGAAACCATTTTCCAGTTAAGATTGTTAGATGATCATAAATACCAGTATCACCAACATCAATAATAGAGTAACGTATCAGCTAATAGACCCCAATGACCAGAACTAATAAAAGAAGGGAATAATAAAAAGGGTAAAACTCTATTCCTTAAGTTCCTCTCTTAAATTCATCCATTTGTCCAATTATAAAAATCAACAAACGGCCTTAAAGCTTTAAAAGACTAAATTTTATAGGAAAATTTTTAAGAGAAAGAAAGTTGTACAGAGAGAGAGAGAAAGGCTGGTTAAGCCATAAAGAGAAGGAGCAGTTTCTGAAGGAGAACACGACCAAAACAATATTATTAAAATAAAGTCCAATTGTAGCTTTTACTGAAGCTTTTCTGAGATTTTAGTCTTGGAGTAATTTGATTGAAGAAGATGTCTGGTTTCCCACATTGTAGATGGGATTATTAACGCTGCATCTGTTGATTTTTATAATTGGACAGGTAGTTGAAATTTAAGAGGGAATCTCCATTAAAACTCTATTATATTTCCTTTCACTTAAACTCTCAAGTAAGGGAATGAATTTTCTATTCTTTCCATTAAAACTCTCAAATAAAGGAAGGAAAGTATATTTTAAAATTATTTTTTTCATTCTTTTTCATTCCATTCCCTCCTCCCAAACCGTAAAAAACCAGTAATTAAGGTAGTATCTAAGCTTTGCCTTAATAAAAATTAAGAATTTTCCCTTCCTGACCAGAGTCTAGTGTGTGGTGTTTCCCTTGAGCACATCTATATTGGATTATTCAGAATGGACCAACATATACTAATGCATATCACAACATAATTTGTCCTAATATTGAATTAAAGTAATTTTTTTTCATAAATAGATCCTATACAGTATATATGTAAGTTTGTCAAATTTCAAAAAAATAAAACAGAGGAATATACAAATGAAACAAAAACAGATGAATATCAAATATGTAAGCCTAACCTTAGTAATCTTTGACAAAGCATTTTTTTCTTCCTCTTCTTCTTTCTTGTTCATCTTTTCTTTGTTCTTCTCTTTGTTTTTTAAACTTTTGGTTTTTTTTTTCTTCTTGTGCCACAAGAAACTTGATTGAGTTTATCAAACAAGGCAAGGATATATAGTCAATTTGATTCCCTACATGAGACTACATCTGACTGCTAGTGAGAAAACATGAGCATGGCCAAATTTGGCTCAACTCAGCTTGGGGACCAAAATACCATGACCTAAAATGGCATTTACTTCTTTTTGAAGTTTCATGATTTTAATCGCATGCTTAGGTTCACAGATGATGTACAAGTCTGTAGATATGAAGCCACAACTACTCAGCTATTCAACTTGTTTTATCTAGTGTAGGAGTACCCATAAACTAAATAATCTCAGTTTTACACCAAAATTCGGTCCCATATTGACTTGGGATCCAAACTCAAATGCTTTTTTTATTGGTAAGTCACTTATGCACTTGGTGTGTCTTGAATCAATACCTCATCCTCCACCTTGCTATTACAATGGAAGTTGGTGCCATTTTGAACGTGAGCTCATAGGGTGTATTAACTACTCTTCATCTGAAACTGATTTGGCATTAACCTTTTTTGGAAATGATACAAGGGAATATGTCTCAAGAAAGGAATGCTTCTAGATCAAGATATATAATGATTATTTGTCGTGCTAAATGAGAATGCTGAAGGGTCCAATGCATGTACTTCGGTGACACAAATCTTATACTGTGGGTTTTCGTGTGCTTTGTTGTATATATGGGGGAACCTATCTCTTATTTGTCAAATTATCAAATATTTTGAATTGTGATTAGAGTCTGTAAGATGTGGCTGTGTTTATCTTTGCTTGGTGGTAGGTTGAGCTTTCTAAACTTAGTCAATGTGTTTTAATACCTGGTCTCTTTGGCTAGGTTTTGAGTGAGTCTTTTTTGCAAAGAGTCATTATTAGTTGGAAAAGCATTTTGATTAGGAAAATATGAGAAATTGTAATGTTAGAACCTATTTTAGAAGAATGAGTATGGGAAGTTTGAATTCAAAACAAAATACTGTGCTTGCACTAAGAGCAGAAATTTCATTTTTATTGTTCTTTTTATTTGTTAGAATTTTTTTGCTCCTTACTAAACTTGCATTAGTATTACAGATTTGGAGTTTTTCAACATTTCATTGTGATATGTCTAGATATGTTTTGCAGAGGAGAAATAATGAGATTTAAAGAGATTCTCAAAGGCATGGTTACTGACAACATTGGACCTGTAGGAGTTTTAAAAACTGAATCAAGGATACAACTATTTGAATTATGATTTTTTTTTTGGGGGTGAGGGGGAATTTTTAATTTATTTATTATTGTTGATACCATTTACTTTGATTAGTTTGTAGTATTAACCTTGCATCGTGGTCATGTTATTTTGCTGTAAATAGATATTCCATATGAAAGTATCCATGCCAATTAATAGTTGTAATTTGTAAACAATATTATACAGTATTACTATCACATTTCTGTAAAAAAAAAAAATGTATCTGTGCCAAATTTACTTATGCACCTAATTGTATATCCATGAACTTGCATCTTATTTGCATACGACTCTAATAATGCAATAATAATTTATTATCTAATTAAGGACTACATATTGTCGTCATTTACAACTTTTTACTATAAGGTAATTAATTTGAATGGCTTGGAAACAATCTGCCATCTAAAATGATAAAATAATAGCTAATCTAGCTCTAAAAAAATAGCCATAGTGACATTCTAAACTAGCTATTTTTTTAGAGCTAGATTAGCAATCATTTATTCTTTGTACACTGTGTAAATGATATAACAATATGTGCATAATGCGCTGGTATAAAGCTAGTTTAATTAAATTTGAAGCCATGCATTCAATCCTCTGGAGATTTGAATCCGCTGCAAACTCAATAGCTCTATATAAAGTCTGGGCATAGCTTTCTTCTAAGTCAGTTCTGGGTTCAAAGTGGTCACATGTCACCCCAATGCAGAAACCTTCATAAAAAAAATGGGGTGCGAGTGTGACTATAAGGACTGGGAACCAGTGAGAGAGTAAGAGGAAACTAGGGGTAAAGTAAGGATGACATGTCAGGAATATCAGGGTCCACCGTGGTTTTTCCTAATATGAAATGCTATATTACCCATTGATGGAACATGAAACCAAAACCCAAACAATAGGTGCAGTGGTGCCCTGAACCTTCTCTGTGTTTCTCAATAGACCTCCATAGCCACTGCATACACAGAGAGATAAAAGTGGGGAATGCCCAAAAAGGAGCTTCAAAAGGGAAATCCTAAGTTCCTAACATGCCCAAAAAGGATTTGTAGCATTTGTGCTGTTTTTTCTTATTAATTTACACTTTTGAGCTTGATAACTTTTCACCTTTTTTAAATTATCAAAAAAAAAAACTTTTCACCTTTTTTAATTTTTTTCCCCACTCAATTCATTGAAATGGCTTTTGGGTCTGTGTGATAAGGCTTCCTTTTTTTTTTTTTGAGAAACCAAACTATTTCATTAACTCAATAAGGGAAGATTAAGGTACAAGAAAATCAGAAACAATCAAACGAGATAAATCCTCTTGATTGCAAAATATGAGTTTTTTTTCCCTTGTTTTCTATAGTTTTATTGGCTGCAGCATCATAATTTTTAAAATTTTTGTGTTTGTTTGTTTTGTTTTTTTTATATTGGAAATTTTTAGCGATTGTCCAAAAATATGTAAACTTAGCAAGATGTGGTTTGCAGTTTGCATTTTGGTATGGGATTGTGATTTCAAAATCTGTTGGAGTCTTCAGCATGTTTTAGTTAATAAAATGTTTTAAAAATATATTACCTTGTATTAATTTGTCCTTACCTTCACTACCTCACGAGTCATGAGTAATAAAGTAAGAAGGAGCACTTCAACATTTCCTAGTTGCAATACACATTTGCACGATATATATTGCTGGTGAAATACTAAAAGGTAGTTGTTTTTGTTGTTTCCATAGGGAGTTTTTCTCTCTCTCTCTCTCTCACACACACATATATATAGTGGAAAGGGAAAACAATGAACCTACAGGAAAGAAGAAACGAAAAAGAGAAAAGCAAAATGATTATTGGTTTACATCTAAAAGAATCTTTGCTTCTCTATATTGGTTTTTCTTTTCTTTATTATTATTATTATTATAATTACTACTACTACTATTAGTAGAAGTAATAAAAATGGACAAGTCAATTAAGCAAGTAACAGAGAGTATGACTTCAGATAAAATAAAATGAAGGAAAGAATACATATGTCCAACTAACTAATTTGTTGAGGGTCCATAGCTGACCCCAAAAAATTTGGGACCTGTGCTTTGTTGTTGTTGGATCAATCAAAGCAATCGGAGAAAGAAAAATAGAAATAATTCAGGAAAGAAACACTCTGACCGGAAAATGTGAGCAGCCCAACAGAGTGGATGGAGTTGAATTTGATGACCAATACGGTGCTTTCATAGATTTTTAGGATTAGATGATAAATGCTATGCCTTAATCTTTTCAAAATGAATCATAATTAAGGAAAAATTTTCTTAAAGGATTCTTGCTGCCTAGAACTATATGATTTTGCAATTTCCCCATTCATCTGATCTATGTGAATTCAACTTCTCATATCTAGTAGCAAGAAAAGGATTTTTTTTTGGGTATAAAAGCAGTAATGAAAAAGATCACAACTATAGAAAGAGAGAGGATCAATGTTCTAGATGTACAAGGTACTCACAGAAAGGTAACAGAAGAACTTAGACCACCGACAATGAAAATTGTTGAACAAAAAAATACCAGAATCTTCCTAAATCAGATATTAGGGTTATCTACATTATCCGATTCCACTGTAAGCTATACCATGATGGTGGCATTTGCAAGCTATAGTTCATTGCTGAAATTTGATTAAAACAATCAGTTACTGAAGTTAACATTGACAACCGGTTTTATTTTGAGGATAATTCCAACTGTATTTTGCTACTGTTAATTGATGGTTAAGGTTCATTTCTTTGTTTTCTTGTTAGAAACTTCATGAACTGCAGAATGGATTGCGGAATACCACCAAAGTAGACCAGGGTTGATGTTTCTGCAACAAAAAATTGATGACTTTATGACTGCTCTTGAGGCACAGCTAGAACAGGTATTCTCCTCTGTTTTTTTTTAGGGTTCTTTGTGTCCATCATACATGAAGTAGTCTTTTATCAATAAAGTTATTATTACCTACAAAAAAAAAAGGTATTCTGCTCCGCTGTATCTCTGTCAGTGATTCTTAATTTGATATTCAACCATAATGTCTTATAATTATGTTATCTCTATCCAGTGGCGACTTCAGGAATTTTGTCCAGAGTGTTCCTATTCCACTTTGAAAAAATTTCAAGTTATTTCGGTCTATTTCGGGTGTTTTTGGACGTTTTAGTAAATACTGGCCGAAATTCAAGATTTGCTTAGTATGAAGTTTGTGCTTAAAAAAAAAAAAAAAATTCTTAAAATCAAAACAAATTTGCATTCTGTATACCGAAAAACCTTAAAAGGAAAATAAATAAAAAGAAATTAAATGAACAAAGGTACCTAAACAATAAACTATAAATTCATTTGAAATATTAATAAAATTATTAATTATTGTTGTTTAGTTGTTGCATAAATTTGTTTGTCTTTTATAAACTATAATTTTTTGTATTGTTGTTTCATTAATTATTAAATTATTAATTGTTGTTTAGCCTAATATAATTTAATTTGTTTGTCTTTTATAATGTATTAGTTAATTAAATTATTAATTATTGGTGTTTAGTTGTTTTATTAATTTTTTTTACTAACTACTAGCAGTCTAAAAAAAATCTATATACCACCGCACATTCTTGGTGCGATGGTCACTCCACAAGTATAAATGCTTGTGGGGTGTGAAGGGTAAGGGTCGGGGTTCAAGTCTCTACAATGAAGTTTTACACACATATACACTTAGATTTGGTTAAAGTTGAATTCTATCTTGTAAAAAAAAAATTCTATATAAATTAATATATCTAATTACATTTAAAAATTTTACCTCTTTTATTCAAATTATTTTAAGCTAATTTCACAACTCAATAAAAAAAATTAAAAAGCATAATAGCCTTCTACATAGAAGTGGTCAAAAAGAAAAAGAATAGGATACTATAAACGATTTTCTAAGAAATTAAAACAAAAATAAAAAAAAATAAAAAAAAAAAAAAAAAAAAAGTAAAAGACTGGCAGACAAACCGACGTGCAACGTGGTTTATCTGCCAATTAGTAACTTTTGTAAATAAAAAAATAAAAAGAAGAAGCATTTAATAAGAAGTAGAAAGTGGGTAGGTGTGAATCAGTAGTAGTCATTTGAGTCTTGACCTCTTTTTTCTTTTTCTGCTAACATTTTGTTTAGAAACCCAGATCAGAAATGCCAAAAGAAAGAGAGTGACAATGAGGAAAAGAAGAAAACTGAAGAAGCTACTATAGGATGGCAGCGAGCTCATTTGATGAGGCTCATCAACGACAATACCTTACGTGTATTCGTATTGGGTTTTTTTTTTTTTTTTTTTTGGGCTTGCTCTGTTGCAATTTTTTTTTTTCAGATTCTGTGTTACAAATTTTTTTTTTTTTTTAAGATTTTAGTTCAAAATTTGTTTGGCATAAAAATTTTGAGGGTGTTCCTGATATTGCTTGAGGGTGTTCTTATTTTTTTTTTTTCAAAGGTAAATAAATAAATAAAACTTAATTATTATATATAAATTTTTTTTTTCAAGCCAGGGTGAACACCCTGGGCTCTGTGTGGCGTCGCCACAGACTCTACCATCATTATAACGTTTGCTCCAAAAGAACAGTTTCCTAATTGCACTTGTACAAAATATTCAGTGGCAAAAAACTTCACAAAGTTATGTTCACATACACATGAATATATGTGCCTGAACAAAGTACAATTTTCATAGTTGTTTGATTATAAAAACATTCAGATGGCTGATATACTGAGCTCTTTTATTACATTTGTGCAAAATTTCCTTTGCAGGGGAATGCTTGTTGGTTAAATATATGCCACATATTGCAGTATCTAACCTTCTTATGCAAGACTAGCATTTGAATTTGTTAAAGGGAAATGTACACTTGCATCCATCGCCATGTATCAGGTTGATGTTGATCATGTGCTGGTAACATTAGGGATTCACGCGTTTTCATGAAAAATTATCTACTCGTCCCATATTGAGAAGGTGTCTATTGAATTGGTATCTTGCACAATAAAAATAAGTTTGTGGTCTTTTTCTTTTTTTCTAGTATTATCTATATGAGGCTCACTCATACTTTAGTCCTAGTGTCCATTTATACTTATGACAAAAAAAAAAAAAAAGATTTTAAAAAGTTGTACGTGAACAAGATAAGCTAAAAGTTAAATGAAAAGGGTCTTGGCAAACAGACATTAGCTCATCTTGTTTAGGTACGTACAGGAAAAGAAAGCAAGAGAAGCACAAGCCGCTGAAGGGGATTGGACAGTTGTTGTACTTCAGAAGGAAGGAAAATGATAGATCTTGAAAGTGTAACCACTGTGGGCTCATTAGCCAAGGCTGTTGCGAAAGATAAGTTGGCCAAGAAGTAGCATAGAGAAGTTTGGCTAGATTTCTACAGCTTTCACAGAAGAGAAGCCCAGAGAGACGGTATGATGTATCTTATTTAGAAAATTTATTTCTTTTTCTTTTCCTTATAAAATTATTTGGGAGTATGTTTAAAATGCAGCTATAGACCAAATGGACCTATAGCCAAGTTTTTGGGAACTACAGCCGCTAAGTAGTTTTTTAGTAGTGCAAATATAATAAATAACTTTAAATTAGATGTTTACTACCCCAAGTTTCTGATGCTAAAGGAACATTCTTCTCTTTATTATGTATGATTATGTTGCTTCAGCTAAATCTTTTCCTTTTTTTATTTTTGTAATTAATTTTTCATTTTTAATTATGATGATTTTTATTAGCAATTATGTATAAAAATGACATAGTTAGAGCTCGTAGGGTTAGTTATAAAGTTTCTGAAGGTGCATGAGGTGAATGTCATGTTGTCCTTGGTAAAAGAAGTCGAAGGATAAAAGCTGAGTTTGGATTGCACGATTGAGTCTGCATTTGGCGTTTGGCCTTTTTTCCTTGGGTCCCGTGCACTGTTCACGGGACCGCAAGTACGGAAAATGCAAATTTTGCTTTAAAACTGAGTTCGACGGTATTATTCACACATTTAAAAATTATTTTGCTACAATGTTTTTAACAATAAACGGTATCCAAACAGACTCAAAGTTTCATTGTTCATAACAGCCACACACATTCAAAAACTGCATACCGTGTTTCACTTGTCTTTAGGCCTCCAGGTATACTTGCAATGTAGTTTGTCTCTGTTGTACACTAGAGGAATAATCCAAGTCAAACATTTTACATTAAGGTCTTTAGGCCTCCGAGTGTACGTGTTTGCAATATAGTTCATCTCGTTGTTCGTAACAGCCACACACATTTTACCCTTATTCTAGCATTTTACCCTTATTTTTTTAAAAATTTAGCAATATGCCCATGTTTTGAAACTATATAGGTATATGCCCTTGTTTCGATACTCGATTCCCTTAAAATCAAGTTTCAATGAAATACTCGATTTGTAGAAAATCGAGTTATGCCCGATCAAACTTAAAAAAATAAAAATAAAAATATTTGCATGGAACTCAAGTTAAAAATGCCACTATAGGATAATAAAAACGTAGCTATAGGTTATGCCTGATCAAACTTAAAAAAAAAAAAAAAAAAAAATTGCATGGAACTCGAGTTCCATTAAAAACACCACTATAGGACAATAAAAATGTAGCTATAGGTTATGCCCGATCAAACTTTAAAAAAAAAAAAAATTGCATGGAACTTGAGTTCCATAAAAAACGCCACTATAGGACAATAAAAACATAGCTATAGGTTATGCCCGATCAAACTTTAAAAAAAAATTTCAATTTTTTTTTTTTTTTTTTAAAGTTTGATCGGGCATAACTCGATTTTCTACAAATCCAGTATTTCATTGAAACTCGATTTTAAGGTAATCGAGTATCGAAACAGGGGCACGCCTCTATATAGTTTGGAAATATGAGCATATTGCCAAATATTTTGCTCAATAGGGGCAAAAGGCTAGAATCCCCGGCGCATGAGGTGAATGTCATGTTGTCCTTGGTAAAAGAAGTCAAAGGATAAAAGCTGAGTTTGGATTACACATTTGCATTTGCGTTTGGAGTTTTTTCCATAGGTTCTGTGCACTGTTCACGGGACCCGCAAGTACGGAAAACGCAAATTTTGCTTTAAAACTGGGTTTAACGGTATTATTCACACATTTAAAAATTATTTTGTTACAGTTTTTTCAGCAATAAATGGTATCTAAACAGACCTAGAGTTTCATTGTTCATAACAGCCACACACATTCAAAAACTGCATACCGTGTTTCACTTGTCTTTAGGCCTCCAGGTATACTTGCAATGTAGTTTGTCTCTGTTGTACACTATAGGGATAATCCAAGTCAAACATTTTACATTAAGGTCTTTAGGCCTCCGAGTGTACGTGCTTGCAATATAGTTCATCTCGTTGTTCGTAAAAGCCACACACGTTAAGGTGTTGAAACTATAATTGTAATTAAAGGTGTTGTTTGAAATTTAGTTCAGTGAATTCAGTAGATATGGACTCAGTACAAACACGTCTCTTAGTGCATCATTATCATGGCATATGGTTCCTAATATGAATATGAGATGTATATTCAACACATTATCGGCCTGTCCTGGCCTGATGATAATGTGTAATAAGCATGTAGCTGATTCCATGTCTAATTGGTTGATTAATGTAATATGAGAAAATATAGTATAATCCACATAACGTGCTACATATTTTTGCGTGTATGCGTGCATACAATATAGAATATATGAATGTGTTTAAAATAGGTTCTTTGTTTCCTTTTATCCTAGGAAAAATAATTATGGCATATGCAGTTGACACTCATCGATTAATTTTTCCTTTCCTTATTTTTCTGAGAGAGTAAGGGTCCTAATGGATGATTCTTGGATAGGTTATATATATAAAATTTATTGATTGGGTGGTTCAACTGATACATGGCATATATTCTTCATTTCCTTTCAGCGATCATGATGTTACGAAACAAGTTTGAGCGAATAAAAGCGAATACAACAATTGAGAGCAGCTGCTAGGAAGTTTCAACCTTACTGAACAAGGCATGGTACTAAGAAGTAGGAAAGGCCAGCAGCTGAAGCATCAGAAGAGGTATCCTAAAAGTAAACAAGTTTGTAGTCCTTTTACGTTGGTTAATTAATTAATAGAGAAATGAGCAATTAACAATGCAGATATTTTTGGACCAGATTTGCAATGTGAGTTAACCTAGCTAGTTCATAAGTTGTATTAACAGACATAATCAAAAGCATGATATCTACTCACATGTGATGTCATTATAAAGATCAAGATGTAACATTTATCAAAGTTAACTAGCTGCAAAATGGATTTGATTCTAGTGAAGAAAATTGCCTTTCTATAAACAAAACTTTCAATCACAATGCTTACAACTAATTAAACGTTCCATCTCTGCAAAATCCCAATGACAAAAACATAAAGCATTAAAATGATACTAAAATCCTATCCAAGAAAAGTAGTTACTTCTACTTCCAGTTCCAATGCCAAGAAGATTTGCATGAACTGTGGATTTGCAAGCTCAATTCCTTGCAGCAGGGACATAGATGAAAATTCTGAGTAGGCTGCACCACTTCTTGGTCTACTCTCTCTTTCTAGACTTTTGAGATTTGACCCGAAGTAGTGTTCTCCAAACCTTTGGTACACGAAATTTGCCTCTCAAACCAGCTTGGCCAAGAATCCTATAGCCCTTGCCATATCTAGCTCCTAAATCACTCTGCTCAGGTTGATTTAGAACAGATGCCATGGCTTTCTTAGACTTTCAAGCACGCTTGAAATCATCTTGTAAGACAAAAAGACATTGGTAGAAATTATGGGCCTCGGAGTCGGAATCGCATGAAATTTGGCAGGTTGAAGCGAAATAGTCTTTTGAGTAATAGTTATCGTTTTGCTATGAGGTATCCTTGAAAATGGAGAATTCCTTCATTTAAGCCCCGAAAACTGCAATTTTTCCGTTTATAGTAATTTTTGTTTCCTTAATAATTTTTTGCTCAAAATTCAGAATAAGGTCTCGCTTCTTTTAAGATGACGCTTAAGGTCAGTAGTTTATGATTTTGCATTTAACTCAATTTTATCATTTTTTGTAAATTTCGGTATTTTGTCACCTAATTGCGTAATTAGTGCAAATTAGGGTTTCAGACGTTTTTCTCAATATTTATATGTTTTGTAACCGTCAGAGGCAGATTAGACTATTATCAATAAACACAAACGTTTTGTCAAATTTTTTTTTTTGGATGAATTTCAATTTTATCACCTTATAGATTTAAAGAACCCCTTGTGGATTCAAGATTTACTACCCAGGAATTAACAATTTAGTTTTTGTCTATCAAAAAGAGCATCAAGTGTGCTTTCTTCAGGCTTCCATACATCATAGGTATTCCGAACTGCACCTATTAGCCAAATTTCTCATCTCGGTTATCCCATACTATTTCGTCCTATTTCTTTGTCGTTGGCCACTCCTTTTCTTCTTCTTAGAATTATAATCAAGATCAGGAACTGGGAGTGGTTTGGCTAGTCTTGCAGGAGGAGCCTCTTGAAACGTTCCACATTTGTGTAATTTTGTTGGATAGGAATTTTTCCATTATCACTCATGGTGATCAAGGCAAGTCTACACTTGCTAACAAGCTTTTGGAGCGCACTGGGACCATTAAGAGAGGACATGGTCAGCCTCAATACCTTGAGAAGTTGCAGGTATATTAGCACTTTTAAAAGATTTGTTTTTGTTATTGTTTAGGAAGAACAAAAACTGGGTATTCAATGGAATTTGTATTGTTTTTGAGTGGGCTTGTTTGTACTTGTTGAGTTGTCTAGAAAGAGACATGCATTGGGAATGATATGAATTTTATATTGCTTTTGAGTGTAAGGTAGTTTTTCATGGGTTTGTTTCTGAGTGATGAGTGAAGTATATGCTTGCTAAATAGTTTAGGGAGATACATGAATTGGGTATTGTATGGAATTTGTATTGCTTTTGATGAGTTTGTCTCCGAGTGAAGAAAAATGATCTTCCTACTTTGTTAGAATTATAACAAAAGAAAAAACGAGTTTGTGGTGCTTTTGAGTTTTTATGGACTTTGCAGAGCTATTGAGTTTGTGGTGCTTTTGATGAGTTTGTTTCCTAGTGAAGTGAAAAGTGTTCTTAGGTGATTAGAATGAAGTACCACAAGCAACTTGATTTGAGCCCAAGGTGAATTTTGTATTGATAAACAAAACATGGGTTTGGAAGGAAGCCTAGAAGATCTGACTAACTTTAGTCACGTTTTAAAGCCAAATTTCTTTGGCAAACTTTACTATCACTACCTCCATTAATGCTGTTTTGGTTACTTAGTCTGCGCAAGCCGTAATTGTTCATGTTGTTATGTTGGCCTATGGAAACTTTTTTTTGTATAGTTTGGTTTTGTAAATGAAGTTTACTAATTCATTATAAAAATAAAAAATAAGAAAGTTCAGTGATATATATATATATATATATATATGGAATTTGTATTGCTTTTGATGAGTTTATTTCCAAGTGAAGTTATAGACTCTTGGTTAGAATTACTAAAAAAGAAAAGACGAGTGTGCTTAGTTGTCTAGGAAGAAACATGAATTAGGTATTGTATGGAATTTGCATTGCTTTTGAGTTTGTAGTGCCTTTCATGAGTTTGTTTCCTAGTGTTCTTAGTTCTTAGCTTGGTTCGAAATAGCTGACTGCTGCCTTTATATGTTTGCAGTGCCATTATGGACATAAACTGTGTACAAAACCGATGCCCCACTTGTAGACAAGAGCTTGGAGATGGGAAGGCACCCCTAGAAGCATCCGGGATAGCCATAGGAAGTTACAGACAGTCATGTGCGATGCTTGTTGCATCTTTTTTGTGTTAAATGGACTGCATCCAAGTGAATTGGGTATTGTATGCTTGTTGCAACTTTCCTCAATTTTGTTGCAGTATTGAACTGCATCTTCGTTAAAGATTTATTGAAATTTTCACAGGTTTGAGAAAATTCCAGCTTGAAATAGGCTGCGTTTGTAAAACTTATAGCAGCATTTGTAAATGCATTCGCCATCTAGTCTAGGAAGGAAAAAAAAAAAAAAATCTATAGCCGCGTTTTTAAAACACGGCTATAGACGTATCCAAAAAATATTCAGGGGGTTGTAGCCACATTTTAAATGCGGCTATAGGTGACAGATATAGCCACATTTAAAAAAACGCGGCTAAAATATGTCGTCGAAGCTGTCAACAAGGGTCCTATGGCCGCACTTTCCAAATGCGGCCTAAGATCAGGACCTATGGCCGCGTTTAAAATGTGGCCTAAGGTGAAAGCTACAGCCACATTTTAAACGCGGCCATTGGTCCGATCCTATAGCCACGTTTAAAACGCGGCTATAGCTTTCACCTTAGGCCACGTTTTGAACGCGGCCATAGGTCTGGTCTTAGGCCGCGTTTAAAAAAGTGCAGCCATAGACACCTCAGGCCTATAGTCATGCAGTTTAGGTCACATATGAAAACGCGGCCTAAAAAAATGCAGCTATAGACCAAATCGTCCAATGGCCACGTTTTTCTGACCTAAGGCCGCGTTTTACAAACGTGGCCACAAAACCAAAAATTAAAAAAAGCATTGACTTTTGAAATACCCACTTCCCCAAATGCAAAGATGATGAACTAAAAAGCCAAAAACACAGACACACATAAAATGAAACCAAATATATTGAGAGAGAGAAAGAGAGAGAAAGAGAGAAAGACTCACGGTGGCGTTCGATGATTGCGAAGGGATCGAAACGACACCGGTGGCTTGGAAGAGAGTGTCGGAGGGAGGGATCTGGTGGAGGTCGACGAAGATGGTGGTGGAGGAGATGAGGGAAGCGAAGGAAGATCTGCTCTGATGGAGGGTGATGGGTTGAGATCAGGCTTCAAATCGATGTAGGCTATGTGTGATAGGAGAAGCAAGGGTTGAAAAGTTTTTAGTTTAGTATTTATATAATTTCTGAAGCCGCGTTTTTAACCTACGACTTTAGGGGCCATCTGAAGCCGCATTTAATAAACGGGGCCACTTCCTAAAACTAAAGCCGCGTTTTATACACACGGCTACAGACAAAATTTAAAACCGTGTGTATAAAACGCGGCTTCAGGCAAGCTGGACCTGCATTTTTTAAACACTGCCTTAGTTAAGATTAAAAAAAAAAAAATAGGCAAGTCCTATAGCTGCGTGTTTTAAATGCGGCCATAGCTCCACGGCTTGGGCCGTGTTTAAAACGCGGCTTTAGACCCATTTTATGGCCCTGCGTTTAAAACGCGGCTTTTGTTGTTGTATTTAAGCTGCGTTTTTAAAAAACAGAGCTTTAGTCCGTTTGGGGCCGCGTTTTTAGTAGTGCATCCAGTACTCTCAATTCTCTCTCCGTCTATATCAAAAAAAAAAATCTCTCTACGTCATGCAAGTGCATTCCCCAAATTCATTTCCAATATAACTTTGAATTGTAGTCTACCTTGTTATTTAATTATTGTTGCTTCACCATAATTTTGAAAATAAATACTAATATTTTTTTATTATTCTCAGTCTCTAACATTGTTGAATTTTCAGGTGTTTGTGATGGTTTGATACCTGACAACATTGGGGGAAATTGTAGAGTTAAGGATTACTTGTGTGTGTCTTTGCTGGTGTCATGGGGTAAGTTTTATTAGTCTAAAGAAACTACTGGTAGCCACTTCCTTTTAATCAATTTCACATATTTTTTTAGATTTCCATTGTCACTGGTTTTGGTTGTTTTAGTCTCATGTTGTCAATTTAAAAATGCTATATTTATTAAATGAACCATTTTAAAAAATTTATATGATTGTGAACTATTTCCCTTCTAATGTCTTTTCTTAGATAGGCTATAACAATTAGATCTAGAGACTCAACAGGCTGGTGGATATACTTGCCATGATCTTATATTACAAACTCAATAGAGCTCACAAGCTTCCTTAGTGTTTGGTATTCAATTTGAAGCCTAAGGTATTGTACTTGAGGTTCTAAAAATTAACTTTTACTCATTCAAGAAATAATATTTGATTAGTCCCCTTTGCAATAATTTGTTTCTAATTTTTAATATCTTCATTTTTTTTTTCCTAATTGGATCATAATACTCAAAAAAAATTCTTTAGAATTTTGATTTGAGTTTATGCTATTTTGGGTTATTGAGAATCATGGAAAAAGAAGTGAAATTTATAATATTCGGAAATAAATCGTTACATTATTTTTAACTAAGGTGATCCACTTTTTGACTTATTTGCATGTTGATCAGATGGATTAAGAAGAAAGGCTTGGGTTTTCCTCAATGACATGAAATCTTCTTCTTTTTCTTATTTAATTTTTATCCTTTTTCCCCCTTGATGGATTGTTGTTATATATGTAGTAATGTCGAAAACAAGATTAAAAAAAAAAAATTTTGAAAAGCCTTCGATCATGCATGAACCTATAAATCTGTAATGAAACAATGAACAAGACGAATGAAAGATTCAAAACCGAAAACCCTAAGAATTTCGATGATTGAAAAATGCATCAACCTCGAATTATAATCAATAAAAAATTGTGCACTTACCAAAAAAAAAAAAAAAAAGAAGAAGAAGAAGAAGAAGAAGAAGAAGAAGAAGAAAGAAGAGCTTTTAAGTACACGCAACACGTGCGAAGATACTAGTGTGTGTGTGTATATATATGTATATATAAACTAATTGTCTGTGCACCATACAAAGACAAGAAAAAGAAAGGTAAAATAAAAAAAATAAAAAAAATATCATTTTTTTATGGATCAAATAGAGTGCTATTCATCCGTGTATAAGCTGTTAAATTTAGACATTTGAGGCATTAAGTCCACAAATTACTTATATCAGTCACTCTAAAAATGTATAAATTTAGAGTTTCAACCTATGACATCCGCTTTTGATAATTACACTTTATCAAATAAAATGTATAAATTTACATTGTTGTTACAATAATCATGGAAATATGCACGTTACTATTAAGAAAATGTTTTTCATCAATATGTGTAAAATAGCATAATAATCTGTTAAATTTGGACATTTGAAACTTAAGTCAACAAATCACTCATATCAGTCAATTTAAAAATGTATAAATTTAGAATTTCAACATATGACACCCGCTAATAATGATTGCACTTTATCAAATAAAATGTATAAATTTATGTTGTTATTACAAAAATCATGGAAATATGCACGTTACTATTAAGAGAATGTTGTTCATCAGTGTGCGTAAAATAGCATAATAATCTGTTAAATTTGGACATTTGAAACTTAAGTCAACAAATCACTCATATCAGTCAATTTAAAAATATATAAATTTAGAGTTTCAACATATGACACCCGCTTCTGATGATTGTCCTTTATCCAAAAAAAAATAATTGTATAAATTTACATTGTTACTACAATAATCGTGTATACATGTTATTATTTACTTGTAAATATATTTTTTAATATTTATCTTATACTTACAAAAAGATAATTTGAGAAAGTAATAAAAATTTGATAAATAATGAATATTTTAATAAAATGTAAAATAAATAATATATGTATAGGTTCTAGAAAGTGGTTGGATAAAATAGAAAAATAGGGGTTGTTACGATAAAATAAATAAAAATTGCACAAGCTAATGGAATGTACTTAGATCGGGTATAAATAACCATCTACAGATTCTTCACGCCTACACATTCAATTCGGGTCCGGCAGTCTCTGCAGTCTTCAAGGTCGTGGAAACACACTGTCTGCTTTGGCAAAAGCCAAAAGCCTCTTACGATTTGTTGCAATTCTTACACTACAACACTACAGCCAAAAGCCTCAAACAGAGAGAGTGGAAAAAGAAAATTCATTTCCGTCATTTTCATCGTACTCAATAGTCACAGCAACATACGCGTAGAATTCCCCTTGGTTTATGAGAGACAGTCAACAAAGAACAAAACCCATCATTCTTTGATGAGACAAATGGCAATAGCAGATTTTATTAGATTAGATTACATTATTTCTTCTCTGTAGAATCAAAATTGCACATAATATATAGTGTAGAAAACAATCAATTATAGGCATCACAACTCACAGGGAGAAAGAGAAGCAATCAATCATCATTTCTTCACTCTGAGTTCTCCAAAACCCAGGTTGGTTTTCTCAGCTCTTATATTGGTCTTTGATTTTTTTTTTTTTTTTTTTTTTGCTTATTTCTTATTTTGGAGCTGACCCATTTGATATTTATGCAAAAGACTTGTGGGTTTTACTTTTCTTAACTTTATCTTTCAAAGATCATGTTCATCTCTAGTTTAATCTTATGAGTATTTAGCAAGTTTGCTGAATTGTTCTTTTTATTTTATTTTATTTTATTTTAGTTCAATTTTTTGGATGAAGGATTGCAGCTAGTATGCTTATTGTTAAAATTTTGTGTGTGTTTGTACATGTTAAGGATAAGCCAGGCACAATGTTCCACGGTGATTCTCTAATGTACAATATTCTTTACGTTGCCTTGTAGCTAACATGACCTAAGCATTTTCCTTGATGGGTATTTGTATTTACTCCTTGTATCTATTGTTTCTTGGAAAATACTTTCCTTGTTAGACATAGTGATTCAATGACAGTAAAATAATAATTTTCTAATTGTAGCTAGCTATTCTGCGTACTGATCAGTGATCACTTTGTGCTTTTGTAGTTTAGCATCTTTGTTGTTGTGATTATCATTTTTAAGAGCAGTCGTATCATTGACTTGTAGAAGTCATCACATATGTTCTTATACTGTTTATGCTAGTTCGTGACTTTTAGAACTATGGGAATACACTCGTAAGTTGTAACTAATGCTTCTTTTTTTTTTTTTTGTAATGATCATTTTCAACAGCCAAGTGTTTGCACCTTTATAATTACTAGCTAGTAGTACTAGATGTTTTCACTGATTCAATGGTTCTACAAATTGAGGGTTTTTTCTTTCATTGAAAACGGGTCGGGTTTGTTTCTTAATAATTGCAGTTCTTTGGTGAATAATATTATAAAGATTATCATTCGTTTTATCTTTTAGCTCTTTCAGACTTCACTTGTGGATGTGATGCGAAGTTGGTCACTGGGTCATCATGTTTGGGAAAACTAAGTTATGTCATCTGCCTTTTGTAGTGCAAGAGCTTTGTTGAGATAATAGAATGGCAAAGAAAAGAATAGATGACTATGAACCAGGTCCAGTTCCTCCACCAGCACCATTGGATCGATTTGGGTTTGTGAAGCAGGAACTTAGTTACTCTCATGATGATTCAATGAAAGAAAGATCAGCTTATGAATATGAGAGGTTTGCTTTTCTTTTATCAATCATATAAAAACTTTTGTGCTGAACGGTTATGTATGACCAGCCAGTTAAGTTTGTGTGACTTTGATATATAGTGGTCTTGTTCACTTACAAGGATATTGAATTTCTTTTTAGGGAGGAAAGAAGGGTTCGAAAATGGAGGAAAATGATTGGGGTTGGAGGGAGTGATTGGACATATTATGTCAAGAGAAAACCACATGTTGTAAAAAGGCGTATAAGGAAAGGAATTCCTGATTGTTTACGGGGTCTCATTTGGCAGTTGATCTCTGGAAGTCGGGACCTTTTGCTGATGAACCCCGGGGTTTATGAGGTATGCCTTTTCCTTAGTTTTTCTTGATAAATAACCTTCACAATTATTGTTCTTGTTAGGTGAAGATATATTAATTTTACTTTTTTAGCAAGCCATGGCCATTGCCTGATATATCTCCATGGATTGCATGATTCTGTGTTTGATTCTTCATGATGATTATAGGAAAAGTAATTCTCTCCCCTCCTGCTTTCTCTCTCTCTCTCTCATTCAACAGGTTAATTGGGAGTGGGCTTGTTTATCTTAATTACAAAACATGCATGATATTGTAATATGAGATTATGAGTTGATTTTCTGTTTATGAATGGATATTGAAAGATTTATGGCATAGAGAAATTCACCCCAGCAGATTTTTTGTTTTCCTCACATAAAACTTTTGAGTGATGAAATGTACTCTGGCTCTTTGTCAGTGAGATGAAACTTCTGTGGCAGGCTTTACATTTTCTTTAACCTAGGCTGCTTTTCACAGACAGATTTCTGACATTTTCAAGCAAACCATAGCTAGTGGCAGTCGCTGCAGTTTTAGGGTGGATGAGTTGAATAATATGCCAAAATTTCAATACTCTACTTCAGTGCCTAGAAGGCCTTCCTCCGATACTGTGATCCATAATATATTTTTTTTAGTGGCTTTACCCACTGGTTATTTGTGCATTACTATATATGATAAGAACCTTGTTTACTTTTTGGAAAAGAGTGAGGGTAATATGATATGATGAAAAGTTACACTATTGGAAAGATTCATATATTCCATCTATTTGTTTTGTTCATTGTGGGATGTCCCAAAAGATGGCTCTCTTTGAAAATTCAATAGACATAATGTTAATAATTTTCCTAACTTGTGACTTATTTGAAAATTCAATACTCATTTTCATCTGATTTTAGATTAAAGAGAGTAATTTAGAAACCTATATCTTTTTTTCTTAAAAGACTGCATTAAATGATGTTCTCTTAAAAAATTGGATTTTCTAAAAATGACCTTCAATATGGGACAAAGGGAATATTTTGAGACAACACATGAAAGGAATTTTATCATCTATTTTGAGCTAGAGTATTATAAAAATATAGAACTTTGTATAGTACCTATTTATCATCAGGCATATATCCTGGATAGTCCTTCACAGTGATGAAGCAAGGAAGTTTTGGTTGGGAGGCCAGATTTAATATCAAAAATGAAATTGTACACACTTGCTCACACACACACACACACACACACACACACACACACATACACATTACATATATACGTAGATGTACATGTAAGTGTTCACTTAAGCGTTAGTCAAAAATGTATTTTCATTGATTTTCAGCAGATACATTTTAATGTTGCCAATTATATCATCTAGATAATCTGGTTTCTCTGCAATGTCCAAACAATTGTTCCTCTGACTTTCCCCCCTTAATAATCTTAGAAACACTTGAGCTTTGTTTGGTTTCAGTATGCTTCTGACCTGAAACTTTTGTTGGCAAATAAAGAAATCTTACAGTTTGAATCTGTGACTTCTTGTTTGAATTTAATAGTTAAGCAATTCGACTTGTGTGACTCCTGTTTTATTATACAATCTCGTGTCTGAGATGAGCCTCTGGGTTATACAAGAAAATATCTGGTGTACTCTTTTAATAGATTGGTTTGTTTAAAATATGATAAGAAACATATTTACCTTTAATTCTTGAGTAGATGAGGTAGATTAGAATGCAGGCTATGTTATACGCTAAAGATAAAGAAACGAGAGAAGAAAGTCAATTTTCTTGGCTTTTGATGATTCTTTAAACATTCTGTATATTTTTTCATTTATTGCTATTCTTCCTAACGTGCACTTATTAGCATGACGCTGATAGGATTTTATATTTATGCAGCAACTAGTAATATACGAGACATCAGCTTCAGAACTAGATATAATAAGAGACATTTCTCGTACATTTCCCTCACATGTTTTCTTCCGGCAGAGACACGGACCAGGTCAAAGGTCCCTTTACAATGTTTTGAAAGCATACTCTGTTTTTGACAGAGAAGTTGGTTATGTTCAGGTTTGACTCTTAAATGTTCCATTATTATTCTATCTACTGTGTGTAACTGTGTATGGAACTGAATGATATTGAACTGAAATGCAGGGAATGGGCTTTTTAGCTGGTCTATTGCTTCTTTATATGAGTGAAGAGGATGCCTTCTGGTTATTGGTCGCATTACTGAAAGGAGCTGTCCATGCTCCAATGGAAGGATTATATCTGGTAAGCTTTTATGTCAAGAACATCTTTGTTTTCATTGTTAGAGGTGCACTCAACTTAGGTTGGCAGCTGAAAGAAGCTAGGTTATAAGTAAGATTTTAATTCTTTTTTTTTGATGAGTAATGAAAGTTTACTAATCAAAAAAGAGAAAACCCAGGTACACCGGTGGTATACTTGAGTAGCAGTACATCAATCTCTCAAATTACAAAGCTCTAACAGATCTAATAAATTAGAACAGGGAAAAGAGCTAAAAGAAAGATTTTAGGCCGACTGCTAGGTCAGTCTGAGCGAATTTCAATCAATATAAGTAAACTGGGAAAACTATAGTTTAGGAGGAATGATGGAATTGGACATTGCTGTGTCAATTAACTAAATTGGGAAAAGCAGCAAAATTATGAATTCTTTTTTAATTGAAAACTATTCTTGTGTAATGAATTATAATTTATTGCTTTTATTTTTGGTTAAGGTTAAACCCTTTTCCCTACCCTTTCTACAGATTAATCATCCACTGTCCTACATTGCCATTGGTGCGGGATAGAATACTAAAAAATAATCTTAAAAGGATAAAAGAAACCTGAACCCTAAAAAGGGTTAAGATGAAGAAGAGTTAACCTTAAACCTAAAAAGCGGAGAGAATAAAATTGAGAGAGTATGGCAGTGTGAGAATAATTTTTTTATATATAAGTATGGCAGTGTGAGAATACTTGGAGTTCTGTTGTGCTTTTGGAAGCCATTAGAACTTTAGAGGGTTGAGAAATAAGAGCCAAAGAGTTGGGAGGGAAAAAATGGAACCCACCTCCCACTCTTTCTCTTCAAAGTTCTTTTAGATTTAATCAGAGAAAAAGAATGATTCCCAGATAACCAACTGTGAGACAACTGGACAATTTCTGTCATATTCATTGTGTTGACATTTTGAACCCTGCATAAAAAGGCAAGGGCAGGACCCAGAATTTGTTAGAGAAGCAGTAGATGCTGAGTTTTAGGTAGAGATGGGAAACACTGGTAGAGAGAGGAAGGTGAAATGGTAGAGGGAAAAAAGGTGCACACTTTTTAGACTTATGAAAATGTTATTTTTCTGTAATTTGAAGTGAGATTGGTTTTTGGTTCCTGAAAATTATGGGACAATTCTAATCTCACTTGAAGGAAGGAGGTTAGCACTTCCTTACAAATATTTGATAGCCTTAATGGCTGTTTAATTGTCTATTGTGCATTATTCTGCCAAAGCCCTCCACTGTTTAGACTAGAGTGAAATATATATTTTATTGCTCTGAATCTGTTGTTATATGCGTATTGATAGGTAGGACTGCCTCTGGTACAACAGTATCTTTTTCAGTTTGATAACCTGGCGAGAGAGTATTTGCCAAAGCTGGGGGAGCATTTTACCCAAGAAATGATAAATCCTAGCATGTATGCAAGTCAGTGGTTCATAACTGTTTTCTCGTACTCTTTTCCTTTCCATTTGGCTCTTCGAATTTGGGATGTCTTTCTCTATGAGGTTAGTGGTTGCTAAGATTATGTGTTTTGCCTTTGAAGCATTGATATTTGGTTCAAAACTTGATATATATATCTATCATATTCATTTGCAGGGTGTTCAAATTGTTTTTAAGGTTGGTTTGGCCCTACTAAAGTATTGCCATGATGACTTGGTGAGTTTCACAGGATCTTTTGTCTAGTCAATATTTAAATTAATAGTGTAATTTCTCTTTTGTAACATTCTTGATTTGTTTATCAGATAAAATTACCTTTTGAGAAACTCATATATGCTTTGCGTAACTTCCCTGAGGATGCAATGGATCCAGATACGTTATTACCAATGGCCTACTCAATCAAGGTTCTCTCCCCCTCTGAATGGTTTATAATGCTTGAATCTGGTATTTCCAGTTGCTTTAAGCCATAATAATTTTTTCTTCACATATGCACTATAACATTAATACCAAAACAATTTTTCTGACCCTCTTGCGTAAGGTCACAACTTCAGGCAACTTGAACTGAAATAAATCTTAATTGAGCTTAATCTATCTCAGCCAAAGTGAAAGGCTTTCAAATTTAGGTAAGAGGTGTGAAATGTTCAAAACTTACAAGAGGCCTCTTGTTATGTAGTAAATTCTAGAAATTGATGCAAGCACAGCAGGAAACATTTGGCATCAAGGACCATTACTTGTATGTTACTGGAGGTAGATATGAATAAGTGACTAATCAATAATAAGCTGGAATAGGTATTCACACGGAAATTTCCCTCTCGTTAACTAAGCTTCTGTCCACACTACCCAAATTGAGCCAGCACATCCAGGAAAATTCCAAATAAATCTAGAAATAGCAGCTTTGTTTTACTTTGAAATTTTGAACTAGTCCAAGCCCAAGCCCCCATCCTTTTTTGGGAAAGACTCCCAAGCCACCTTAGTTCTTTTACTCTCTTTAGTCGAGCCATTCCACAAATATGCATTCAAAATTTTCTCAACTGCCTCAATACCTTCTTAGGAGAATTAGTAAACTTGCCCAATAGAATCTCACAGTGAATAACACTGATCGAAACAGTTGGAGTCTACTGGCAAATAGAAAGTATTTTGCACACCAAGAGTGAATTCTGCTTGTGATCTAATCAAACAGAGTTTTGCACTCCTTCCAAGAAAGTCAACCTGAAATAAGAAGAACTTTCAAATACTTTATTGGATTTTGCCTTAAAATGCAATACACCAAAAATTTTCTGCTTTGCTTCCTCTGTCACACCAGACAAATATACTTCACTTTTACCAACATTAGCTGCCATTCCCGAAAATTCTTTAAACTCGTCAGGAACTTGCTTACAGATCTCCACTCTGCTCTTATTGGCTGCCATAAAAATCATTAGATTGTCAAGCACAAATGCGAAAGATTTATTTTAATGCACTTAGGATAGAAGCCCATTCTGAACAGCACTCTGCATCAGCTTTCTAAAAACCTCCATAGCCATAGCCATAACAAAAAGATAGGGAGAAATTGGACCTCCTTGTCTTAGCCCCTTCTTACATTCAATGTACCCAACCAAGCCTCCATTCTAAGCTATGGAGTACTGAGGAGTAGAAATACAAGTCTTGATCGATCCAAAGAGCTTTTCTGGACACCCAATTGCAAATACCTTAGAGAACTCCATTCCACTAATTTGTACACCTTCAAAATATCAAATTTAACTGTGCATCTAAGCAGTTGATCATCCCTATGATAATTCCTAGTCAGTTCTTGAGCAAGCAAGACATTATCTGAAATCTTTCTACCCGGTATAAAAGCTGTTTGGCCAGGGCTAATGAAACCATTGAGGCACATCTTTAAACTATTTGCTAGAATCTTTGATATACATTTGTACAAAGTGTTACAACAAAATATAGGATGGAATTCTAATATTCAAGAGGGGTTTTGCACCTTGGGAATCTAGGTAATAGTAGCATTAGCCTCTGCCAAAAGCTTACCAGTTTCCCACACTGGTTAACTCAATTGGCTGGCTTCATGGTACCCCACGAGGTCTCCAATCTGAGTCCTGGGATTACTCAAATAAATGGTTCTTGTGGGCGGGTCGCGTACTTGGGATTTACTTGACAGGGGTGGGTACACAAAGGGGCCCTAACTTGAAGAGGTTTCTTGTCATCCAAATAAGTAAATAAATAAGCTAATCAGTAACAAAGAAACTCTTGATGGCCAAGGATACCTGCTCTCCAACAAAACTCTAAGTGACCACCAAAACCATCAGAACATGGGGCTTTATCATCTAAAGAGAACATGACATATATCACTTCCTTGTCAGTAACCTCTCTTTGAAAAATCTCTTAGAGAATATGTCAATACTTCAATATTGAACACCAGAATGTGTGAAGTAACTAGATGGACAAGATGGGTAGGATTACAAAATTGTCGTGCAGCTAATCTAAGTAATTTGTATTTTAACTGACTAATGCAGAAGAAGGAAATAAACGTTCCTATTACTCTGGAAGTTCCTGAAGGTACTTTCATGATATGTTCGACACTATTCACAGGGCAAAATTTCTGAAGTGCCACTTTAATACACTCTTAAGCTATGTAGACACTTCATATACACCAGATTCATAAGAAAGGACACTTAGGATTTGTGGAATTTATCTATATTCCCACATCCTAAGATATGAAGACGAGGTTACTCAGACACTATAAGACACATTTGCATCCTACAATTTGCCATGCATGCTTTCAAGTGCTTGAAATGCTTAGTAGTATTCTGTTGGATTTTCTTTCATTATTCTTTTTATTTTCCCCACTCATTCGTGCCATATTTTTTCTTTAATTATTAGGTATCTAAGCGTTTAGAGGAACTGAAGCAGGACTATGAGAAGAAGAATCAAAAGCCAGTTCAATCAACAGAGTTCAATGAAAAGCAGAAACAATCACAAGAAAGGTTCTTATCACCTAAGAGGAGCTAAGCAATACTTGCCAATCTATAGCTTCCTTTTTCTTGGTGATACGTTGTATGAAGAAACATGTTTCAAACATTGACTGTGTTGCAAACATGTGTTATAAAACCTCTGAAAAATCACCACTTACAAGTGAAGCCTTTTTCCAGCAAAATTACATTGCTCATTGCTCAATATACATTTCTGAGGTGACTTGTTCATCACTTTCCCTTGGCTGTATGATTAACTCAAGTACATAATTAGTTTTCTTTAATTGCTAATTTTCTTTCCAGTTTAGCAAATTGTAGACCAACTGAAGTCAACTTTTGATCATCCTAACCAGCTCGTAAAATCATTTCAATCAAAATGGCATCATTTTCTTCATCGACTTTCGTAAGAAAATTATATGTTGGTATGGTCAACATCACAATATTCAATGTATTAGTATGCATTCTATTCTATGCTTTGATATATTTCAACTGCTGTCATTTAAAATTGCTGTTTATACATTTTCTGAAGACTGATATCTCTGCTGACTAAGAGCTTAAAAAGGAAAAAGTTGTTCTACTTGATACTTCTTTTTTTGGGTCCTCTACTTGAAACCCTTTTTAAGGGCAAGAAGAAACCCGCACTTGAAAAATCAATTTGGATGATATTCTTCACGTCGTTGAAGCATCCAAAGAGGCAAACTTAACACCTTGAGTATTGTTTAGACTTTAGACTTAGCCTGCTCAAACACGTGTTGAATTTATTTAATTTAACATACTGATTACTGACCATACGTGCATAAATTATGATCCCAAATCAAACTTTACAGAAATATTTTCCTTGTTTTAATTATTTGAATGATAGAATATTATATTGCTGGATGTTCAACACGTTGCTGCTTGGATTCTCCCCATGTGTTCATTTTTGTGATGCTGTCATGTTCCTACCATGGTTCTGTGGTGCGTGTTTGCTACAAATGCTTGAGAATTTAGCATTGAAAAGTGATGCATTCAGATTCAGTTTTGCATTTCACATATGATAAATGTTGTAAAATGTGACTCCTATAGATGTACAATGCTAAACTTGCACCCTTCTTTTTTGTTATTAATATTATTAACTTTCTGGAGCATTCAAAGTAGATTAGTTTCAATCATTTCTTTGATCAACAAAAATTAGGCCAATCTGAATCTAACACAGCCAAACCTACCATTGTCCCAACCAGCAAAAAGCAAAGTGATTCTTATATGAAATTTTATTAATCCGACAAAAGTGTATCAGCATCCATTATGTTCCTGCCTGCCAAAAAGACCATAAATCAACAACCTTCTTTTAGAAATGCATGTGAAATAGTGAAAGAGCAAAGTAGTTTGCTGAGTATGGTGAAGATTGAAAGCATTCACTATCTAATGGTATAAATATAGTGAATGAGCATAATTCACAAGTAAAAGCATAATTCTTAAATCACTAACAGAATCAGCTAATAATACAAATCTAATGGAATAAAAATATAGTGAGAGAGATTTTTTAATAAAATGAAAATCTATTAATCCTCTAAAAGAAAGATAAAAATTATAGGAATTTAATAAAAGAAAAAACAAAGTCAACAAACAAAACCTACGATGCAAGGAATAATAAACTTACGTCATTATATCTTTTTCTTCCTCATTATGATTTTGGTTCACACTTCACTTTTCTTATTTTGAGAGCACAGCTGCGTATGATGAGTTAGAGGACTATTAACCATACCTATGATATGATAAGGATGACAACAAAAGTCAAGAGATAGAGTTAGGGACGTAATGATTCAAGATAGAGTCTCAGAACCTAACAAGAGGTGCAAGCAAGAAACTTAATTCAAAGAATATGTGTCCCTCTAAATTGATTTAAATGATCATGTTATAGGTATAAACAGTCGTATATAATTATGAGATGATGATATTATTTTGAATTAGATATAATTCCAATTTTTTTTTCTCTCTTAATTGAAGAAATCTTCTTTTTTTTTTGTGTAAATAATTGAAGAAATAATTGGACAATAAAACATCAAGTACAAAATGCAAGTAAATGTGGAAAGAAACAAAAAAGAAATAAACAACACAATAGTTTCACTCCTACCTAGGTGAAACAAACCAAAAAGAAAATAAACGTCACAAAATAAATTTCTCACAAAATTTTTTTTATTTTATTTATAGAGTTCTAACATATGGTGTTCGCTTTTGATGACTGTGTTTCTTATCATCAGACTAAGACACCAATCAGTTTTTAGTGTAGGCAATAATTGAACCCCAAATCTTTTATTCAATCATTAAAGATTTTACCAATTGAGCTAATTGGAACTCACAATTTCACTCCTGCCTAGATGATATGCTGTAAATAGGAGGTAAAAATATATATATATTATTAGTGGAGTTCCCAAATGAAAAATTATTGTATCTATAGAATTGTTTGAGAGCATCTCCAGCAAATTCATCAAATTTTTGTACTGTTTGGAGAATGAACAGTGACTTTTACCTTTATCTACCCACTTTTTCAAATACACTTTCTAACAGATTCTCTATCCCATTCTCTATCTCATTTAAATATTATTTCTTCATTCATTATTTATTCTTTTTTTAACAATTACACATCTTCCAATATTTTTTTATTCAATACCAAATTATTATAATAGAAAAAAATGATTTGAAGAATGAACAGTAGCCCATCAGACTTGATGGGCTACTGTTCATTAGCAAAAAAAAATTTTGGATATAGAGAAGCTGTTGGAGCATGAACAGTAACATATAGAGCATGAACAGTGTAAAATATTCTCTATATTTTGGCTATGCATTGACTGTTGGAGATGCTCTGATAGGCAAAAAGAAAGAACTCACACCCACTGTTGCCCACACGTGTATGAATTTAAGTTGATGTTACTAAGAAATCAGTGGATTGAAAGTCTCCGGACTTTGGCGACCTTGAAGGTTAAATCCTGAAAAAAGTAAACACAATCAGGGAAAAAGACCGGTGGAGGCCGGTCTATGGTCCTCCGATGGTAAAGTCAGTCACTTGGAAGAAAGATCTTTTAAGGCTTCTTTTTTTTAGAGAAAAGTCTGAATACCTTACCTCTTTGTAGAAAAATACTTATATAGTGCATATGGAACGGTTATCTGTTCAATAAACCGTTCCTATTGTTCAGGAATTTATCAGTGTAAAATAACTTCCATAACTTCCATGGAAGTTATTTTATCTAGACTGAAGCTTCGTTTTGGAGAAAGGAGGTATTGGTTCATAAGTAAAGCCCATTTTGGCCAAGTCCATATCTGCCTCGTCCGTCCTTGAGGGATGGACGAGGCCTCGTCCGTCCTTGAGGGACGGACGAGGCCTCGTCCGCGTTTGCTAACGATGGACGAGGCTATGACGGTGACAAGGCCTCAAGTGGTCCACCTTCTTTAAGGACGAACCACATGGACGAACATTTGGAGGTACTCGTCATCATCATCAGTTGCCCCCTCGTCCATGGGTCGTCCAGAGAAGAAGGTGCAAGAGGTGTATTAATGGTGAGTCGGAGAGTGCCACGTGTCACGATTTCATAGGTTAAAAAATAACGTCGATTGATTAACCGAGGGACGTGCCACGTGGCATCCGTTGGCTGGTCACGTCGTCCCAGGTGCCAGGATTTATTCCCTATAAATAGTGGAATGCCTCCACTACCCCTTCCATTTCTGAAATTTCCCTCCTAATCCTTCCTCGTCCTAGATCCTCGTCTAGAAGCTTCCCGCGTCCATAGCTTCCCTTCGTCTTAGTTCTAGGTAATTTTTTCCTTTCCTCGTCCTTAGTTTTCTTGTAAGATGACTGAGGTTGTGCTTTCCTCGTCTAGCGATAGTGTAGATAGGGCTATAGACGAGTACAATGACGAGAGTAGCTATTATAGTTGTAGTAGTTCTAGCGATAGTAGTGGAGGGAACACCACGGACGAGTATGTTTCTGGGGTCCCTGGAGTTCCTTTAGAAGTTGTACAGGATCAGCTTAGGAAGGCCTCAGGGTCTCATGCTGGTACCCTCGTCCACTGCTCCTCCATCTGGTCCTTTGGACGAGGAGGAGGTGACTGTATACAGTTGTGCAGTGGACATTTCTTCTAGGACGGACGAGCAAAGGCTCCAAAATCTTAAGGAATGGTACCAAATTCCAAATGAGTTTAACCCTAGGATACCTGTCCGTGGAGAGTGGTGTTGCAACCCTCGTTTTGGGATAGGCGTCTACGAGGCATACCTTTTGGGAGGTTTAAGATTCCCTTTAAACGCCTTTACTAGGGAATTGCTTTTTAGATTAGGTTTAGGAGTATGCCAATTTAACCCAAATGCATGGAGATTAATCATCTCAATGCAAATTTTGTGGGGTGAAGTGTTCGGAAGGGACCGTCCTATTACAGTGGACGAGTTCCTTTTTTGTTATAAACCTTCAGAGATACATCAGTCTCCTGGCTTTCACCAATTTACTGCCAGGGGTAACGATTGTAGATTGATCAAGTCCTTGGCCTCGTCTGACAGAAAGTGGAAGACGGAATTTTTCTTCGTCTCCGGTTTCTGGGCTGGGAGTCCTATGGACGTTGGCCAGGACACTTTCGGTCGTTATACCGGGGACTTAGGAAACCTTCGTCCTGAGGGTAAGTTGCTCCCCTTTTTCTTTTAATAATAACTTTTTGTTTTCTTTCAACATAGGTAATTAACTTGTAACTATGTTTACTTGGTTTATTTCAGCCGTTAAGCGTCCGTCCTTGAGCAAATTTTTCCGTGACCGCGTCCATAGGGCTCGTCTACACGCGGATAGAGATTTCCATTCCTTAGTTTCACTTAGGCGACTTGCTAAGTGGGGATTGGGTCCTAATCCTTCTGACGAAGCAATTGCCCACGAGGTCACTGTGAGGAAAAGTAAGTTTTAAGTTCCAAAACACCCTTGCATATTTTTTACTTTTTCTTCTCTCTTTTTTTTTAATTTAGAATTTTTTTTTTTTTTTTTTTTTTTTAGGAATGGCAACGATGAAAGGAAACAAAGGGAAGGACGTGGCTGTTGAGGGGGAGCGTCCTGAAGTTGAACCTCAGGCTCGTCCTGTGGTTGGGGAGAAAAGAAAAACTTTGCCCAAAAACTTGGATCTAGCAAATCTCCCCAGTCGCAGAGGTAAAAAAGCTAAGGGCACCTCGTCCCAGGTGATCAAGCCCACTCTTCCCTCGTCCCAGCAGCCTGTGCAAATAGTGGACGTTGACTCGTCCATCCCAACTGAAAGTACTCCGTCCAAGTCCCCTCCGTCCAAGGCCGTGTCAACTCCTCAGCCTTCTCGAGTGGTCCCTTCTAACATTATTGAAAATGAGGACTTAGCGTGGGAACGCTTCAAGACGGCTGTAACTGACGAGGATATCAACGTCTGTTATGACATGTCCCTTAAAGATTTTGAACACTCTGGTGTTCACGACCTTTTTAAGGTAAAAATTCATTTCTCGTCTTGACTAAGGATTTTAATTTCCTTCTTTCTTCCTTTTTCTAACCTTTATTTGTTCTCCTTTTTGTAGGGCATGTCAAAGTTTATAGCAGCGTCCAGGCAGGCCACAGGGTTGGACAGGACGAGGATTTTGCTGGAGACGAGGGTACAAGAGTTGAGGAATGAGGCTAAGCAATGGGCAGAGGTGGCTTCAAGGACTACGGAAGAGGTGAAAGAATTGAAGTCTTTAGTTGAGGAGCTTAAAACTAGTGCTGCGGAGAAGGACGCTCGTCTTGAGGTCCTGGCGAAGAAGGACGAAGAGAACAACATTCTTCTCTCCACAGCGAAGGAAGATGCAGTGGCTGAGTTCAAGGTGTCCAAACAATATACTGATGTTTTGGACACCAATTATGCAGCTGGGTTTGAAGATTTCAGAATGGAGGCTATGGAGAGGTTTCCAAGTGTGGACTTCAGCTCCATAGTACTGAATCTTAATGCTGCTGCCACTAGCTCTCTCCTTCATACTGGCTCCGAGGATGCTAATGTAGAAGACGATGCTACTACTCTTCCCCCTCAGGACGCCTCCCAAGCCAATGCTCCTTCGTCTTAGGAAAAGCTTGTTTCCCTGAAAGTTATTTGATGTAATTTTGCTTAGTTTCTCGTTTTTCTTCTTCTTTTTTTTTTTTTTTTTTTTTTTTTTTAATGTAATTCCAATACATTTATCTCGTCCAAAGTTTTAGGACGAGGTACCAAACAATCATTCTAATTTATCAAGGGGTTTTTGGATGTAGAATATCCACCCTTGAGTTAATGTCATTTTCATTTTACATATGTATGGACGAGTATGTTTTAATTTTATGTATGGTATCTCGTTTTGCTCGTCCACATTTTATGTACATAGAACCATTTTTCATGGAAGTTTTACTTGTGTTTCATTCTTGAGAAATGGTCAGTAAAAACCTCTCTTGAAATGTCTAAGCATTACTCGTCCATAGACTTGTCTATGCTTTTTCTCGTCCTTAGACTTGTCCCCTCATTTCACTCGTCCATAGACAGCTTTTTAGCGGAAAGCTCAAGTTGAAAACATTTATGTTTTTCCTCGTCCATAGAATGGTTGAGTATTATGTTTTACTTGGCCCATATTACGGACGAGGATGACTTGGACTAATTTTTCTTGAGCATGGAATTTACCTTGTCCTTTCCTTCAGACGGACGAGGATGCTTAGAATTTTGGTTTAGGCATGAGATTTTCCTCGTCCTTTTCTTGGACGGACGAGCATGCCTAATTTCTAGGAAAGCTTGAGATCACATCTCCGAATCTAGAGAATTTTTTCGTCCTGAGCTTTTCAACCTTTTCAGGTGTAAGTTTGAAAAACGTATCATGGGAAAGCGTGAATTACACAACATTATGTACATTCCACAAATATTATTCATAAGTATTGTTCTTAGACGAGGCATACATCTAATGCCTTTATTTAAACAACACAAATTATAATGTCGTCCACAATTTAAACATAACAATAGTAATAAAGCCACACAATAATAAAGCCACACATAATAAAGCCACACATAATAATAGTCACACAAACATCAACCCCTGATCTCGTCCAGAGTAATGCTTTTCTAGACTGGTACTTTACTGATAGTACTTCCTCAAATGCTCCACATTCCAAGGATGCTCCAGCTTCCTTCCATCGAGGGCTTCTAGGTAGTAGGATCCTTGCCTTTTGCAATTGACAACTCTATAGGGGCCTTCCCAATTTGGTCCCAGCTTCCCATGGGCTGGGTTCTTTGTTGCTAAGGAAACCCTTTTTAGGACGAGGTCCCCTATATTGAATCGTCTTGGCTTGACCATTGCATCATACCGCCTTGCCATAAGGTTTTTATACCTTGCCATCCTTTGTTCAGCGTCCGTCCTTACCTCATCTATTAAATCGAGGTTCAAACGGAGTTGTTCCTTATTAGCTTCATCCTGGTACGTTGTCACCCTGTGATTAGCCATGTGCACTTCTGCGGGTATGACTGCCTCAGCCCCGTATGCTAGTTTGAAAGGAGTCTCCCCTTTAGGAGTCCTCACTGTTGTTCTGTATGCCCACAAGACACCTGGTAATTCATCTGGCCATACACCCTTTGCCCCCTCAAGCCGAGTCTTGATAATCTTCAGCAAGGACCGGTTTGCTACTTCCGCTTGTCCATTAGCTTGTGGGTGGGCTGGTGATGAGTAGTGATTTCGAATTCCAAAATGTGCGCAAAAATCCTGGAAGAGTGTGTTGTCAAATTGTCGTCCGTTATCTGATACTAGCACCCTGGGTATTCCGAATCTGCAAACAATGTTTTTCCAGACGAAGTTCTTGACATTTTGTTGTGTGATATTGGCCAAAGGCTCTGCTTCTACCCATTTGGTGAAATAATCGATACCCACCACGAGGAATTTCATTTGTCTTACCCCCAGCGGAAAAGGACCCAGAATGTCTAGTCCCCATTGTGCAAAAGGCCATGGGGCTGTCATTGGAGTCAAATATTCTGATGGTTGTCTGGGGATATTGCTAAATCTTTGGCATTGATTACAGACTTTGACGTACGCCTTGGCATCAGCTTGCATGTTTGGCCAATAGTATCCTGCACGGACGGCTTTGTGGACGAGTGACCTGGCTCCTGAGTGATTGCCACATGCTCCTTCGTGAATCTCTCTTAGAATGTAGTTCGCTTCGTCCGGGGCCAAACATCTGAGATAAGGCTGGGAAAAACCTCTTTTGTAGAGAATTTCATCCATGAGAATGTATTTGGCTGCTCTGACCTTCAACTTCTTCGCCTCTTCTTTTTCCTCTGGAAGTCGTCCATCCCTCAGGTATGATATAATTGGAGCCATCCAATTTTCCCTGTTTTCTACTTGCTGTATCTCGGGGATATCTATGCTTGGTATGTATTGGATCTCGTCAAGCTCATCTACGGCTTCATTTGCGGAGGCTTCTTTGGCTAAGGTATCAGCTTCCATGTTCTCTTCCCTTGGGATTTGAACGAAGCTAATTTCCTCAAATTTTTTCGCAAGTCTCATTACCCTGCCAAGGTACTTCTTCATTCGTTCTTCTTTGGCTTCATACATCCCATTCGCTTGGCCCATGATTAGTTGAGAATCTCCCAGGACGAGTATTGATTTTGCTTCGACGGACTTGGCTAACTCTAGCCCTTTGATAAGAGCTTCATACTCAACTTCATTATTGGTTACTTGATACTGCATGCGAACTTTGTATTTCAGTTTATCCCCCTCTGGGGATTGCAAAACTACACCTATGCCTCCACCATGCTGTGTAGACGATCCATCTACATGGACGATCCACTTCTGGTTGCCCTCCATCTTACTTACATCGTCTTGACCAGGAGTAAACTCTGCAATAAAGTCCGCCAGAGCTTGACCTTTTATGGCATGTCTAGGTTGATACTTTATGTCGAACTCACTAAGCTCGACAGCCCATTGAACCAGTCGTCCTGCAGCCTCTAATTTGTTCATTGCCTTTCTGAGTGGATGATCTGTCATAACATTGATGACGTGGGCCTGGAAGTAATGCCTTAGTTTTCTGGAGGCTGTTACTAGTGCGAAAGCCAATTTCTCCATTAAAGGATACCGTCCTTCCGCTCCCCTCAGTGCTCTACTTGTGTAGTAAACCGGCTTTTGAATCTTTCCTTCTTCTCTTATCAGTGCTGAGCTTACGGCGTGTGGGGTTACTGCCAGGTACAAAAACAGCTCTTCTCCTGCTACGGATGGACTCAGCAACGGAGCGGTAACAAGATATGCTTTCAAGTCTTGAAAGGCTTCCTGACACTCGTCCGTCCACTCAAATGCTTTCTTCAGAACTTTGAAAAATGGCAAACACTTGTCAGTAGCTTTTGAAACAAACCTGTTGAAGGCGGCAACTCGTCCGGTGAGAGATTGAACTTCTTTGACATTGCATGGAGGCTTCATGTCCAATATTGCTTGAATCTTATCCGGGTTCGCCTCAATTCCTCTATGGGAGACCATGAACCCAAGGAATTTTCCTGATGATACCCCAAAAGCACATTTGTTAGGGTTCAACTTCATGCGATACTGCCTCAACGTGTTGAACGTCTCCCTCAGGTCATCCAGATGTCCTTCCTCGATCTGACTCTTTACCAGCATGTCGTCGACATAGACCTCCACATTCCGCCCAATCTGCGGACGAAACATGTGGTTAACTAGTCGTTGATATGTTGCTCCAGCATTTTTCAAGCCAAAGGGCATTACTTCATAACAAAATAGTCCCTGACTGGTGACGAAGGAAGTCTTCTCTTGGTCTGCTTCGTCCATCCTTATTTGGTTGTATCCCGAAAAAACGTCCATGAAACTTAGAAGTCTGTGGCCTGCAGTGGAATCTACCAGCTGGTCAATTCGTGGTAGTGGATAACTGTCTTTGGGGCAAGCCTTATTTAAGTCTGTAAAATCCACGCACATTCTCCACTTGCCGTTCGCTTTTTTTACCATTACCACATTGGCTAACCATTGGGGGTAGTACACTTCTCGTATAAACTTTGCGGCCAACAATTTCTGTACCTCCTCCTTAATAGCAGCGTCCCTCTCTGGAGCGAACACCCTTTTCTTCTGTCGTACTGGCTTAAAGGAAGGGTCTACATTCAAACAGTGAGTAATGACAGTGGGATCTATGCCTGGCATGTCTTCACTACTCCAAGCAAACAGATCAACATTTATCTTCAAAAAATGGACGAGGTCCTTCTTAACTTCGTCCCTAAGGTCTGCCCCAACTCTGGTATACCTTTCGGGGTAATTGTCATCTAGGGAAACATTCTCCAACATTTCAACAGGTTCTGACACAATTCTCTTTTCTTCAATGTTCATGGATTGGATTTGCTCGTCCATGGCTAACATGGCCAGATAACATTCTCTTGCTGCTAACTGGTCTCCTTGTACTTGTCCCACCCCATGCTCTGTTGGGAACTTCACTGACAAGTGGTAGGTTGATGTGACCGCCTTCCAACTGTTCAAAGTCGGCCTTCCAACTATGGCATTGTAGGAAGATGAGCAATCTACCACAAGGAAGTTTACATCTCTAGTGATTTGCTGCGGGTACGTCCCCACTGTCACTGGTAAAAGAATGGTGCCTACGGGTTGTACCTTCATTCCACCGAATCCCATTAGAGGAGAACTTGCAGGACGAAGCTGATCTCGTCCCAGCCTCATTTGCTGAAAGGCAGGATAATACAAAATGTCAGCCGAGCTCCCATTGTCTACTAACACTCTTCTAGTTTTGTAGTCCGCAATAAGGAGGGTAATGACAATGGCATCGTCATGAGGGTGATGTATTCTTTCTGCATCCTCCTCTGTGAAAGTGACTACTTGTTCACCCGCAGTCCCTGCTCTTGGTGATCGTCCAGAAAGTTGGACGCTCTGCACTGCTTTTAAGTACGTCTTCTTGGACTTGGACGACTGTCCTGTTGAATCTCCCCCTATAATGACTCTTATCTCTCCTAGCGGTGGTCGTGACGGTTCCTCTACTTTACCCTTCAGCTTCTCGTCCTTCTGATCCCGTCCAAGGAAATTTCTCAACTTTCCTTGCCTGATGAGATTTTCAATTTGTTGCTTCAAATCAAAGCATTCGTCGGTGTCATGGCCATGGTCTCTATGAAAGCGACAATACTTGTTCCTGTTTCGCTTGTTAGGGTCTCCTTTCAATTTCTCTGGCCACTTCAGGGAAGGCTCGTCCTTGATTTGCATAAGGACTTGTTCAAGCGGTACATTCAATGGAGTGTATTGCTGGTTGCGTGCTGAGGAACCTGCCTTTTTGTCCCGGTCTTTTCTGTCGTCCGTACGCCCCTTCTTTGGACGAGGGGCTTGTTCGGGGTGACGGCTTATCTCCATTTTCTCTGTCCTCTTTCTTTTCTTAGCTATAATAGCATCCTCCGCATTCATGAAGTTTTGAGCTGAATGGACGAGCTCGGCCATGGTCTGGGGCTCTTGCTCATAGAGCTTGTGGATGAACAAATCTGAATGAACTCCGTTGTGAAAAGCTGCCAATAGTAATTTATCGTCCATTTCGTCCACTGTCAAGGCTTCCCTATTGAATCGAGTAATAAACGACCGCAAACTCTCGTTCTCCCCCTGTTCTATCGTCAACAGACTAGAAGTAGAACGTTTGTGGCGTTAACCCCCTATGAAGTTATTAACAAACAACTTACTTAGTTCTTCAAAAGAACTTACTGAATTTGGGGGTAACTTGCTAAACCACACTCTGGCCGGACCCTTGAGGGTGGTGGGAAAAGCTCTACACATTATTTCGTCTGGAACTCCTTGGAGATGCATAGTAGTCTTAAAGGTGGCAATGTGGTCAAAAGGATCTCGATTCCCATCGTATGAATCCAAAGAGGGCATTTTAAACTTCGGTGGCAAGGGGTGGCCATTGATGGAAGCCGTAAAGGGAGAGTCAGTTCTGTGAACTAAATCTTCTACTGGATTCGCCCTCCTCATATTTTCTTTCAATTCGTCCATGGCTTTCTTCATCTGATCCAACTCTTGTTCCAAATGGGGTACCCTTCGCGGGGTGGTTCCCTTTGATTGACTTCCATGTTGAAAATTCTCTCTGCCCTCCAGGCTCCGAGTTTGCTCTTCTTCATGCTCTGCACGTGTCTGCCTTAGATTGATCTCTCTCCGTAGTTCTTGATTCTGGCGAGTTAACTCCGCCATCGCTGCCGCCATGGAGTGCATATGTTGGACAGAAGATGCCTGCATAACCGGTGCAGATTGACGATCGCGATGAGGGTTACTTGATGCGTCTCTACTATGTTGGGGGCCTGGGCTAGTTGCCCTCGACCTTGTCCGAACCATTTCAACCCTTTATGGGAGAAAGAAAACGCAGAACTCAACAAGTTCAAGAGCGACAAATATTCTTTCCCACAGACGGCGCCAACTGATGTTACTAAGAAATCAGTGGATTGAAAGTCTCCGGACTTTGGCGACCTTGAAGGTTAAATCCTGAAAAAAGTAAACACAATCAGGGAAAAAGACCGGTGGAGGCCGGTCTATGGTCCTCCGATGGTAAAGTCAGTCACTTGGAAGAAAGATCTTTTAAGGCTTCTTTTTTTTAGAGAAAAGTCTGAATACCTTACCTCTTTGTAGAAAAATACTTATATAGTGCATATGGAACGGTTATCTGTTCAATAAACCGTTCCTATTGTTCAGGAATTTATCAGTGTAAAATAACTTCCATAACTTCCATGGAAGTTATTTTATCTAGACTGAAGCTTCGTTTTGGAGAAAGGAGGTATTGGTTCATAAGTAAAGCCCATTTTGGCCAAGTCCATATCTGCCTCGTCCGTCCTTGAGGGACGGACGAGGCCTCGTCCGCGTTTGCTAACGATGGACGAGGCTATGACGGTGACAAGGCCTCAAGTGGTCCACCTTCTTTAAGGACGAACCACATGGACGAACATTTGGAGGTACTCGTCATCATCATCATAAGTGATGGGCTTTATTTATTTTATTTTTATAATTCAATAGTTTTAGGAGGGATAGTTTGAAAATACATGTAAGGTGCTACTGCTAACTAGGTAAATTTAAATATTCATTGAAATCAACACAAGTATTTAATTATTATTTTTCCATTGAAATCATATTTAAAAAACTTATAAGGTATTGTTCAAAATTTAATAACATAAAACAATTAAGAGAGATACATTAATAAATAAATAAAATTAAGAGGGAGACTCTTTTTACAACCAAACCATCTTATATAATTATTTGTTAAAAATTTGCTTTTTTATTAATCAAAACAATTACTTATCCCTTAAAAGCTAATAAATAAAGTTAATGAATGAGTCACGACAACTTCTCTCACTCTCAAGAAAAAGAAAGGCCCTCTCTCATGTTAATTTGAACCCTATCTCTTTATCTCTCTACCTCTCTCAATTTTGGATTGAGATCCGGTATGCAATTGCACCGTACAATTAACCCCCACTCTCTCACAATATTTATTTACTTTTTTACTTTTACTCATTTTTTATATTTAATGGTTGAGATTTTGATTGAGATCCGGTACAATTGCAATTAATCCCCCCCTCTCTCTCACAATATTTTTTTACTAATCTTACTTTTTTATTTTCACTTTTTTACTGGTTCTTGTATAAGACTCAGTTTTAATACAAATAAAATCAGCTAATAATACAAATCTAATGGTATAAATACAGTGAGAGAGATTTTATAATAAAATGAAAAACTATTAATCCTTTAAAAGAAAGATAAACTTATAGGAATTTAATAAAAGAAGCAACAAAGTCAACAAACAAAACCTACGATGCAAGGAATAATAAAATTACATCATGATATCTTTTTCTTCCTCATTATGATTTGGTTCACACTTTACTTTTCTTATTTTGAGAGCACAGGACAAGTTAGAGGACTATTGACTATACCTATGATATGATAAGGATGACAACAAAAGTCAAGTATGCTCCAATTTCGAGTCAAGAGATAAGCGTTAGGGACATAACGATCCAAGTTAGAGGCTCAAACATAACCAAAGGTGCAAACAAGAAACTTAATTCAAAGAAACTTAATTCAAAGAATATGTGTCCCTCTAAATTGATTCAAATGATCATGTTATAGGCATAAGCAGTTGTAAGGACTAGAATTAGATCAGCCCACCAACAATGGGTGATGCCCCAACAAGCCCAAAACAATATATTTGTTACAGAGTGGATTTTACAGAGAAAAGACTATAAATCAAGTATGAGTTTTAATTGTTTGGATTCATGCCAATAAGATAAGAAGACACAATTTGGTAGAAATAACACTCCTCGGTCAGGCTCAAGGATGAAGTGTTCTTATATTGACTCAAGTCTATTTAAGTACAAGATGTTCTTTTCTTTCTTTTTTTTCTCTTTTATGGTCCCATGCCCCCTTTTTCATAAGGGCCTTTCCCTTATATAGTACCCGTTTGTTTGCACTTTTAGATGGCAAAAAACACTTTTTACTTCAAAGTTCAAATTGTTAGGCGTTTGGTGGGTATTAAAAAGCTGTTTTAGCAAGAAAGTTGTTTTTTCAAAAAGTGCAAGATCCCCAAAAAACCAAAGGACCTTCAGCCAAAAAAAAGCCATTTCAACTTTCAAGAATTGTTGGTTCAATTATCAAATTGCCCACTTGTTTTATTAAAAACCCAACTTTACTCTTTGAAACCCCTTCAGACCATCATGCCAAAATAGATAACACCAAATTCAATAAGACAAAAACATTATTAAAATAGTGATATTGATATTATTAAAAATAGATAACATTATTAAAGTAAGACATATAACATACTTGGTTCAAAATTTTTAGAATAACAAATAATTTGTGCTAAAAAAAACTAATATTATTAAGATAATACCAATAATAGTAATAGTAATAACAAATAATTATGGCAATAATATACTTATTATTATTATTATTATTATTAAGTAGCTTTTTTTTTTTTAGTAAGTATTATGAAGTAGTTGATTTAAAAATGAAATAAACTCCCTTATATATAGATTTTTTTTTTTTTTTTGTAATTTACCACTTAAACCACCACTTTTATAAGTGCTAGCCAAACACTCATCTTTTTCAAAAAATACTTTTTAACAGTTTTTACTAAACATTCAGTTTTTTTTCAAAAAACACAGTTTCATACCGCATTTTTTGAAAACCCCACTTTTTTCAAAAAAACCCAATTTCAAAAGCCTGAACCAAACTCACTCATAATCCCTCCACCTCCAATCCCAGCCTTCCACTTATTAATCATGTAGGTGATCTCCTAGATGCTTGTCTCATCAGAAACCTCCTGGAAGCTTTGTGAATAGCTGTGAACTGAGATATCACTGTTCAAGTGTTATTTCCACATAAATGCGGTCAATTGGTTAGGTGCAGAGCATTTAATGTGGTGGTAGCAGTCTTCTTTCTAAATATTTCTTCCTTTGTTGTTGGTTATCTTCCTTGAAACTTATCCATAAAATGAATGATTGCCTTTTGTATAGCACTCCTAGGGTGGCTGGGTTCCAGCCTTCCACAATGCTTTCTTGAGGAAGCTCGACTCCTCGGGAACTACCACTAGTTTGGTGTTATACTCTCTTATCCTCAGCTTGTTGATCCCAAAGCTTAATAAACCTTACGACCATCCTCAGGTTCCTAGGTATCCTTAAGTACGGCCCATGGCCCAACTCATTTACTTGGCCTGCTTACCCTCGCAGCAATAATATATAATTATGAGATGATGATATTATTTTAAATAAGATATAATTCCAAATTGTAAGGTCACAATTTGGTTCCTAAGCCCAAAAGATAAAAGGATTTAGGTTCAAAGAGCCAAATACAATGAATTTATAGAGAGTGAGTTAAAAAACTAGGCTCTAATGAGTTGGGTAACAATTATAATGGATCCAGATGACAAGAAAGTAAAGATAGACTGGTTTTATCCAAAGAAAATCATCTTCAGCACAATCCGAGGAGATCAGTTCTTATATATATATCTCTTTTGAATTTGGTTACAAGTCCAGTTCTTATTTCTACAGTATTTTTCTCTTAATTCCCAATCCCCCTCCTTCAGGGTCTTCTTTCTATTTTATACTATCTTCTTTTTTTCATCTCTACCCTCCACGTGTAGATTAGATCGCTGGTGTTAATCCTTATCACATCAGCACCTTCCTAAAGTCTTTGGGAGTAGCTGTAAAGCTGAAATTACTGTTTAGGTATCATTTCTTCGTTAATGCGGCCAAAGAGTTAGCTACAGAGCATTCAACGCGATAGTAGCAGCTTTCTCTTAGATATTTCATGGCTCCCTCTGTCCTGTGCTTTTATGATATGTATCCTTATCAATAGAATCTCCCGAAACATTACCCTGGATGGCAGACCATGCCTTCGAACCTCTACTTTGCTCAGCCGAGGAGGCATTCCTCCTCAGACCACTTTCTTGGACTCTTATAACCAAACCCCACCTCTTCGTTCACTAATGCGGATTCCCATAACAGTGTTTACCCGTCCTCGGACTAGACCCCTAGCCCAACATATATATAGATATATACTATTGGGCCTATCATACCTACACAAATGTTCTATTTTTTTTTTCCTTCTCACAATTGAAGAATTTTTTTTTTGGGTAAATAATTTAAGAAATAACTGGACAATAAAACATGGATAAAGTTTAGCTACAAAATTGATTGTAATTTAAAGGTATAACCTTACTCAATAAAATAAATATTACTACATATTTTGAAAATCTAACCTTTAAATTGTATATTCTTTATATTCTTAATACATATGTCAAATTTTGTATCAATCGGATATTATTTATTATATCAACTATAAGCTTATATCTTATGCATAATTTTAAGTTACAAAAACTTACAATTTAAATAATTTATTGATGATATAACTATTGATCTTTAATTTTTTAGAAATTTTGCAAGCACAAAAGATATAAGAAGAAGATGTAATCTAATGGTGGATTTTTCAAAATTCACCTTCAATAAAAAGATATTGAGTAAGGTTGTAATCTTAAATTACAATCAATTTTGTAACTAAACTTTGTCCATAAAACATCAAGTACAAAATGCAAGTAAAGTGTGTAAAGAAACAAAAAAGGAAATAAACAACACAAAAAATTTCATACCTACCTAGGTGAAACATACCAAAAAGGAAATAAACATCACAAAAATAAATTTTACACATACCTTATTTATTTATTTATTTTTATAGAGTTTCAACATATGGTATCCGCTTCTGATAATTGTTCTCCTTATCATCAAACTAAAACATCAATTGGTTTTTAATGTAGGTAAAAATTGAACCACAAACCTCTTATTCAACTATTAGAAACTTTATCAATTGAGTTAATTGAAACTCACAATTTCGCACCTACTTAGATGACATGCTGTCAATTGTAGGTAAAAAAAAAAATATTATTAGTGGATTGTCCAAATGAAAAATTATTGTATCTATAGAATTGTTTGATAGACAAAAAGAAAAAACTCACACCCACTGTTGTCCACACATGTATGAACTTAAGTGATGGGCTTTATTAATTTTTATTTTATTTTATTTTATAATTTGATAGTGATAGTTTGAAAATACACGTAAGGTGCTACCGCTAACTAAGGCTGTGTTTGGTTCAATGTAAAATATTTTCCAAGTGTAAAATATTTTCAGGTGAAAATATTTTTAGGTGTTTGGTGGCATTTTAAAAAATACATTGGAAAATATTTTTTAGTGTTTGGTTGTGTTCTTGAAAATACTAGTAAAAACACATTTTCTACTTGATGCTCACATTTCTCAGCATCCAAACAAATATATAATATCAAACCAAACCAAAAAATTCATCAAATCCGATCTCAATCAGTCAAATGGAGAGAAGAAGGAAGAGAGAGAGGTGACTGGGTTGGGTCTGACACCGGTGAATGTTGGGTTATCTGAAGGAGGCGATGGCTACGAGATCGGGGATGAAGGAGGCATTGAGATCGGGGACGAAGGAGGCGACGAGATCGGGGACGAAGAAGGCGACGGCGATGACATCGGTGGGTGGGTCTAATACTGGCAACGAGCAAGCCGGTGCTGGGGTGCGACGTGCGAGTCAGTGTTGAGGTGCGACGAGCAAGATTGGGTGGGAGTGGATCGGGCAAGGTGGGTGTGGGTTTGCCAAAATGGGATTAGGTTATGTTTCTCTGGGTAGCTTGGATGTGGATCGGAGCTCATGGTGGTGTGCGATCTCGCCGGTGCTGGGGTGCAACGAGCCGGTGCTGCTGTGCGATCTCAGTGGTGCTTCAGGTGGCACGAGCTCACCGGTGCTGGTATGCGATCTCTTTTCCTTGCTATTTCTCTCTCTCTCTCTTCTGTTTTCCTGGGGCGGAATTGATTTGAAGGTAAAATATAAACGGAAATGGTTTTACAGGGTCAGAGGGCATATTTTACGATCAACGAAAATGATTTTCCATTTGACCAAATTTTCCTTGCACACCCAAACACCCTCAAGGGTGTAAAACGTTTTCCTGGTTTCCTTTACCACCGAAACAAACGCAACCTAAGTAAATTTAAATATTCATTGAAATCAACACAAGTATTTGTTGAGGGTTATTTTTGTAAAACAGGCCCAATTCAGCAAAGCAGGCAGCAAATAGAAGTGACAAGTATAGAATAAAATTATTAAGCCCAAGCGGCAAGAATAATGGATCACAAGCCCATAACATGAACAAATGAGTCTCGAGGAAGCAAATGGGCCCAAAGGGCCCAGAAAGAAAGAAATGGCACCCATGGGCAGTATATGGTATGGAAAAGTGAGAATGGGCCGTGGCAGGCCCAAAGCAATGTAAACAAAGAAAGTATGGGTTGATGGCAAGCCCATGAATCCCAAGGATGAGAATAAGGAGATTGGGCCGGGGAAGCCCAATTAAGTTAGTAAAAACCCATGGGAATGCAGAGTTAGTAAATGGGCCGAGGAAGCCCAAACGAAGTAAATGGGCCGCAGGCCCAAGGGAAAAAGAAAGGGACACTGGAGCCCATAAAAAAGAACACCAGAGGCCATATTAAGCCACTGGGAGAAGGAATGAAACGACAGGCTTGAAAATAGGCATAGTAGGAGCAAATCGCCACAGCAGGAAATGCCAAAGTAATGTGGCAGGACATAAGGGCAACCAGTTTTAAAAGAAGCCCAGCCCCAAAAGGAAACAGTGAATTATACAAAACAGCCCACGTAAAAGAGCAAAGAAGCACGGCAGACTGTGCAAACAAAGCTCCAGATCATGGCAAACACATGAGCCGCAGGCAGATTTTGAAAGTACATAACAAGAAAGCACGCGCAAGGCCCAGGCACCACCAGCCTGTACCCAGCCAATATGGGACGTGGTGGAGCAATGGGTCAGAGGTAAGAGGTAAGGGGGGTGTGGTTTAGTCATGGGGAGAGGGGAAAAGATCTATTTTACGGTTCCTGTCCAAGCCCTTTTGGTAGGTAGGTCCTGTTGGGATGACAGACCACCCAAAAGAGGCAAGGTTGAGGGGGGAAAACGTTGGGTGCATGCCATGGAGAGAGGGATAGAGAGCATTTACACCATGGTAAGAGAAAATGCCACGGCGAACTAACAAACAACACAAACCTGCCTTTGTCTGACGAGGGTAAGTGGTACACAGATGAGCTCCTGGGTGGTCGGCAAGTACACCCAGACCAGACAAAGGCAGTTAAAGGGTAAAGTGGTAAAATCCGGTCACGGCTGACCCTATAAAAGGGCCTTTGCCGTGCCCTGTAAAAGGCATCAAAAACAGAGGTACCGGGAAGTAAAAGGAAAAACAAAAGAAAAAGAAAATATAAGAAAGCAAACAGGAAACAGAGAGAAAGAGTGTAATGGGCGTGCACCAGTAGATTGATTCCCTTCTTTCCCCCTCAAAATCCCACTCTCTGGGAGACGAATAAGCAATAGGAATTCTTTTGGGCACTAATCATTTAGGTCCAATTCCCTCAAAGTCATTAATCCCCACGGTAGGATATTTTTCTGGGAAATTAGTTTCATTGAGAGGAAGCGTTCTTCCTCTTTGTTTTTTTGCCACTGTAGACCCAAACTTGACTTGATATTTATTTTTGATTAACTTCTATTATCGCTTAATCAATTACTCCTTTTTTGTAAAAGCCGTTATTATCATTACTATCGTTATTACTGTGATTGTCATAGAAATAGAGATCACTCGGTCATTTTTCATTAAGAAAAAGCCACTGTACTCTGTTTTCTTTGTTGTTATTATATCTGCCTGCCATAAACTATTTGTAACAGCTCTGCTTGCCGTGAGAACATTCCTGGCAGATAAGGCTTAGTTTGCGCACAAGCCGGTCCAAAGTGAGTTACAGTTGGGCCGGTCTCAACTCTCCTACTCAAAAATACTCGGGCCCATCATCGCAGGAGGCAGCCCAACCCAACCTAAAACACAAAAAAAGGCCCCTACAGTATTTAATTAATTTTTTTCCCATTGAAATCTTATTTAAAAAACTTATAAGGTGTTTTTCAAAATTTAATAGCATAAAACAATTAAGAGAGATACATTAATAAATAAATAAAATTAAGAGGGAGAATCTTTTTACAACCAAACCATCTTATATAATTATTTGTTAAAAAATTCTTTTTTATTAATTATAAAAAATAAAAAATAAAAAATAAATAAAAAACTACTTATCCCGTGAAAGCTTATAAATAAAGTTAATGAATGAGTCGCGACAACCTCTCTCACTCTCAAGAAAAACAAAGGCCCTCTCTCATGTCAATTTGAACCTTGTCTCTCTAGCTCTCTCAATTTTGGATTGAGATCCATTGCAATTGCACCGTGCAATGAACCCCTACCCTCTCACAACATTTTTTTTTTTACTTTTTTACTCTTACTCATTTTTAATATTCAATGGTTGAGATTTGGATTAAGAACTAATGCAATTGTTACATGCAATTAACACCCCTCTCTCACAATATATTCTTTACTAATCTTACTTTTTTACCTTTTCTTAACTTTATAATCCAAAATAAAACAATTTTCAATGTAAATTTATAAATCAAACATTCACATGTAAAAACATAATTCTTAAATCAAAAATAGAATCAGCTAATAATACAAATTTAATGGTATAAATATAGTGAGAGAGGTTTTATAATAAAATGAAAAACTATTTATCCTTTAAAAGAAAGATAAAAATTATAGGAATTTAATAAAAGAAACAACAAAGTCAACAAACAAAACCTATGATGCAAGGAATAACAAACTTACGTCATGGTATCTTTTTCTTCCTCATTATGAATTTGGTTCGTGCTTTATTTTTCTTATTTTGAGAGTATAGAGATAGACTTAGGGACGTAATGTCAATCCAAGTTAGAGTCTCAAAAGAGTCAAAACCTAACAAAAGGTGCAATTGTGCAAACAAGCAACTTAATTAAATCAAAGAATACTTTCTCAAAAAAAAAATTAAAAAAAAATCAAAGAATATGTGTCCCTCTTTGAAATTGATTCGAATGATCACGTTATAGGGCATAAAGTATATAATTATGAGATGATGATATCATTTTGAATAAGATATAATTCCTAATATCTTTTTTTTTTCTCTTAATTAAAGAAATCTTTTTTTCTTTTTTGGTAAATAATTGAAGAAATAATTAAACAATAAAACATCAAGTACAAAATGCAAGTAAAGCGTGGAAAGAAACCAAAAAGGAAATAAACACCACAAAAAATTTCACAGCTAACTAGGTGAAATTTCACAGCTAACTAGGTGAAATAAACCAAAAATGAAATAAACAATATAAAAAAATTCACACCTATATAGATGACACGCTGTCAATAGTGATAGCATTGCTCAATAAACAAAAGGAAAAAACTCACCCACGTGTTGTCCACATGTGCATCAAAACTTAAGTGGTGAGGATTATTTATTTATTTATTTTTAAAAATCGATAGTTTGGGGAGGGATGGTTTAAATCTTACAGGGGTTAGAGAGACAAAAAGTTTAACAATGATTGGTTTATTTATTTATAATTTAAAACAAGGTGCTGACTAACTAAACTTAAATACTCACTGAAATCAACATATGAAATCAACATAAGGCCTAAATTGTCTATTTATAATAATCTGATAGTGACAACTGATAACCAAAAAGGGCCTAAATTGTCTATTTTTAAAAGAACAAAATTTAGTTACAAAATTTGTTATTGTCTAAACCATAATTTTACTCAATAAAATAAACATCATCATATATTTTGAAAATTTAATAGTTAAATTGCATATTTTTTACGCTTTTAATACACATGTCAAATTTTGTGTCAATTGGATATTATGTACTATATAATCTATAAGTTTATATTTTATGCATAATTTTAAAATACAAAAATTTGTAATTTAAACAATATATTGATGACAGTACTATTAATCTTTAATTTTCTAGAAAATTTTGCAAGTATGGAGAATATAAGAAGAAGATTTAATTTAATGATGAATTTGTCAAAATTCACCTCTAATATAAAAAGATATTAAGTAAAGTTGTAACCAACCAATTTTGTTGCTAAAAGTAATTATTTCTCCAAAAAAAAATTGTAACTAAACTTTATTATTTTTAAAATACTGAAGTTGCTAACTAACTAAACTTAAATAATTATTGAAATCAACATAATTACTCCTTTCAACAACAACAACAAAACACAAATATTTTTATTTTCTTTCATTGAAATCATATTTTAAAAAATATAAGGTATTTTTCAAAAAAATAATTCAACCAAACAAATTAAGGGAGACATATTTTTCTTTCTTTTTACAACTAAACAGTTTTTTTTTTTTTACCACAATTTATTTCTATACTTCAAACTGATTTAGCTGACTTTTCTTCATCTATTCGTCTATGTTTTTCCCCCTTAACAAACAAACAAACAAACAAACAAACAAAATTATAGTAAATAAATAAAAACTTATCCCTCAAGAAAGGCTAATCCATATTCCTTGACCATATCCATATCTATACTCTGCTATCTTATCAAGCGTGCAAAATATTCCAATCTGACCAAACTCGTCTGCATATTTAAAGCCTCTCGCTCGCCTCTTCAAACATCACAAAATTAAACTCTTTCAACGCTTTGTGACCAAAGCTCTCTCTCCCCCGATTTCTAGGGCTCGGTTTCGTTCCTATTCGCCGCAATTAGGGTTTCGTTTATACTTTTCTGTATTTATTCTTAATCGGTAAGCTCGTGGTTTTTCTTAATTCATTTATCGTTTTGTTTATGCTTTAATAATCTGATTCAGATTTTTCGTTTTCGTTTGGTTTTGATTTGGGATTTTTTTTTTCTTTTAGGGTTTTCAGAAAAAGGGGGTTTCCGGAGGATCATCCAGCATTTGATTACGCATTTTGTATTCGTTGTAAGTATTCTCTTAATTATTATATATCTTAGTTTTTGATAATTTTATGTATAAATATGTTTTGGTAATATATGTGATTGAAAAGTTTTTTATCCTTAGGATTTCTTTATATTTTGTTGTTTGGATGAGATTTGAGAATATGGTTTTTGTTTATCAGTGAAAGAATACAACTTTTGACTTATTGAGTTGTGTTCAATGCATTTTGTAATTTTGCTATCAATTCTTGTATTAATTTTGTGGGTAAAAATATATTTCCTGGTATTTTAAATCTGGGTCTCTGTATTCATTAAATTATAATTTGGTTTCGGTCTTCATTTGTCTTGATGTTAGTTTTTGGGAAAAAAAATTTTTTTTGATTGCTTTCCTCTGTTATCTTTGGAGGAAATGGTTTCTTTTTTTAAGGAAAAAAGACCCAGTTTATTTGGAAAGAAGCCATTTTACTGATCTGATTTTTGTTGTGTTTTGAAGCCACCCTTTCGGTGTATTGACAATATTTTGTACAGTCTTGATTTTCTGATTGTGTTTTATAATTCAATTTTCTTTTTATGGGCTGATGAGTTGTGTTGCATCTCTTAAATAGTGGGCCTTTCTATTTGTTTTGTCTCTGTCGATTCAATAAGTTATTAATTTTCTTTGAAAGTGAAGATGGGATTTATTTTAATCTTGTTTTTAGTTTGATATATTGTTTAACAGATTTAGAGTACTTGTTGGGAGGCGTGTATGTACTTTATATAGTGCTATTACTTCTTTCATTGCATCTCCAATTTTTGATGCATATCATTTTCTTCCTGTATTCATTGGGATTTGTGTTATTTTGGTCACAATTATTAGTCCTGGCTAGTGCAGCCTACTCTGTGCAAATTTGGTTTCTTATCTGTTTTTGTGGGTTTGTCAGGCGAAGAGTGAATGAACTAATGGAGTCCAAAGGTGGCAAGAAGAAGTCTAGTAGTAGTAAGTCCTTATTTTATGAAGCTCCCCTCGGTTACAGCATTGAAGACATCCGTCCTGCTGGTGGAATCAAGAAGTTCAGATCTGCTGCTTACTCCAACGTAAGTTGCACGTTACTTGATGTTCACAATTCTTGAGTTTTTTAATACAAAATGATTGGTTTGCTAATGTTATATTATCTTGTGGTGTTTATGTGCAGTGTGCGCGGAAACCATCCTGAGATTACCAGAGTTTTGACATAAACTTTAGGATTTTCATACTGCTAAAATTGCTGTAGTCTTTTCTTTCTTTTCTACTTCACTTGTTCCCTCATCCTCCTCCTTTTGTGCAACTTTGTTTGCTTCCCTTGAGAAAAAATGGCCTCCTTGCCAGTCTCTGCAATTGGATTTGAAGGTTATGAAAAGAGGCTTGAGGTATCTTTCTTTGAGCCAGGTATCTTTGCTGATCCTGGGGGCATGGGCCTCCGTACTTTGTCAAAATCTCAATTGGATGAGATTCTAGGACCAGCTGAATGCACCATTGTCGCTTCTCTGTCAAATGATTACGTTGATTCGTATGTCCTCTCTGAATCTAGCCTTTTTGTGTATCCTTACAAAGTTATTATCAAAACTTGTGGGACCACAAAATTGCTTCTCTCCATTCCAGCTATCCTTAAATTGGCTGAAGCGCTATGTCTTACAGTGAAATCTGTGAGATACACTCGTGGAAGCTTTATTTTTCCTGGAGCTCAGCCATCTCCACATCGGAGCTTCTCAGAAGAAGTAGCTGTTCTTGATAGCTATTTTGGCAAGCTCGGTTTGGGCAGCAAGGCACATGTGATGGGTAGCCCTGAAAAATCACAGAAATGGCATGTTTACTCTGCTTCTGCAGAATTGGCACGACAGCCAAGCCCTGTTTACACTCTAGAGATGTGCATGATCGGTTTGGACAGAAAGAGGGCATCAGTTTTCTACAAAACAAATGCAGCTTCAGCAGCTCTGATGACTGAGGATTCTGGTATCAGGAAGATTCTTCCTCAATCTGAGATATGTGACTTTGAGTTTGACCCTTGCGGGTACTCCATGAATGCTATTGAAGGTGCTGCAATTTCTACAATCCATGTTACACCAGAAGATGGTTTCAGTTATGCAAGTTTTGAAGCAGTTGGCTATGATTTTGAAGATGTGAATTTGACCCAGATGATTGAGAGGGTTTTGGCTTGCTTTGAACCTACTGCGTTCTCCATTGCTCTGCATGCTGATAGTGCTGAAATGGAACTTGGAACCAAGTTCCCTCTGGATTTGAAGGAATACCATTGTGGAGAAAAGAGCTGTGATGTGCTTGGATTGGGTGGTGGATCTCTCACCTATTATAGCTGCGTCAGGGCTGAAAGCTGTGCATCTCCTAGATCAATCCTCAAATGTTGCTGGAGCGAGGATGAGAAGGATGAGGAAGTTGAAAAGAACTAGTTATATATGTTTTATTTGTTGCTGAATAAAAGTTGTGGGGTTTATGTTAGTACTCTCTAATCTCTATGTGGATTATCATTATATGGCGCTGCATGGTCCTCCGCTGTCTTTAAATTTTGTAATGGATGTTGATTCCCTGATCTGGGAAGTGTTGAACCAGGTGTTTTTAATATTATAGTACCTATTTGTGCTGTGATTATCTTATTGCTTTTATCAATGGGTTTTGTTTGGTGTATCAGTTGATTTAATTGGAATCCATTAGGGTTGTTGGATAAAAATTGTTTTATTTTTATTTTTATTGATTCACATATTAATTATTAATATAATTTTTAAAAATTAGTAAATATAGAATCCCCATCATCGGAAAAGGCCTGAGTTGTGATTAACTTGAGACCGCACATGATCTCCCCCACAGGCCTCATCTCATGTTGAGGCCTAGGAGGGCACTTGGAAAATTTTTGGATGTTCGCGCTTCCTGTATATGAAGAATGCTTGATTTGTTCAAGTTTGGTTTTTTATTTTTGTTTTTGTTTTTGTTTTTGTTTTTGTTTGAGAAGAGAGTTTGGTATATGTAGAATTGTAGATGCTTGGGAGCTTGCTCCAAAAAGTTAGGTGCTTTATTTTTTCAAATTTGCCAAACGATGTGGTTTGGTACAATTAATCATGTGATTGATGTGGGATGGTCAGTGCCGTATTTTTGAACGCAAGAACAACCATCAAATGGTATATGCCTTAAAACTTACAAGGTCATCGCACTTGTTCTTCAAGCATAAACCCCGATAAATTATCCTGAACCACAATATGACTAGACTTTTGATTTTGTGTAAAGGAGGTGTGTGTATGTATATTCCCTATTATTTGCTAGCAATGTTTTTTTTTCTTTTTTTCTTTTTTTTGAGGAACATTGCATCATTGTAAATTATTAACCCCTCTAGCTGCCAAATAACCTTTTTTTTGTGTTTCGAGGTTCGAACTACAAAATCATAAAAGATGACGCTGGACTATCACTTGACTCCATTACTTCCATACAACAAAGTTAAATCACATTGCAAATCCGGTCCAAAAATATATGCATTAATTGCTCATTTTTCTATTAATTATCCAAAATAAAAGGACTACAAATTTGTTAACTTTCTGATGCTTCATCTGCTGGCTTTTGTTTGTACTTTATACTGTGTCTTGTTCAGTAAGGTCGAAACTTCCTAGTAGCAGCTCTCAGTTGTTGTATTTGCTTTTATCCTGCTCAAACTTGCTTTGTAACATCATGATCTCTGCAAGAAAAATAAAAATATAAGCCATGTATCAGTTGCACCACACTCTATATATATATATATATATATATATGTATAACTTATCCAAGAATCATCCATCAGGACCGTTACTATTCAGAAAAATAAGGAAAATAGATTTTAATTGGAAAGTGTCACCTGCATATGCCATAGTTTATAATTTTTTTGCTTAGGACAGAAGAAAGCAAAGAACCTATCTTAAACGCATTTATATATGTATGCACGTTGTACGCAAGTGATACTATATTCTCTCTTATTGCATTAAACAACCAATTAGACATGGAATCAGCTACATGCTTGTTACACGTTTTCATCACGCAAGGACACAAGGCTGATAATATTTTGATATACGTCTCATATTCATATTAGGAACCATATGCCATGATAATGATGCACTCAGAGGCGCGTTCGTGCCGAGTATATATATACCCAATTCACCGAAACTAAATTTCAAACAACACCATTGAATTCTGCCTCAGCAAAAGCTATAATGATCTTGAAAATGGATTTGAAAAAACACCTTAATGTAAATGTTTGACTTGGATTATCCCTATAGAACAGCAGAGGCAAACTATATTGCAAGGACACTCGGAGGCCTAAAGACAAGTGAAACACAGTATGCAGTTTTTGGACGTGTGCAGGTGTTACGAACAACGAATTTTTATACTTTGAATTCTTTTACCTTATTTGGTTTATGTAAAACTTTTTAAAATCTCTTTTTTTTTTTTTTTCAAGTACAAGTATATTTTAGCCACTTTTAGCAAAATGCAATTAGCAGAAAGCCAAATAAACTAATGCTAAATGGACACTAGGACAAAAGTAAGAGCGAGCCTCATAAATAATCGGTCAAAAAAAAAAAAAACGACCTGTGAGATTTTATTAATGTGCAAGATATTAATTCTATAATAGACACCTTCTCAATCTTCTCAATATGTACTAGAAGAAAACTTCCATGAAAATGCATGAATCCCTAATGTTAACAGCACATGAGCAACACCAACCTGATTCATGGTGATGGATGCAAGTGTACATTTCCCTTTGACAAAATCAAGTGCTAGTTTTGCAGACAAAGGTTAGATACTGCAATATGTGGCATATATTTAACCAACAAGCATTCCCCCTCAAAGAAAATTGTGCACAAATGTAATAAAAGAGCACAGTACATCAACCATTTGAATGTCTTTATAATCAAACTATGAAAATTGTGCTTTGTTCAGGCACATAAATTCATGTGTATGTGAACATAACTTTGTACAATTTGAGCCACACAATGTTTTGTACAAGTGCAAGTAGAAAACTGTTCTTTTGGAGCATAAGTTATAATGGTGGTAGATATAACATAATAAAAAGACATTATGGTTGAATATCAAATTAAGAATTACTGACAGAGATACAGCGGAGAATACCATATTTTTTTTAGGTAATAATAACTTTATTGATAAAATACTACTTCATGTACGATGAAAACAAAGAGGCCTATTAAAAAAAAAAAAAAAAAACAGAGGAGAATACCTGTTCTAGCTGGGCCTCAAGAGCAATTGTAAAGTCATCATTTTTTTTGCGGCAGAACCTTCAACCCTGGTCTACTTTGGTGGTATTCTGTAATCCATTCTGCAGTTCAAGAAGTTTTCAATAAGAAAACAATGACAGAACCATAACCATAAAAATAAATTAAAAAAATTAAAAAGTAGCAAAATACGGTTAGAATTATCCTCAAAATAAAATTGATTATCCATATTAACTTCAATCGATGACTGTTTTAATCAATTTTCAACATTGAACTATAGCTTGCAAATGTCACCATCATGGTAGCTAACAGTGGAATCAGATAATGTAGATAACCCTAATATCGGATTTAGGCAGATTCTGACAGTCTTTTTTTGTTCAATAATTTTCATTGTTGGTGGTCAAAGTTCTTCTGTTACCTTTCTGTAAGTACCTTGGACATCTAGTACATTAACCCTTTCTCTCTCTCTCTCTCTCTCTCTTTTTGGATAAGTAACCCTTTCTCTTTCTATAGCTGTGATCTTTTTCATAATCACTTTTCCACCCAAAAAAATCCATTTCATGCTACTAGATATGAAAAAGTTGAATGCACATAGATAAGATGAATGTCCCAGATTCGCTAGTTCATACTTTTCATTCCTTTTCAGTAGTCCTCGTCCCTAGAAGAGATTTGGATAAAAATCATCGGAATCTACTTTAAAAATTTACTTTGCTCATTTATGAACTATGCTTACTGAGAATTGAGAACTATATGTTGCCACTAGATTGTGAGCAATTGAACACATAAAAGCATATGCCCTGAAATTCATACATTTCACCCTTTTGAGCAGCCCTCATTCCCTGGAGAGAGATGACAAACTACAACCTGAGTAAGAAAAGGAGAAAAAAATATCTCAAGTTAATGAGATAACATGACTACAAAAGCATATAATCAAGTAATACACTACAGGCAAGGGCATTGATAATTCAAAAACATCTCCACCGCCACTAAATCTTTTGAGGTATCCAAGAAGAACGGGAAAATTACAAAATCAGATAGTTCTAGGCAGCAAGAATCCATTAAGAAAAATGTTGCCTTAACATGATTCATTTTGAAAAGAACAAGGCATAGCATGTATCATCCAAACTTAAAAATTAATGAACACACCATATTGGTCATCAAATTCAAGTCCATCCACAGTGTTTCTTTCCTGATTTTGTTCTATTTTTCTTCCTTGATGATTCTTTCATTTTCCTTTCTCTGATTGTCTGACCCAAAATAATAATAATAATATAGAAAAGATTCTTTCAGATGTAAAGATCTTCAACATACCATTAGCATGTAAAAACCACGTTCAGCTTCAATATAGCTCCTAACAGCTTTGCTAGTGTCAATATCATTCTTTTCTCTTTTTAGCTTCTTCTTTCATGCATGTTCGTTGTTGTCCCTTTCCACTTCCTTACGTAAATTTCCATCTGGAAACAACAAAAAACACCTACTTCTCAGCACTTCACCAGCAATATATATCATGCAAATGTGTATTGCAAGTAGGAAATCAGGGCCAAAATCTAGGAAATTTACATTAAAAATAAGATGGTCAGATACAAGTATGATGTACCCCCCAAACCCTTGGCAATTTTACACTGGCCTTACACACTAAGGACAACTTTTTTCAAAAAGGCACCAGAATTGCATTAATATTTTCACATGAATTGTATCCATCTGTCAATGGATCCATTGAATGAATTACAATAATGAGTCCAATTACACTTCTTATGATCCTATTAAGTCTATGACACAAGATCTGTAAATTACCCAGACTATCTGAGTTATGATTATTTCAAAGATATTGCATTGATATATCAACTTTCCCAAAACCTGAAACCTTTTGCTTTCTTCAAGAACCTATTTGAATTGCTCTTTCTTTTACTCAATTACTCATGAAGTAGCAAAGGTAAGGGAAAATACAAGGTAATACATTTTTAAAACATTTGCGACTTTTCAATCAATGAGTAAAACATGCTGAAGACACTGATAGATTCTGTAATGTACACTCTATGCCTTGTTGATTTTGTCACTTCTGTCTACAAAATTGCAAGTGCTGATAGAATTGGCCAGTTAGACAATAGTTTTTTTTCTAAAATCAAATTATGCCCATAAACTTGCATCAGTATCCAAATATTATAGTATGCCTTTTTGGGAAAGTAGATATATCAATGTTAATATATCAATGCAATATCTTTGAAATAATCATAGTTAATATATCATAGTACCTTATAGTGAAAAAGGCATACTACCAATGCAATATGAAAATAGACATACTATGAAAAAGGCATATATTAAAAGGCATACTATGAAAAAGTTTGGTATTGCATAACAAGATTTTTCTACATCATATGAAAAAGGCATACTACCAATGCAATATGAAAAAGGTACTATGAAAAAGGCATATATTAAAAGGCATACTACATCATATGCCAGTTAGACAATAATTTATATGCAATACCTTATAGTAAAAAAGGCATACTACATCATAGTTAAAATTTGAAAGCACAATACCATACCAAAATGTTAATTGCAAATCACAAACATCTTGTTAAGTTTACATAATCAAATCCTTCCTATTTTCACATTTTTGAACAATTGCTCAAAATTTTCAAAGCAGCTGATGGAACCGCCACATTAGAATAGCAAAATGGATAAAATCAAGGTGGAAAAAACACAAATTAAAAAACATTCTGACTGCAGCTGATAAAACTATAGAAAACAAGGGAAAAAACTCATCTTTTGCAATCAAGAGGCCTTATCACACATACCCAAAAGCCAATTCAACAAATGGAAACAAAAAAAGAAGTGTTAAATTATCAAGCTCAAAGCATTTATTAATAAGAAAAAACAGCACAAAAGTCACAAACCCTTTTCGGGCATGTCAGGATTTCCCTTTTGAAGCTTCTTAATCTTTTGCTTTTTTCTTCCGGTCTTTCTGCAATTCCTACTTTTCTCTGTCTGTGTATACGGTGGCTATAGAGGTCTATTGAGAAACAGAGAAGAGAAATACAGAGCAGGTTTAGGGCACCACTGCACCTATTGTTTGGGTTTTGTTTTTAGGTTCCATCAATGGGTAATAAGTCCAAGTCCAATAGCATTTCATATTAGGAATAAATCACGGCGGACCCAGATATTCTTGAAATATCCCCTTTACCCCTAGTTTCCTCTCCCTCTCTAACCAGTCCCCAGTCCTCACAGTCACACTCCCACCCCATTTTATTTTTTTCCTTTATTTTTATGTCATATTTTACATAATGTTTAGATTAATTACAGCTATTTATCTTCTTCTTTTTATTGATAATGAGTGACTTTATTTAAAAGAAAGAAAAAAAATATACAAGCCACATCCTAAGTACACAGGAAGTGTACTATTAGAAGTGAAAATGGTCAACAGAAAGTGCACACAGCTAAAAACTCTACAAACAAAGAGAAAGACAGATCACTCAAAATACATATTATTTATAGTGCGTATACTCTAAGTTGTAAAATTTTGTGATGGACACCGTATACAATATCAATTTGTAATGTCTATCTACTGTTTAAATCAGTGTACAAACATTACCAGGATGCAAAACAATGACGCAATTCCAGCAACAAGAATGGCTGTAAGATGGTTACATGATCACAAAGGATATAATTATTCAAATTTGGAAATAAGCTCCACGACTCCACCTTTAAGTGATGAGGATGCATAGACATGCTTGGAGTGAGCGCATTGCACTCCTTAAAACGATACACTTCCAGCATATCAGGTTCTCCACAATTAGATATTTGGCTGAAAAACGCTAGGTGAGACCAGTTATTATGGTGTAAAATCAACAAAAGTTACAACAGGCTAGAATCATGAAGGATTGGTGTTGTCATGACCTACTAGCATGACCAGAATTTTAATTTCAAACTTCAGATGCATCTCCAAGCTTCCTTTACGAGGGAACATTCATCTGCTCCATTTTCTTAATAATACTTTTGGACATTAAGCCTCTCTCAACCACATGATCCCAAAAAAGACGTAAGATGTTGCTGTCACCAAGATAAGAAGCACTGAACGATTTATAGAGTTTAAGTGTTATCTTCAACCTCCTTATAGCCATTTCATCTAACATCTTTGAAGCAACAGATGCCTTCCCTGCTTTCAAGTAAGCATATGCCAGAGTAGTGTATACAATGCTGTCTCCTGATATGCCCTTCCCTTGCATAATTCTGAATATTTTTTCAGCAGAGTCCAATCTTTCTCTCTTGCATAGCCTTCTTATCAGTGCCCTGTACACTGAGACATCAACACAAAGGCCTCTCTGCACTAGCTCATCCGGGAGTCTTAGAACTGCATCTTCATTGTCTCGGTTGCAAAAAGCATCTATAATCCATGAGTAAGTGCAGTAACTTGGAGAAAATTCTGAATCAAGCATGCTAAACAAATGCTCTTTAGCACTGTCCATCTCTTGGACTTTGCAGAATCCATGAATCAGAGCTTTGTATGTAAACTGGTCCAGCTTCAATCCAGCCTCCAACAGTTTGTTCTTCACTTTTAATGCAGACCTCATATCTCCTATCTTGCAGTAAGCATTAATCAACGTGTTACATGTCACATTGTCAGGTACAATTTTCCTCTCACTCATCTCATTCAAGAGCATATTTGCATCCCTTATCCTGCCTTCTTCACACAACTTGCGTAGAATTGAATTATAAGTAACAACTTCAGGGTACAAGCCCTTAGCCTCCATCACCTTGCGCAATCTTAAAGCTTCTTCAAGGTCATTTACTCTGCAATATCCATCAATCAAAGTAGTGTATGTCACATGATTGGGAGTAGCACCTTTAATTTCCTGGAAGAGCTTTACAGCCTCTCTCATTCTACCTTCTCTACAAAATCCATAAATAAGGGAATTAAAAGTCACAATATCAGGACTTATTCCTCCTCTTTCCATTCTATCTTGTACACCCAAAGCCTCATAGTGCATACTCCTCTTGCAGTATAATGATATCAACGTATTATATGTAACAAGATCAGGAAAAACACACTTCAACTCCATCTCACTCAACAGCTCTTCTGCCTTCTCCAAATCACCAGACTTGCAACAGGCATGAATTAAAACATTATAAATGTGTAAATTCGGAACAACCCCTATCCGCACCATCTTCTTATAAACTTTCCATACCATATCAGTCAACCTATCCTTTATTAAACAATTCAAAAGCACAGTACAAGCATGCAAGTGAGGCTTGAAGCTATGCACCCTCATGTGCTCAAACACTTGAATTGCATCCTGGGTCATCCTCGAATTACCATAATATATCACAAGCCAGCTTAAAACATGAGAATTCAAATCCGGGTCATCATAACTCCTCACCAAAGCATTCAAAACTGAGGGTGACGATAGAAAATCCTTGCGTGCAATTTTCTCAAGCAAGCCTTGTGCAGTTTTGAAGTGCTTGTGCTTAGTGAGGATGTGAACCATTGTCCATGAACATTGCAGAGAGTGATTATAGTTAGGAACCGATTCAACCCACTTGAAAAATGCCCAAGAAAGTGGGGGACCATGATTGTTATTATAAAGTGAGGGTTGCAGGAGTACCTGGTGAATGGTTGTTGAGGTAAGAGTGGAACCAATCTTGGGTTTCAAGAGATTGTGCCATTGACCCTTTACTATAATTGCACATACACTTTGAACGAACTGGGTCTCACTAGCTAAAGAAACTAGAGCAGCCATGTTTGATATTATCTTTTAAGGTTATGACTTATAACGGAGTTGATTAATTCCTATGCAGGGAAAATAAATAAAGTTGTGGCCTTGTGGGTGTCACATTTTTTATCAGTTGGTTCTGTTTTTGAGGAATTCTTGGTTCTGTTTCACAACTGACACGGCAATTTGCCTGCCGTGCCCGTGTCGTATGCGTACGGGACACAGCTGCACGCGTGTCCTTCCCTTTTTTCAATAATCGGACACTGCCGGGACACGGCTGAACGCGGCAAGGGAGGGAAAAAAAAAAAAGAGTAAAAATCCTAACCTGAAACGCTGCGTTTTGAGAGCATCCCGTGAACCCAAAATCAGTTTCCTCTCTCTCTCTCGATCTCTCTTCTTCTCTCAGTCTCACTCTCTCACGCCGATCTCCTCTGGCTCTTCTTCTTCTTCCCTCTCCTTCGGCCAAATATGCCCTTACATATTTTACAGTTTTCCCCTTTTGCCCCCACTTGGGAATTGGGTACTTTGGGAGATATAAAGCTGGCAGGTAGCATTTCAAATTTTTTAAGCGAAAGTAGTCTTTGTATTTTCATTTTGATTTTGTTATTATTTTAGTATTTAAAAATAGAAAATTATTCCCATAAAAAAAAAAAAAAGGGATAATTACATATAACCCACATGTAGTTTGGGCGAAAATCACTTTGCCTACCCGTAGTTTGAAAAGTATCACTTAACCCACCCGAGATATGTTTCCGTCACTCTCTGTAACCCACCTCGGTCTCTGCCGTTACAAAAACACATTTTAACCCTAAAACAGAACATAACGAGAATCAAAACACCCAAAACTCAAAAACTTTTCGAGAGAGAGACCCGAGGTGCGATCAGCTCGTTCTTCGTGGTTTGGAGCGTCTGGAGGGGGAGAAAACACTTGTTTTGCATCATCGAAGCTAGGCAAGGTGTGTGTGACTACTGTTCATCTGCATTTGGGTTCTTCCACCCACGTTTTTGTGTTCTTGATTTAGGGTTTCAGATTTTGTTCAAGTGCGAAATTACTGTGTGAAAGTCTAAATTTGTACTTCCCAAGAATCGTGTTATGTTGATATGTCTTCATCAAGTGGTAATTTCTCGGATTCATGTGGACATATGTGCAATGAGCAGACGTGTGTTTTGAGAACAAGTTTGAGTTTGTACAATTTTGGGAGGAGGTTCTTGGGTTGTAGCCGTTATAAGGTTGGCCCTAAGTGTCCTTTCTTTGTTTGGGTTGATAACCCAACCTGTCCTCGTGAGAATGAAACTGCACCTTTGGCTCTAGAGAAGATGTCTAGGCTTCAGAGTGCTCTCCAGCTTGCCAATGGGAGGGAAAGGACAGCTCTGGAAACGGCAGGAGAAGCTAGGAAAATGGCAGAAAAGGCTGTTGAAGAGGAAGCCAAAGCCAAGGAGAGGGAAAGAAAGGCTCGAGCTGTCTGTGCAAAAGCTAAGGAAAAAGCCATGTTTGCTGAAGAGAAGCAGAGAATGTGGAAGTTTGCATGCATTTTGTCATGGATCTTTTTTGTTATTGTTATGTTGTTGTGTTTTGGCTCAATTGAGTTCTCTGGAGTAAAGAGACCTAGATTGTTGTCCTGAAGTAGTTAATTGGTTAGTAGAGATAGTTATGGCAATAGTGTTAATGAATTTGCATTGTAATAGCACTAGCCTATTGATGTAATGTTTTGATGTGTCAATTAATGAAGAATTGGTCAATTATTGAGCAGTTTGTGCATACCATAACAACCATTCAATGGATTTAATGGAAGAAATATTGGGCATATAATGAAAGAACTATTGGTCAATTATCAATGACCTGTGCATACCATAACAACCATACCATAACAACCATTCCACAATAAAAACTTTCATATACTATATTGAAAAAATATACTTTGAGACAATCTGTATTAGCAATAAATAAACTTTCATATAATTTGGTTTGGACAAATCATGTTCCATACAGTTACCTGCGCATACCATAATAACCATTTCACAATAACAACTTCCATACAATCTATATTGAAAAAATCTTCTTGGACACAATCTGTAATAGCAATAAATAAACTTTCATATAATCTAGTTTGGACAACTATTGTTCCATACAAACTGTAATACCACAACTTCCATATAACAACCTGGAGTGTATTGTACCTTAATTACAAAAAAGCACATTCTAAGGCCAGCTACATATATATATACATATATACACATACATATAATTGCTCAAAACAAGGTGATTGTTTTTTACACTAATTGATAATTACAAAAAGCCAACAATGGTCTTCACAAAAAAACAAAAAGGCCCACATGTTCCCACTAGCTTTACTCCCAATGTTGGCATGCGTACCCACTAGCTTCATTCATTTCTTGCCTTTACTCTTTCCTCTTTCCACCCACTGAATTCAATTTTGGTGGCCTTTGTGCAGCAAGCTGTCCTCTAGTCCTCACACCACCAGTGCTCCTATTTGCATGTGAAAGCTACAAAATGAAAAATAGATCCACTTGTTAAAAAATATCCCAGTCTACACATCCATCCAGGAAAAAGGTTACTCAACCAAGTTACCTGTGAAGAACTTGGTAAGGTATCCCAGGTCTCCCTAGGTGTGTGAAACTCTGGCTGTGAAGAAGAGAACCATCTTGCTCTCCTGTCAGATGGCCTAGGTTGATTTCCTTGCTGTGAGGATGAAGGCTGAGTGGCAGACATCATGTTGTAGGTCTGGGTAGGCTACTGGGATGGTGGCTGGGGTGCAGGCTGAGGTGCAGATCTAGGTGCAGGCACCCCTCCCCTTGCCTGCAATAAAACCCAGTTTCAATACAGTGTTTATTGTAAGTTTAAAAACAAGTTTTTTTTTTTTTTTTTCATTTAAATCCTAATTACTTACAGCCTTTTCTCTTTGAAGTCTTTGTCTCCTCTGCCATGGTGTCTCCCCAGTGATGCCAGCCTTGCACCCTCTTGAGTTATGCCCTTCCTTTTTGCATTTCCCACATCTTACAGGTCTGTTCAGCCTACTTGCTTTGTAAGGGTTCCTAGGCTCATCAGAGGTCCTCTTTCTTTGCTTGGGTGGTCTGCCTGGTGGTTTGTATATGTGAGGTGCTAGGGGAGCAGGTTGTCCAGTCTCAGCCCATTCTGACTGGCCAGGCATGGGAGGCCGTACCTCCTTGTATATCTCCATGTAAGTTTCTTTAAAGTAGCATGGGTGGGTATAGTCTTCTGGTGTCTCAATGTTTGTATAAATGACTGTTATGGCATGTTTGCAGGGAATGCCATTTAAATCCCAAGACCTACAGTTACATGTCTTCTTCACTAAATCAACTACATGCCTCTCATACTGACTGCCTACCTCATAAAGGAATTTGCCAGCTGGGGTAGCACTAAATGGCTTACTTTCAACCTTCAATTTTCTCCAATCTATCTTGTATGCTTGGACATAACTTTCCAGCATAATTCTGTATCCCTTCCCTTTTTGTGTAAAGCCTAGTCATAAGTCTAACCCTAATCCACTCCAACATTGCCAAGATAGGCTTCTCCCTAGACTTCAATATCATTGCATTAAAAGACTCACTCAAATTATTTACCAAACAATCTATTAAGGCCCTAGTAGTGAAGTGTGACCTTGTCCACTGTGCAAGTGCAATGTTTGCAAGATACTCGTATGCCTTTTCATCCAAATCCCTTATGTACTGCATGCATCTCTCAAACTCCCTCACTGTTGTGACAGCAGCACACCTCCACAGTGCATCCTTCAGCTCCAATCCCTTGTGATCAACTTTGAAATTGTTGTAGATGTGTTTCACACAGTATCTATGCTCCACAGTAGGGAATAGTGTCTCTATTGCAGGTATAAGCCCCTACAAATAAGCAAACAAACAAACAAAACAAGTTAGTTCAGCAAACAGAGTAAACTATTCAAGTGTAACTGAACAAAACAAAACTTGCATACCTTTTGCCTATCAGAAATGAAGACCAACTGAAGCTCTTCTGGCCTCCCTATATCATCAGCAAAAATTTCCAAAAACCATATCCAAGACTCCCTGGTTTCTTGTTCCACAACAGCCATAGCTACTGGAAAAATGTTGTCATTTGCATCCTTGGCAGTGGCAGATAAGATTTGCCCACCAAATCTGTGCTTTATGTGACAACCATCTAAACCTATAAATGGTCTGCATCCACCTAAAAATCCTACCTTCTGAGCATTGAACCTAACATACATCCTCTTAAATTTTGGCTGGGAAGTCTCATCAGCCATTTCTGTTTGCAGTATAACCTTACTCCCCTTGTCTACAGTGGTTATCATTTGTGCATAGTCCCTAAGGACACCATATTGCAGTTGCTCATCTCCATTGATCAAATCCTTTGCCTTTCTCTTTGACCTATACACTTGGTTTACACTTAGGTCAACAGATAAATTCTGCATCACATGGTTGTGTACACCACTCACCTCCCAATTTGAATTTTTGCTAAAATCCTTAAGGAACCTCTTAGCAACATAAGCTGATGTTGCTTGGCTGTTTTTAAAAAACTTGGGGCAAGTACAGTCATCAGTCAAGGTCTTAATTTGAAATGTTAGCTCTCCACTTATTTAAGATGCATAACATCTCCACCCACACCCATTCTTGCAGTGAACTGATATCTTAGTCCTTTCATTAAGCTTGAATTTGATGTCAATAGGTTTTTTGATTGCATACTCCCTCAAAGCAGCTCTGAACACCTTTGCATTAGGAAACTTCATCTCCTTCTTCAGTACAACATTTCTCATGTCACTCTTAGCATTAAACTATACTTGCTCAGCTACCTGCTCATCATCAGACCCATCCATGCTTACCAGGTCATCCTCAAGGGCTGGCTCAGCCCACTCAGGGTCTGCATGGAATGCATTGCTTGATCTTAGGGCTGTGTGGGGTGCATTGCTTGATCCTGGGGCTGTGTTGGGTGCATTGCTTGATTCTGGGGCTGTATTGGGAGTAGAACCTTGTGGAGCTGAGTTTTGAGCAGCAAATATATCATCACCAAAGTCATCCCCCTCTAGGCCTTCATTTAGCCAATCATCATCATCATCATCATCATCATCTCCTTCAACATTCTGTTCTTCATCTCTTGCACCAATCTCAACATCCTCAACATCTTCTTCTTCATCATTCTCATCATCTTCATCATAATCACTATCCAAATCTATTTCATCCCTTACTGCATCACCACCTACATCACCACCTGCATCACCACTTACATCACCGCCTGCATCACCACCTACACCATCTGCCACTCCCTCTCCACCACCACCTACACCACCATCTGCCACTCCCCCTCCATCACCACCTACACCACCATCTGCCACTTCCCCTCCGTCAGGATACTCAACTGCCAGTGGCTCCACATCTATGTCAGTATAGATTATGATTTTTTCAGCTGGCTATGCCCTATGAAAGGTAGTCATGTTTAGGACATCTGCATCTGTTTCTATGTCTCTTAAATCATACTGTAGATCACCTTCAGGAAGTAAATACTTATATCTACTGTGTTCTTTAGGAGCACCAACTAGATGGCATAAATCCCGAATTTCAAAGAAACTCAACTTGTCAGGGTCAATCTCTGTCAGTAAACGTACAGACCCACCCACATATTTAATGGTTGGCTCCTCCACAAAACATCCCCCAACATGAATTTCAATGTCAAATGTGAAGTCAACCATCTGCAATTCAAATAAGTAGTTTGTTTACACACTGACGTGCAGAAAATGACAAGAAGCCAAAAGAAACAACAAGACAACAACACACAAACAAAGGACCACATAAAGCACATGCAAAACCAGATTCCTAACAAATTCATAGGGACCACACTACAATCATTGAGAAATAAACTTGATTCTTTCAGGTATATGCATTATATAAACAATCATAGCAGTACATTAGTTACATCCTAAGCAATTCTACATATAAAAATAGCAAAATGCACATTTAACATACAAAAAAAATTAAAATGTGTAGATGAACAGCAAAACCTAACTACGTGGGTGGGTCGCGAACAAAAACGTGGGTGGAAGAACCCAAATGCAGATGAACAGCAGTCACACACACCTTGCCTAGCTTCGATGATGCAAAACAAGTGTTTTCTCCCCCTCCAGATGCTCCAAACCACGAAGAACAAGCTGTTCACACCTCGGGTCTCTCTCTCGAAAAGTTTTTGAGTTTTGGGTGTTTTGATTCTCGTTATGTTCTGTTTTGGGGTTAAAAGGTGTTTTTGTAATGGCAGAGACCGAGGTGGGTTACGGAGAGTGACGGAAACATACCTCAGGTGGGTTAAGTGATACTTTTCAAACCATGGGTAGGCAAAGTGATTTTCGCCCAAACCACAGGTGGGTTATGTGTAATTATCCCAAAAAAAATTTTATTTTTATTTTGGTGTCTACCATCAACTTACTAACATAAAACTCCTATATGACAGAAGAAGTGTCTCTTATGCACGGTAAATGCTGAGGTAGCTAATAAAATATTTTAGTTAGCATTTTTTAAATGACATGTTAGCATTTTAATTTTTTTAAATCTACATCAAAAATTTTATTTAAAAAAAATAAATTAAATTATAAAAAAACTTAAATCTAATTTAATTAGAAAAAAAAATGTTGTTACTTTTCATTATTTTTTGTAAGAACATTACAACTTGTTCTTCCCAGATCAAACCCAACAACCAAGAACTCAAACTCAGATCACAAGAACACAAACAAAAAAAAAGAAGAAAAAATTAAATTAAATACTAACAAGAAGAATGAAGAACAATGAACCCAATCCAAACATCAAACCCAAATTCATCACAATCACCCAGCACCATCAACAAAACCCAATTGCCCAAATTCATCAAACCTCAGAGAGAGTTTGGGTAAGATCGGTGGTGCGTGGTGGAGAAGAAGGCCGAGCTTGTGAACTCCGGCCATGGAGTTACAGTGGAGAGAGCAAATTTGAGATCAGAGAGAGATTCTGTCCATGGAAGGTAAAGAGAGAGAGAGAGTGTAGAGATTATTTTAAAATCTAATGATGGATGAGGTTAAAGAAAAAGAATTAAAAAGATAATGATTTTGTTTTTTTAAGAAATAATTTTAATTAAATTAGATTTAAGGTTTTTTACTTTAATTTCTTTTTTTATTTTCTGACGTGGCTTTTTAAAAAAAATTAAAATGTTGATATGTCATTTACAAAATGCCAACTAAAATATTTTATTATTATATTATTAGCCACCTCAATATTTACTTTGCAAATAGGACACTTCGTCTGTTACGTAGAAGTTTTTTATTAGTGGGTTGACGGGAGGGACCAAAATAGAAATGATTTTATATTTTTAGGGACTGGAATAGTAGCAAAATAAAAATATGGACCAAAATGGGAATCGGCCAAAATTTTAGGGACCAAAAATGTATTTTAACCAAGAATAAATACATAATATAGTTTTTAATTTTTATTTTTTTATTATCAAGGTAGATAGTAGGCAATTCCTCAAGAAAAGAAAGGTAGACAGTAAACACATTTGTATATTATGACATAAAGAAGTTTAAACAAGATATAGAGACAGAAATTTGTTCTTATTCTCCTATTACTTTTTTGCATAGACACCGACATATAGTCCAAACATCTTGTAATAAAGACACTAATGGAAAACATACAAAAGATAGAACTATGCTTATAATTTCTTTTAGTCAATATGAATGAACTGACAGTGTGACAGAGATACCAAATAAAATTATAATAAATGACATACTTAAACCCTTGATAGTATCCTCAAATACTCATGTAACATATGTTTTATTAAAAGAAGTTTTAATAAAAGAAGTCTTGACAGATACCCCTTTACTAATCATTAAAGAAAACATTAATTGTGGTAATTTCATGAACAAAGACAAATTTAATTACTTAATAGATAGAGTTAATCATAAGTCCTTGACAGATTTTCCCCAGTCCATTATAAGGGTTGATGAAAGACTTTATGGAGAAGTTTTATTTCAAATGTTCTCACAAAATGAGATATATAGTAAGACATCTAAAACGGATAGAACTATGGTAGATTTTGTAAAGTTTTTGAATTCCAATCACTCTGACATTGACAGACTTCATCATGACTACTCTTATACCACTACTCAGCGAGAGCACAAAGAGAAATAAGTTTGTTCTATTATATATGCTTTAAATTTTAAAAATGATTTTCTTATAAAACATTTTAAAGGAATTTTATAGAAAAACATTGGCAAAAAGGTTTTAAAAATGAATTTGGAAAAAGCTTTGCAAGGAAATATTTATTTTCAAAATATTATTTCAAGAAATAGTGACATAACAACTAATCCTTTTACCAAAAGCCAATTGCAGACTAACATGAATAAAAGACCCTCAAAGGCAGACATGAAAGGAAAGGGTAAGGCACCACGGTGCAATCCAAAGAAATCTGAAAGGCTTCAACAAAGATTTCGAATAAGCATGAAGGCGTCTTAATAGAGGCAATATCCCTCCAGGATACGTTGCTAGTAGAGGCAATGTATTCATATGGTGAAAAAAGTGAAATTCTACAAGAAGTGCTCCACATTGATCTCACTTTTCAAGATGGAGAATTTACAGACCTTCCTTTTCATATTAAATTACTTCTTGATAATTTACAAGCAGTCTTCACCCTCAAATAGAAACCCTTATTCCAAAAGACACTTAAGGCTTTGGAATTACATCTTGTTATCACCAATGCATTTATTGAAGCACTTGGTTGTCAACTCCCTGGCAAGGAGGATGGAGATTCAAGCGCCACAAAGACAGAATCACAGTCTCTAAAAAGCTATCTTATGGGAGCAAGCTTTTCAAAGCTCCACCGTAAGCTTTAGCAAAAAACAAGACTTGCCATTAGAACCTTACCCCTTGAAATCCAACAGAATATACTAACTCATAAAGCCATAACAAGTTCTTATGACAGATAGATGTATCTTTTTAAAGTATTAGTCTCTACAGCATTTATTAGGATAGATATGACAGACGACATATGGCTATCCCATAAAGCCACATGGTATGAAAGCTTTGAAGAAACATAAAGAGTTTATGATGGAAAGCATCCCTATCCGGGATTACTTATCAACATGGAGACAGAGGATCCAGTGATTTGTGATCCTTCATGGTTATTTGAAATGCTAGAAGCAGGGTTTATCAGCAAGTTAATCCTAACTTCTGGAACTCAGATTAGTTTATTTTCCAAAGTCATCCAAGACGTAGCCGCCCAAATTGGAGGACTTAATTATATGAAGCTTACTATTTGGAGCACTCTCCCAGCTTGGGACCCTAGTTATTATATGGAAGCTGATAACGCCTTAAAATGCATACTTGTTATATATTTATGTGGGCCTTATCTCCTTATTACTATGCTTAATTTGTATAATAAAACCATGATTTGCATTAGTCCCTATTATTTATCTTTACATAATTTCTTGAATAAGATGCTATTCATTGTGTGTAATTTTCTACTTTCAGGAAATCATATGAGAAATATGAATTTACAGGAATTTGTGAGAGAATGGAGGTCAAACTAGAATAAAAGTGGAGCTAAAGGACCATGCTTAAATGTCTAAGGAGGTGTAGCTGGAGTGCTTGGATCGTCTACCATGATTGGAAGCTTCAAATAAGGAAAGAAATCAAAGAGGCAGAATCTAAAAAAGAAAAATCTGATTTGAGCACTGATCAGTATTCTAGGCATATCTCTCTCCTCAAAAATCCAATTGACACAAGGTCAGATGGGTTGGAACCGTAACTTAAATATCTATAACTTTCCAGTTTTGAGTTTTATGAAATTCTCAATGTTTGAAAGCTGAAATTAACTCACAATTTACTACTATAAACCTGGACGGAAATTAAAATAATAAAAGTTTTATTTTTTGGGGACACTTTTGACGTTAGGGTTTGGAAGGGAGGCTGGTAGAACGAATTTTAGTAGAGAAAAAACTTGTATTTTCTTTTCTCTAATGGCAACCTAAACTCTTTGCTAGGGTTAGGGGTTATGTTTCTTCTATACAGTATAAATATTCAATGTGATTCCTACTAGGATTTTATCAACAACATATTTGATTGTTCAATTAGATTTCTTTTGATGTATTAGTTTTTCCATGCTTTCAATAAGTTCAATCATGTTTTTTTTATTGTTTAGATGAATTTCTAATAGTTTCAAATAGAAATCAGGTTTTAAAGTGAATGGGTTTGTTTCTAGAAAACTTTTCTAACCGCATTATTAATCTAGGTTATCATGCGTTCTTGAATTGTCTCAGTTCAACCGAATCATAAATATTTAATTGTATAAGAACAATCAATTATGAAATATATAATTTCTTAGATCACAAAGAATTTCATATCGATATAGGAAAACACCCTGATGCCCTAATATTTACATTATTGACTTAAATCAGTTTTTTTTATTTATTATTCTTGTTAACAATCACCAAGCAAAAGTAATATTCTTCTTCACCCAAATTGTTGTTTAATTATATTGTCTTTGAATCTATCCTGCTCCTTGTGGTTCGACATCGATACTCTGAGAATTATCTTGCTACGATCTCTTGCACTTGGTGAACAAGCAAAAGCCTAGTCAGCTCACATATTGGTCCTTATAAGTGATTTCAGTTGTAGTCTTGACTATTACTAGTACACAAGAGAAACTTATTTATTACTGGATGATCCATATGCTCTGGCACAATAATGGTATAATTTCATGAATAATAGGATTTATGAAGTACAGAAAAAATTAGATCATGACTTCCACTTATATGGCTACACTAACAGGATAGCTGTATATGGCCCAAGACCTTCAACAAGGAGGCTCATTGGGAAAAGGAAGATTACTAGAGATCCTAGAATAATGACAAAAAATCGTGCTCCTACATTTCTTCCTATTTCATACTGCGTTCTATGTGGCAATTATGGAGTACTCCTTGAGCATGAGCAGTATGAAGATAACTTTGATTCGCTAGATTATGATAACTATGCGGATACAAATTAATAGACAAACAAATATGCCAAGCAAGACAGAATGCTCTCCCGGACAGACACCTGCGACAGATCACTATTCACCAGGGTAGATCATTATTCACCAGCATGCATGAATAACTTTCAGACAGATCCAAGACAGTCCAGATAGACGTTCATAAGTCACTATTGTTCACTAGCATGCGTGAACAGAGACCTGATAGATTCCCAGACAGATTCCCAGATAGACTACTGCTCATCAATAGTAATATTCTGCAAGTTTCCACCGATAGATTAACTTGAGTTAACTTTATTAACTCGAGTTACTTTTGAAGACTTACCATGGTTTATTCCATCTATAAAAAGATAGACTCCGAAGACAGAAGTAAGGTTCAAAATTAAGGTTCAAATTTTAGGTTCAATTCTCAAGTCCAAAATTTATAGGTTCAAATTTTAGAAGTTCTAGTCCTAGAAAGAAGATAGCCCTCTCTCCCTTAGAAAGACTCTTATAATCCTTCCTCTCTTGTAATCCTGAAAACCTTCCCTTCAGACAGAAACTTATAACCTTTCAATTTCAAATACAGATTTTACTTTGTAATCTTGTAACTCTTCAAAGACAGAAGTTTTTATTTAAGTAAGATTTTACTAGTTTCTGTTTTCATATTCTATATTCCGTTTTAACCTATTTTGAATATATTTATTTTGCTCTCTTCTTTACCATCTTGTAAACACCTCATTTTACAACTTTCATTTAACCAACCAGTAGATCTTCAAATTTGTGATACAAAACAAATTTTGATGCTCTAATAATCATAATGATATGTCATGGGTTTTGATTGGACAACCTGATCAAAAGTTATCATACAAACAATTTTCAATGATCATGGCTCACCTACACGATGAGCCCGATTACGTCCTATTTTAAACACTTAATTTTGATTGGTTCTCACAATAATTAATTTAAAATTAATTAAGTGTAATTTTTTATTGGATTTCATTTTATTTCATTTAAAAAAAATAAATAATAAAAAATATTTTTTTACGGCATCTTATCTGCCCTTTTAAAAAAAAAATTTGGAGATATGGTCCATGAAAAATTCAAAAAAGAAAAAAAGAAAAAAGAAAAATGCTCAAAAAACGTCATTATCTTCAGCAGCAAATTGAATTGTATTTTTGGCCTGGAAAACGTCGAAATTTGGTTTTCTCTATTTCTATAAAAGTTGTATAGAATTAAATTTCCTTTCAAAAACTTCAATCCGAATCAATTGGAATTTTGAGAAAAAAGTTATGGCCAAAATAAGAAACAGGTGCAAAAGATAACACAAATTCAGCATCATCTTCGCTCATCTTTCAAAATTTAAAATGGGGATCAAACTCAAATTTGTTCAAGCTTATCTAATAGGCTTAATCCCTTCCTTTAGCTTCAGAAGAAATTTTTTTTTTTTGAAAAATAAATAGGATAAGAAACAGATACATCCTGTGAAAAATTTCAAAAATGCTCAAAAAACGTAACTATTTTCAACAACAATTTGAAACACATTTTTGGCCTAGATAAAGTTGGAATTTGGCTTTCTGTATTTCTGACAAAGTTTTAGATAATTGAATTTCCTTTCAAAAAACACCTATCTTGAATGAATTAGAATTTTGAGCAAAAAGTTAGAGCCAAAATATGAAGCAGGTGCAGCATCATTTCAAAATTCAAATGGAGATCAACACCAAATCCGTTTCAGCTCATTTAAACAAGTTATCTCTCCCTTTAGCTTCAGAAGAAAGCTAACAGCTTAGTTTTAAAGCTAAGCCATCCCTTTCCCTATAAACAGAGAAGACATTTTCCATTTTCTGGACCCCGAATTCCCTTTAGAGAGCTAGTGAGAAAGTAGAAAAGAAAAACTGTTGTGCAACCATTGTTCCTACTTTGGTTGTAGTTTAGTAATTCCTTACTTTCTCCCTAGCCCTTTAAGTGATCACTTCTCCTTTTTAATTTATGTTCTATGCTGGTAAGTAGTTAATTATGTTCTTAACCTTTTACACATGCTTGAATAAATGTTTAACGTGTCATTATTTGTTTCTTTTTATGATATGCTTGGATGAACATGCCTATATGTCTTATTATTATTCCTTTTACATGCTTAGATGAACACTTCTAGGCTAATATACAATTTTTCTCTTGAATGCTTAGATGAACACTTCTAGGCTAAAACACAATTTTCTCTTCAATACTTAGATGAACATGTCTAGGTAATTGTTTTACTTTTTTTTTTTTAAATGCTTGACGAACATGTCTAAGTATTTTAATTTTCTTTAGATAAACATGTCTAGGGATTTGCCTTTACATCTTTTCATAATTGCTTGGATGATCAAATATGCTCAAATGTTTTATTTTTATTTGTTTCTCTTTGCAATTATGTTGATAACATGATAACTTCGTTTTTTTCTTCACATGCTTAGATGAACATGTCTAGGTTAGGAATTCTTTGTTTACATTGATTTCTTGGATGAACATGCCATTACCTTAATGCTTTCTTTACATTAAAATTGTTATCTAACAAGTTTCACTTTTTGTTTCTTTTTTATGTCTAATTTCCCTAACACATATTTATTTACAATTCCTACAAATTAACATGATTGTATGACATAATTTTTGTATTTGGTTAACATGACATGACATTGGCCACCTTAACCTAGGAGACCAGTTTTACCGGGCAAGATGGGTGCTTAATCCCTTCTCATCTCGTAAATTAGCCTCCGAACCAAGATCAGGGGTTCTAGACTATGCTTTTGCACATGTAATTTTACATTTTTTAGAATGTAACTAGAAAATAAAGTAATGTAATTTACTTTTCTTAGATTGTATCTAGGACAAAAAGAATTATAAATTTTTGTTACAAAATTTAATGTAAATTGCAATATACATTAATACAACAGAAGTATTTTTATTGAAGGTTTTCTTATTTTTCCTTTTAAAATTAAATAAGTGGAGACTATATGTAAAACCCTCGATCTAGGGGAGAGTACATTTCACACATCTATTTTATCATTGTTTATACTTCCATATTACTGCTGTGCTCTCTCTTGGGTATGTTTTGGTATCAGAGCCATGGATGGTAGATGAATGAGTTTTATTTCTTTGCAATTAAGAAGTTACTAGAAACTATATTACTACATAACCACTACTTGCTCCTTGATAGCGTTGGTCAGCCTCACACTCGTTGGTAAACCATAGTTTTGCGTTGGTTAGCCCATTTTGTTAGCCGATGGACAGGCATTGTTTGGGTGGTCCCGCAATGGAGTTTCCCAAGGAGATGGTCTTGATAGCAAAGATACTAGTGGTTAGTAATAGTTCTGTCAGTAATAATCAATTGCTTGGAAATAGAATAAATACGTTTATTAGCTCATCATCTGTTTGCTTGTTTACACTTAAGCTAGGCACACACTAATTAGAAATATGGACTATGATGATATAGATTATGATGAAGGTTATAGCATAAAAGATATAGTCAATAATTGGTTAAATAGTAATTTGGATTATGATGATACAAATTCTGATTCTAATAGTGATATAGATGATTATAACTATAATAATAGCACAAATAATTTGAGTACATTAACAGGAGATAAAATCAACCGATAGATTGATAGACACAATAATAGTTTGTTAGAAAAGATTAATAAAAAATTAGAATCTTTAGAAACCGTGAAAAGATCCATAACGAACACTAAAGTAGAAAGGAAAAATGATAGTTTTTTTGACCTCTTAGAAAGAATGAAAGCTTTAAATTCAGAGTTAGAGAAAGAAAGAGAAAAATTTGAACCTCATCATAGATCACCTTTAGCAAAAACCGTGATAGATAATTTGGCATAATAGACAAAAGAATAACTTAGTAAGTACTGACATATTTATAAACATGACATATATTAAAAATAGTAAAAAAGATAGCCTAATAAAGACAAGTGATAAAAGAAATGACGTAAAGACACTAAAAACAATTCTGATAGATAGTCACAGAGTGCAAAATAAGTCAAGAATGATAGAAGTAGAGAAAGAAAGAAGTCCTATAGAAATAATGCAAGAAGAAGATGACATAGAAAGACAAGAAAATAATAATAAGAAAGATGGCATAGTAATGGAAAGAACAACATGTATAGAAGCCAAAGGAAAGAATCCTAGAGCTATAGAAATAATACAAAAGAAGAACCTAGACATAATTGATAAAGACAAAAAAAAAAATGAATGATAAGAAAATGTATAGTAAAAGAGATGTTAGAAAAAATTGAAAGACAAAATGATGAAAAGATAGAAGCTATACGTAAGAAATTAGATATAAAATAAGAGATAGAAAAATGAACCTTCTTATATATACACACGTGTAACTTAGGAAAAAAGCTAGGTGTTTTTTTTTTTTTTTTTTTTTTTTATAAATTTAAAAAGCTTATCAAGGCCCATATATATATATATATATATACACACACACACTTATGTCATCTCACTTGGACCTTTCATACCATAATAATTATCATATTTAAATATCTTAGGCCTAAACCAATTAAATCCATTTAATTGTGGGCCTCCTTTTTAATTTACGTATAAGAATTAAATTAGTAATAAAATCATGGGGTGTTACATGTGTACTTTAACAATTAATTTCTGATTAAAATACCATTTGTGTGGCAGATTTAGGACTATGCTTAACTAGCGGAAGACTCATGATACACAAAAGGACTTTTTTTTTTATTTTTTTTTATTTTTAGAAAGACACAAATTTGCCCCCAAAAAAAAAAAAAAAACCAGTGCAACAAGCCAACTTTACCATCTTGCGATTAGTGGGTATGACACATTATCACAATTCATGTATTATACTGATATAGTGACATCACAAAAGATCCTTCGTTTTTGTTCATAATACTTGGAGCCAAGAAAACTAAAAGTACTTCTAAGTATCACAATTGGAGACTAACCCAAAATCCTAGCAATAGAATTTCCAAAAGGTCACAGTGGTAGAACATCCTAAGTAGCAGTTGCCTAAAACTGAAGCTATCTTCAAAAAGATTTGTATTTTTATTAACTAAATCTGCCAATGGAAAGAAAATAAGATAAGGATTCCTAATCCCATGGGTTATGCGGATTTATAAACCTTATGACTCAAACCCAACCCAACCTACTATAAAAACAAATTTCATAACTCAACAACCCCTAAAAACCGACCTAACCCCATGGGTTGAGTTAGATCGAGTCAGTTTTAGCGAGTTGGAGGCATACCCCTAAGTCACGATCTGGGTTGATTCAGCGGTAGAGGACGGTGGCTAGAAGCCGAACTTGCGATGGGTAATGGATGATAGTTGTTATGGGTTGCCATCATGGTGGTGCATTGTTGTCTTAGGTTATTGTTGTGGGTCCTTTTTTTTCTTTTCTTTTTTCTTTTTTTGCTAATGTGGGTATATTTGATCTATGATTCGTTTGTTTAGTTTGGATGTTTTTTTTTATTTTTATCTAGGTTTAAGGGATGACATTGATTGTTTGATTAGGCTATAGGCATCAACCATGGCTGTGTTTTGTTTGTTTGGATTTGCTGATGTTGGAAGATACATTGAATTAGGGAAAAACGATGAAAACAAATTATTTTGAGAGAGAACAAAAATAATATTCAAATAGAATAATGATAGAGTATTAAGCCTGATGTAGTGGTTTGTGAATAGTAGAATAACTAAAGTAACAAAAAGTGGAGTTTTAGGGGTCAATTTTGGCTAAAAATGCATTAGGCTAATGCTAATGCTTTTATAATTTAGTAGTATTCAAGGATCAAGTAAAACAAGCTTGGTGCTAACTTGCCATTTGATCTTAATGGTGGTGGTGGGAATCTAGACATAGCCAAGCTTCCAAGGGTTAAGCTAATCGTTAGAGAAGAAGTTATGAGCGAAGAGTGACCAAGCGAGGAACATGGTAAAGCCAATAAGGGTTCCACAAACAACACCACTTAGGAGACCCATTACAATGCTCAAGCTGACCTTGTGGATGGAACTAAAGTTATATGAGGGGGAGGAGGAGGCGTTTGGAAATGGTATTTTACTATGGATGGACACATTTGGACATGGGTGACAGAATAGGTTTGGTTGGTCATAGTTGGGCTTATGGGTTGTTGTATTAGTGGTTGGGATCGAGAAGCTGATCGCAATTTCTAAGGAGGGGAGGAAGGGGTCTTGAAAAGCTTGGCCTTCACTTATGAGATTATTGCTATTGATAAGATCAAGAGTTGGATTAAGAGGACAATGTGAATGTGAGTCAATGATGTCATGGTCACGGAGCACTAGCTTATAAAAGAAGAGATATAAAAGAAGTTAGATATACGTAAGAGTTAGCATTATATGTTGTATTTTAATTCCTTAAATGTGTATTAGTTTTTAAACTATGGGCTATGGACTATGGACGAAGTCATAGACTTGGTCCATCTGTTTGTATTTTTAATTCCCTAAAAGGCACTAGCTTCTAAGCACGTGCCATGCTTGTGGACGATGTTTATATTATGTATATACAGTTTGGATTTCCAATATATTTGATGTATGAATTTCTAATTTTCATGATTTCATCCACAAGAAGGCTCAAGGCCTAAGACGAGTAAAATCTTTGGACATAGGGACGTAACGTCTATTAAGCTTTCCTTAAAATAAGGACAAAGCCAAGAAAAATAAGCTTAAGGCACATTTGTCTAAACAATGGACGAGATAAAGCCTGAAGCGTATTCGTCCAACCAATGGACGTGGAAATGCATGCACGTAATAATATTCAAAGTCCATGGATAAATATCCAGCCAAAACAATCCAATCTATGGACGATTAAAGCTAGCAAAAGCCCATGCCACTCATAAAATGAGTTATACTTGCAAAATTTAAAGAATTGTGAAAATGTTGAACATGAGGAATTTATATTAACATGGACGAGCTAAGTGCCTCCATGAGTGGACGGACCATACTCAAACTAGTATAACATGGATGATATAAATGAAGAAAAATACGTCCATACAATAACATGTTCAATAGAAAATGAAGTGATGAAAATAAACATTCATTCATAAAAGTTTTAAAAAGGGTAGACGACCACCGTCCAAAAACCCTTATAAAGTAAAGCCTTAAAGGCAATTGTCTGGAAGCTTGTCGCAAAAATTATAGACGAGTGAAATGTACTTGAATAACTTCAAATGGTCCCAAACAACATACCTCATAAAAAAATAAAAAAATAAAAAAATAAAAAAAAAAAAGGAAAAAAGAGAAAGGGAAACTAAGACGCTAAAATTTCACATCTTCATTGTGGGGGGTCATCTCCAACGTTAGGCTCGTGGGCAGGCTGAGTGGTAGCATTGTTTTCAATATTAACATCTTTAGAACTCATCTGGAGGAGAGAGCTTGCAGCACCAAGGTTAAGCTTGATGGAGCTAAAGTCAACTTCAGGGAAGTTTTCTATAGCGTCCATATGAAAATATTCGAAGCCAGCTACATAGTTGGTGTCCAACAGATCAATGAATTGTTTGGAAGCTCTAAACTCCACCATAGCATTTTCTTTTGCCTTTTTAAGAAGGGTGCTCAGCTTATCATTCCTTTTTTAAAGGTAGTTAAGATGAGTGTCCTTCTCAACGATGTCAGCTTTAAGCTTTTCGACGAGGTTCTGCAGTTCCTTGGCCTCATCTTTAGCCTTGGTTGCTACCTTAGCCCTACCCTTGCAGTCGTCTTTAACCTCTTGGATCCTTGTCTCAAGCTATATCCTCGTCTTGTCCATCTCTGTGGCCTGCTTGGATGATGCGATGAACTTTAACATTGCCTAAAAATTAAAAAAAAGTTGTTAAATGAGAAAAATGTAAAAGTGACAAGATGAGGCAAAAGTAAGATCACATACCTTGAAGAGATCATGAACAGCAGAATGCTCAAATTCCTTAAAGGACATGTCAGAGCAAGCAGCCATGTCCTCATTAGTCACAGCCTTTTGAAAACGTTTCCAAGCTAAATCCTCATTTTCAACAAGGTTCATAAGAACCCTCTGAGAAGGCTAAGTCGAGGTAGGCGCGGTGGTCTTGGACGGGGTGACTTCGATGGGAACAGACAAGTTTACATCAAGGACTTGGATGGACGGCTGAGACGTAGGAAGGCTAGGCTTGACAACCCCAGGTTTGGACGACCCGTGCTTCGCCTTCTTTTCTCGACGACTAGGAAGATTTCCCAAGTCAAGCGTCTTGGATAAAGTTTTCCTTTTGCTCCTAACAGAAGGACGAAGCTGGGATTGAGCCTTAGGCCTGATTACCTTGTCCACCACCTCATTTCCCTTGTTCTCTTTTATGGTTGTCATCCCTAAATGAAAAATATTAAAGTTTAGCTAAAGAGTATAATTCAAATAATACTCAAATAAATTCTAAGTAAAAAGAAAACTCACATCTACGAAGTGAGCTTGTGAGCTATAGCTTCAAGAGATGGCTTAGGACCGAGTCCCCACGTTGCAAGACGTTGAAGGGTGACCAATAAATGAAAACTCTTGTCAGCGTATAGACGAGCTCTTTGGACGCGGTCACAATAAAATTTGCTTAAAGATGGTCATCTAACAGCTATAAAAAAATAAAATAAAATAAAAAGAGAGAAAAGGGTTAGACAATTATAAGCAAAAGATAAAAACACTATATATATAAAAAAATAAAATAAAATAAATACATTTAGGACGAAGGTTCCCTAATTCTCCAATATAGGGGGCAAATGGATCCCTGCCAAACTCAATAGGGTGCCTAGACCAGAAACTAGAGACGAAGAAAAACTCCGTCTTCCAGTTTCTATCAGACATTACCAGTAACTTTATTAATCTGCAATCTTTGCCCTTGGCTATGAATTGATAAAAGTTAAGGGACTGGTTAATCTCTAAGGGTTTGTAGCAGAAGAGTCCACAGTGAGAGGACGATCCCCTTCAAATACTTCCCTCCACAAAACTTGTATAGAGACGACCAGTCTCCATGCATTGGGGTTAAACTAACACACTCCTAAACCTAACCTTGTAAGTAATTCCCTAGCAAAGGCATTAAGAGGTAATCTAAGTCCCCCTAAAAGGTAAGCTTCATAGACGCTTATTCCAAAATGAGGGTTACAGCACCACTCCCCACAGACAGTTAATCTAGGGTTAAGGTCGTCTGGAATTTGGTATCAACTCCTAAATGCAGTAAGTCTTCTTTCATCCGTTTTGGAAGGGATGCCTATAGCACAACTATACATTGTCTTTACCTCGTCTAAAGGAGTGGACGAAGGAACATTCGTCGAGGTACCAGCTCGAGAGCCAGAAGCTGCCCTTATCCTAAGATGTTCCTGGAAAACTTATAGAGGAACCCTAGGAACACTATATGTGTATTCCTCGTCCGTGGTGTTCCCCTCACTACTGCTGCTGCTACTACTACTACTAGAACCACTATAACTAGTTGAGTCATGGTACTTGTCTATAGCCTTATCTACACTATTACTGGATGAAGAAACGACAACCTCAGACATCTTGAAATTTGAAGGAAAACCTAAGAACGAGGATGAGGAGAATACCTAGCTCTAGACGGAGGAGGACTAAAGACGCAAAAATATTTCTAGACAAGGCACTGGACGACGAATGTCAATAGAGAAAATTTTGGAAATGTGAAGGGTAGGAGAGGAATTCTACTATTTATAGACAGTGAAATTTGGCATCTGAAACGACGTGGCCAACCAGAGAATGACACGTGGCATATTCCTCAAAAAATTAAATTGACGCAACCAGTTACTAATGAGGTCATGACACGTGGCACGATATCTAACCACTGACATAAAAACACACGTCTAAAGAACAACAACACATTCTACAGTGCTTTGGACGACCCTTGGACAAGGGGGCAACTGATGGTGAACTGAAGATTGAATAAACTCCAATTCGTCCATGAGTGTCGTCTAAGTTAAGAAGACAGGAATGGTCATCCCTCGTGGGATGGTCGTCCATGGGGATGAGGGTCGTCTATTAGGAAAGCGCCTAGACTACCCCCAACACCTTGACGACCTCTAACATTTGGGAAATTTCCAGAAAGATTTACCTACAAAAGACTAGTGAATCGAACCATATGTTACTATTTTGAAACATGCGCGAGATCCTGATTCATCGCTATAACTTCTAACTAAATACTTAACTTCCAATGACATTTATAGAAGATAAGATTGAACATTCCAACTTTTATAACGGTTTGTAGAAGTTAATATTTGTGGAAGTTACGAGACAAGTAACCAATCCAAAGCACAATATATAAACACTCATCCACATCTAATGGAGGTAAGTTCTCATGACTCCCAAAAATTGGAATTCTAACATTCTAGAGGAAAAAACTAACTTAAGTATCGGAGGGTTCTTGTCCAGTTCATCCCGGTCACCTTTGATCTTGTCTTTTTCTTTTCAAGCCTCTCAAGCAATCACTAGCCCATTGAAGCCAGAAGCATTCAGCCTACTAATTTTCTTTGCATCATCAACATATATTAAAAATAGTAAAAAAGATAGCTTAATAGAGACAATTGATAAAAGAAATGACGTAAAGACACTAAAAACAACTCTGACAGATAGTAAAGAAGATAGTCACATAGTGCAAAAGAAGTTAGGAATGATAGAAGTAGAGAAAGAAATAAGTCCTATAGAAATAATGCAAGAAGAAGATGACATAGAAAGATAAGAGAGTAATAATAAGAAATATGACATAGTAATGGAAAGAACAACACGTATGGAAGCCAAATGAAAGAATCCTAGTGCTATCAAAATAATACAAAAGAAGAACCTAGACATAATTGATAAAGACAAAGAAAAGGGAAAGGTAAGAAAAGGCATAGTAAAAGAGATGTTAGAAAAAATTGAAAGACAAAATGATGTAAAGATAGAAGTTATACGTAAGAAGTTAGATATAAAAGAAGAGATAAAAAAAAGAAAGACAAAGGAGTACTTTAGTAGAACTAGTCAACAAATGATGGACAAATAATAGTCCTAGGAATAATGATAGTTTAAAAGGATTTAATTTTTATAGTTTAAAAGAAGAGTTGAAGAGTGCTAGTTTTTTGTATGTTTGTTTGCTAATAGGATTTAAATACAATTTTTTGTTTTGAAAACCAAAATATAGTAGGTTCCATACTAGAATGTTTTCAAGATACAAAAAATATTTTTAATGATATAGTATATATATATATAATAAAAGCCTCTAAAACTTCCACAGTTTTCCACGTTAGCACAATTAAAAAAAAAAAAAGGTAATAAAACTTTTCTAAAACTCAATGCTCTGTCTTTCCCTTTCACGATGCTCTACCTTCTCTTTAAAAAAAGAAAAAAGAAAAAAAAAGTAATAAAACAGAATATTTGCATGTTTTACAAATACCCTTTTATGCTTGCTTATTTACAATAATAGCATATTTAATTTTGAATGTTCCTTCATTAGACTTTTATATATGATCATTTTTTAAAATTTTTTTGAAGAAATCAAGTGTATGTTTCGATTGCTGTTTTTCAGCAAATCCGTGCGTTTGCGTTTCTTTTGTTGGTCCATGGGTACTGTTCATGAACCCACAAAAGTTAGCAAAACACAATTTTCTCTCTCTTTGGGTCCCACAACACTATTCACACATTAAACATTTGTTTTGCTACAGTGTTTTCAGTAATAAGTTTTCAATTTTCAGCAAATAAGCGGTATCTAAACACACCATAATTTAAAAACTTTAGCTTAATAATAATAAATAATAGTAATTTTATTATATATATATATATATATACACACTTAAATATATACCTGGTGCGTAATCTTGAAACGGTGCACCGGCACATATCGATACCAAAATATTCCGTTCCAGTAGCTAATTCGAAACATGCTCTAAAACTGAATTTAAAACTTTGGTGGAAATAGAGTGACTGTACAATATAATCGAAGCCTGTGATTATTTTTTGATTTCTCTAGAATTTTCACCTTAACCCCAAAACCTTCATAGATCGGTGAATTGAAATAGAATATAAAAAAATAAAAAATAAAAAAACCTTTTGTGACAACTTAATCATAGTTGTGTGTTTATTGTGGTGACTAAGGGTGGAAATAGGGTGACTTTACAATTAACCAAGTTATGCAAAAATTCAATTCAAAGATTGATGAAAATTTCAAAATTTTAGATAAACACTTGAATTGAAACTCAGTTGAAATAGATCCAGTATGTAATAGCCATCAAGTGAGGCTACTACACAAGGTTTTTTTTTTTTTTTTGACTCATAGTAGCTCACAAGTTTGAGTTGTTTCGTTATTGTTCCTATATACTCTTAATACGTGTCATTGAATGGAAATAGCATTGTTATTTGTTCACTTTCTTCTAAGATTGCTTTCATGAATTTAATAGTTTTTCTATTTTCTTAACTTGATTTAAAAAAAAAATATATTCCTATTTTGTAGAATTTATTTTGAAGTTAGATCAAGAGTTCTATATTAAACATATTAAAGTTCAGGTGTGTTATCAATACTATGTTAATTTATAATGATATTTTTATGATCTATAAGTTTATTTTTAAGGCTGTTTGGCACTGTCAACAACATTGCATTAATGATAATTTAAATTCTTCTTTCATTGTTGGATTTTTTTTTTCATAGTCAATAGGTTTCCCGTGCATTGCATGGGTCAGCGACCAGTTTTAAATAAATTGAAAACATTGAACTTTATAGATTTGTCCAAACATTTCTATCTCTTAAATTAAGGAACAAAGAGCTTATCTTGATACCAAAAAAAAAAAAAAAAAAAAACTCAAACTATATAAAAGATACATGAGATGAGCTCTTTTCTCTTATTATTATTCACAAAAAAAGTCTACACATTAATTATTGTAAAATTTAAGGAAAAAAAAAAAAGAATCAAACAGCATGTTTTTTTCTCTAAAATGGGAGCCAAACATATAATATATAAATTATAATTCAAAAATTAATTTCAAATTCAATTTTTTGAAAATTATTTGTATACTCTCTTAAAAACAAAAACAAAAAAAATCATCTTACTAAAAGCAGACTCTCACTTCTAAAATAGCGTTAACAAGCAAATATATTCGCACGTGCGAGCCCTTGAACCGTGTTTTGGGTTCGGTCAGTCTGACACAGTCTGAATCAACAAAAGAGAGCCTGTCCCATTTCTTAGAGAGGGTTTACCTTTATAATTTGTGTAAGCATTAGCAAAGTTCACTACTCTCTCTCTCTCTTTCTCTCTCTATGCATCTGATCTGCCCGTCCTAGCTGTTTCCGGCACCGTGTCCGGAGAATTCAGGATCGGTTCTCCGATCAGGTAACCATTCGCGATCTTCTTCACTATCGTACCTTCTTAGGTTCCGTTTGTTTCTTTGTTTCCCTTCAAAACATTTTCCCGGAAACCTTTTTCCCTAAGAAAGTAAATTCCCTAGTATTTCTCGCCTTATTAACCTGAATTTGCGTCGTTTAGTTTTGTTAATGGTTGTATGCATCGTAGATTTCTTCTGTGTGTATGTATGTGAATGTATATTTTAGGGTTCAGAGAGTGGGGAATCATAGATTACTGATGTATTTGAAGATTGATTAGAAAGTGAATGAAACTATATATATAATTGAAAGCTTATTCTCAGTTTAGAAAAGAAATTTCTTAAAAAAAAGAAGGAAAAGTATTGGCTGCTACGGCGAACTCAATTGGTGCATTTGGTGTGTGGATTGTGGAGTTAAGGTTAACTTTCTTGCTTGTTTTGTTTGGATTCGGTATTTTATAACCTTTTCTGATTTTCATCACTTCAATTAATGTCTTTCTATTTCTATTTCACTTCAATTGAGTTGACTGACTCTCAATTGTTATGCGTAATATGCATCTATATTGTTTTATCTTTTGAGTGTTACTTATAATAATATAAGGCTTTCTATGTATACGAAAGAGGTTGCTTTGAATTTCATGTTATAATCCAGCCAGGTTAGAGTTTGACTTTAGATTGCTGATGGGTTTATTTCTATTGCATTGTAGTTCGAATGAGATGGGGACTTCACAGAATGTTGAGTTGGAGGCAGCTAAATTTCTGCAGAAACTCATTCAAGATTCTAAAGATGAGCCTGCAAAATTGGCTACAAAACTTTACGTTGTGTGTATAGTTTTCTCTTAAATAGTAGTTCTTAATTGCTTTTGTTACTTTTGGTTTGTATTTCTATAATCGTGCCAATGAGCTCTAGTTCAATTGGCACTTCATCCCTCCTTAAGGATGGGGTGGAGGGTAAGTTGTCGGTTCAAGACCCATTGGGTTTGTATAACTTACCAATAAGAAAAAATAAATGCCATTTTTGGAGATGTATTTTTATTTATTATCTTTGAGCCTTTCAGATTTTGCAACACATGAAATCGAGTGGGAAGGAGCATTCAATGCCATATCAAGTAATATCAAGGTAAGCAGCTTCCATTCATTAACATTTTTCTGGTATTTTCTCTTACATTAGATATGCACTAGTGAGGAAGAGTGATGGAGTGAGGTTTTCCTTATGTTTGGGGTTCAGTGGGTGATGCTGTATACAGTTGCCTCTCTTCTTTTTGCTTGGAGGAATTGGTTGGGGAATTATTCTTCAAATGTTTGGAATATGGTACCGGCGTGTCTTATGTGGTTAGTATGGAGGGAACGCAATGCCCAAACTTTTGAGGACATTGAGAGACCTATTGAATTGTTGAAGACATCACTAGCTAGGACTTTGTTTGAGTGGTCTCGTATTTGGGGCCTCAAGCATTGTATTTCCTTGTCTGATTTCCTTATTTCGTTTAGATCTACTATTTGATTTGTTTGCATTCTTTCTTTGCCGTGCGTTTACAATCTTAAACGCATTGCATTTTTGTTATCAATTAAACTTTTATTACCTATCAAAAAAGAAAGAAAGTGTTTTGATTCAAGTTGAGGCTGCAAAGAAAGGTAGAGGAAGATTTAAAATAACATTACTAGAGGTAGTGAAGAAGAACATGTCAATGAAGGAGGTGAGAAAGAGTATGGTTTTAGATAGGATAGAATGGCAAAGAAGAATATGTGACTAATCCTGATTAGTCTATTGAGGTTCCATTGTTGACCCAAAGTTTTGAGACTTGGGATTTATTGTTGTTGTTATTGTTGTCTTCTTGTACATCTGTCTGACAATCATCTAGGTTAATAATTTTTTTTTAAAGATAGCCCATCAAACTATTTTGTTTTTTTTTGTTTCTGTTTTTGTTTTTTTGCGGGATTTTTTTTTTGGTGGTGCCAATAGCCTTGTAGCTCAATTGAGACTCGTGGTGTTTCCAATGGGGACATCCAGGGTTCAAATCCCCCCTTCCCCATTGTTACTATCGAATTTATCCCCCCCAAAAAAAAACTATTTTGATATGTGTGAGAGTTGTTGACTGCTGCTGTTCTTCACATCCTCTATAAAGTTGGTGAATTTACCAAGTCTTCCTTATTCAAAAGTAAACTGAATTATTTAATGTTGATTGAGTTTATTAAGGATCGATGCTCCTTGCATACTTTACTTTTATATGGTATGTAAAAGATGACTGGCCTGATCAGTGATGCTGCAGTGCAATGTCATTTTGACTATCGATATCCTCCCATTATGATTTTGGACACTGGTATGTGTCTGGTGGAAACTGAGATCTATTCAGGATTTAGATTGATTAAATAACTTTGTGAGGTTCGGATGATGGCAATTTAATTAGGTCAGCTATTTTTCTAAATGCAACCGAGTCTGTTTCTGCTGCTTTACTGTAAAAGACATTCTGCTGTATTGGATAATGAGTGTAAGCAGAACAATGCATGGAGCAGGGATTTTTTCCCATACAAACACGTTAGATCTACTGTATGGTTAGATGATTACTTTAGTCTGCGGGGATGATACGTGATAATCAACTTTAAGTAGCAGCATGATGGCACCATATATTGGGCTTTCTAACATAGAACCTGCAAACTTTTGTTTGTGATACATATGCATATGAATGTATGTGTGTTTGTGTGTGTGTGTATTTTCTAAATTTGTCACTGGCTTAGTTGTTCTTAGCGCTTAACGTGTTCTTTTATTGCTAATGTGATAGTCGCTCTTTACTTTGTTCTGCATCTTTGTGGTAGCAGGTGGACACTGTAACTTGTTAACCTAAGTGCTTGATTTCTATTGGTTGACTCTTCAATGTGGTTCATTTTGTTTCTTCTAACTCAATTTCCTTTTTGCTAGGGCAATGGAGACTGTTATCAATCAACATGGTCTTGACATTGAAGCCTTGAGGTTATCACGCCTTCCTTTGAGTGGTGGTAATCAAATAGGCGATTCGGCAACTGCTCAGTTTGCAGGTACATTGCTCTCAGTTAAACTGGAATTGATATTGAAATCTCTTTCGTTGGAGTGTGTCATTTCGGATTAATCTATTTGATATGGGAATAATTTTATGCAGGTTCTTCACAGGCGGGTGGGGTTGCAAATGATTCAAAAGTAGGCTTGGCCGAAAATGAGGTCTCAAAAGTTGATCCATTTGCTTCAAACAGGCCACCTGTTGGCCCAAGCAGTGCTGCACACGATTATTATCAAGGATCTTTAGCTCATAGGAGCAGTCAGTCATTTGATCATGAAAGTCCATCTAGTTTGGACTCTAGGTCTGCCAACTCACAATCACAAGAAAGGCAGCAAAAGGATGGTAAAAAAGCCACCACAAAGAGGAAGAGGGGAGAGACCTCCTTACCTATGGAACAACATATTGACAATACTCAGCAACTTGATACTCGGAATGCTGTAGTTAATCCAAGAAAGGGGAAGATGAACAAGGTTGAACCACAAGCAAGTCTTTCAGTTAAAGGGGGTGAGCGCACTAACTTCAATATGGTTCCAAGTAGTGGCCAGATGGAACACTTTGCATCTTTGTCTGGTAGCATGAGACCAATGCTTAGAGTCAAGCAAGAGGGTCAGCATACAATTGAAAGGCAGTTGGACTCATCAAACATTAGCAATTCGATGCTACGGGCCCCAAATCCAAAATTCCCTGAAGAAGTGGAAGTTTCCTCTGCTCATAATGCTTCACAGCAAGGGGCTTCCCTACCTTCTCATGACATCAGGGGTGTATGGAATCAAAATAAAACAGGATTACCATTTGAAAAATCTCAAATTCCCAGGTTTCCTTCTAATGTTCCTGGTAATATGATGTCAGAGATTCCAACACAGCAGTCAACAACTCCATCTCTTGGATCAGGTAAGGACATGGAAGATGTTTCAGCATTGAAGTTGTGGATGAAAATTATACACCTAATTTTTATGGGCTTGAAAATCTGTAAATGTTTCAACTTTAACCAGGATCAGAGTTGGCATAACAAACTATGGAATTTAAACTATTTGAACTGAAGAATCTGTTTCTGATGAGATTTATTAATTTTGGGATGCACATCAGTATTGGTCCTAATTTGATTGTGTAAAAAATTCTTTATCCTGGGGTAATATCTTTTCTTTTGATTACTTCCTGGGTCTGAGTTATGTATGGGGTACTGCTGGAAAATTTTCAGGTGCTTTTGGCAAGGTTCACAGTGGGATGCCTGTTGCTTCTAGTTCTTATCCGGTAGTAGAACCTGGATTCTCAAGTCCAATGCAATTCAGTGGTTCTTTGGAGCATGAAGGAGGGTCAAATATGTTAGCTGATGCCAACAAGGTTGTTCAGGCACTTACATTCTATTCGTTATTTTGGCTTCCACTCTTGGATAAATTAAATGTGTGCTCATGCTCCTCAATTAGTCCACTTGCATTCTGTTGTGTGTTCTCCCAACACCCCCCCCCCCCCCTCCCCCTTCATATTTCATAGTAGACGTTCTTTTTGTGCTTAATCTTCTTGTAGTCTGTGGTTACATCCTGTGTACATGGTTTAATCTTTGAGTTTTATTAATAAAACTTTTTACTTATAAAAAAAAATACTAATAAATTACTAATTGTCCCAAAAGCTTAAGTTGAACTTAATCACTCTAACTACAATTCTAACACTCTCCCTCGCGTGTGAGTCTAAACTCCCCCTTAGTGAGTGGGGCCCAACACGTGGGATTTTTAACATTTTAAATGGGAGGAAAAGTGAAGACATGGATTGAACTTTGGATCTCTTGCTCTGATACCATGATAAATTATTGATTGTCTCAAAAGCTTAAGTGGTTAGGAACTCGTGATTAAATTTAATTGCTTAACTACAGTTCTAACAATTACAGTAGACGAATTTGCTGCTTTAACTTTCTTCCCTGGATTTATGTGCCTTAATTGCAGTTTCTTTGCTTAAAGCCTGCAGCTAATAGTTTCTAAATATCAACTTAATCCATTCTGAGATTAGTTACTATCAAAATTTTACTAGGTCACTCTGAACTGAGGTTTCCTCCTTGAGAATTTAGTGGTTTGCTGGATGCTTTGTCTTGGATTGGAACTAATACTTTTGAAGTTCTTCATTTTATGACAGTAATTGCCCCCTACCTGGCCTGAATAAAAAAGTGGATTAAGATGCTACCAATCATGGTATGGTCACACTATGATTTTAGGTGGCTGATAGCTGTAAAACATTCAATTGGGTTTGAATTGAATTGCTGCCTATATGGATTCATTGAATTTTGTATATTAAATTTAGTAAACATTTCAATGAGAATACTAGAAAAGATGACTATAAAAGCTTCTTTAACTCTAAGGTGATCTTGTCTTTTTTGTTCCATGTGTTTTGGGATGTCCCCCCTTGGCATCTGTTTGAAAAGGAGAAGGAAAAAGGAAACTTGTAAAAAAAGTTGACTCAGGAGCAGTTTTGATTTTGAGTGAAGTATTTTAATCTTCCTGAGATTTTCTGAAGCATGTTTCATTTGTTGGGTTTTTATCTATTGCCTAAATTCAGAAATTTCTGATGGTCAATGAAGATTGTATGGCTATATTGTAGTGTATTTTATGTTGTCTATGAAAATGGTCGGTTACATTGTTAAAATATTTTCTTCCCCCTCTGCCTGTGAGTTTACTATTTCAATGTACACATTTTATGGATCTGTGATTGGATTTCCTGTTTTTGTCGGTACATTTTCTCTTGTTACATCTTTCTAAATAGTGTTATATCTTGTTAGATGGATAGAAACACTCTTCATTAATTTATTTTTCCCATTTTTTGGTTACGTATTCCCATTTACACTTGCATGAAGCAAGGAATTGGAAGTCCATATTGGCTGTCTTGTTAAATTTCAAGTGTTTCAGCTGGTTTTACAGTTTCGGACTGGTACTGATTCTTATCCCATTTCTGAAACTTTTTGAACTTCAAAGGCTTTTTTGGGTACATTGGTATACCCATATTTTGAAATGGGATGATATGAATCTAATTCTTCATGTACCAATGCTTAAATATTTTGCTTCAGTAAGCAAACTGAAATGGTTTTGCCTAAATGGTATTTATAACTTTGGTTAGAAAACCTTTTGGTTTTATTGTAAGTTGAACATTTTGTTTCCTTTTTTAGTTTCCTATTATTAATGGGATAAGAAATTAAATAGAAAGAAAGAGGTAAAAGATACTCCCTCTATCCCAAAATGTGTTCTACTTTCCATTTTTGGATGTCCGAAAATAAATGTCCACTTTTAAAAATTCAAAAGCATATTTATCTTTATCTTCCCATGTTAATCTTACCCATTAAGAAAACAACCAAGACACTCATTGAAAGCCGTGCCCACCTTTAGAAATTTTGATAAAGGCATTGTATATTCTACGATGCCAGTGAGCTGTAGCTCAAATGACACTTCTACCTTCCTTAAAAATGGCATGTAGGGTAAGGTTGTGAGTTCAAACCCACTAGATGTTTGTGGAACTCACCAATAAAGAAAAGCATTGCACTTATTGTTCACTATTAAATTTCATGCTGTTTCAGACCAAGCTTCATTTTGGGATGGATGGTGTAGGAAAAAAAAAATTCTGGATGGGAAGCTTTCATCCAAAAAGTACTTGTTTCTAAAATATGATTACTATTTATGTCTTTCTTATTATGCCATCTCCTTTCATTTTAGTTGGTTTCTGTGTTGTGAGCTTTTTGATTTAGATCATGTTTGGAGTTTGTTCTGCATGTTGCGTCATCTCTAATTCTGCTATTTAAAGCTTTGTGTGTATATCAACTGGCCAGCATAACATGTTTTTTTTGTCAATAGAGTGGAAGGCAAAATAGTGTTACAGAAATGAGTATGCCTAGGAGCATGGCTCCCAGAGATACTGGAAAAGCTCCACTTCCCCAGGCTCCAATGGCTTCTAGCATGCCCTTCAAGGAGCAACAGCTGAAACAGCTTAGAGCTCAGTGCCTTGTCTTTTTAGCTTTCAGGTTGGTAGCACTTCTTTAGCATCTGCAGTCATTTTTTGGTGTTGCAAAGTTTCTAATCTTTGATCAAGTCAGGTTGTTATGAGTGGTGGTTTTCTATGTGCAGAAATGGTTTGTTGCCAAAGAAACTGCATCTTGAAATTGCACTTGGAAACATCTTTCCTAAAGAAGGTAGCCAATAATTAATAATTTTTCTTCTTTGGTCTTCATGCCTTAACTTGGAACTAATCAGGTAGCAATATAGATGGACCTCGCAAAGAGCTTATTGATCCTAAAGGGAAAGCACAGTCTTCTAATGAGCCAAGTAGCAACCTGGATGTTATGATGCCCTTCGGAAGACTGAACACTGCTAGGGACACTGATATAATCTCTCCAGTTGCTTCATCTACTGGAAAACTCCAGGAGGCTGACACCTTTCCAAAGGACGCTGAGAGCCCAAAAATGATGGAGGAAAAAAATGGCCCAACTTCTGATCTTTCTGTAATTGCAGATGAAAGGAAACTTATTCTGGCTGGAAGAAAACCTGAGGCTGAGAGACAGACTCTGGAGATAACTTCACAGCAGCCCAATTCTTCAAATACAAGGGGTAATCCTGTGGAAGATATGGAAAATGGCCATCTGCAAGTTGGAAGGTCTAACCAAGCATCTTCTGTAATGGGCATAAATAAGCAGATGAACCCGGAGATAATTAGCTGGACTGGAATTGGAAGTCATAATGAGGTTTCTAGGGGTCCCCTACTAGGCTCTTCTCTTCCGCATGAGTTGGTGGCGGAAAGAAAAGATAGTAATCCTAGTCAGTTTCAAAATATTGGTAATAGTATTGGTTTGGGGAAACAACATGCAGATAGTCACCCTTCTTTTTCATTAAAAGAGCATTGGAAGCCTATTTCAGGAGTTGAAAATGATCATCAGACAGTAATTCCAATGAGGGATGCTAGTATGATGTCGAAACATGCATCTCAAGGTAAGAACCATGTCTCTAATCCAGACTACAAACCACTTGTTGTTGATGGCATGCTTACAGTGGCATCTTGTTTATCACAGATCAAGAAGAGGAAAATAAGTCAGCATCTACTGATTTGCCACCTTCTCCAAAGTACACCATGTCAGAGAAATGGATTATGGATCAGCAGAAAAAGAAAAATTTAGTTGAGCAAAGTTGGAAACTAAAACAGCATAAGGCAAACCAAAGGATTTCTACTTGTTATACCAAGTTAAAGGTTTGTTACAGAACTTAATACTTCAGTGCTTGGCATATTACGTCGTTGTATCATTTACCAAAAGATTGCCAAATGTGTTCATCTGATGGTTATTATGGTAATTAATTATCCTATTTATTTATGTTTTCTTGGGGATGTGGGGTTGGGAACTAAAAGTTGCTGCTCTAGTGTCAGAATTTTTGTTTTCGTTTATTTGTTTTTTGATTGGTAAGTTTAACATGCAACTGGTGGTCCTAGAGCTATGATCTCACCATACACCTTGCTTTTACTAGGGAAGAAGGTGCCATCTGTGATAGAGCTTGTTGGCTTGCTCTGTATCAGAACTTTGTTATTTTTTATTTATTTATTTATGGTTTGTTTGTTTGTTTGTTGGTTTTGTTTTGTCATTCTATAATATTGGATCATGGGCGATAGTACAGAGAAGGGAACTGACCATTGTCTATTCAAAATGGAGGTGATAAGTAATCCCTCTTGAATACGGCTCCTGTTTAGTGTCAAACTTCTGTTCAGTATTTTAAAAGGGTTTCCGACTTTTAGAAGACAGTGGATATATACACTTTTCAAAATTGAATGATGCTGATTTATTGGTTAAATCCCTATGGATAAGAGGTTCACTGAGGAAGGAACGTTATAGAAACTCATGAAATGATGATTCTTTCTTGGTTACTTCTGAAAAGATGCCTCTGTTTTTCCCCCCGGTCTTCGAAATAATATTTAAGTTAATATTATAATTGTCATTATTGTTGCGAACATGGGATCTGTTGAGGATCTAAAATTTACCAATTGGGGTTCATATTGTTAGTTTTGGGCTTCCTTTATCTCAGTGTGAGCGGCCTTTTTGAAGTGATGGGTTTCAGGCGTGTAGGCAATGTTTGATGCAATGTTACCTTAGGAATTACCTGATTAAATGAGCTTTTGCTGAGAGGAAGGATTAACTTTTCTGAAGAAATGGCATGCTTGACCTTGGTCTACCTTTTAAACGAGATTTGTATATGATTACCTGCTCGTAGGAAAGGGAAGGGGCTGAGAGTTGAAATGTGAATTTTTCAAATGATGAAAATCTTCATCCAAGGGGCTTCCATGACATTGTCTTAATTCACAGTGTACAATACTCTTATAAGCAGGATGCATAGGAAAATGCTTTGTTTGTAGGTCTGTTTCTGTAAAGACCTATGATGTTGCATGTGTCATGTGTTACTTATGATGCAGGAAAATGTGAGCTCATCTGAAGATATATCTGCAAAAACCAAAAGTGTCATAGAATTGAAGAAACTTCAACTACTGGATCTTCAACGGCGCCTCAGAAGGCAATGGATATTCCTTATTTTACCTCAGATTTTTTGTTGTACTCTTTTTCATTTTGACACTAAATTTCTTTTGTTTTGTGCAGTGATTTTTTGAATGATTTCTTTAAACCAATTACAACTGAAATGGATCGCTTGAAATCGTACAAGAAACATAAACATGGTAGGAGGATAAAACAAATTGAGAAGTTTGAGCAGAAAATGAAGGAAGAGCGACAGAAGAGAATTCGTGAGAGGCAGAAGGAGTTCTTCAGTGAGATAGAAGTTCACAAGTACGTATTTTCTCCATCCAGTTCAGACCGTTAAGTATTCTCATTTTATCTTTTCAATGTTTTTTTTTTTTCATGTGTTTCTCAGTAGTGATTCACTTTTGAGCACAATGATTATGCTTGTTGACTTACTTGATAACCTGAACTTTAGGGAAAGACTGGATGATGTGTTCAAAACTAAGAGGGAACGCTGGAAGGGTTTTAACAAGTATGTGAAAGAGTTCCACAAAAGGAAGGAACGTATTCATCGAGAAAAGATTGACAGAATCCAGCGTGAGAAGATTAATCTATTAAAGATCAATGACGTGGAGGGATATCTGCGAATGGTGCAGGTCTGATTTGTCTTATTAGATTTTTTACTGTGATAACAGTGGTATGGTTTTCTCATTCTTCTTGCATAACATTTGATAATTGTACTAGGATGCCAAATCAGATCGTGTTAAGCAACTTCTCAAGGAGACAGAGAAATATCTTCAAAAGCTTGGATCCAAGCTACAGGAGGCAAAGGCTATGTCAACACACTTTGAGCATGATATGGATGAGACAGGAGCTGTGGGTGTCATTGAGAAGAGTGAGAGTATTTTTGAAAATGAAGATGAAAGTGATCAGGCAAAGGCAAGTGTGTTCTTTGTTCACTTTATTGAATTTATATTAAATTAATCTTTACTAATTTTTGTTTTTGTACGTTCGCTGTGCAGCACTATATGGAAAGCAATGAGAAGTACTATATGATGGCTCATAGGTATTAGCGTTGTTAGATATATAATGCTTTGCACTGTCACTAGCTTAATATTTGATTATATCAGTTGGGAATCTTCCTTCAGTACTGGCTGAAGGCAGCCTTCGGTCTCCTATTCATTTTTCCTTCTGTCTTAATGAAATCTGGATGACTTGAGGCGACTGATTTAGCAATTTCTTTTCTTAATTAATTTTTATTTTTATGCTCTTGGCAAAAATCTGATAATGAATGTTGGTTGTTGCAGTATAAAAGAGAACATTGCTGAGCAGCCATGTTGCCTAAAGGGTGGAACACTAAGGGAGTAAGTTGAATGTGCATTTATTTGAATTTCTCTAATTATCAATGTATCTTACATTGGATTTTTTGGTAATTTTTTTAAAGGATGGTTGTTTCCTGTCATTTTTATTTGATATTATACACTTTTAGTGATTAATTGACTGGTATTATCCACTTTATCTTGTCAATGTGTGAGGACAAGTATGCTTTCTTTCTTGGGTTTGAATTCTTAATGACTGCAGTTTTTGACTTTCAGGTATCAAATGAATGGCCTAAGGTGGTTGGTTTCACTATACAACAACCATTTAAACGGAATTCTGGCTGATGAAATGGGCCTTGGTAAAACCGTCCAGGTATGGCTTGCTTCTGAATCTGTCATACTCTGGCAGGAGTCTATATTCTAGTTTCTTGTTACACAGCCTCATAGTTTTTTATGTTAACAATTTAACTTTTGGGTTTGTAGGTTATTTCTCTAATTTGTTACCTTATGGAAACCAAAAACGATAGAGGGCCCTTTCTTGTGGTTGTGCCGTCTTCGGTTCTACCTGGATGGGAGTCAGAAATTAACTTCTGGGCCCCTGATATACTCAAAATTGTCTATTCTGGGCCTCCAGAGGAGCGGCGGAGACTATTTAAGTAATTACTTTTGAACACTGAACACTGACTGGTGTTTTTCCTTTTACCCTTGGTTTTTTGTTTTTGTTTTTTGTTTTTCACTTTATTTGATCTTTTGTTGTGCTATATGTCGGCTCAGCTGTTCCTTCATATTGTAGGGAAAAAATTGTTCATCAGAAATTTAATGTCCTTTTGACAACATATGAGTATCTGATGAATAAGCATGATAGGCCGAAACTATGTAAATTACACTGGCATTACATTATAATTGATGAAGGCCATCGCATAAAAAATGCTTCTTGTAAATTGAATGCGGACTTGAAGCACTATCAGAGTTCACACAGATTGCTGTTAACTGGAACTCCACTACAGGTAAGAGGCTATTCTTTTTCATGCCTTTCTTTAATTTATTGTTCTTACTCTCATTTGTTCAATAATATAAGAAACATGCTCTATCTAATTTCTTATCTTCTTTTTTATGTAGAACAATCTTGAGGAATTGTGGGCACTGCTTAATTTCTTGTTGCCTAATATTTTTAATTCATCTGAGGATTTTTCTCAATGGTTCAACAAACCGTTTCAGAGTAATGGTGATAATTCGCCTGATGAAGTAAGCATGAACTTGTTCTGTTATTAAGACATTGATGTTATTCTCTCTATTTTTAAAATTATAGTGTCATAACTCATTAATCTTTAAAAACTATAATTGCTGATGATGCATTGTGACTAGGCCTTGCTATCCGAGGAGGAGAATCTTTTGATCATAAATAGGCTTCATCAAGTTCTACGGCCATTTGTACTTCGGAGGCTGAAACACAAGGTGTTTAATACGATACTTTGTGCTCAGTAATCATATTTACCTCTTAGGAAGTTCTCTAAGCATGCATTTGGGTTCATTCTTGTTACTGAAATAGTGCAGTGTGTCCCTGTGGCTCTAGTACTCCTGATTCTTGTAATGTAGTTTTACATCTCAGTGGAAATATTTCCTCAGTGAACAGCATATAACATATGCACACATGTTTATGTATGCATATCTATATGTTTAGTTGTATGTATGTGTGTGTGTGTGTGTGTATTGTTTTTGGATTTATGGTTGGGACTGTTTCCTTCAGTGTCCTTGTCAATGTAATGCATTCCCCCAAAGATCTTTGTGGGTAGACCTTTTAACAAAAGCATTTTGCCATGTCTTGGACACTGACATAAACGTGTAAAAAAAAAAAAGTAGTGGTACTAGTTTTCAGTTTGTTCTGTTCTGATGTCTGTGGAGTCAGACCCAAACACTGTAAGTCTTGTTTACTATTATCTTTGTAACATTTTGTGATGGTATGATGATAAGGTTGTTCAAAATTGATATATAAATTTGCCATATGATAGTGATCAATGTTATGATCTTCTTGATCAGTTAATATGAGTTGTATTTCCAATTATAACTGAGCTTATTAGAATGTTTTTACTGTTTTCGCTTAAAACTTATTACATATAAGGGCTTAGGAAATAATTTTGAATCGTGTTTCCTTTTTTCGCTTTTTAGCTGTTAATTTAAAATTATTTGGTTAGGCCATTCTCATTTGGTAATGTTCTTGTGTCCTGAAATATGTGTTTTGGTAGGTTGAAAATCAACTACCTGAAAAGATTGAGAGACTTATAAGATGTGAGGCTTCTGCGTATCAGAAGCTTTTGATGAAGAGGGTGGAAGACAATCTTGGTTCTATTGGAGCCTCAAAGGTTTCCTTTTATAGTGCATTATATTCTCAATTCACTTCTTTCCATTTTCCCCACCCCATTTTCATGTTGATTAAGAAACTCTTATTGACTAATTATTTTTAGGTTACTATAATTATGTACTAAACTTTGAAGGCTCAAATTTTTCAGGCTCGATCTGTGCACAACTCTGTTATGGAGCACCGTAATATATGCAATCATCCATATCTTAGCCAGCTTCATGCAGAGGAGGCAATGCTCTTTACTAATCCATTGAAGTTCTGGCTTTATCTCAGAAAGAATGAGGGAATGGTGAAGAATAAAGTTCAAGAAATGGCATTTTTTGCCAATCTTTGTCTGCACTTCCCTTTCCTTCATTCTGAGAGGCCAACCAAGGGTTGAAGCCCTTAAATTTTATTCTCTATTGTTCGCCTACATTGGTTTGGCCGTAATGTGAGCTTTCCTTTTGTAGGTTGATAATTGGATACCCAAGCATTATCTGCCACCGATTATTAGATTATGTGGGAAGCTTGAGATGCTAGATCGGTTACTACCCAAACTAAAAGCAACAGATCATCGGGTATGATATCTTAAAAATGTTTCTTGCTATATAAATTATAATAGCTGGGAGAATTTGATGTTTGATGAATTTTTATAATTGCTTTAAGGGATTGCAGTTTATATCTTACTACTGTTATTTTTAAAAGTTCAATAACCATTTTATATATACTTCATGAGGCTCTTTCATCATGCTTTCGCTGTTAATTCCTCCCACCCCCTCTTAAGCTCATTCTCAATATTCAGGATCATTTATATTTATGATGGTTAACTTTAAGGAGTGTTGACACTCGCATTTCTTGCCTCAGCATCAGTAATTTAGGCCTTTTGTGCCGTGAAATATATGCTTGTAGATTTTTCTATTACGTTCATTTTAAACCAGTCAATTTGCATTTGCTGTATTATGTGCACGCTTGGTTTCCTTTTATCTATGAAGTACTTTCTCTTTTTATTATAGTTGCTTATAAGTATTTTAAATTTTGAATAAGATATTGTGCTAGAAATCAATGCTTTGGGATTTATGGCTCTGCCTGGAACTTGTAACATTGCAGGTTCTTTTCTTTTCCACAATGACTAGGCTGCTTGATGTTATGGAGGAGTATCTCCACTGGAAGCAATATCGGTACCTTAGGTTGGATGGGCATACATCTGGGGGTGACCGTGGTGCCCTTATAGACAAGTTCAACCAACAAGATTCACCCTTTTTTATATTTCTTCTCAGGTAATATATGATGTTGGAACCTGTGAGAGCCTGCGTTTGACAGACCTCACTTGCAGGCCTCATGCCTGATTCAGTATGGCTGAAGCTTCTGATAGCAATTATGGCTTAGATGATTATCAGTTGCCTCTAGAGTTGAGCCACCCATATTTATATAACAACAATAACAAAGCCTGACTCCCAAAACTTTGGGGGAGCCGCCTAAATATTCTTTCTATAAAATTTTGTTATTTTATACTTGTTTCACTCTTACTTCACCACTGATGAACAGTGTCACCGATAATGAATTTGAATTACATAAAAAGCTCTGATGTACTTGCATGTGTTGGTAGCTTGTGCATGTTTATATCGTCACTGACATTAATTGTGTGGTTTTAGCATTCGAGCTGGTGGTGTTGGAGTAAATCTTCAAGCTGCTGATACAGTGATCATATTCGACACCGACTGGAATCCACAGGCAACATATAAATACTGTTAATTGATTTATTTTGTTGAGATGGTACTGTATAGTGGTGATTCTAAAGCTGGTTACTTAGTCATTTATTTATGATTTTGATATGTTGTTAGGTTGATCTGCAAGCACAGGCAAGGGCTCATAGGATTGGCCAGAAGAGAGAGGTGCTCGTTCTTCGATTTGAAACAGTAAGTAGTTTTCTCATTGTGTTATGTCGTTGAACTAGGAAATTTTTCAAGAAAGAACCAAAACTTGTTTTTTGTTTGTTTTTATTTTGGTTTTCTTTGGATGGGCCTGAGTGGTGGTAAGGGAGAGATCTGTATCACCAACTTTTGCCTCGTAAGCCATAGTCTCCTATCATTGTGCTACTCTTGGCATTAAACTTCTTTTCTCTATCTTGAGCTATATATTTAAAGTTGTAGAGGCTGGATGCTTAACTGCATGAGACTGTATTTTTTTATAAAAGCATGAGTTCAGATTAGCTATTTGCTGAAACTCTTCTTTTCTATTTGCTGAAAGTTCAAAAGTACAGTTGTACCTAGAAAATGTGAGGCTTTATAAAGCTGTACATAAACAAATAAGCTTATGGAAAGATGCTAAATGCACTATTACTAGTCTTTACATATTCAATTTCTGGATAAGTGATGAATTCCTTATTGAAATATAAATCTCTCATGACATTGTTAGGGTTAAAGACCCTTCCCCAAGTCATTAGCATGAATTCAACAAAGTTTTTATTCGCCCATCTTAAACTTTACCCATAGGAGTACAGTAGCGTGCTTATATAGTCTACTAGGGACTAAACCCTAATCCTAATTGATTTGGGACAAAGCTCATTTACTGAACTTGAAATAAACTTGGCTTGAGGAAATTACTTAAAATACTAATAAGTAACAGCCTAATTAGCTAATAAGGCCTAAATTAAAATCCAATGAACCCAAAACTTAAAATGCAATTGACTTCTAATATAAAATAAAATTGTCTTTACGCTCTTTACATCACTCTCCACTGGTTGGAGAAAACTCGGTCTTGAGTTTTGAAGTGTTAAGGATAAGCTTTTGCACAAATTCTTGAAACATCTTTGGCAGCACTAAGAACAAAGAAGCTTTCTGGTCCAACGTAACAGTAAATTTCCACTTCATGCGTCATGGAGGGTTGATTAGTATCCTATGAAGCACGGGTGCAGATTCAGGTTTGGGTGCAGAACTCGGCAATTTTTGAAAAAGTAGGGTGCGGGTGCGGCGGGATACATTTACTAATAAATTATTAAATATATTTTTATTTACAAATTATTAAATATATTTTCATATAATGGTAAATATATACCAATTTAAGAGCAATAATAACTCCAAATAATTCAGTAATTTCAATTTAAGTTGTTTAATTTACAAGTAATTTGACAAATATATGATAAGTTAATAACTAAATAAGAAATCAACTCAAGTTTTTATTTTATTTTAGTTTTTAACATGTATTTTGGCTGATTTCGGCCGGTTTCGGCGCGGATCGGAAAATGAAAAAAAAAGACTGGCGAATTGGCTCGTTGAGTGTGAATTGGCGCGTTGCTGAGTGTTGGGTGTGGGTGCGGCAGCCTTGGAGCTGCACCCATGCTTTCTTGTTAGTATCAGATACGTTAAACTCATTGTTCAGAACATATGCACTGTCTAATTCTTTGCTCTCTTGTTGAGCTTTCGCTTGATCAAGCAATGAGAAATCTTCCTTCTCAGTGATAAGTAATATTCCTGACTCTTCAAAAGATTGTATAAAGTCTGCTACACATGGTTCAAGTATTCTAATTCACTGTTTAGACTTGTGGTTTGTTCTTCTTGCTACTCTATTGTTTTAGCAACCTTTTTGGCACTTGTACTTCTATTTGAGCACTAGGTTTTGAGATTCTTGATGTTTCTTCATCTCTAATGTCTCGTTTCCAAATTATTGTCTCCTGTGTGTGAAGTTGTTGTTTCCTTAATCCATTTCTTGATGACCATCAAATGTAGTTACCTCCAATATCACCATTGTGCGCCCGAATAATAAGTTTCAATAAAGAACTGTGACAAGAACTTGTGCTTGCTAACTAGCACGTAAGTTATTATTGGAACTCTTTGGACATATGCGGCCATGTGGGTCTAGATGGTCTTGAAGTGGGTGAAGGGTCTGCAATGACTTGAAGACCTAAGGTAAGTAAGTGTGTCCACACATCATAATAGAGAGGCATGGCTCAGTTTGAAATCATAAAGCTTAACCAGAATGAGAAATTGGTCTTCATTTTTTTTACTTAAAAAAAAAAAAACTGGAAAGCTTGACCAAAACGACATCAATATTTACTTATATTTTACATTCCTTGTTTTTAATTTAACTTGGAAATTAAAACAAAACACAAGTGTACAACATTATAATGGGTGTAAAATCCAACATGCAGTCAACCTTGACTTGGATAGGGACATGGCGGCACTGCATGTCGGCAGTTGTGGTGGCATGACCAGGTCCTGGTGTTGATGAGGTGATTCTCCAATGTGATTGGACAGTACTCACTTACTGAATCCATTCATAAACCTAGAACCTGGTAAACTTAGTAACAAAAGTGTCACAACATCCAAAGGTCGCCTTAGGGTTCTTAAGTAGGGGGCAAGGAGGAGGTAGTGAATGTGAGATTGGCTGATCAGCTAAATTTTGGTCCTTCATGTGCTGGAATGATGATGTCGCAGTTGTGGTTTAGTACACAAGAAGAGGACAAGGTCAGCGGCAATGAAGTGATCTCTCTGGTATGGGCTTTGCAGCAGCACGACTCACAAGGATTGGGGTAAGGATGGCGAGGGGTGTGCAGCAGTTAGGGATCCAAATCCCGATGGCATCATTTGTGATGGAGTGGCAGTGTTCACTTGGACTGGGTCATCCCAAATTGAGGTGGCATCCCTGATCTTGGTGGCCTCTAGTTAATCAAGGCGGTCTTGGTGTTTGTGTGTGACTTGCAATGGGCTAGGCAGCAGAACATTGATTCCTTTTTTGTTTTAAATAAATGGTTGATTGTGTGGTTTCAAGTTTTGGATGGGTGGGTTCACAGTTGCAGTGATTGAAAATTTTGATGGGGTTGGGTTCAAAAGTTGCTTGTAAATATTTTGGTTCTGAGTTTAGGAATAGATTGAACTTTGCTCTAATACCAAAATTGATGCAAGGAAATGAACTCTTAAGGACTTAGCAATTTTTAAAAATTCTTTTGCAGGAAACAAATAGAAAAAACCTAAAAATCAACACCAAGCAGGAATATAAAACCTAGAAATTAACATTTAGAGTTGTCTCGAATCAAAACCAAGCCAGTGGCATAAATTTTTTAATTATCTGTCATAAACTCTCTCCATTTTAGTACAATAGCGTGCTTGTATAGGCTATTACCATTTAGGACTAAACCATAATCCTAATCGACTTGGGCCAAAACACAATTATTGAGATTTGAAGATAACCTAAAATCTATGAAATAAAATAAAATAATAATAACCTAATTAGATGATAAGATCTAAAATAAAATTTAATGGACCAATAGTAAAAATATGAAATAAAACTAGATTAAAATACAGGGAAAGTAAAATGTAGGGGTCAAATGTTGCAATTGAAAGTTTGTGGACTAAATTGTAATACAGTCAAACCACAAAGTTTGTGAACTCTTCTTTGTGCTTCCTGCATCACTTTCTTGTTGCAGTAGAACCTCTAGCCTTACATCATTGAGCACTTTTACATCTGTTGATACACTCTTTATGCTGCACATGATGGTTGTCTTTTGGATTATAAATTTATTCATTGTTTTGGGGATTTGTGGAATATACTTTTTCTTGTAACTACTATTGCTGTTACTCTTTGTTAGGAGGCTAGGTAGTACATAATATTGGGCATGGCCTGTGGATACTATCATCATAAACAGTCCTGATGAGATCTCTAGGACACTGTAGTACTAAATAATATATATATATATATATATAATTTGAATGACCCAATCTAGCCGATTAATCATTTGCTTTTTTCTCCGAGAGCCTTGTAACTTGACTGGCACTTCCTGGTGTTTCCATCTGAGACATCCACGGTTCAAATGCCCCCCCGCCCTTTTTTCCCTTGGCCAAGGTGGAGTGTTGTCCTGGACAAATGAATATCTTGTTCTCATACTGGCACGCAGATTCCTGCATTGCTCGTATTTTAAAATTTTTCTTTGCCCTAGGGTTTTTTTTCCCCTCATTTGAACTTTCCACTCCTAATGGCCCAAACTTATAACCTGAACTTATTGCATTGACTTAAGTGTATTACAAATTTGGAAATATTCTGATTGCAAAAGTTTTTATCTATTCCAAAATTTTACTATCTCCTTGTGGAATATCTTTGGCCCTTCTTCCCCCTTTCCTATAAGTGGATAATTTGTCTGTAATGTTACACCTGCATCGCTTGTTACTTGAAGTATCTGAATATGGAAAAACAGTTAATGATCTGATTATTTTTTACCCGAGAGACTTTTAATTTTGAACTCCATAGCCATCACTGGATTCTAATAATTTCTTGGTTATTCTGTTATATTTTTCTGTGCATTTGTGAGTGGGAAAGGAAACAGAACTGCAGTATAAGCCTGGGTAGACGGCAAATAATTTCTGTTTTCGTTTAATTGGCTATATTATTATTATTATTATTATTATTATTATTATTTTTGTTTTGAAAATGGGATGATATGGATTGTGGAACTAAATACTAAGTTAGAAAGGAGATATGAAGTTTTCAATGCTAGAATAATACATAAAATATGGTTTCTTCTAACTTTTTTTACATTTAGGTCCCTGAATTTGCAAGTTTCTTTTAGGATATGCTCTTTTTTCCCAACATATTATTTGCTAAATTATCTTGAAAAACAACTTTTTCTGTATTTAGGTCCAAACTGTTGAAGAACAAGTCAGAGCTGCAGCTGAGCACAAACTGGGAGTTGCTAATCAAAGCATCACGGCTGGTTTCTTTGACAATAATACAAGGTAATTGGGACATTTTTAAGCTGAAGTTTTCCGCATAGCTTTCTGAGCAGTTCGAATTTGTTCATGACAATTTTTTTTTATCATAGTGCTGAGGATCGAAGGGAATACTTGGAGTCCCTCCTGCGGGAGTGCAAGAAAGAGGAAGCTACACCTGTGTTAGATGATGATGCCCTAAATGATCTCATAGCCCGCAGGTAAATCTTTTTTGCTGTTAAGTGTTAGTTCTCTGTCTGCACTTGATTTTGATGTAACTTGTTACTGATGATGAGAGAGTGGGGCTCTTAGGAGCTGTTATTTGGGCATTACCATCTATCTGGAACATGTCTATCATGGTTGAAAATGACATTTAGGTGGTTGTGGCCGGAATTGCTTTCGATAAGGGTTCTTGATAGATGAATGTATCTTTCCCATTATTTAGTTACCCTCTTCAAAAGAAGACCACTTATACCAATGCACTGCTGGTATTTCACCATTGTATTCCATCCTAGCATGATATACCTTTAAATCACAAGCTGCCAGGGTCTATTATGGAAATAGCTTGCACATCAACTTAGTTTGGAAGCTTGGCAAGTGTAACAGAGTATTATGTTGGATTTGAATTTTAATGGGCTTAATAAGTTCTGTATGCTGTGTTTTTGCATAATGGATTTGACTCTTCTGTCCTGCTTTTGAAATTGTAATAGCCATCCATTTAAATTTGTTCCAACTGTTACCCCCCCCCCCCCCTCTCTCTCTCTCTCTCTCTCTCTCTCTCTCTCTCCCCGCTTACATCAATAAAATCCTAGTCCCTGTGAATGATTTAACATTATCTTGTATTGGCAGCGAGTCAGAGATTGATGTATTTGAATCTGTTGACAAACAAAGGCGGGAACAAGAGATGGTACGCACATGCATTTGCATTAAGGCTGTCTGTGTCTTTGATTTTGAATTGCATATGAATGCTTGGATATTAGAATGGCTGCCTGTCTAATGTAGTGACTTACTAGAACTTCTAAATTTCTGTAGGCAACATGGAAGAAGTTGATATGTGGACAGGGGATGGATGTTTTGGATCCTGTACCTTTGCCACCTTCTCGCCTTGTAACAGATGATGACTTGAAAGATTTTTATGAAGCAATGAAGATATATGAAGTGCCAAAGGCTGGGGAAGTATCTAATGTGGGGGTAAAGCGGAAAAGTGAGCATCTCGGGGGCCTTGATACTCAACATTATGGAAGAGGCAAACGGGCAAGAGAGGTTTGTTGGTTGTTTGATATGCGTTATTTGAGCATGTGCTCCTTGCAGTTTCATGTGTGTATCCAATTGATTGAAGAGTTTCATCTTTAAAAATTGGTTTTGATGTTGTAGGTGCGTTCATATGAAGAACAATGGACAGAAGAGGAATTTGAGAAGATGTGTCAGGTCGAATCCCCTGATTCTCCCAAACCAAAGGAAGAAGGAAAGGAGACAAAGTTGCCAATAGAGGGTAGTAGATTTGTGGGGCCTGTTGGTAATGATGAACCTGCCCCAACCCCAACCCCAACCCCGGCCCCGACCCCGACCCCGACCCTAACCCTGACCCCAACTCCAACTCCAACTCCAATCCCAACTCCAATCCCAACCCCAACCCCAACCCCAACCACACTGCCCCCACCACCCCCACCACCACCCGCTGTGGAGCCTCCACCTCTGCAACAAAGCAAAGAGGTAACACCACCTTCTAAGCGGGGCCGAGGAAGGCCAAAAAGAGTGACATCTGATAAACCGCCAGCTGCCACGGTGCCTCTAGCACCTTCCGGACCTGGCAAAGCAGATATGGGTTTACAGAAAGGGACAGTGTCTACCAATACTACATCTGGTCCTGATTCTTTACCCAGTCCTATTAATGTGAAGAGTGTCAGTGGAAATTTGCATCAGATTGGTGTAGGGATTGCACCTAGCTCTCAGCCTGCCACCATTTTGCCTTCTGTTACTTCTGGCTCTGAGTCGACTTTTGCTTCCCCTTCTGTACCCATTAAAGCAAAAGGACAAGGTCGGAAAACTAAAAGTGAAGTGGAAGCACCCCGGCGTAGGGGAAAGAAACAGGGAGTGGAATCACCTGCTGTTCCTGGTGGTTTAGTTGGCCCTGATTTAAAACTAAATGAGCAATCACAGAATAAACCTGTGAATCCATCTGGGAGTCAAGCCATTGCCACGAGTGGAAGTGTTTCTGACATTCCCACTGCCCATACTCCAGATTCTTTGCCGGGTTCTGCTGCTTTAAAATGTACCATGGTAACTGATCAGCATTCTGGTATAGGGATTGCTTTGAATCCTCCGTCAACCCCTCCTATCCCTTCTGCTTCTCTGGTTTCTCAATCCACCCCTCCTTGTGCTTCTGTACCAGTGCCAACTAAAGGGCAAACTCGAAAGACTCAGAGTGGAGCGCCCCGGCGTAGGGGAAGGAAACAGGCAACAGTATCGCTTGCTGCTCCAGATATGCTGGCTGGTCAGGATTTAAAACCAAATATGCATTCACAGGATAATTCTGGCGATTTAGAGCAGAGTAGAAAGGAGAATGATGCTCTGGAAATGACAAATGTTGTCCAGGAGCAAGTATGTCATGCACCAAATGGTGTACCTAGTCAAGGTAAAAAATCAAATGAACAATCAGATAATTTAGCTCAAGGCCAACAGACAATAAATTCATCAACAACGCAAGAAAGCGCTGCCACATCCCCAGGTAATTTCAACACGTTTAAAAGTTGATGAAATTGTTGCACCACTAATATTAAAGGATGAATTTTTGTCTATAGAAATTGAGGAATTTCAAACTTGTACAGGGCCTGCCTTGGGACAAATTCAAGATGCTGTTGCATGTGAGAAGCAATCTGTGGCAGTGGAGATTTCACCTGAAAATGCCTCATCAAAACCGAAAAATAGTGAGCTTTCAATGAATGAAGCTAAGGTTGTCCCGAGTGTACCTGTATTAAGTAAGACTGTCATTGAAGCGATAAAAAGCCATGGTTCACAGGATGAAATTCATCCAGTTGTGTCAACCTCAAATGCTGCAGCTCCTGTTTTATGTCCACCTGATTCATTTTCTGGCTCTTCTCCTGTGGAAGGCATCAGTAAGACTCTGCCTAATGTTGCTGCCAAGATTGCTCCTAGCTCTCAGTCAACTCATCCCAACTCTTCAGTTGCCCCAGTCTCTCAAGCTATCCCTCCTTGCCCTTCTGAACCTATTCAAGTCAAAAGGCAAGGTCGTAAGACTCCAGCCAGAGCAGAGGCACCCCGGCGTAGGGGAAGGAAACAGGCTGCAGTAATACCTGCTGTTCCTGATGTTTCAGCTGGTCAGGATCCAAAACCCAGTCTTCAATCACAGAACAGATCTGGGGATTCATTGGGGACTAAAACCATTGGCCTTAGAACTAAGCAAGGGACTGATGCACAGGAACTGACGAATGTTATTCAAGCTCCAGCAGCTGATGCCCATTTGCCTGGTGGTTTAGCTGGTCATGATCCAAAAAGAAAAGAGCGATCGGCCAATGCCACCCAAAATAAGCAGCCAACCAGCTCGATAACAAAGCTTGATGGTGGTGCTGGAACTTCAGATAAGACTTCTGCTTTAGGCCGAATTCAAACTGCTAATATAAATGACGTTGCTCGTGTGATGAAGGAGGTCTTTTCGGGAACTTGTACATCAAAAACTAGAATCATTGAATCTATTGGAAGTGAAGGAAGGGATACCCCAAAAGCAGCTGTATCAGGTAAAACCTTCGTGGAGGTGGCCAAAATCCAGAGTTTGGAGGATAAAGCATGTTCAGCTCTGCAAACTATGGAAACAGCAGCTCCAGCTTTTGGTGAAAAACAATCAGAGAGTAGAGCCAATGCCAAAATAGAACATGACAGTGCTCCTATTCTGAGCGAACCCCTTGTTCCTGTGACTAATAAAGGCAAACATGAAAGTAACTACGCTGCTGACTCTGTTGAAAAGGTGGAGGATTCAGGACAGATTTCTAATGAATTCATGCCAAGTAAAATAGAGAACATTTCTACAGTTTCTCTCATTGGTGGCGAAAAAGATGTTGATCCTTGCCAGAAAGCACCTCTGGATGGTGGCCCCCCTGGATTTAACACACAGGCATCTTGTTATCAGGTAGGTTCATTGTTGGTATGTCCAGTTGAAGTGGGGCTTGCTGTTGTATTTGATACTAATTATGTAAACAAATCTGAGTCGTCTTTAAAAGATGCTCCAAAACCATGTTTATGCCTCAAATTTTCTGTTAAGACTGATGTTTCTGTTAATCCTGGAACTACTGGGCAGGTTTCTAATGAAGACTCAACCATGCCAAGTAAAATGGAGAGCATCAGTGCAGCTCCTATAAATGCTGGCCAGGAAGATACTGACCCCTGCAATAGAGGACCTGCAGATGCTGGTGAAAATCCTGGAACTACATCCATTCCAACAAATCCAGAACATTCAGACATTAAGTCTCCTGTTACGGGTGAGAGTGGTTCTAGAAACAAAGCAGAGCCATCTGTTAAGGAGCCTTTGGGATCTTCTAATGGTATTAACAGCCCTGAAGGTGTTCTAACAAAAGCAGATGATGTTGGTGATCATCCTAGAGTGACCTCACCTATTCTGCAAGCTCCAGATCATTCTGGCTTAGTAGTAGCTCCTGATGGGGTTGAGACTGGGATTCATTCTGGGAACAAAATGGAGTGCGCTCTAAAAGAGTATTCAGAATCTTCTCCATCTAATATCAAAAGCATTGGATGTACCACAAGTTCTATAACAGCTGATGATATTGGTGATCATCCTAGAGAGGCTACATCAATTTCTGTCTCAACAGATAGTTCCAGTATGGTCAAGTCTCCTGGTGTGACTCAGAAGAATTCTGAAGTTAAAATAGAGCCCTCTCCAAAATCTTCTCCTCTTGATATTGAAAGCCTTGAAGGTCCGGTAGCTCTTCCTGGAAGTCTAGAATCTTCAGGCGTTCATAATTGCATGGGGTTAAAATTAGACATGCCTTCTGTGGAAGCTAACGCTACTAAATGCTCAAGTGAAGCTATTGCTGAGGGCTTGGAAATTTCCCAAAAAGACATCAATTGTGGAGCTGTTGTTGGACCAGCTGATACTGCTACGAGGTGTGATACTATCACCTCAGATGAGACTCCTGAGAAGGGCCAATTGGTTGCTTCATGTGTTGGCAGTGAAGATAAAGAGGACCCTATGTTGGAAACTGTGAACTCAGTTGTTGCTGAATCTAGTAATGCTGACAATCTAAAAGATCATGATGAAATGCCACTACCACCCGAAATTCAAAGTTCTGAGGGTGGTGTTGAGGTTCACAATATGGAAGTAGACCCATCTGAGGGTCATGAGAAGGTTCCAGTCAGCAGCTCTGTACCATTGGGGGATTCAAAGTGTCCTGAAGCTGAGATGGGTGGTGCAATTGATGCTTCTGAGGTTGGTGGAATTTTGCCAGTTTTAGATCTATAAATCAAAACTTTAAATTCTTGAAAAATTGGTCTGTACTTGGTACCTTGATTTTGAATGCCACTAGTCTTGTCAAATTTAAAATTATGGGAGTGGAATTATTTTAAGAAATCCAAGTCACTCCACAAAAATATAGTAACTCATGTCATAATGAAGAGAGAAACCATTTTAGAGAATGAAAATTAAGTGTCAAAATTATATTATAAATTGCTTTTACTTTTAATACAACTAGTGTGTAACCTTGTGCATATGCACGGGTATATTTAAAAACAATATATATATATATATAGGTAAATGCAGAAGTAATAACTATTTTTTAACAGAAAAGTTCAGCAACCAATATCTTTGCTGCAATTTCTACACATAAACTTTTAATATCATAATTTCCAAGCAAATAATAAAGCAATAAATATTAATATATAATAAAAATCAAAGGCCTTTTATGATATATTTAAAATTTTTATTTTTATTAGGGATTTCTTTTAATGATTGGAAGAGATTTGAGCCTAATATCTATGCTATCCCTGACCCATTCATTGTTCTCCTAAGCCCCTTGGTGCGTTTATGTCACTGACTGGTTTATTGTTATTAACATCATGTCAGGCTGGTGGGATTTTGCCAGAAGAAAATATTTTAGAAAACATTGATCTGCCTTCATCATCCATAGCAATAGAGGAAACAGAGTTTGACACTTCCAATTTGGGTCCAGTTGGCAGCTCAGTTGCTCTGGAGGACTCAAAACAGTCTGAAGTTCAAATGGATGCTGAAATGAATGTTTCTCAGGATTGTGGGATTGTGCCTGAAAATCTTTCTGAAGATATGGATGTTCTTCATTGTCCCTCAACTACTAAGGATGAAAATATTAAGGGCTTATCTGAGAAGGGTCCAGTTAACAGCATAGTAGCAATGGGGGAATCAAATTGTTCTAAACCTGAAATGGATGATCAAATGGATGCTGTTGATAGCTCAGAAACAGTGGATGAATCAAAAGGGTCTGAAGCTGAAGTGTGCAAAAAGCTTGACGGATTATCTGACAAGGGTTCAATTAGTGGCTCAGCACCAGTGGTGGAATCCAAAGATTCTGAAACTGAAATGGGTGATCAAATGGTTGCATTTCAGGCTGGTCTGACCATTTCAGGAAATGCTGTATCAGAACATATGGATCTGCCTTCATCTTCTTTAGGGACGGAGGCAGAGGGTCTGCCTGAGAAGGGCCCTATTAGCAGCTCAGTCCCACTCGAGGAATCAAAATCTCCTAAAGCTGAGATGGGTGAGAAGGGCCCAATTAGCAGCTCAATCCCACTCGAGGAATCAAAATCTCCTAAAGCTGAGATGGGTGAGAAGGGCCCATTTTGCAGCTCAGTCCCACTCGAGGAATCACAATCTCCTAAAGCTGAGATGGGTGAGAAGGGCCCATTTGGCCCATTTGGCAGCTCAGTCCCACTTGAGGAATCAAAATCACCTAAAGCTGAGATGGGTGAGAAGGGCCCAATTAGCAGCTCAGTCCCACTCGAGGAATCAAATTCTCCTAAAGCTGAGATGGGTGATAGTATTGATGCATCTCAGGTTGGTGGGCTACTGCCAGATATTAATGTAATTTATACCTAAATTCTTCGAAAGTTTGTCTTATCTTTGTATCTTGATTTTAAAAGCCAGTAGGCTTTGTCTGTCCAAGTTATTAGAGTAGACCTGGTAACTGGTTCTGGCAGGTGGAATTAGTTGTCCATAGGTTTTTACTAGTTGAGGCGAGAGCAAACATAACCTTAAAGGTGTTCCCTTATGTTATCCTATATATATATATATTGGGGTAGGTTATGGTAACAAATCCAAATCAGCTCACAAAAAAAATATATAACTCCTACAAAAATGGAGAGCTAAATTGTTTCAGAGGGTGAAAATAAAGCTTCAAATTTTACTATGTATTGCTTCAATTTTTAACACATCTAGTATTTTTTTTCTTTTCTTTTTTCCTTACATTTTTAGAAAAGAAGTTCTTGCCTTAGCATCTTCTATTTTTGCATAAACTATCAGTATCTTAAATTTACAAGGGAAGAAAATGAGAAATAAATATTCACTCATGATAAAATGCCTAAACGTACACAAGAAAAGTGATCATTATTTATTGCTTTTGTTACTGGAATTTCTATTTTATAAATTTTTACCCTATTAATCTTGATAAGATTTGGACCTAATATCCTCAACTACATTCACTCAGGTTCCTTTTTTTCAAATTCTGATTTGTTTTGACTAATAATCTCAGGTTGGAGGGATTTTGCCACAAGAAGATATATCAGAAGACATTGATCTGCCTTCTTCCACAGTTGCTGAAAAAAATGTTGAGGACTCCTCTGATGTGGGTCCAGTTGGAAGCTCAATAGCACTGGAGGAATCAAAAGGATCAGAGGCTGAAATAGTTGATCAAATGAATGTTTCTCAGGTTGGTGAGATTGAGTCAGGAAATGCTTTAGAGATCATGGATTTGCCTCAATGTTCCTCAGCAACAGAGGGTGAAAACATTGAGGGCTTGTCTGAGAAGGAACCAGTTGGCAGCTCAGTAGCAATGGAAGAATCAAATAATTGAATAAATGGTTCTCAGGTATGTGGGATTGCGTGAGAAGAAAATATATCAGAACTCAGAAGACATTCATTTGCCGATGTGCTTATCAGTGATGGAAATTGAAAATGTTAGAAGACTGATCCGGGAAGCTTTCTGCTGATAGCTCAACAGTGGATGTGAATCAAAAGGGTCTGAAGCTTTAGCATGTATAGATGTAGAATCTTCTTGTACAGTTTTGTTATAATTTCCTGATAATGGTAACTGGTTCTAGAACAGCTGGATTACACAAAATGGTAATTAAGAATTGTATTGACCAGTATCTGAGTTATGACTTGCTCTCCGGTTATATTTAGATCGAGCATTGCTATATATATAAAGGAAATTTAGCTACTCTTCAGGGCATTTATATGAGTTCTCTGCATATATTCGTTTGCTTTTTTCTGAATATTTCAAGGGGACACTGCACCTGATGCACTCACAATCGACCGCTCTTGCTTGAAACACAACATTTGCCTTGAAATCAAGCCCAATTTACCTCTGAATAATATTTGCATGGCAATGCCCATCTGAATGGGTTTTCTTAATTGGGTCCACCGTTGCACAACAACAACCCCTCCACACCACCACCACCCCCCCCTCCTAATTTGCTAACAATAACAAGAGAGGCTCAAAGAAAGTCAAAGACTGAAGAGTCCTCCATCATTCCTAATCATTACATAATTTAACTTCTGTGGTCTGGGCTTATCTTGTCACTTCCCCTAGCCAAAGTTTCTGTGATGACTTCTTGCCTTATCTGGGGTATGACTCACTATATAGAAATTAGAAATTTTTTTTCCTTGCTAACTTGGGTGTGTAGAGCTTTTCGAACCAACTATTCTTTTGGGTGTGTGTAGTCCTTTTATCTTCTACACACATCATACATACATTAGGTAATTATAGAGTAATCTCCTAATCCTAAGATGCTAGTTAGAAGTTTTGAATCATGTTCCTTTTGGATCTAAGATCTTGGGAACCTTAGACCAGCCTCTTGGAGTTTAGAAGTCTGGTGTTGTTGAAAGTACCTGGAACATTGCCAATGAATCCTCCCTCTAGTATTACTTTTATGTTTCCTATATTTTTTTATCAAAATGACAACTCAAAGAATTACTAGAGCTTCTATTTCATCTGTCTCATCTCATGACTCTAATAGCTGTTCGCCTCCTTCAACTCATTGCCTCTTTCATATCTCAAAGGGTAAAATACTATTTTCGTCCAATTTTACCAAAATTTTGTTTGTCTCTAAACTTTAAAAAAGTTATTTTTTCATCTTAAACTTTGTAAAGAGATTTTCTAATAGTTTGAAGACAAAAATAGGGATGAAAAAAAATTTTCAAGGGCATAAAATAAAACATTTTCAATAGTTTAGGGATGAAAAACAAATTTTTCAATATTTTAGGGACAAAAAATGAACTTCTTAAAGCTGAATTATTATTATTTTTTTTTGGTAAAGTTTAATAATTTAGGGATAAAAAAAGAACTCTTTCAATAATTTAGGGATGATTTTTTTTTTCAAGGACATAAAGTAAAACATTTTCAATAGTTTAGGAATGAATGAAAAACTTTTCAATATTTTAGGTGTGGGGTCCAAATTTGTAGCCCAGGCCCAAAAGGTTTGAATTATGAGCCCAACGAACTCGGAACAATGAATTTGTAGAGAGTGGGTGGTAAAGCTAGGCTAATCGTACATCTAATAATAGTAAGTTGACATAAGAACACACTTTAAAAGGTGAAAAATAACTCAAGTCTGAAGAGGGCTGTTCTTCATTCAAAGGTGGACCCGGTTTTTCAAATTCCTTTCTTTTTACCGATCTTTTTTCTCCTCCCCTTTTTCAGAGGCTTCTTACATTTATATACTCCTCTTCTCTTTTATCATCACTGTCCACTAGTTCTTCATCTAAGCCTTCACTTGAGTACATGTCATATCAGGTATCTGCTTCAGGCCTACGTGAGTGGTGGTAGCTAAGGCTGCACTGTTCAAGGGTCTTCTCCACATAAATGCGGCCAGGAAAGTAGTTACAATGCATTTAATGCGGTTGCAGCAGCTTTTCCTTCTAGATATTTCTCTGCTCTTGTCATCTCTAGGCATGCCTAAAGCTTGTCCTTGTCGTGGAAGTAGTGGGGAGGATCATTCGAACCTTTAGGATATTTGTTTGATTGGTTCCCTTTGCAGTCCGAGGGTGATGACGTCTTCGGACCGAGAGGGTTCTCTTCGGACCACTCCTATTGCTCACTTCAAGTTACATTTCTTCTTCCAAGATTCATTCTTAACCCTCTTTTTCTCTTCGGGACGCATAGTGATATTCGAATTGGGCCCTAGGCCCACTGCGTGGCGTTGGGCTTTTACACCCACAATAGCCTATCAAAATTTTAATTTTTCCCTCGTAGCCGAGGAGAAAAATTGAGATTTTGATTTGTTGCAAAAATAGAGGCTTCGAAAATCCCCAAGTGTCTGAGTCCACATGTGTGTGCATAGATTTAGGCGCTTCATCATTGCTGCTGTCATTTCAACATTTCCAAGGCACTATTAATTACTCCAGGCGGCGTCTTGTCTTTGGCATCCAACAGTGGGCTTCTGATCCAACGAACGAAGTTTTTCCTCCAAATTTGGGCGGGATAAATCCCACCATTTCATCTGTCCCTATATAAAGCCCCAAAGGGGAGTTACTTTCTCCTTTACCTTGCAAATTCTCAGATTCTCAGCGAACTCAAGCACTCACGCCCACCAAGCTTTTCCGGTCATCAACTTGTACTTTCCCAGAATCTGTGATAACCTCCTGATCAGTTTGAGGATCATCCTACGATTCAACCTTGCGTAAGTCCTCATTCATTCGAGTGTTCCACCTTCTCTTCGGCCTTCGAGTAGTTAGTCCCCCCTTTCCGCGCTGATTGAAATGGGTGGATTTCAATGTTTAGTGGACAATCCTGCCCAGATGGAGGAATTTAGGGCTACGTATCGAATACCACATGATGTGGGTTTGAGCTACTGTTCTCCATAACAGTTGCTAACAGGTCGAGAAGTGGGTGAAGTTATAATCCCCATAATCGCCTTCTTGGAAGGAGGAATGACCATCCCCATGGGTCCTGTTACCAGAGACTATCTCTGCAACCATAGGCTTAGCCTTGATTAATGTGCACCTAACATGTTTAGGATTTTAGGAGCCGTTGATGATTTAAATCGTCATCTAGGATTGGGACTCACCTGACTTGATGTGGTACACATGTACGAGTGTCGTACCAAAAAAGGATCGGGGTATTATCTTAAATCCCGATCCGACATCGTTAGGCTCATCTCCTGTCTTCCCAAATCAAACAAACGGATGAAAGACGATTATCTGATCGTCTCGGGCACGTGGCATGACGAACTTCATTGCCCAACCAAACTAGGGGAGCCAGGTGGGACGTCCTAGATTTAGGTTTCCTAACAATAGATTCAGGATTTTCGCTTTTTGTTAATTCGGTCTCCCTTTTTTGTATTATGATTTTCAAGCTTTCTGACCAAGTCCTCTTGGGATGCCAACAGATAGAAGACACGTTGCTCCTCGGCTCAGCCTTACAAACGCCGAAGCGCTAAATTACGTCCTCCGATCACAAATTTTCGTAAGTGAAGACGGACGGCTTCGGGCCGCGCATCTTATCATTGGTTATACGCCGAGATCAAAGGATTTTCAGCCAATCAGCAACGCGATAACACAGGGAGATTATCGCCTCAACCGTATTGACGTGGCTCGGAAAGACTTTCTTGTGCTGTTCGATCTTGCCCCCGTGCCACACCCAAATCCACAGGGTGTACCTTTGCTTGTCCAACCTATTCGGCAAGCTCCTCCGGAACCAGTAACGGCAGGTGAGAGAGTTGCTTCTTCGACCGCTTCACTCGACGAATAAATTGACAAGTTCCAGTTCGAAGGAGAAGTTTCGGAAGGGGTTCGGATTTTGGGCGTCGAAGAGGGGATTGACAGGCATTCCAGTGCCCTTTCAGAAACGATAACCGTTCTAGACGATTCTTCTGAAGAAGAAGATATGGCGAGCCTAATGGATTTGATGAAGAACAGGAGCAGATCTGGGGCCAAAGGGACTAGCACATCCCAGCCACCTATCACTCGTCCCCCACCACCTCCACAAGCTCCTTCGGATCTCGGACTAAAGGTCCTACTGGATCTGAAAAAGAAGAGGCCTCAGACTGATACTGAGGAAAAGGAGGTTGCGCCTCCGAAGGGGCCCAAACAGCAAAAGGTGGTCCAAGACACGCGGAACAAGAGGGCTTTGTCTACTGAGAGCCACGACGAGGCCCCTGTAGCAAATGTGCGCCGAGGAGCACGTACCTGGTCCCCGAAGCTGATGCTAGACGGTGCACCCATTCCTTGGGACGCCTCCCTCAGATGCTTCGCGGGGGGGAGAGCAGGCCTCATCGCCGATGTCTTGGAGCAATCGCTGTTACTCCCCAAGGACATGGAGGCGTACAGGCGCTGCAACCAGTTTGAGCTTTTCTCATCCCTCAAAAGGGATTTAGCTATGGTAAGTGGATAGTTCTGATTTCTTAACTTTTCAGACGTTAGTTTTTTCTTTTAGCCCTTTTTTTTTATTTTTTATTTATTTTTTTTATACTGAAGTTTTCAACCTGCCATGCAGATCACTCAGCAAGTGTTCGTGACTGAAGAGTGGAACAAGAAGAAACACCTTGAAGCCCAGGCAGCGGTTTGTTCTAGAGACGAGGCAGAGAAATCCTTGGGTAAGTTCAAGGAAGATTACTCTCAACTGTCCGATAAGCTGAAAGAGATGACTAAGGAAAAGAACAGCTTAGAGGCGGGTTTGAAGAGTGCCGAGAGGCAGGCTGAAGACCAACGCCAGCAACTGTACACCACTGAAATCAACCTGGCTACAGAGAGAGAGCTGGTGAAAGGTCTTCGGGCCGAACTTGAGAGGGCGAGGGAGTCTGCTAGGTTGGCAGAAAATAGCGCCCAGTTGGGCAAAGAGGCGCTTGAAGCCAAAAAGAGGGCAGCCTACACCTTGGGGGTGACAGAAACCCAGGCCAGGCTAACTGAAGAGTTTGCTCAAGTTTGCAGGGAGTACTATAGCGTGCCATGGGGTAAAGCCCTTGATGCTACTGGGGTGTCTCCAGAATCTGCTTTGAGGCTACCTGGGAGTGTTTACTATCATCCAGATATTTGTGAACGCCCAAGGGACTCGGAGCAGCCCTTAGTTAGTCAGACCCCTCCTGCCCCTACTGATGCAGCCCCAAAACTCGGTCAGGCTGGTGTTGTCGTTGTGCCACCTAAGAGTGTTCAAAATCCGGATGCTGCTGCAACTCAGTCTGGCCAGACGAAGGACTCCTCGGCCGCCTAGATAGAACTTTTAGATATTTTGGGATTTTCATTGTAGTAAACTTCTTTCTTTTTTGATTGTAAACTCTCTTTTTTGATCAATGAACATTTCTTTTTTTTGGTAGCATATGTCATTATATATTACAATTCATCATCATTGCAAATTACTATAACTTGCAACTTTCGCCAACATATTATGGTGATAAATTCCCAGAAATAATACTGAAAAAGCAGGTTGTATTCAGATTGTTTGTACTCAATACAAGCGATGAGTGATATGAGAGCTTCTCACGAATGAGTTTGACCTTAAACACTTAAAAGAATTTGGAAATGAATGTTAACTAGCTCAAATCATCTGGTCTGAGGACTACAGGCATGATTGAATTTAAATCATCTGGTCCGAGGACTACAGGCATGATTGAATTTAAGTTTATATGATTGAATTTAAGTTTAAACACTTAGAAGAATTGTAAACAAGTGTTAATTAACCCAAATCATCTGGTCCGAGGACTACAGACATGATTGAATTTAAGTTTAAACACTTAGGAGAATTGTAAACGAGTGTTAACTAACCAAAATCATCTGGTCCGAGGACTACAGGCATGATTGAATTTAAGTTTAAACACTTAAGAGAATTGTGAACGAGTGTTAACTAACCTAAATCATCCGGTCCGAGGACTACAGGCATGATTGAATTTAAGTTTAAACACTTAGGAGAATTGTAAACGAATGTTAACTAACCCAAATCATCCGGTCCGAGGACTACAGGCATGATTGAATTTAAGTTTAAACACTTAAGAGAATTGTAAACGAGTGTTAACTAACCCAAATCATTTGGTCCGAGAACTACATGCATAATTGAATTTAAGTTTAAACACTTAAGAGAATTGTGAACGAGTGTTAACTAACCCAAATCATTTGGTCCGAGAACTACAGGCATGATTGAATTTAAGTTTAAACACTTATGTACATTGCTAAAACATAAAAATGGCATATTGGCCGAAGAAAAGATTCATTCAATAATAGTACCTTTTGAGATTATTTACATTCCAAGGCCGTGGTATTACATGACTATCCAGATCTTCTAAGAAATACGCCCCAATACCAGCTCTAGAAGTGATACGATACGGCCCTTCCCAATTTGGTCCTAGTTTTCCCCAAGCTGGATTCTTTGCGGTGCCTACTACTTTCCTCAACACCAAATTGCCAGGTTCTAGGGGCCTTAGCTTCACATTGGCATTGTAGCCTTGCTTTAGTTTTTGTTGGTAATGTGCCAGTTGGACCATTGCACCTTCCCTTCTTTCCTCAATCAGGTCTAGACTCTTCTCTAGTTGTTCATTGTTGCCGGTTGGACTAAACGAACTAGTTCTCAAAGTTGGGAACCCAATTTCCAAGGGTATGACAGCTTCAGCCCCATAGGTCATCAAAAAGGGGGTTTCACCTGCAGACCTACGAGGCGTGGTTCTGTATGCCCAAAGTACGTGTGGTAATTCCTCCACCCATCTGCCCTTAGCATCATCTAGCCTTTTCTTCAGTCCATTGACTATGACTTTGTTAACGGCCTCTGCCTGCCCATTTCCCTGAGGATAAGCAGGGGTGGAGTACCTGTTCGTGATTCCCAGTTCGCTACAATAGCTCCTGAATGCTTTGCTATCAAATTGAAGACCATTGTCTGAGATGAGGGTATGAGGGATCCCAAACCGAGTGACAATGTTTTTCCAGATAAATTTCTTTACATCTACATCCCTGATGTTTGCTAGAGGTTCAGCCTCGACCCATTTGGTGAAGTAGTCCGTGCTGACTAGGAGGTACTTCTTATTCCCTGCGGTCTTGGGGAATGGACCCACGATATCCAATCCCTATTGAACGAAAGGCCATGGGCTGGATAGTGGGTTAAGGGCTCCACCAGGTTGGTGTATGTTCGGCGCAAACCGTTGGCATTGGTCGCATTTTTTAACATACTCATGAGCCTCCTTTTGCATATTCGGCCACCAGTAACCTTGAGTAATTGCCCGGTAAGCTAAGGATCTACCCCCAGTATGACTCCCACAGATTCCTTCGTGCAACTCTTCTAGTAGTAACTCAGCTGCCTCAGGATGCACACACAATAAATATGGACCTGAATAGGAGCGTTTGTACAGCTTCTGGCCTTCGGATAGCCAGAATCTAGTTGCCTTCCTGCAAACTTTGTCAGCTTCCCCTTTCTCATTGGGCAAGATATCGTCCTTCAAGAATTTAATTATTGGATCCATCCAGCTGAGTCCGGTCCTAACTTGATGAACTTGGACCATTTCCTTCGCCTCCGTAGGCCTATGCAGATCCTCAATGAGGATAACCCTTGGCAATTCTTGCGCCGAGGAGGTAGCAAGAGTGGCTAAAGAATCAGTGTGAGTATTGCCACTTCTGGGGATGTGCAGCAGATTGAAAGATTCAAATTCTGACTGCAGGGACTTAATTCGACTCAAGTATCCCCGCATCCTTTCATCTTTCGCCTTAAACTCACCTTGCACTTGACCAATAACTAATCTTGAGTCCGAGAACACTTCAACTGACTTTCCTCCCATTCTTCGTACCATAGTCATTCCCATCAGTAGAGCTTCATACTCAGCCTCGTTATTTGTTGCTGAGAAGTCCAACCTTAACGCCTTTTCGATGATGATTCTCTCAGGGGATATCAGCACTAGCCCCACTCTGGAACCCCTCGGATTTGATGCACCGTCCACGTAAACTTCCCAGGGTAAGGGGCCCTTTCGGGAAATCATACCAACCGATTTTCCATCCATGTCGGACGTTGGCATTACTTCCTCTAACTGGGGCTCCGTGAACTCAGCCAACAAATCCGCAAGGACCTGGCCCTTGACTGATGTGCGGGGCATGTATTTGATATCAAAAGCCCCTAAGATCGTGCCCCATTTAGAAATTCTTCCAGTATAGTCGGCACTTCGGAGTACAGCTCTGAGTGGGAGTTGGGTGAGGACAATAACTGTATGGGCTTAGAAGTAGTGAGGCAGCTTCCGTGTACTCAGCACCACAGCCAGAATAGCCTTCTCCAACGGCAAATATCGGATCTCGGCTTCATGCAGCGATTTACTTACATAATAAACTGGCCTTTGCACGCCACAATCTATTCGTATTAGCACCAAGCTTACTGCATTAGGAGCAACGGCAATGTAAGCAAACAAGACTTCATCTGGCTCAGGGCTGGACATGATTGGGGGGCGAGCCAGGTAGTCCTTGAGTTGTTGGAAAGCCACATCACTTTCCTTAGTCCACTCAAATCCCTTCCACTTGTTGATCAACGAGAAGAAAGGCCTGCACCTATCTGCCGATCCGGAGATGAACCTGTTCAAGGCAGCTGTCATTCCAATCAGTTTTTGAACTTCTTTAGGGTTTCGAGGAGCTTGTGAGTTGCTAATAGCTTTTATCTGATCGGGGTTAACTTCGATTCCCCTGTGCGTCACCATGTATCCCAGAAACTTGCCTGACCCTACCCCAAATGAACACTTGGATGCGTTTAAACGCAATTTGTGCTCCCTAGGCCCAGCTATGATCTTGCTTTTCACCACCATGTCATCGATATAAACTTCCATATTTCTGTCCAGCTGTGGTTCAAACATTCTAGTCATCATCCTCTGTTAAGTGGCTCCTGCATTCTTCAGACCGAATGGCATCACCTTGTAGTGGTAGTTCCCAACAGGAGTGACAAACGCTGTCTTTTCTTGACCATCCACTGCCAATGGTATTTGATGGTATCCCTGAAAAGCGTCCAGGAAACTCATCTGAGGATGACCAACAGTAGCGTCAACTAGTTGATTGATCTTCGGCATGGGGAATGGATCCTTTGGGCAAGTTCGATTCAGGTCTGTGAAATCCACACATACTCTCCATTTTCCGCTCTTCTTTTTCACCACTACTGTGTTGTCCAACCACTTAGGATAAAATATTTCCTTAATCGCCTCAGCCTGTTTGAGTTTTGCTACCTCTTCCTGGACAGCGTCTGCATGTTCCCTTGATGGATGTCGGAGTAGTTGTTTTTTAGGAATGATGTCTGGGTTAACATTCAGATGATGGCAAATGAACCCTGGGTCCACTCCTGGAGCCTCTATAGGGTCCCACGCAAATACGTCAATGTTGGTCCTGAGGAATCCTACCATTTCATCCTTCTTTTGAGGAGGGAGCATAGATCCGACTTGAAAGAATTTCCCCGGATCATCATCGATGACTACCTTCGTCAGGCTTTCACACTCAGCCCCTTCAGCCGAGGCTTCGGCGTCTAGCACCGAGGATTTTAATTGCTATAATTCCCCATCGCCAGGGGCCGAGGGCTTAGCCTCAGGCCTGTGATGGATTGCTACTACCAGACATTGTCTGGCCGTAGACTGGTCCCCTAAGATCTCCCTGACCCGTCCCTCGGACGTATATTTGATCTTCTGGTGAAGAGTGGAGGATACAGCCCCTAGTGTATGGAGCCAAGGTCTGGCTACGATCGCTGTGTAAGGTGAATAAGCATCTACCACTATAAAATCTACCTCCACGATCTCAGAGCCAGTCTGCACAGGTAGCCTGATCTGGCCTCTTGGTATAACTACTTTCCCATCGAAACTTACCAAGGGGGAACTATAGGGCGTTAGGTCCTGAGGCGTCAAATTCAGCTCTTTATAAAGGTCTGGGTACATTATTTCTGCGCCGCTTCCCTGGTCTACCATCACTCTCTTCATGTCGTACCCTCCTATCTTAAGGGTGATCACCAAGGCGTCGTCGTAAGGTTGGATGGTTCCGATCTTGTCTGCGTCCGAGAATCCCAACACTGGATGATCCTCCAACCTGGCCCTCTTCGACTCCCTGTTGATACTTTTCGAGGCTGGCCGAGCAACTGACAGTATTCTTGACGGGCAGGATCCTATCCTCCCTAGCGCAGCAAAAATAACATTGATCGTACCAAGGGGGGGTTTAGACAAGTCATCCCTCCGAGATCCTGCGCCTGCCTGGTTACCCTGACCAGAGGTATGACGTAAGAGCTGTTTTAACCTGCCTTCGTCGACGAGTTGGTCTAGATGGTCCCACAAACTCCTACAGTCCTCCGTAGTATGTCCATGGTCTTGGTGGTATTGGCAGTAGAGGTTGTGGTTGCGCCTTTTGGGGTTTCCCACCATTTTGTTTGGCCTTTTGAAGAAAGGCTCATTCTTGATCTTTTTTAGGACTTGGTGTATTGACTCTCGGAATACGGCATTGACTGTTTGAGGGTTCGCTGAGCTTTGCTGTCCGGCCCAGTCTCTTCGCGACCGGATATGGCCTTGCCGATCCGACCTGAAATCCCTCTTGTCCTGAGGGATAACCTTATCCTTCCTCTTGCCCTGCTGCTGGTCCTCCTCGACCCTTTTATACTTATCAATCCTGTCCATCAGCTGGCGTACACTGGTAACAAGTTTGCGTGTTAGAGAAGTCCTCAGGCCGTGTTCAGTGGAGAGGCCGAGCTTAAAGGAGCTGATGGCAACCAGGTCGCAATCTTCCTCCATCTCGTTGTACATTTCCCAGATCCTATCCGAATACGACTTCAACGTCTCCCCTTCTCGCATACTCACAGACAATAGAGAGGCTAAGGACTTTGGAACTCTACGGCACGTTACGAAACGGGACCCAAATGCCTGAGTGAGCTCTTGAAAAGAGTTTATAGAGTTTGCTTTCAGGCTATCAAACCATGTTATGGTGATCTGTCCCAAACTGGATGGAAAAACTTTGCACATTAGGGCCTCATTTCTGGAATGAACGGCCATCCTCTGGTTGAAATGACTCATGTGCTCCACAGGATCTGTCTGGCTGTTATAAGTGTTAAATGTTGGCTAGTGAAATCGTCGAGGGAGTCTTGCATCCTCGATGTTACGTGTAAATGGAGACTTGAAAATTTGATTCAAAGCCTTGCTCATAGCATCGTTCCCCACGCCTCCAGGTGGTAGGTTTCGAGGCTGCCTCTTACGGCGGTGCACTTCCTCATAGGAAAAAGACTCACTGATTGGTGTCCGAGATTTATGTTTGTAAGTGACGTCTCGTCCTTCGTCAGAATCTTCATCAGAGTATGAAGAAACTCGCTTCCTTTTTGCATGGCGTATTTCCTTTTTCAGCTTTTTAATTTCTAACTGCATGCTCCGATTTTTCTCTGCATAGGACATATGACTCCCTCCATGTGACTGACTTCGGTCATCGTGTGCAGTGTGTACATTACCCTCACGATCCTGTTTCCGTTCCAAGTTGAGGAAAGGATCAACATGCTGGGATGCTCTGGACTCTGCTGGTTGTTGCCCTGGTTCAGTCATTATGGGACGTTGCCTCCACTTTAGCTCAAGCTTTTCCCACAGACGGTGCCAATTGTGGGGTCCAAATTTGTAGCCCAGGCCCAAAAGGTTTGAACTATGAGCCCAACGAACCCGGAACAATGAATTTGTAGAGAGTGGGTGGTAAAGCTAGGCTAATCGTACATCTAATAATAGTAAGTTGACATAAGAACACACTTTAAAAGGTGAAAAACAACTCAAGTCTGAAGAGGGCTGTTCTTCATTCAAAGGTGGATCCGGTTCTTCAAATTCCTTTCTTTTTACCGATCTTTTTTCTCCTCCCTTTTTTCAGAGGCTTCTTACATTTATATACTCCTCTTCTCCTTTATCATCACCGTCCACTTGTTCTTCATTTAAGCCTTCACTTGAGTACATGTCATATCAGGTATCTGCTTCAGGCCTACGTGAGTGGTGGTAGCTGAGGCTGCACTGTTCAGGAGTCTTCTCCACATAAATGCGGCTAGGAAAGTAGCTACAATGCATTTAATGCGATTGCAGTAGCTTTTCCTTCTAGATATTTCTCTGCTCTTGTCATCTCTAGGCATGCCTAAAGCTTGTCCTTGTCGTGGAAGTAGTGGGGACGATCATTCGGACCTTCAGGATATTTGTTTGATGGGTTCCCTTTGCAGTCCGAGGTGATGACGTCTTCGGACCGAGAGGGTTCTCTTCGGACCACTCCTATTGCTCACTTCAAGTTACATTTCTTCTTCCAGGATTCATCCCTAACCCTCTTTTTCTCTTCGGACGCATAGTGAGATTCGAACTGGGCCCTAGGCCTACTGCGTGGCATTGGGCTTTTACACCCACATTAGGGATAAAAAATGAACTTCTTAAAGGTTAAGGATAAAAAAAAACTTTTGGTAAAGTTTAAAGACTAGAATAATATTTTACCCTATCTCAAAACAACTTTGTTTTAATTGATTTTGAACGTTAATCTCTTGGTAATTGCCAATTTGCAATTATCACCTACTTATCGTTCTTATTAATTATGGATGCCCCTTGAAAGGAAGAGGTATACCATGTATCGACTACATGTACTCTCTCTCTCTCTTTCATAGCATATGGGTCCCACTTGCCGTGAAAGTGAGACAATTTGTAGCAGAAACATGATATAATGGTTCTCAAAGTATATAGAGATAGATTGTCATGAGAGGAAAAAACATATAGAAAGATTGTCACAAGAGAAACTACACATAGGTGCTAATCTTGTGTTCCATGACAAGACAAAACATATATAAATAGATTGTCACATTGTTAAAGATAAAGTATTGGATGGAGTAATAAAACTATTACATATCATAACTCAATCATAGCTTACAGACTTTCTAACAAAGGCACTCAATTGTTCATCAATTCTCTCTTCTTTTGTCCAAGATGAATTTGGTTAATATTCATGCCCCTCTTCATCTTGAGGGGGAGTGTCAAAGTAATATTGGTCAATTAAAAAAAGAAGAGAAGAAGAAGCAGGAAGAAAGAGAGTACAGTGGCACTAAACGACATTGTTCAGTTTCCATAAGCTACAAGTCGTGTAGTTCAGTTGTTTTTTAGTGTTTAGTCAGTTGTCACGTGCTGAACACGTGGTAGTTTCTGTTTAGTTAAGAGCGGGAAAAATTGTTAGTTAGTTGTACTTCTGGTGGCAGAGACGCAGAGTGCCTAGGAGATTTTCTCCTTTCAAAACTCTGTATTTCCAACATTGGAAAAATGGGCTTTTTTAAAAATTTTATTTTTGGCCTTAAAAAATTAAATTTAAAATTCATACGAATAAAAGAAGACACAAATAAATATGGTTAGCCTAAGCCATACCGATACATTGGTTCCTTTCTTCTCTCATAAAATGTTGGAATATTTGCGATTCATGATCAACATGTACAAGGGAAAGGGGAAAATAGATTTGAGAAAATGAAAATTATTACTCTTGTTTTGTAGCGTTATTATTTGTCTCTTGATTAATCAATAAACCAAATTTACAATGTGAAAATAAAAGAAACAAATTATTTCTTTTACTTTACTCTCCACAAAAAAAAAAAAAAAAAAAAAAAATCTTCTCTTCTACAAGTGAAATTGATACCCGATTTTAGCAATTGCAAGTTCATCAAATACAAAACTTGCACTTTAACTACAAATAAAATTCTATCAGCTATCAGTAGGGTGGAGGAGTGTCTGGAGCGTGGAAAAGAAGTTGAGTTTAGAGAGAGAAGCTGATTAGGTTTAGTCTTTAGAGGGAGAAGCGTTGAATTTAGGGAAATAATTAATGTGGGGGCAAGTAACTCATTAATTTTTAGACATAATATTAATGACATGGCATTTGTTTATTTTTCACCCTTAGATCTTACGAAGATCTATGGTTATAAAAATGTGTAACTCTTATGAAGTTACACTAATGTGGCGTTTGGTACGGGAGAATCCACATTACTACTAGCATCTAGATTACTGGAAATGTGATGCCTTGCAATTTGGATGCCTAAAAATGTAACCATTCCTATGTTTGGTTTAATTGGGAATCTAATAAGATTCTTAGGAATGTGAGATATATATATATATATGTGTGTGTGTGTACATATTGTGCAGAGCACATTGTATAAATTCAATTACTGCAATATACAATCTAGAATTCCCAATTCTCTCTAGATTGTGATAAGTGGCAGAGAGTGAAAGGAAAAGGGTGTGAGGGAGAGAGGTGTCTATCGAGATTAGAGGTAGATATCATTAAGGGCTCACATCGATGACGTGGCTATTAGTTATTTTTTTACCATTAATACCTAAACTCAGTTTGTTTTACTGTAAAATATTTTATAAAAATTATTTTTAGCATTTTATCTTGTTTGTTTTATTGTAAAATTTGGTTAAACCTAAAAATGTTTTTCGTTGACTGGAAATTTTTTTGTAAAATGTTGTAAAAGGTAAAAACTTAATAAAATATTTTAAACTTAATAAAATATTTTTTTAAAACACATCGTAACTCTTATCTCCATCTAGCAATGCATGTGGTCTAATCACCAAACCTCTGGCACCAACAGCTTCGGTGGCTGAGCCACCAATTTTGATGGTTATACTTGAAAAATTTTACGTATCACACCAAACACCTAAAAATGTTTTACAGTGAAACAAACGAAATGTAAATCTAATCAAATCTAATGCAATTTGCTTTAGTTTCAATATAGCTATGTGCTTTTTTAATTATATGTTTGTTATTATTTTTTGATAAGTAAAATTATAGCATAAAAGGTACTCTAGATTCAACCTGCCAGCTTTGCCGTGTAATGGAGCCTACAGCTTAAGCTGACGGGATAAGTGGTGGGGATGGTTGAAGACCTTAAAGCTGACACCATTAATAAGCTAACGACAATATAGCTGAAAGGATTAAGGTAAGCCGACAGTCCTAAGGTGACGGCCTTGTTAAAACTTGGCTTGACCACCACGCATGAGTATATAAGGAAATGACTTGTATCCCACGCTGAATGTTAGTCTCCTAGAAGGAAAGGATTCCGCAATCTATGCTCATGAGGACTCCTATAAGGAAAAGACTTCTACTCCAAGGAAAAGAGGTCAACCCTCTACTATTATAAAAACCCCAATACTTTCACAAATCAAGGTATGCATAATTAACCCCTCTTTAATACTCTAGAGTTGAAAAGAAGTTCTAACTTGATCTTCGGAGGGTATTTGGCTGGCACCACACCGGTGCTCTCTGCTAGGTCTTCTCTTTTTTGTTGTGCAGGTGTTGTTTAGAGTAAGCGGGCATCGTGTAGCTCACTGGTGATTTTTTCGGCATCATCAGTTGGCGCTGTCTATGGTCGAGTTTCTTTTTGGTTTGTAAGCCATAGCAAACACTTCCTGGACAAGAGAGTTGCATGGTGCTGACTCGCTCGATGGCAACAACGAACAACGTTCAGGGAGACAAAACCCGTGCAACGGCCCTTGAGAGGCAGGTTCAGACCTTGGCCGCCACCGTAGAACGCTTCACTAAGCAGAACCACGATCTAGAAGAACAGTTACGCCAAAAAAATGCAGGTCACGGCACTCAAGAGCAGGACCAAGAAGGCACCAGTGCCGATAGAAGAGAACGAGAAGGGCCAGAAGGCAGTAACGCTTCGAGTAGACCGGAGCGATAGAATTTGAGCATGCCATCCCTTATGGATGCAACTCAACCACACATAGCCACGGAGATACAGGCAATAAAGGAACAAATGGAGGTCATGATGAACGCCCTCAAAGGACGGGTATCCAGCGACCTTGATGATCTGGTAAATCGCACCGACTTGCCATTTACTGCAGCCGTCAAGGAGCTAAGCGCTCAGTTCACTACACACTTTATTAGGGGACATAGGTATAAGAAGTTTATGGCGTGCTTGATGAGTATCAGGCAATGAGAGGACGAGACACTGAGATCCTACATAACGTGCTTCAATAAAGAAGCGCTCTCGATTGACGAAGTCGACGACAAGATACTTGTAGCAACCTTCACAAATGGATTGCGAAAGGGTAAGTTTTTGTTCTCCCTATACAAAAACGACCCCAAGACCATGTCAGAAGTACTTTACAGAGCCACTAAGTATATGAACGCTGAAGACGCGCTACAGGCTCGGGAGGAAAAACCAAGAAAAAGGGAGAGGCAGGTAGATGCACGACAAGACCAAGGGCAGAAGAAGCCGAGGACAGGAGACCGAAGAGATGAAAGGTGTTCTAGGCCCCTGGGGGGAAGGTTCACAAGTTTCACCCCGTTAACCACCCCAATAGATCAAGTCCTAATGCAAATCAAGGATGAAGGGGCTCTGACCTTTCCTGGAAAGCTGAAGAGAGATCCTAGCAAGCGTTCCAAAGACAAATATTGCCGCTTTCATCGAGACCACGGTCATGACACAGTCGATTGTTACGACTTAATGCAGCAAATTGAGGCCCTCATAAGACAAGGAAAATTACAGAAGTTCGTAAGTAAGGAAAGAACGGATCCACTGCCTCAAGAGCAGCCCCCCTGACGGGATAATGACCGTCCTAGACCTCCTATCAGCGACATAAGGATGATTGTAGGAGGAACGACTACCGGGTCATCCAAAAAGGCTAGGAAGACGTACCTCAGGATGGTCTAGAATGTCCAGCTGACGGGCTCAGTACCAAAAATAGCACGAAGAGAAGGCCTTATCATTGGGTTCTCGGAAGAAGATGCGTGACGTCTTCATTATCCGCATGACGATGCGCTTGTTGTCAGCCTACTAGTAGGGGACTACAACTTGCACAGGGTGCTGGTCGAAAATGGGAGCTCGGCAGACATCCTGTACTACCCCGCATTCCAGCAGATGAGAATCGATAGAGAACGATTGATTTCGACGAATGCCCTACTTGTCGGTTTTGGAGGAACAAGGGTGTTTCCCCTGGGCGCGATCACATTGTCTATAACAGCAGGCGACTATCCTCAACAGATCACGAAGGACGTGATGTTCCTCGTGGTCGACTGTTCGTTCGCCTACAATGCTATCTTAGGGCGACCCACCCTCAATTCATGGAAGGTAGTGACCTCGACTTATCATTTAATGATTAAATTCCCTACTGAATACGGAGTGGGAGAACTATGCAGAAATCAGGTGGCCGCACGCGAATGCTATGTGGCTATGATGGAAACGGATGATCATCTCCAGGCCATGAGCATAGAAGAACATCGGAGTGTGACGGAGCCCATTGAGAAGCTTGAAGAAATACCCCTTGACAACTCCAGGCCTGACCAAACAACAAAGATTGGAACCCTTGCAAGTCTCATGATTTGACAAACACTCACAGCCTTCCTCAGAGAGAATCAGGACGTGTTTGCCTGCAGTGACTAGGACATGCCAGGAATATGCCTTTCAGGCATAGAGTATAGGCTGAATGTGTCACCCGCCTTTCTACCCGTCCGGCAGAAGAAGCGGGTGTTTGCCCCAGAATGAGATCGGGTCATAGCTGAAGAAGTCTGCAAACTACAGGAGGCAAACTTTATTAGGGAAGTTTACTACCCCGACTGGCTAGCAAATGTAGTGATGGTTAGGAAAGCTAGCGGGAAGTAAAGGATGTGCGTAGACTTCACCGACCTAAACAAAGCGTGCCCCAAAGATAGCTATCCCCTCTCAAGGGTCGACACTCTAGTAGACTCTACAGCTTAACACCAGCTGTTAAGTTTTATGGACGCTTTCTCCGGTTACAACCAAATCAAGATGCACAAAGCCGATCAAGAGAAAATTTCGTTCGTAGCTAGCCAAGGCCTCTTTTGTTACAAAGTAATGCCATTTGGTCTGAAAAATGCGGGTGCAACATATCAAAGGCTTATGAACAAGATGTTTGCATAGCACATCGGAAGAAATGTTCAAGTCTACGTAGATAATATGCTGGTAAAAAGTCGAAGGGAGGAAGATCACTTAGAAGACCTCAGGGAAACATTTGACACTCTTCGCTCTTACAACATGAAGCTCAATCCAGGAAAGTGCGCCTTCGGGGTGACGGTAGGAAAATTCCTAAGATTCATGGTGTCATAGAGCGGCATCGAGACCAATCCGGATAAGATCTGGGCCATAATAGAGATGGTACCACCAAAAAATGTGAAGGAAGTACAAAGCCTCAATAGTAAGATAGCAGCGCTAAATAGTTTCGTCTCAAGGGCAACGGACAAGTGCTTACCCTTCTTTCGCACATTGAAGAGATCTTTCGAGTGGACTGCCGAGTGCCAACAAGCTCGAGGAATTGAAAACTTATCTCTCTTCCCCACTGCTGCTGAGTCCTTCGCAACCAGGTGAAGAACTTTTTCTTTATCTTGCCGTCTCCCCAGTCGCCATCAGCGCCGCCTTGATCAGAGAAGAAGAGAGAGTGCAGAAGCCTGTGTACTACACCAACCGGGCGCTTCGCGGAGCCGAAGAAAGATATTCATCCATGGAGAAACTCGCCTTCGCTTTAGTTACGGCAGCACGCAAACTCAAACCATACTTTCAAGCCCACACGGTGGTCGTCCTAACCGACAAGTCTTTACGACGGGTAATGAGCAACCCTGAAGCCGCGGGACGACTAGCATTATGGGCTATAGAATTAAGCGAGTTTGACATCTAGTACTGCCCGCGAATTGCCATTAAAGGACAGGTCGTCGTAGATTTCATAGCTGAGTTCATAAATGGCGAGGACAAAGGGGCAGAGGAATCTACTCTATGGAGCTTGCATGTAGACGGATCCTCCAACAGGCAGGCTGGAGGAGCCGGTGTCGTACTACAGTCACCCAAAGGAGACACGGTCGAGTGTATGGTTCGCCTTGAGTTCTCTACCACCAACAATGAGGCGGAGTACGAAGCTTTGGCAGCAGGGCTTGATCTCGCTAAAGCTGTAGGAGTCGAAAGCGTGATCATTTACTGCGACTCTCAGGTTGTAACCAACCAGATAAATGGGGATTACGAGTGTAAAGTCGAAACAATGAAGAAGTATCTGGACCAAGCAAGGAGGAGGGTAAATGAGCAGAAGGCCGAAATTATACAGATCCCCTGGGGAGAAAACGAGTGAGCTGACTGCCTAGCCAAAGCCGCTTCAGCCGAACATATGGCCACCCTTGGTAATGTACTTTTCTTTGTTTAGCTCTCTCCACTTATAAATTCTGTCAATGTACAGGAGCTTGGTTCCGAAAGCAATTGGATTTTGCCATTAGTTTCTTACTTAAAAAACGGCGTATTGCCAGACGGAAAGGAAGCTGCAAGAAAATTGAAGGTCCAAGCAGCGAGGTTCGTTTTGATAAGAGACGTCTTGTACAAAAGAGGTTTCTCCCGCCCCTACTTAAGATGCTTAGGTCCTGAAGAAGCAGACTACGTCATGAGAGAAGTACACGAGGGAATCTGCAAAATCATTCAGGGTCAAGATCATTAGTACACAAGCTTGTGCGAGTAGGGTACTTTTGGCCCACTATGCAGAAGGATGCTGAGGCTTATGTCAAGACCTGCGACAAGTGCCAGAGGTTTAGCAATATCATTAGATAGCCAACCGAGGAACTAACCCTAATGACGGCCCCATGGTCGTTTGCTCAGTGGGGGCTGGACATCATGGGACCATTCCCAACGACTGTACGACAACTGAAGTTCCTAGTAGTAGGCATCGACTACTTTACAAAATGGGTGGAAGCTGAAACTCTGGCCACCATTACAGAAAAGAACGTACGAAGTTTTGTTTGGAGATGCATCATATGCAGGTTTGGCATACCCAGAGTCCTGGTCTTAAACAACGGGAGGCAATTCGACAATGACTCATTCCGGGACTTTTGCTCGCAACTAGGGATAAAAAACCACTACTCCTCCCCCGCCCACCCTCAAGCTAACGGGCAAGTCAAAGTCACGAACTGATCCTTGTTGAAGATTTTCAAGACTCGGCTCGATGGGGCAAAGGGTATATGGGTAGAAGAGTTATCGAGCGTACTTTGGGCCTACAGGACAATGGTAAAGACACCAATAGGAAATATCACCAGTGAGCTACACGGTGCCCGCTTACTCTAAACAACACCTGCACAACAAAAAGGAGAAAACCTAGTAGAGAGAACTGGTGTGGTGTCGGCCAAATACCCTCCAAAGGTTAAGTTAGAACTTCTTTTCAACTCTATAATGCTAGAGAGGGGTTAATTATGCGTACCTTGATTTGTGAGAGTATTGGGGTTTTTAGAGTAGTAGAGGGTTGACCTTTTTTCTTTAGAGTAGAAGTCTTTTCCTTATAGTAGTTCTCATGAGCGTAGATTGCGGAATCCTTTCCTTGTAGGAGACTAACATTCAGCATGGGATACAAGTCATTTCCTTATATACTCATGCGTGGTGGTCAAGCTAAGTTTTAACAAGGCCGTTACCTTAGGACCGTCGGCTTACCTTATTCCCTTAAGCTATATTGTCGTTAGCTTATTAATGGTATCAGCTTTAAGGTCTTCAGCCATCCCCACCACTTATCCCGTCAGCTTAAGCTGTAGGCTCCATTACATGGTATAAGCTAACGACAATATAGCTTAAGGGAATAAGGTAAGCCGACGGTCCTAAGGTAACGGCCTTGTTAAAACTTGGCTTGACCACCACGCATGAGTATATAAGGAAATGACTTGTATCCCATGCTGAATGTTAGTCTCCTACAAGGAAAGGATTCCACAATCTACGCTCATGAGAACTCCTATAAGGAAAAGACTTTTACTCCAAGGAAAAGAGGTCAACCCTCTACTACTATAAAAACCCCAATACTCTCACAATCAAGGTACGCATAATTAAACCTTCTCTAGCACTCTAGAGTTGAAAAGAAGTTCTAACTTGACCTTTGGAGGGTATTTGGCTGGCATCACACTGGTGCTCTCTGCTAGGTCTTCTCCTTTTTGTTGTGCTGGTGTTGTTTAGAGTAAGCGGGCACCGTGTAGCTCACTGGTGATTTTTCCGGCATCATCATTTTTGTTAATTTGTTTTGTTTTTGTTTTTGTTTTTTTGTGTTTATCACACGAATGATAGAATTAAATCAAATAATGAAAAATATATATTGCATTTTATTATTTAAGTAACGTTATTGGTTTTTTTTTTTGGTTTATCATACATAGGATAGCATTAGATAAAACAATGAATAAAAAAAAGAGAATATTGCATTTTATTATTTAAAATATATAAAGGGACATTAAAAAATAAAAACTGATCATTGAGCTTGGAATCTTCTTGGAGGCGCCAATGAAGCGCTAATGTATGAGAGTGTGAAGTAAGGAAGAATGGGATTGAACATTGTGTTTGAACCCGACCTTGCTCTGAGAAATCCGTAAGGAGGAGGAGAGGGTAGTGTGTGGATCTAGTTGGTAGAGGTTGAGAGAGGAGGAGACATGGGATGACGATATGGAATTAGGAGGAGATGATGTTTTACTTTTATAGTCTTTCTTGTTGGACTCCTTGGTTCTGGTTGTGGGATTAGAAGAGTTCCAGACCCTATTGAGATCACCCATAAAAGTGTGCAGGTGAGATGTTCTTGCTTAGGCCAATGAGTATTATCATTGTGGTTTTCTTGGCTTTTGTGTTAAACGTTAATGCATCATTTATTTAGGCACAAATATTAGAAAATTTAGATAAGATACATGACACAAAATTGGAGTCCAATTTATAATCTCCATAAAAGTGTGCAGGTAAGATGTTCTTGCTTAGGCTAATGAGCATTATCATTGTGGTTTTCTTGACTTCCGTGTTAAATGTTAATGCATTATTTATTTGGGCACAAAAATTAGAAAATTTAGATAAGATACATGACACAAAATTGGAGTCAAATTTATAATCTAATTAGATTTTTTTTTTTGAGTTTTGGTTAGGACAAGTGGCGTAAAATTGAGAATTCAATTGAAATCTAATTGGATTTTCTCTTTGCTTCATCTATTATTATATATATAGATATATAGATTTGCTTTATGTAAAATTTTGAACTTCAGATTTTTTTTTCCTTTTTTCATTTAAAGAAATTATTGACCATGTTAAATATGGCATGGGGATTAAAACCAGGGAATGCCTTAAAAGACTCTTGGCTTCTCTATTTCTATTCCATGTGCACTTTTTTGTGTTCTAAAAAGCTTGTTTGAAGTCCCCATATCTTCACTTTCATTTCAATTGCTGCCTTTTCTTTATTTCACTAGGCTCTCTTTCAAATAGACATGAAGAATGCACTTTTTAATGGAGATCCAATAATGAAAGTACATATGCGGCCACCTCTAGGATTTCGTCATTCTCCTAACAAAGAGTCGAGTTGTCGACTATGCCAAGCACTATACGAAATTTGACAAGCCTCACGTGCCTGATTTGTAAAATTTAGTTCCAGTACCATCTCACAATTAGAATATTCAACTACATTCTATAACTCAACATTATTAATTTGTTTGACGTACAAACCATGCATGGTATCATTCAAAAGTGATGATTTGCAGGCTTTTCAGGAGCTCAAGCAATTCCTCAATCAACAATTCGAAGAATCAAAATGAAGGATTTGGGTCTATTTAACTACTTCCTTGGCTCTTGAGAGTAGATAGGGTGCTACAATAGTCATGCCCAAATAGGGAAGCCACATTGATTATCCAATTTTTGTTTACCCAAAAAAAAGAAAAAGAAAATTGAAACCTGACATTGATTTTGTTGGATGAAGAGGCAGAGGGTTTGGCAGATTAAAGGGTGGAACTTGAAGAAAAATGGTTTGAACTTTGAACATGAAAATTATATAGGCGACAAAAAAAAGAAGCAAATAAGAGACGGTTGGGATCAAACTTCCAAGGAAAAGAAACAAAAAGAAAGAAGGAAAAAAGAGCTAGGTTTGACAAACCCAGCACTTTTTTCATTCTTTCTCTATCCTCACTCATGTCCATCACCTTTTGTGGAAAGGTGCTCGTCGTAAGCTCACGTATAGGAACGCGCGTTTATGAAAATTTTTATCGTAGGCGTAAATGCACTTTTAGTTCCTATATTTTGACGTTTTTTCATTTTAGTCCCTACATTTTATTTTTTTCACTTTTAGTCCTTAAACTAATTAACGCGTTCCATTTTAGTCCTTGAAGCACTATTCCGTCAGCCAACTAACGGAGAAACTGACGGATCAATAAAATAATATTTTTTTTTACACATTGGGACACATCAAGCAATAAAATAATAAACTCACGCGAAGCACTTAAAGGAATCAAGCACACCCATGTGATTACCTCTCTGGGGCGCAAGTAATGAAATCAAGCACACTGTAGTTGACACGTGGCTTTCCCGCCCCACACGTGTAAAAAATTGCATGGACCATGCTCCCTCCTCATAAGTAAGTCCAAGCCTAGAGCATGCGTTCTTAACCTTTAAGATAAATGAAAATGGTGGGGGCTGAGTTCAGAGGTGGCGGTGGAGGTTGGAGAGCCATGAAGAGCTTTGGCTTGCATGTGCTCCTTGGTAGATGGTTCATGGCCTTTGCATCGTTGTTAATCATGTCTGTCTCAGGTTCAACATACATATTTAGCGTATATTCCAATGACACAAAATCAACCCTAGGCTATGAGCAGACATCGTTCAACTTGGTCAGCTTCTTCAAAGACTTGGGTAGCAACGTTGGAGTCCTATTTGGGCTTATCAATGAGATCACACCCCTATGTGTGGTCCTCTTAATTGGGGCAATCATGAACCTGTTTGGCTACCTCATGATATGGCTTATGTCACTGGCCGTGTTGCCAAACCCAAGCTATGCAAATGTGTTTATATATATGCATCGGTGAAAACTCACAAGCATTTGCAAATACTGGAGCTTTAGTCACATCCGTTATGAACTTCCCCGAAAGCCGTGGCAGTGTCATAGGCCTTTTTTTGAAGAGTTTTGTTAGTATAAGTGGTGCTATTCTGACACAACTCTACTATGCTATCTATGTGGATAACTCATAGGCTCTGATTTTGCTAATTGCTTGGCTTCTGGCAGCTATTTCCATTGTCTTTCTTCGAACGGTTCGGATTATAAAGACAGCTCGACAATCTAACGAACTCAAAGTTTTCAACAACTTCCTCTATATTTCACTTGGCCTTGCCTGGTTTCTCATGATTTTGATTATCATACAAAACAGTCTCAAGTTTAATAGAATTGAATATGTTGGAAGTGCTTGTGTTGTTACTATTTTACTATTTCTCCCACTTGTAACAGTTTTGAAAGAAGAATCCAAACTTTGGAGGAGAAAGGAGCACCCCATAAATGATCCTGTACAAGTGAAAGTAGTAGCTGAAAATCCACAAATATTGGAGGAACCTGTACTGCCCCTAATTGAAGCACAAGCAAGTGAAAATAAGCCAGATTCTTGCTTCAGCAACATATTCAAGCCCCCAGATAGAGGTGAAGACTACACAATATTACAAGCATTATTCAGCATCGACATGTTAATTTTGTTTGTAGCCTCAACTTGTGGTGTTGGTGGGACTTTAATAGCCATTGACAAATTGGGTCAGATTGGTAAGTCACTAGGCTATCCAGATCATAGCATCAAAACCTTTGTATCACTCGTGAGCAATTGGAATTATCTAGGACGAGCTATGTCTGGTTTTGCTTCTAAAATCTTCTTAGTCAAATACAAATTCCCTCGTACCCTAGTGCTTTCATTTGTCATTCTTTTCTCCTGTGTTGGCCATCTCTCAATTGCCTTTCCAGCCCCATACTCTATTTACTTTGCTTCAGTGATTATTGGGTTCTGCTTTGGTGCACAATTGCCTTTAATATTTGCTATCATATCTGAGATCTTTGGCCTCAAGTACTATTCCACTTTGTACAATTTTGGTGTCGTTTCAAGCCCAATTGGGTCTTACATTCTCAATGTGATAGTGGCTGGTCGTTTATATGATAAGGAGGCTTTGAAGCAACTGGAAGCTTTAGGTCTCACAAGGAAGGCAAGTCAGCAATAAACATGCACAGGCGCTCACTATTACAGGATGGCTCTTATTATAATCACATTGGTAACGTTGTTTGGGTTCTTTATTTCTATTATTTTGGTTCTTAGGACGAGAAAATTTTACAAAGGTGATATCTACAAGAAGCTCAAAGAGGAAGCCAAGGCAGCGGCTAGTGAAATGGCCTCTAGGGAAGATGACATGGTACCGATGAGAGAAAGAGAAGGTGGAGCCAATTTTATTGACCAACCTGTAAAAAAAATTATTATTTTAATTTTGGCATTTAAAATTATTTAATTTTGGCATTTAAAAAATGTTAAATAATTTTTTTAATAATATTTTAATGCTCAGGTCAGTTTCTTCGTTAGTTGGCTGACGGAATAGTGCTTCAAGGACTAACATAAAACGCGTTAATTGGTTTAAGGACTAAAAGTGAAAAAAATAAAATATAAAGACTAAAATAAAAAAAGGTCAAAATGTAGAGACTAAAAGTATATTTACGCCTTTATCGTAAAATCTCACGTAGCTTTCAACACCTGACATATTCCTTGATTGCCATACCAAAACCAGACCGCCCACCTTGTTCTAATATCACACGCGCGGATGTGAATTTTCGTTTTGAATATGGAATTTTGAGACAGCCTTTTACAAAACCAGGTCCATAGCCACCACGTTGGCACACGCCTAGTAATCTCAAATCTTATATTGAAAGCCACGCGCTGACGCGTATATAAAATTCTTATTAGGGTGTGTTTGGATACTACTTATTTTGTTCAAATTGAAAAATTATTGCTAAAAGTACCATAGATAAATGGAAAAGTTAGTTAAAATAGTACAATGAAATTCATAAATAGTGCCAAAAAGTACAGTAGGCCCATGAATAATAACTAAATAGTATAATAATTTTAATTTTTAAGTGCAATCCAAACGCACACAAAGTCATGAGCAAACGTTGTGATTATTTTGTTGTAAAATGTTAAAAAAAAAAAAAATCTTAGCAATTTTTAATGCTTGTTTCATTGTAAAACCTCAGTCAAATAAGGAAATATTTTATGTTAACTAAAAAACGTAAAAATCGTAAAATGTTTCACCAATAAATTAACAATAAAATATTTTTCAAAATAGAAACGAAGTCCTTTTTTTATCTTCACACATACAAATCTCTCTCTTATCTCTTTTCACACAATAAAGTACATACAAACATTAAAATCTAAATAATAAAAACCTTTCATTTAAGTTCCTACCAAATACCCGAAAATATTCTTATGAACATCCAAAAATTCCGAATGTCGAAAATATAATGTTTTCCTCACCAATGAAACAAATTAATCTAAACTAACAATTAGGTGTGTACAACAAATCTACCAAAACCGACCTGATCCAACCCAATCCGTCGGGTTGGGTTAGGTTTTAAGGGTTGTTGGGTTGGATTATGAAGTTTTTTTCTACATTGGGTTGAGTTGGGTTCAAATTATAAGATTCACAATCCGTCTAACTCGACCTGACCCGACTTACCAATATTTAATATATATTTAAATTAAAAATATATATATATTAAAAAAAATATTATACAAGTTTTTTATTTACTTTTTTGCCCATTTTCCTAAATAAAATCTAAACCCTAAATTCTTTTTATATAGTTTATGTTGGTTTGGTGTTATTCTCATGATTATTTGGTTATAAATTTGCTCTTATTTGTGTTAATGTTGTTTTAATGCTCAATTTAATACTAATAATAGTAATTAAAAAAAAAAAAAAAACTATCCAACTCATGTGTCCAACCTGATCCACGTAGGTTGGGTTGAATTTTTTTTAATCCACCACGGTGAGTTGGGTTGAAAAAACCTTCTCAACCCAACTCATGTACATCCCTACTACCAACCATTTAGCAAGGCTGTTGTGGGGTACCAATCAATAAACAAAGTTTCTCTCCAAACTAGTTGAAGAGAAATTTTTCAAACTTCTTATATATCCTATTTTTTGGCTGTGAATTTTGAAAATCTAACAGTTGAATTTTATGTTTCTTATGTTCTTAACATGCATATCAAATTTCGTTCAAATCGGTTATTATTTACTATTCGATCAATAAACTTATTTTTTATACATAATTTTAGATCACAAAAACTTGAAATTTTAGTATTTTTTGATGACATAGCAATTGATTTTTGATCTTCTTGAATATTTTCAAGCACGAAGGATATAATAAGAACAAGAACGTGCAATTCAACTATTAGATTTTCAAAATTCACCCTCAATCTAAGGATATATGAAAAGTTTAGAGAGTTTATATTCAAACTAATTTAGAAAGAAACTTTGTTCCCATTCAACTTGATTAACATTTTTCTCTTATCCAAAAAAAAAAAAAAAAAAAAACTTGATTAACTTTTTATATATTTTTAAGAAAAGCAAATGAGAAACCAACGACGCTTTTTCTTTGAAAATTCACATCCATAACGTTATATGGAAAAGCAACCAATCAAGATGGACAAGTAATCATAATCAGTCAACAACAACATCGACGACTCTTTATCATAAATGATTACTTGACCATATACCCGTGCGTGCGTAATTAAGCGGTTGTTTGATAACTTGTTTTGAGCAACAGTTTTCAGTGTTTAAATAATATTATACGTATATTTACGTATTTTTTTTATCTACATGTATTTTAAAAAATATAAACAACAATACTAAAACAATATTACCAAACCGCCCCTAATTTTTAAAGAGCTTTTGCAGTTTATGTTGGAAAAATAGCATAGAGTGAATACAGGGCCGGCTGAATAGGTGATGCAGCTGATACAATCGCCTAAGACCCCCAAATAAAAGAAGGCCCCACTTGTAAAAAAAAATTATATATATAATATATTTATTTATATATTTTAATTAAAAAAATTTTAAACATTTTTCTTGATCAATAAAATGCATTAAAAAGGCCTCATTGTATCCTAAAATGCAAAAGATTAAAATGGAAAAAATAAAAATAGTCAAACTTCAGCTAACGAAATTAAATTTTAGGAGACAAATTTATTAATTCATTCTTGAAATATGCTAAAATCAAAATTAAGAGCTGACAAATTCATTAATAATACAACGTAATTGTCTTGAAATATGCTAAAATAGATATTATAAATTTCAAAAACAAAAAAAAAAAAACCTCTCATCTCTCTATTTCTCTGCCTCTCCATCTATAGTCTTATGGTCTCACCTTATTTTTTTCTTCATCTTCATCTTGATTCTTGATCTTTTTTTATAAACTCAATCAATCAGTCTGGCTTGAAATTTTTCTTTGTTGATTCCAGCGTACCAGTCGGCAGTCACCAGGTATTCTTCTTCAGCTCTTCCTCTCTTTCACTTTTGTCTTTCCGAAAATGAAGACTCAAAGAGTCAAAGTCTTCTATTTATTTAACTTAGATTATATATATTTTTAGTTTGTTTCACACTTTCACTGCTGCACAATTGTTTGATTGGATGTTCCTTTTAACCCAAAAAAAAAAAAAAAAATTGTTTGATGGGATAGGACACGTTTTTCACTTTTTTTGCTATTACAACTTTTCTGCCTTAGCCCCTGTTTGGACCCTTCCCTGCCATGGCAATTGATAGAATGATAGGAGACGTTTTGCCTTTGAAACTTAGCCATTGGATGATAAGATTAGTGGAGTATAGGCTGGCCGGTTACTCACCTTCTTTTCTTTTTTTTTTTCTTTTTTTTTTTAAAATCTGACACAGTGACATTTTATCTATTATTATAAATTATTATGTCAATTAATAATTTGATGTGTATTATATCAACTCATTTGTATTATAGTAACATTAATTTATAAAACTATGTATTAAATTAATTTTTATTTGTGCAGATTTAAACTTTAAAGTGATCACGGTTTTAGAAAAATTGCTTTAACTAGGTTCTATTGTTCTATACTTTAAATTTTATTTTTAGTTAAATTATCATTTTTAATTATAAAATTGTGTTTTATTTATCTATAAATATTTTCTTATTATAAATGTCTACTAGAAAATATTTATCCAGATATGAAAAACTTCTAAAAAATAGAAAAATTGAAAAACAAATTGAATCTCAAAAAGGATCTATTGATAAATTTGTTACTAGTGTTAAAAAATACACAATAGAAAGTTTGGGTGAAAATATTACAAATGAACAAGAAACTTATCAAAAAGAGTTGGAAGATAATGAAATTATACACCAAAAAGAGAATAATGAAAATAGTCCTAATAATAGATTTTAAATAATTAAACTTATCAAAAAGAGTTGGAAGATCATTAGTAATTTTGCATCTCAAAAAGCAAGAAAAAATAGATTTTAAATAAAAAAAAATTCAATATTTATATATATTATTTGATTAATATTTAATTATAAAAAGGCCCCATTTAAAATTTTCGCCTAAGGCCCCACAAGTTGTTGAGCCGGCCCTGAGTGAATAAAAAATTGAAATTTTCTATGTTCACTTGAAGATGTCATTAAAAGTGGTGAAAATCCTGAGTCCCACATAGGAAAGGAAAGAGATAATATATGAGTTTATATGCTCACAAGTTGGACATTGGGTTGGGCCTTTGACATATGTGGACTAAGCCTACTTGTCCAAATAATAATATTTTATTATTTTAATTTTTGAGTCAATTAGTCTATGTACAACAGTTATTACTGAAACAGAGTGTCTGTTCAGTTACGTATGAAGATACAGAGAATAGCAAAGAAACAACTATATTTAGAATTACTCTTAATCATGTTTTTCCTTGTTTTCCAACATACAAATTGCAATTAACGTATAAAGATACAGAGGATAGCAAAGAAACAACTATATTTAGAATTACTCTTGATCATGTTTTTCCTTGTTTTCCAACATACAAATTGCAATTATTATAGGTTACTAGCCTCTGAGCATGCGCAAGGCTCTTCTATTTTTTGGGTAAGGATTAATTTAGAGCATTTATTATAATAACTGTGCATTTAGAGCATTTATTCTAAATTAACCCTTACCCAAAAAAAGAAGAGAAAGAGATTTTGAGTAGTTCGTAGAGCACAATCTTGTGTGCTTTGTTTTCATGCAGTAGATCATTTTATCTTGGGAGGCAGACTTCTGTGAGTCTCAAAGTACCACAGTGATTGTGTGAGGGGCAAAATTTGCTTTAAGGAGATTGTGTCGAACACAAGACTTGATTTGAATCATTCATCTTTCATGCATTTGGTTTGTGAGTTTTTAATTATATTGCAAATTTATTTTATATATGCAGTATATATTTATTATTTTGCCTATTACTTCTTTTGTGTTAATATTACTTATAATTAGATCGGTGTTTTATTCTCTTTTGCTTAATCATAAAAGTAAATTGTTGAAATATAATTAATAATCTTAAAGCATATTTATATATTTTAATTTATTTTTGTGATTTGTGGTGAAATGAATTTTGTGTTCGTTGAAAAACACTAAATCGGCAGTTGCATATACTCTGCGCAAAACTTGGAAAAACTGGGGTTGTGTTTACCGCTTAGCATGAATATCTACTTGTTTATATTATAAATTAATTTGTGATCTTCAAAAGTTGATTACGTGTTTGACTGTGCTGGTTATATTGCTTTTTCAAGGCTCTTCATTTTCTTTAATTATATTATATAATATTAGGATATTTGTCTCTTTGGATTTTTAATTGGCTGGGCATGGTGTAGAGTCATGTGTGTAGACTGTATGATTGATGTTTGCTTTGTTTCTAGCCTTTCACGTGCATCAGTTTCAATTCTGACGCCACTGCTGTGTGTTCTGGTTTCGTAAACAGTATTTGTGTGAAACATGTGTTTGATTTACGGTTATTAAATTCTGGTTTTGTAATTCTCTTTTGGCGTTTGAATCGAAGTCGGCTCACTTTGTTAATCTCTGATATCATGATTTTGTGTGAATTTGATTTATATTACCATGCCTTGATCTAAAGTGGATTATACAAGAATTCAAATTTTCTATCATTATTGATTTATTAATAATATTATTATTATTAATTAATAATAATATTTAATTAATTACATGAATACGTGGCAAGTTTTTATTGATGAAATATAGAGTAGAATTAGAAAAGTGAAACAGAAAATTTTAACTCATTATACAAAAGTAACCAAACGAAATGCTGTGCATTTGACTTGAATTCGTGATGAAGTCAAAGCAAATGTTATATTTGCATCTCCTGGTAAGCGGTTATCGGTCATTGTAGTACATACACGACAGTATATGGAAAGGCAACGAGTAACTGCTTTAATTTGTGAACCTGTGCCATTTCATTGCTATCAATTGCCTAGTTTGATTGCCTAGTAAACTGAGATTCTGATAATATTGATAGAATGGTAATTTAATCTTGCAATGTTTTTTACATTGCTTGTTTTCATCACGTGGGACCCTGCAATCATGCCAATATCAGGTGTGACCTGTGATATATCATATATGAATTGCTCGTGAGGTTTTGACCTATGACTTCAGTGCAAGATTGTAATGGCAGTAGGTCTATGGTATTTAATCTAAGAGTAATAGATAAATGTATAGATAATCATGTGACTGCCATCTTATATTTGCAATGGCCTATGGGTTTGATGAACAAAGAAAATTTGGTTAGAGTCAAATATTTTGAATCTATTTTAATATACTCAATTTTGGCGTAGCTGCCACTGTTATTATCGGTTAGCATTTTTATTAATTCATCAAGGGACTCATTAATTCAAAAGTAAGGATATAATCCCAATATTTGTTAGCAGCAAACTTGAAAAAGAGTGGGACGAATTGCACACTAATAGGGCTGTAATTATAAGGTTTTCACTTGTAGTTAGAGAATGTTCAGTTCACCCCTTGGTCAAAGGTGTTATTTATTTATAAAATTTAAGGCACAATTATTTGTATTGATATGAAGGACACATGATTGTTGTATTTAAGCACATATAACCTTATTTAATTACATACATGTATATATATTTTTTGAGCATGTATGAACTTGATTGGATATTAATGTGTTTAATCTATATATATGCTTTGTAATATTTCTTTGGATGAAATATATGTTACATGTCTTAGTTAAACATACATGAGTTGTCAAAAATTTGGAATGCACAAGAGTCTGTTATGAGTGCTTATTAAGTAAGCAAGGATGAGACATTAGAGATGTTTATTCATTATAAGAATGAAGTTGATAAATAATTCAATGAATGCAATAAGTTCTTGATTACCATAGAACTTGTGGGGTGGAAGCTATTATTTCCACAACTTATTTGTTCATTGAGATGCTTTAAAAGAAACCACTAAAACACCTTGTGAATTATGGAAAGAGTGATCGTCTTTCTATAAATTTTTTAAATGTGGGGGTATTTGATGAAGGTGGTGGTTCCTATTCCTAAATGATAAAGAACTATTGATAGCGTTTTCATTGGTTATAGTCATAACAGTAGTGCATAGTGCTTTCTAATTTATGAATCTATTATTCTTATATGCATGAAAATTATTTAGAATATATTTCAAGTGTTAAACTTTCTTTAAAGAGAGTTTGAGTCTACGTTTAGTATCTCTTGTGATCAAGAGTTGATGGAAGAGAGGTTGAGCCTAAGCGTAGTAAAAGGACAAACGTCATATTTGTTGGTCTAAATTTTCTAATTTAAATGTTAGAAGATGAACTTAAAGTCTCAAAGAAGCGATATCTTGAGAGATGCCTTCTTGGACAAGAGACTGTCAACAGTGCATTAAATCAATCTTAGAAATCTATGCATAGTAATTGGTGGATCTAGCACCTAAGAATTTGAGAGTTGATGAAATTATTGACTATTACAATGCGAGACTTGTTTCAGAAGGCTACAAATAAAAGGGAGATGTGAGTTTTTTTGACACACAATACAACAAGGGGTTAATGGTTCTTGTACAAGGAAACAAAGTGCTTAAACTTGTTAAATCTTTGTATAGATTGAAGCAAGTTTCAATCCAATGACGAGAGAAATTTGACAATGAGATGATGTCAAATGAGTTTAGATTTAATGCAACTAGTGTGTGATGTGAAATATATCACAAGAGGCTATGTTGTTGTGGGACATGTTCATGTAAGTGTTGTAGATGTGATACAAGAAATGAAAATTTCTAATACACCTAATGGACTTGTCTTGTCTCAATGACATGAGAAATGTGACAACAGTCTAGTGAAAACATCTTATGTAAAGAGCATATGTATTTTTTGAGAAATCAATAAATCTAAATAGACATGCATTGTTGGATACTTGTGCATCCTATTTGTATATATTGGTAGGGCGCAGAGTTATGGTAGGTCTCAACATGTTTGTTGGAGACATAATACCATGAGACAATCGCTTTCAAATGGAAGTGATTTCAGATTATAAAACGGATCCGTAATTAATTTTTTGAGTGGAGAACAAGTAAACTACTCATCGAGGGGAATGAGGTTAAATCCTATGACCTAAAGTTTCCATGACGGTAACCCCATCTAGTTGACTGGAGATCCCAAGATTTATGTTTTCAAAGGGACAACAAAATTGTGGGGACTAATTTTTATCATTATGGAGATTACATCTCCCACTTATTCCTATGATGAAATAGTGATGCTTATAAGCGATGTTCAGGGTAAGCTCTACTTTTGATGATTCTTATATCTTGGAATTCTAAGTGGAGTATAGCAGGATACTCTTAATAAGAGTCACCTATATGAGTGTGAAGTGGGCCGCTTTCATGAGAGTTTCAAGATTGAATTCTTTAAAGCACTTCATGAATTTACCAAGATATGTTCAGGGCTAAAATGAACACAATTATAAGAACGAAATATGTTTGAAAATGAGCTGTGTGAATTCTATTGTCTTGGTATACACAAACGGCTGATAGTTCAAAAATATCATGTTCACTGATTAGCTAGTATATCCGATAGTCTTTCACAAAGGAAAGTTCAAAGCCACAAGCTATTTCTCCCGATATAGTAACTTTTCTTCTACTCTCTCTATGTTTGCATCATCATTTGTATTGTGTTTATCAATTTCTATTCATGTGGGGGATTGTTGGAAAAATAGCACGGAGTGAATAAGAAATTGATATTTTCTATGTTCACTTGAAGATGTTATTAAAAGTGGTGAAAATCCTGAGTCCCACATAGGAAAGGAAAGAGATAATTTATGAGTTTATATGCTCATGAGTTGGACATTAGGTTGAGCCTTTGGCATATGTGGACTGGGCCTACTTGTCCAAATAATAATATTTTATTATTTTAATTTTTGAGTCAGTTAGTCTGTGCACAACAGTTATTACTGAAACAGAGTGTCTGTTCAGTAACGTATAATTTTTCATAGTCCCTCATTCATAAAAACAACTTTTCAGAAAACTCTCCTAGTGAGAATATTTTGTGCATTTTGTGTCAAAGAGAGAGAAAGAGACATTGAGTAATTCGCAGAGTACGACCTTGTGTACTTCGTTTTTGTGTTGTAGATCATTTTATTCTGGGAGGCTGACGCCGGTGAGTCTTAAAGCACCACAGAGATCGTGTGAGGGGCGAAATCTGCTTTAAGGAAATTGTGTCAAACACAAGACTTAATCTGAATCATTCATCCTTCATACATTTAGTCTGTGAATTTTTAATTATATTGCAAATTTCTTTTATATATGCAGTGTATATTTATTGTTTTGCCTATTATTTCTTTTATATTAATATTACTTATAATTAGATTGGTGTGTTATTCCATTTGGCTTAATCACAAAAATAAATTGTTAAAATATAACCAATAGTCTACGCCAACCAATCTACCACCTTCGTCGACTAGTGCTATACTGCTACGTACTCTCACATATGTAGCCACGCGCGGATTTGGATTCGCATACTTTGGGTAATCTAACGTGTAAGCTATGCGCGGACATGAATATGTGGACAGAACTATCAGTCTTTATTAATTATTGTGCCTTTCAGTTTTTGCATGAATTATGTGGACTTTATATGTAGGTGTAAGATTACAATAATTTTATATTACGGTGTAATGTAACATCACGGTGAACCAAACTCCCTTTATATGTTAGTATTACGCAAATCTTCCGGATTGACATGTTAATAGTTTAAATACAAAATTTTAAAAATTATTTATTATGTTATTGATGTTTATTAATCTCATTCATTATCACCTTAATTTATAATTTTTGTGTAACAAAGTAAATAATAGCCTTAAAATTTGTTTTTAATCATTGATATAAATTTTCAAATTTGAGAAAAAACCTTCTTCTCAATTTATTTTATTTTTTTTAGAAAGCCCTTTGTAAATTTTATGGTATCCACCACTTTTGTAAAGTTGTAGTACGGGTGACTATTTGTGTTAGCAATTTAGCATATTGTTTCGAGATAAGAGTATCCAACTACATAAGTCAATTGTAATACAACTCATTTTCTTAATCATGTTAAAACCCCTCAACCCTAACACGGTTCATTTATTAAGGAGCTTCATATGATATGACGTTTTATATATAGGTTGTATTGGGACTAGAAAGACACAACTAAATTCAACTCATTTTATAAACATATTTGGCCGGGATGAGATTCTCTCTAATTTTATTTAGATGTAAGACACGTGACATTTAAAAATCAAATAAATGACATGTGTTGCATATCCAACTAAAATATGAAAGAATTGGAGGATTTTAGAGGGAGTCCTTTGTCAATGTGTATCGGCTTAACATAGAGATGACACATTTTAACCCTTTAAAAAAGAAAAGAAAAAAAGAAGACCAAAAAAGAAAAGAAAAAAAGAAGACCCAAAAAGAAGTATTTATTAATATAATAATTAAAATTCTTTTAGTTACTCAGTTCTATATTATCAAACTCAAAATGTTGTTGGATAAAAATGACAATTTATTAATATAAATTGAGTCAATTTTTTGTGGATAAAAAAAACTAGTTCTCTCTTTTGAATAATAAGCGTGAGAATCCCTACCCGTTACAGAATTTAAACATGTTGTATTGCATTGATAACAAAATTTGATGTCCAAAAAAAAATGATGTAACATTAAAATTAAAGACTAGAAAAATAAAAATAACATAATAATCAACGCTCAGACTTACTTGTAATAATTACAAACTAAGATAATAAAAACTGATAATAAAAACTAGAGAGATGCTACGTCCACAACATTTTTACAACAAATCACAGGTGATTAGTTGTTATTTGTTCAAATTTGAACCTAACACTAAGATTACTTTTTTGCCCCAACAATAACAACCTACCACTTAGGATTTGTTGTAAAAATGTTATAAAAATATTGTGGACATATTATTTATCTGAAAACTAGGAATCAGCAATGAGAGTTGAGTAGAGTTGACAATAAACCATTGAAAAATTTCAATAGCAATTTTATTAATTAGATAAACGGTAAAAAATACTGAAACTCGATGCCTTTTTTTTTGGTTTTGAAATTACTAAAACTCGGTGCCTTAATTAAGGAAAATGAATCCACTAACCTGGTCGGAAACAAAACCATAGTAGGAAAAGAAGAACTTTTAACCGAAATAAATACGAAAAGAAATAGTATATATTAATTAAGTAATTAGGAATTAACCTTCTCAAAAAAAAAAAAAAAGTAATTATACCTTAGGCCCAACATTAGAAGGCCGGTTACGTCCAAAAGGCCACTGATTTTTTCTTCTTCTCCTTCTTTTTTATTAAGAATTTATTGAATGAAAAAGGGAATTACAACAGATCAACACGATATAGAACTAAAATAAAAAAGGAGCACTCAAAAATAAAAATTAAAAACACAATATAGAACAAGCAAAAAAGTTGCAAACTTCACACCTCAGACAGTTTAACTAAGTAAAATCCACAAAAACATAATATAACCAACAAAAACAGAGCGTGGACCACTACGTGTGATAAGAGACTTAAACTATGCCAAGACACACTCGATAACATGCTTAAATTCACAACGAGCTTAAGTGTCACTTCTAGCAAGTAAATGTAATATGTTAACATATAAATATGTTGTGAATTTGACTATGTATACATGGACTGAGTCGAGACTTTGCTTTATGCATGAGCCAAACATTCTGTACATGCATGTACAGTTGGTCATTATGACCAAGGCTATCCAGAGTCCGTAGTATTTGGAGCTGGAAGTTGAACTTGTAAAACGACGTCACCACCAGTACTGGCGGTAACGCTGCTGCCAACAACTGTTTGGCCTCCACTGCTAGAAAAATTACTCCAATACTTGTATAGTGCAGCAATGAGGATCAGGAGGCTAATTATTGCCGCAAAGATCTTCACGCCCAAAAGAAATTCTTCTTCCCTGTTAAAAGAAAAAGAAAAATATTAGAGAGATTTATCATTCAGAAAAAGTCGAACAACAACTTTAGTAGATAACTAGAGATTGTTAATTAGTACATGGTCAGAGACGGAGGGTTTACGACTGTGACACTAGTGAAAGTGGTGGAAGGAGGTGGAACTGGAAAGTTTGAAAATGGTTTAGCCATGAAACCTGTCGCATAAATTTGTTATGAAGAGGAGGAAGGTTGGGCAACGTGGTGGAAATGGATTCGAACTTGTAGATGTTTTGGACTTATACAGTGATGCAGCTGATACAATCGCCTAAGGCCCTCAAATAAAAGAAGGCCCCGCTTGTAAAAAAAAATTATATATATAATATATTTATTTATATATTTTAATTAAAAAAATTTTAAACACTTTTATTGATCAATAAAATGCATTAAAAAGGCCTCATTGTATCCTAAAATGCAAAAGATTAAAATGGAAAAAATAAAAATAGTCAAACTTCAGCTAACCAAATTAAATTTTAGAAGACAAATTTATTAATTCATTCTTGAAATATGCTAAAATTAAAATTAAGAGCTGACAAATTCATTAATAATACAACGTAATTGTCTTGAAATATGCTAAAATAGATATTATAAATTTCAAAAACAAAAAAAAAACCTCTCATCTCTCTATTTCTCTGCCTCTCCATCTATACTCTTACGGTCTCACCTTTTTTTTTCTTCATCTTCATCTTGATTCTTGATCTTTTTTCATAAACTCAATCAATCAGTCTGGCTTGAAATTTTTTTTTGTTGATTCCAGCGTACCAGTCGATAGTCACCAGGTATTCTTCTTCAGCTCTTCCCCTCTTTCTCTTTTGTCTTTCCGAAAATGAAGACTCAAAGAGTCAAAGTCTTCTATTTATTTAACTTAGATTATATATATTTTTAGTTTGTTTCACACTTTCACAGCTGCACAATTGTTTGATGGGATGTTCCTTTCAACCAAAAAAAAAAAAATGTTTGATGGGATGGACACGTTTTTCACTTTTTTTGCTATTATAACTTTTCTGCCTTGAGCCCCTATTTGGACCCTTCTCTGCCATGGCAATTGATAGAATGATAGGACACGTTTTTCCTTTGAAACTTAGCCATTGGATGATGAGATTAGTGGAGTAAAGGCTGGCCGGTTACTCACCTTCTTCTTCTTTTTCTTTTCTTCTTCTTCTTCTTCTTCTTCTTCTTCTTCTTCTTTTTTTTTTTTTTTTTTTTTTTTTTTTTTTTTTTTTTTTTTTTTTTTTTTTTTTTTTTTAAATCTGACACAGTGACATTTTATCTATTATTATAAATTATTATGTCAATTAATAATTTGATGTGTATTATATCAACTCATTTGTATTATAGTGACATTAATTTATAAAACTATGTATTAAATTAATTTTTATTTGTGCAAATTTAAACTTTAAAGTGGTCACGGTTTTAGAAAAATTGCAATAACCAGGTTCTATTGTTCTATACTTTAAATTTTATTTTTAGTTAAATTATCATTTTTAATTATAAAATTGTGTTTTATTTATCTATAAATATTTTCTTATTATAAATATCTACTAGAAAATATTTATCCAGATATGAAAAACTTCTAAAAAAGAGAAAAATTGAAAAACAAATTGAATCTCAAAAAAGATCTATTGATAAATTTGTTACTAGTGTTAAAAAATACACAATAGAAAGTTTGGGTGAAAATATTACAAATGAACAAGAAACTTATCAAAAAGAGTTAGAAGATAATAAAATTATACACCAAAAAGAGAATAATGAAAATAGTCCTAATAATAGATTTTAAATAATTAAACTTATCAAAAAGAGTTGGAAGATAATTAGTAATTTTGCATCTCAAAAAGCAAGAAAAATAGATTTTAAATATAAAAAAAATTCAATATTTATATATATTATTTGATTAATATTTAATTATAAAAAGGTCCTGGACTTATATATATATAGGTGGGTGTGTACCTGCGTCAGTCTATTACAAAGTTTTGCAAATTATCTGACATAATTACCTGTTACACTTATACCTTCGTGGAAAGATACTTGCCGTTTGGACTATAATTTTACAGCCGACTTTGGTCTCGCACATCTACAGTCACGCACCGATGTTAATTTTTGTTCAAAGAAATAATAAATTAAAGCATTCAATTTATATTTATTTTTTGAAAAATTATATTTTACCACTCTAAACTATATACCTGAATACATTTTGCATTCTAAACTATTCGAATGCACATTTTGTACCATAAATTATCACACTTTGCACCCTGACATTACTTTTACTGTTAAGCTAGACAGAAATTAATAACATATAACTCGGACATGATTTTTACTTAAGTGACACACTATTTAAAGTCCAAAACACCCTTTTCAGAACAATTAAAAACAAGTTCTTTTTATTTTTATTTTTTTCAGGTCTCTCTCGCCCAACAGCTCTTCCCCCCTCTCTCACCCATCAGCTCTTCCCCTCTTTCTCATTGTGCAGTTTCTCCTCTCCTCCAAATCAAACATACAAGTTATCTGTATGTCCAAAACAAAATCATCAACAGTACCAAAACGAAATACGATGTACAAGAAACGCTCTATAACACAGATCAATATGGTTCCGTTTTGGGTAAAAGCTTTAGTTGTTCGGCCATGCTTGAAAGGTCGAATAGTTGCAAAATAAAGATCACATACGAACTGGGCCACTACGAGTTCAACATGACGAATAGTAGGAACCGATTAACCGAAAAATGAAGATTGAATCGCTACACTATTAAAAGATTACACAAGTCGTATTAACAATCCTAGTGGTTAAGTTGGTTCCCAAACTCATTAAGGCTTTGGTATCCACCTGGTTGACTGGTAATCTGCTGAACATTATATTTTGAATTGTTTTTCTATATCTATAATGCTTCAGCTACTATCTGGCCATTACGGAAATTAAGATGCAAGGCAGCCATGGAAGGTGATATAGTTTCATCAACTACTATGCTTAGAAAGGGTCCAATTTTGTTGGGTTTAGAGATAACTTGTATGTTTGATTTGGGGAAAGGAGCAACTGGACAAGGAGAAAGAGGAGAAGAGTTGTTGGACGAGAAAGAGAAAGACCTGAAAAAAAAAAAACGTTTGTTTTTAATTGCGTGTGAAAAGGGTGTTTTGGTCTTTAAATAGCATGCCACCTAAGCAAAAATCATGTACAAGTCATGTACTATTAATTTCTGTCTAACTTAATAGTAAAAGTAATGTCGGGGTGCAAAGTGTGAAAAATATGATAATTTAGGGTGCAAAGTGTGCATTCGAATAGTTTAGTGTGCAAAGTGTACTCTAGTGTATAGTTTAGGGTGGTAAAATGTAATTTTCCCTTTATTTTTTGGGGAAATTATAACTTATCCACCTGTGATTCTTTTCGTTACTACTCTATAACACATTTACTCACATACCGTTAGTCTAACACATTTTATGCCAAAATCAGAACACAAAACAAATCAAACACTCCTCTCTGCAAAACACACTCTCATGCTTGCTCATGCACTCAAAACCAAGGATGGTACCCCCCCGAGATCTTAATTTAAAAGTATGAATGGGACACAGCCTAAAAAAAACAACGGAAACAAAATTTCTTAATTTAAAGTTTCACTCATTTTTTTCCTTCCCTATTTGTTCCCATTGCATCATTGATCATCAGCTCTGAGTCTGGAGCTAGGATCACTACCCAGTTTGTCCTACTTTCTCATCAAGGACGGAGCCAGGATTTTGAGTTTGGAGGGATGGGTTTATTGTTGATTGTGTGCAACGATTTAAACCTCCGATTTTGCTTTTACTTAGCTATTAAGATTTTTTATTTTATTTTTGTGTGTGGGTAATTTTTTTTTTTTTGTTAAATTTTTTTTAAAGGGTATGGTTGTTTATTTTGGATAAAATTGGTTAATTGAGCTTAATTTTTTTTAATTTTACTATCGGTAATTTTTGTTGTTGAGCTATTTTTTTTGCCTTGTATATTTTGTTTTAGATTTTAGATATATAAATTTTTGTTTATAGTCACTAAAATGAGGAAAACGCTTGAACTACAAGCTTTTTTTATTTTTTATTTTTTTATTATTAATTACTGATATGATTAGTGATTATTGGTAAGTAAAAAAATAATGTGAGTGGTGAACCCATTATGTGAATCAATAAGAATTTGTTATCAAAACAGTTTGTAAAAAAGTTTGTGAGTATAGTATCATGCTTAAAAGAATCAATGATTTTGTTTAAGGGTAACAAAAATGTAATTTTATATAACAAAATTGCTAAAATTAATACACATATATATATAATAATATTTTTTAAAAAAAAATTGGGGGGGGGGGGGGGGAGGGATTGCCCCCTGGTCCAATGATAGTTCCGTCCATGTTTCTCTTTCTTTTGTGTGTGTGTGTGTGAAGCCTTTGAGTTGTTACAACTTACAAGTGACACACCAACTTAAGCTTTGGGTTATTTTAATCAAGACTTATATTTGAAGTCAATGATGTAGGATAATTAGATACGGTAAAAACATATTTAAGAAGTTCTTTAAAATGGTAGATGTGATCTTTATTTATTTATTTATTTTCTAAGATATCAGGTGGGTAGCATCCTCGGTTTTGAGTGGGTGAGCAAGCATGAAAAAAGTTTTGGGGAGAGGAGTGTTTGATTTGTTTTGTGTCCTGATTTTGGCATAAAATGTGTTAGACTAATGGCATGTGGGGAGGTGGGTTTCGGAGTAGTAACGGAAAAAATCACAGGTGGGTAAAGTGTTAAAAATGAAACCACATGTAGGCAAGTTAAATTTTGAGCAAACTATAAGTGGGTAAGTTATAATTTCACATAATTTTTGTTAAGGATCTGAATTTTTGAGACAAACCTTTCTTCCAAAGCTACACTCACCATAGGTTTACTGTTGGTAATCTCACACGTAAGCTACGCGAATTCTTATTTGGATATGAACTTTTGTTTTGTTTTTGTATTTTTTTTTTTTTGAAATCATTGAGGATATGAAGTTTGAGACATAGCTTTGCAAAAAATGCCAATACCACAACTTGTCATGTGGCGAGTTGTGAGTGCTGGGTCCATGAGGGTTCACACCTCTATCACGCGGCAAGTTGTGTCAAAATTTTTGTAATAAGTAAGGCTGTCCACAACTTGCCACATGACCCAACCACTTCGGGTGGCAGAAGAAGTGACCTGTCGCCGACACCAATAACAACAAGTCGACTCGATTTCGATTTGCGTGATTGGTTTCAGTCAAAACTGATGAAGGAGTGGCAAAGATATGGTGGTCAAGATCTCGTCAGATTTGAGTCTAAGATAGAGGAAGGGGCAATGGTCAACGTGATCTCATCAAATTTGACCAAAACTAACTGGAGAATGACGAAATTTCAGTGTGGAGATCGATTAGGCCAGTTGGAATTGCATTATCATGTGAAGACTTGTCAATCAATCGTCGATATTGATTTTAGGAGGCAGAGACCAGCCACTAAACATTATCAACGTTGGGTCGGCCCGAATGACTTGAGCGGGTGGGCCAATTAGCAGGTCAGGTTGGAAACCCTTAGTAATAAATTAAGCTTTGCACTCACCAATCACACCACCTTAAACCATTTCAATTCTGGTGCACGATTTTACGTTTAAAGCCAAGCGCGGATGTGAATTTTGGGTTTTGAGACCGCCTTTTGCAAATAATAATAAGAGTAATGTTACAGTCACAAATTATTTTACAACATTTTTATAAATTGTTAATGTGTCCTGCTTCTTATTGGTTTTCATCTAAACCTATCATTAATATTACTTTTTCATTTACCAATAACCATTTACTACATTAGCAGTTTGTAAAATTTTTTGTAAAAATATTTGTATATGTAATATTACTCTAATAATAATAAAGTCCAGATTTTTTTTTTTTAACAATAAATGGCCTTTTGGTTAAAAATTTCTAATATCGTTATTTAAGTATTATAGAAATATGCTTGGTTAAAAAACGTTATAAAAATACGTGATTTAATGTTTAAACACTAAAAATTCTTATTTAATCGGCATTATACATCCCCAAATCGTCTAAAGTCTGGGACAAAGTCCCGACTTCAGACACAACTTTACAAAACTTAAAAAGGGATCAAGAATCTTAAAAATGTTGTAAGTTGTATCTATCATTTGCATGTCCCTACCATTATCGATTTTCAAAACCATAGCCACCTTGGTATACCTGAGGTAGTCTCAACTCAATTCTTACGGACATAAAATTTAGAAAGCCACGCTCAAAGAAAAAAAAAAAAGTATTTTATTGTAATGTTCACATGGATTTAAATATTTTATTTATTTATTTTTCCTTTTTCCTTTTTAGTTCACGCTGATTTATTGTAGTGTTCACACTCGTTTAAATATTTTATGGTAGTATTCCAATTCTGGCTGTGCACACTGAGAAGTCAAATCTTTAGGGTATAAGAGCATTCACATCAGTATATGTGTTTTACACATCCATTTTTACACTAAAAACCTACTTTTTCTATTTTACACTACCACTTTTACAAAACATCTACATCAGTTCATTTATTTTACAAGTTGTTTTAATAAAATATTCATTCTTCTCATTTTTTTATTATTTCCCTCAACTGACTCTTATTATATACGCGCGTTATCTCTCTCTCTCTCTTTATTCATTTTTGCTAAACAGCTCTCTCTCTCTCTCTCTCTCTCTCTCTCTTTCTCAAAAACTACAACCCAAATCAGTTCTTCACCGGCCGAACCGAGCTCCGACGACCCACGAACCGAGATTCACGACGATCCACGAATCGAGGTTCACGGCGACCCACGAATTGAGCTCTGACGACCCACGAACCGAGGCTCACAGCGACCCACAAACCAAGCTTCACGGCAACCCACGAACCGAGCTCCGACGACCCACGAATCGAGGTTCACGGCGACCCACGAACCGAGCTTCACGGCGACCCAGATCGTGTCTCACCCGCCGATCCATGAACCAAGCTCTGGCGACCAACGAACCAAGCTCCAAAGACCCAGAACCAAGGTCCGGTGACCCAGAACCAAGCTCCGGCGACCCAGATCGTGTCTTCACCGGCCGATCCACGAACCAAGCACCACAAGCACCGATCTATCTCTCCGTTGGTTTGTCTATGTGGGTTTGTTTGTGCGTGGGTCTGTTTGTATGGATGTGTTTGTGTGTGGGTGTGTTTGTGTGCATCTAAGAAAAAGAAAATGTGTTTCTGAGGTAGTTGTGCATCGGAGAAGAGAGAGAAAATTTGGGGCGAACAGAAATTATTAAAATAATAAATACACGAGCTACAATACCGTGTATATTTACATGGGTACTGTAGCTCATGGAAATATATACATGATTTTGCCCATTTTTACACTCACTGATGTGGGTGTTTTTTTGCTCAAAATGCATAAAATTTACACTGTATATCTATTTTAGAAGATTTTAACAGTACTGATGCGAATGCTCTAACTCCATCGTTACCGTCCTATTTTTTGTAATTGATAGTGTTAAAAATATGACTTTTTATTACCGTCAATGCTAACGTTCATATACGTTTGCAAAACAGCTTACCCACTACCTTGGTGATCTCACGTAATTGTAACCCCACTCGCGGATGCGAATTTGCGGAGAGCTTCATTCATTATTGCATCTCTTGGTCCTGGACCTTTGCCCTTTTTTTTTTTTCAGAGAGAGAGAGAGAGAGAGAGAAGGATCTCTTTCAGCTCTTGGTAATTTGTGGACACGTGTATAAAGCCATGAGCAGATGTATGAAGAATAATACTGCGGACATCCAAATTTATTCCTAAAGGCAATTCTAGGACAAGAAACTATTCTATAATTTTTTGCTAAACTTTAACGTAGTAGTTTATGGGTGAATATTTATCGCTTACAAATGAACCTATTTCTTTTTAATTATTTACACTTTACAACATCATAGTTATGATAAAAAAAAAGGTGTAATAGTTTGTGGTATTAGGTTTTTCTTTTGTAAGTAATTCCATAGCAGGTTTATATTACTTACATACTGATTACTTGATAAAAATATCAATCACAGTTTTACAACATATTTGAATGTCAATCTAATTTTTTTCAAAAAAAAAAAAAAAGTCAATTTATGATTAGACCATACTACTTAGACTTGTATTCATTATTGATGCTTGTACTTGGTGAAAAAATAAACTTATTGTGTATCAATCACAATTTTACAACATGCTTGAATATCTATTTATAATTTGATAATATCATTTACATAGATCATCATTAATGTTTGGTGGAAAAATGAAATTATTAAATATCAGTTATAAATTGACATCTAAGCATAATATAAAAATGGGCATAGGTTTATATGGCTGATTTTGCGTGGTGTATAAAAAATAATAAATTCATATAAAAATAACAAATAATTAATCATATTTTAATACATAGAATAATAAGAAAAATTGTAAGTCCACAAAATTTTTTACAAATTTTTACTATAACTATAATGTAATAGAATGTAATTGATAAAAAAAAATTAGTAAATTCATATGTAAGTAATAAATAATAGTTGTATTTCTAAAACAACTCCATTTTTTATGTTTCGAAAACAAGACAAACAACGATTTGTCTTTTGCAAAGCGTTGTGGCATCCGCCAATACCATCTTGGTTTCTGGGTGATTCGTGAATCCCACATTCCGTTTACTTGTCATACTCTCATCTCTAACGTACAACGCCACGCGAGGGTGTGAATTTTCTAAGAGCTTCCAACAGTACACATCTATACACAGACAGGCGGGCCACGAGGCCCCCCTTGGTATGCTAGTATCACTATTACATTTTCAGCCACGCGCGGATGTGAATTTTCAATTTTTGGAGTACTCCTGCAGAATGATGGAGATGTGGATTTTTGAGACAGTCTTTTTCAAAGCCGTTGTGGCACTCGCCACATTGCTTACTTTAAAGGTATGTTTAGATACCTTTTTAAATGAAAGTTTAATGAAAGTTTTGTGGGTCACCTGTACTGTTTATAGGTCTATTTTTAATAAAAATTTTATAAAAAAAAAGAAGTTTATTGGTCTTATAAACAGTGCATGTAATCCACTGAACAGTGTAATTAAGTAATTTTAGTGAAAATTTTGTTGTTAAAGAGGTAATGGGTCCGGTGCATAGTGCATGGGACCCATTGACAAACAACAACCCACATGATGGAAAAAATCTCAATAAAAAAAAATAAAAAAAGAGGAAAACATAAACGCACAATTGCCAGCCGCAATCCAAACGCATACTAAGTTTGCATTTGTTTTGTGATGATTCTGCGTTTGCGTTTGCCTTTGCGTTTGGCTGGTCCCATTGCATTGTTCATAGACCAGCCAAGCACTAAAAATGCGTGAAGAGTTTTTGCTAAAGTGTTTTTGCCCATTAAAAAATATTTTGTTACAGTATTTTCAGTAATAAGTTTTCAATTTTCAGCAAATAAGCGGTATCCAAATACACCCTAAATACTCTCACGTGTAAAGCTACGCGCTAATATGAATATTTGGACTTATTAAGAATGCTAGAATCAGTTCTACGACGCGGAATGTCATTTTAACTCATTAAAACTTATTTTATACTTGTATATTTTAACACACTATTTTATAATACACCATGCATCATATATTTTATTTTAACATTCAAGTATTTAACACATGAAAATAATCCTATTACCTCAGCTGTATTAAAAAATTAGTGACAAAAATAAAAATGAAACAAAGCACAATAGTAGCACCAATGCACCACCGTCCTTCCACCCCCGCAACCCTCCACCACCACTAGGGACACCAAGACCACCACATTAACACCAAATTAACACCACAAAATTCATCCGACAACCAAAAAAAACCACCACCCAAAATTTCCAAACCTAGCCCCAACACCACCACTGCCACAATCAACAACCATTGCCCAAAATCATTCCAAACCCAACCACAAAACCACTAACACAATTCCTACCCACCACATACTGCAGGACCCAATTCAAAAAAATCAATCAAATTCCAACTGCCAAAACCAAATAAGAAAAACCAATCCTCTTTTCTCTATGGCTATCACCATCCATGCCAAGCCAGGCTCCAACCCAATTGGCGCACAATGCTGTTGCTCCAGAGAGAGAAAATATAGGGGTTTAACCAGATTGACAAGATCGAGTGGATTGACGAGAGACGGTGGTGATGAATGATATAACGAATAGTGGCAGTGATAAGGGTGGGCGATGAACAGTGGGGGTTGGTTAATTTAAGAGAGAGAGAGAGGAGAAGGAAAAGTTTAAGGAGAGAGAGAGAGAGAGAGAGAGAGAGAGAGAGAGAGAGAGAGAGAGAGAGAGGAGTTTGGCTGATTAAAAAAATATTTTTTATTTTTATCATTTGGTCTGTACCATTCTATTAGTATATTGGTACAGTCACAAATGCTACAAATTTTAGCATTTGAGATATCTCATGTGGCTTGTATTTGTGTTAAAAATTTAGCATTTAGCATACATGATGCTAGTGCTCTTATAGATTGAAAAAATTACACTTTGCCTCCCTAAATTATACTCCTTTTACACTTACCCCAAAAATTATAAGAATGCACATTTTACCCCATAGACTATACTTTTTTTACACGTATCCCCATGAACTATTTGAATACACACTTTAGAGCATTCACATCAGCTTATACAAAAAAATATTGTCTTATTTAGCATAAGAACCCAATTTTTATATTTTACATACTTATTTTTCAAAACACCTCATAGAAGTTTATCTATTTTATATTACATTTCATTTAAAATATCTTTTTTTTAATTGTTTCTCTTTTTTCACACACAACAATCATCATCTACTCTCTTCCTTCATCATCAAGATACGTAAAGAAATTATTTAAGAACTAAATACAAAATGAATATTGCCGGTGTAAATTTACATGGTTACTATAGCAAACATGGATTTTTACAAAACTTTGCATGCCTGATGTAGGTGAATTTTGAACTTGGTTGGCTAAAATGTGATACTTTTTATATTATATAAGCATCGATGTGGGCTCCTACCCCCCTAAATTGTTAGAATGTACACTCACTTCCCTAAACTACTACTTGTGAGATGGGATGCAAAGTGTTACACGGGTGATAGTCTAGGGGGTAAGTGTGCATCTCATAATTTAGGGGAGTAAATATAAAAGTTTGTAAAGTTTAGGGGAGTAAAGTATAATTTTTCCTTATACATTAGAATTATAGTGATGGTGGGATTGAATAAATATTATTACATAATTTTTACAAATTGACACATTAATAGTCAATTTTTATTTATAAAATAAAACCCAAAATAATGATTTATTTTCTTGTTGATGTTTACTAATCTTATTAATTATCATATATATTTATAATTTTTTTAGAAAAATAGATGATAGCATTAGCAATTTTTTTTTTCAACCACAGATATGAAATCTCAAACTTGAGAAAAGCTGTTTGCAAATTTATTGTGATTTTTATCACCTTCGTAAAGTTGTAGTTAGGAAGACTATTTATGTTAGCATGTCATATTCATGTCGCGTTAAACCTCTCAACCTTAGTACAAGCCGTTTGTTAATCAAGTTGGCATGACATGACCCAAAATGAATAATTTATTGATATGACCATTACTATTCTTTCAGTTACTCAACTCTACACATAATTTTTTTTTTTTGGGAAAAATATTACGAATAAGATTATTTCCAATTGATTAAGAGTTAAGTAGATCAACACGAAATGAATCCACTTATTAATCTTGTCAAAGAGATGATCCATTTTTTTTTTACATGAATCTATTTACACTAAGCAATATCTAGTAAAAATCATGTCGGATATTTGTCATGTTTGTGGGTTGTATCAAACATTGCAACCCTTAAGTTTTAGCACTCTCGCATACAAAGCTACACGTGTGAATTTTTGTACTACTTGTCATGTATTAGAAATTTAGAATCATGAATGCTAATCTTCCTATGTGATTTTTTCTTGTTTTATAGACACCTTATTTTGTAACTTTTGTTTAACCTTATTCTAATGGTAATATCATCATTCACGACATTAGGAAAAATTCATAATTTTGATCGTTAGATGTTCCAATAATTCATTGAAAATAAATCTTAAAGTTCTAAGGATCAAAAAAACGTATCATATCCTGAAATTGGACCATCTGATAAGAAGTTATAACCAATCAAGATTTCAATTGTTGATGAGCATTATTGCAATTGGGTTGATTTTGTGCAATAATAATTTATTAATTATGATTAGTTTTTCAAAAAAAAAAGTGTCATAGTTTTATTTTTTATTTTTTATTTATTTTATAGAAGATGTCATAGTTTAATTGGTTCAATTTTAATACGATATTGCATGTTGAAAAAATTTAATAATAATTTTATTAATCAAGCAAACCGTAAGCAATACTAAAAATTGGTAACTTAAAAGAAAATAAATCTACTAACCTATTCGGGAACTAAACCAAAGTAGGAGAAGAAAGGCTTTCAACCAATTAAAGAAGACAACAAATCTTAATCTATATATATATATATATATATAATAATAATAATAGGTGAAACTGAGAGAAACTCAAATTAGAATTCCAAATTAGAGTTTTAATTTTGTGCTATGTGTCTAAATTTATGTGAAAATTATAACATAATTATCTTTCCAGGTGTTTAATTAAAATCTGAAATTGAAGTCCAATTTTGATTCATGTACCTAAATTTATGTGAGAACCACACCATAAATATTATATTCAAATTAGGGGTGGCAAAATGGACACGACTCGTGAACCTGACACGACACGACACAAAATTAACAGATTATGGGTTAAGGCTTAATGGGTTTGTGTCATATTTGGGTTGACACGACTAACCTGTTTAATAAATGGGTTGGGTTAGTGTTCAACCTATGGAACCCGTTTAACCTGTCTGACCCGTTTAATTAAATGACATTTTACTAATATACCCTTCATATCTTAGGTATATAAACTTATTAGTTGTTTTGGTTTACTTTCTTTTACATAATGTGATTGATTTTTTGTGATATTGAGATATGCTTTAGTTTTGAATGATTATTGGTGATGTAATTATTTGTTAGTTCTGAATTTTATATTAAAAATATTTATTTGTTTTTTCTTTCATATATATTTTTTTTATTTCGATAAAATTTAATAAACAGGTCGACACGATTGACCCGTTTAATAAATGGGCCGTATTAGGGTTGAGAAATCTTGACCCGTTTAATAAACATGTTAGGTTAGTGTTGATCCATATAGTCGAATACTCATAAGTTGACATGACACGTAAACATGAATTGCCACCCCTAATTCAAATCACGTATAGAATTAATTGTCTTGGAAGAGCATATATAACAGATTTGGTTGACAGATTTTGACGTTTACACTTTAATTAACATAACACGCACACACTCTTTCTCTAGGCTTTCCCCCTTCTGAACTGAATAACTCTTCATATTTCTAATTCTTCATGCCCGTTTGGTTGCCTCTACTCCTAAAACATCAAAGAGCCCATCATATGATCGGAGGTCTATTCTTTTTCTCAACTGGAAGGGAAAAGGTTTTGAGTTTAGGTTCTACTAAAAAAGGCTCCATTCAGAGGAACATGATAGTCTGCAATTCTTGATCGGGGATTGGGAATAAGCAGTCCAATTATCATGGGAGAAGAATTACAAAATTTGTACGGTTTGTGTTCCAGGTTTTTTTTTTCTCACCTAAAAAATTTAAGATATTCTTTTAATTTTGATTTGTGCCTGAGATTTTGTTTTTGAGTGATTTGAATGAGTTCTTGATGCCAATTTAATATGTTCTGTTTTAGTTTTTCTGTTAAACAACAATAAAAGTTTCCTTCAAATGACTACCATGTGTTTTATAAATTTAAAAAAAAAAAAAAAAATGATGACCATCTAATTTAGATAGTAATCTGTTCCACAAAAGCAAAAACGCTTTGGCTGGCCATATTTATGCCAGGTTAGTCACCCTGTTTGTTTACGACATGATTGAAAGTATTGCTGCACTTCTTACAACATTCACCCCAATAGCTTTGTTGGCAAGATTGAGTGAGATAGAGCACTAAATACTACAAGCAGACCCTAATTCAAAGTCCATCTATTTGCTTTTTCAAATCAGTTATTTACACGCATGTGTAGTGAACATCATCAATTTTACTTCCATAAAACTCTAATATCATAAATTGCATCAGTTGCAGAATACATCAAGAATAGACACATACAAATGTTGGTTTTTGTCGCACGCATGAGTCATCAATTTTCATCAATTTACTCCACATAATCAGTTTTTGTAATTCATGGCTCACCTGCATACTATTTTGTAAATTGGTAGAGATGCTAGCAGAGTTGGAAAAGAGGAATGCTCAAAGGCAAGCAAATAAGTAAACTACAGAACTTAAACTCTAGAAAATAGGTACAGTTTGGGGAGCGGATTAAAGTCTCTATAATGCATTCTACCAGTAGTACTTAAATTGACTAATGTAACGTGTTTGTTTAGCTAGAATTTATTGGTCTTGGGCAATTTTAATAAGACTTGATAAGTGAAACTTCTATATCAGCTTGCATATAAAATAATCTTCTCAAAAAAAAAAAAAAAAAAAAAAAAGAAAAAAAGAAAAAAAAGAAGAAGAAGCTTGCATGTAACATAAGAACTTTGCACTTCATATTTATTTTTTTATTAGTCCGTCATGACTATTAGCATGTTTCAGATGTTTGCGTAATCCTTTGGGAGTGCATTTCTTGCTAAGAGTTATAGGAGATTTTCTAGATAAATTACAAAAGAAATGTATTGCGAGATTGTGGTTACGTTGACAATGCTATTTCCATGCAATTGATAGTAATTAAAAGAAATTGTAATTAAAAAAAAAGATAATTGGGATTTGTGAGATTGATTGATAAATTTGAGATTTATTTTTGTTTTTGTTAAAGTGAAATATATTTTAAAGATTTTGTGCATGTACCTTTGCAACACGATTTCACTCTAATAACATGACTTTTGTTGGCTTCCATTTTGATTCAACTGTTAGAAAGGAAGTAAAGGATAAGGACTAATGACTAAGGAGGGCAACTAGAGAATTGTTATACAATTGGGGAGCTCTCTTGGCAATTATAGTGATGTATTTTTGACTCCTTATTTTCTTATTATTAATGCCAGATGATATGATTTATTTTTGGTATGCTAATAGGGACGATCAAATTTAGCATTTTATTTGCGCTTTGTATATAACATAAAGTTTTCAACCTCTTTTTGAAGGAAGAATTAATTTGATGCTCACACACTTCAAAAATATGATGTTTTATTTCTTGCAGTAGGGTTTTGTTTTGTATGTATGTGTTTTATTAATATCTAAAATCAACATCTATTTAAATTGTCCATTGATTAATAGACTTATTTGTTGAACCAACTACATAAATTGAAGTTTCTACTTTTAACGTCCATTCTAGATGTAAGTTTCATTTTCTTAGTTGTAGGGTCACGATTTGCTGGCCCAGGCCCAAAAACTGGTTTGGACTATGGTTTGGTGAGCCCTATACAATAAATTTGTAGAGAGTGGGCTAAAGAGCTAGGTTTATTGATTCATACTAACGGCTAGGGAACAGTTCAATAACAAAAGAGTAATATATAAAGCTTAACTAAAGGGATATCCGAGGAGACCAAATATAGCTAAATACAATATTTATGACCTTTCATACAGCACTTGGAGCTACAGTAATTCTTTCTTCCCTTTTTTTTTTTTTTTTTATGATTTTCTGACCCCCCTTTTCCTTGGGAGATCTTTTACATTTATATAGGCATTTTCAGACCATCTTGACCTTACACGTGTTGCCATCAAAATTCTTACTTGATTGCATGTCCCATCAAGCTTCTTCTTTTGTTACCTTTGAGTAGTGGTAGCTGAAAATTGTACTGTTCAGGAGTCTTCTCTCCATAAATGCGGCCAGAAGAGTTGGTGCAGTGCATTTAATGCGATGGTAGCAGCTTTTCTTTGAGATATTTTCATATTATCATCTTCTTTGCACGTGCCTGAAGTCTGTCCTTATCATTCTAACTTCCTGATCAGTTGCCTAAGTTATCCGAGCACATGCTTCAGCGAGACTCGTCATATCTGAGGAGGACAACCTCCTCGGAATGTATCTTCTCCACTTGGCGGGATTATTCCGTTGCCTTTTCTAACTAGTTATTGCTCCTCAGATGTATCCATGAATAGAGCCCAAGGCCCAGTATACAATTTTGGAATCTCACCCCTACAATAGCCCCTCAAAATTTTAATTTTTCCCTCTCATCCGAGAAGAGAAAAAATGGAATTTTGAATCGCTTTCAAAAAAGGGGGTTATAAATGTAATATTACCTGAGCTTGCGCGTGTAGGGGCGTAGTTTTAGGTGCTTCATTATTGCTACTGATGTTTTGCCATTTACGAAGAGCCATTAAATGCTTCAGGCGGCGTTTTGCCCTTTGTATCCAACGGTGGTGAATTGATCCAGCGGCTAGTATTTTTCTATAGGATTTGGGCAGGATAACTCCCACCTACTTTTTGTCTTCTATATAAAGCCCTTGGGGAATTAATTTTTCGTTTATTTTGCAAATTCTCAAGCATTCCAGCGATCTTCAGTACTTCGCCACACAAAGCACCCCAAGATATTAGGCCGCCTTTAGTTGTTTTCTTTCAGTAATCTTCGCGATTTTTCCCTGGATACCTTCAGGAGTTGTAGCACATCTTGGTTTGTGTAAGTTTCAACTTACTTGAACCCTTCCTTTCTCCTCGGCCAATCTTCTCGGCCCTTGAATTTTCGTTATTTCAATCGTTGATTTTTGTCGCTCCCCTTTAGTCTGTAGAAGATGGGTAGGTTTGAGCATTTAGTGAATTTCCCTGCCAAAATAGAGGCCTTCAAGGCGAAATATCACATACCTCAGGGGGTCAACCTCCGTTACTGTCCTACAGAAGGAATAAGAACTGATAGGGAGGTGGGGGAGGTTGTTATCCCCATGATAGCGTTTATAGAAGGGGGAATGACCCTCCTAATGGGTACTGTAACTAGAGATTACCTCTTTCACCATAGGTTATGCCCTCACCAATGTGCACTTAATCTATTTAGGATTTTGGGTAGCGTTGATGCTCTGAATGAGCACTTGGGTCTACGGCTCACATGGCATGATGTGGTGCACATGTATGAGTGTCACTCCCAAAAAGGCGCCGGCTACTACCTCAAATCACGCTCGGACGTGGTAAGGATGATTTCATGTCTACCCCGGTCAAATAAGGGCATGAAAGATGATTATCTTATAGCTTCAGGAGCGTGGCACGATGACATTCACTGCCCCGTCCGAGCAGGGAAGCCAGGTGGGATACCTTAGGATTAGGTTCCCTAGCAATAGACTTGAACTCGATCCTTCAACCCCGTCTTGTTTCCTTTCCTTTCAATCTTTTAAGATTATAGCTCTCAATTGTTTAATCGACTTTTCCCTCGGCTATGTTTGCAGATAGAAGGCACGTAGCCCCCAGGCTAAGCTTGTCCAACGTCCAGGCTCTTAACTACCTGTTGCGGTCCGAGATCTTTGTCAGCGAAGACAGGCAATTGAGGGTTGTACACCTAATACTGGACTTTAAGCATATCTCGGACTCATTTTTGGACATAGGCAACGCCATAACAGCAGGAGATTACCAGATACATCGAATTGACGTGTCTTGGCCCAATTTTTTGGCACCGGACGATCTTCTGCCAGTATCATTTTTGATCCCAGTGGGTGTTCCCCTGATCGCCCTAGCCATTCAACTTCCTCCTGAAGCCCTAGTAGTCGGAGAAAAGGCCACTTCTTCAACCTCTTCCTTAGACAAAGAGATCGATAATTTCCGCCTCGTAGAAGAGGCCGAAATGGCGCAAGAAATCGCGGGAGCCGAGGAGGAATCTGATAAGAGTTCAACAATTCAAGCCCCAGTTCTCATTGTTGCCATACCAGACTACACTTCAGAAGAAGAAGAAGAAGAAGAGATGGTGCTGAGCACTAAAAATAAAAGTCTAAGAGAACTGATGAAGGGCAGACATAAGGCCTTAGCGGCTAAAGAGGCGGCTAAGGCGCAGCCCTCAGCGAACCTCCCGCCCCCTCTTCAACTTCCAAAGGATCTTGGGCTAAAGCCAATCCAAGATCTAAAAAAGAAAAGGCCGAGCGAGGCACTAGAGGAGGGCGAGTTGCGCCCCTCAGAGGGAAACCAACAGTAGAAAGTGTCTAAGAATAAGCGAGGTCAGAGGTTCTCGTCTGTGGAGAGCCGCGAAGATACCTACGTGGTTGATGTGCGTCGGCCATTGCACATATGGTCCCCCAAATGGGAGGTAGATGGAGTTCCTATTACCTGGGACGCTTCAATCAGAAGTTACCAAGGAGGGCAGGCGGGTCATATCGCTAAAGCCTTGGAACAGCCACTTCTTTTACCAAAAGATATGGATGCTTCCAGGCGCTTCAGCCGACCAGAGCTTTTCTTGTCCCTCAAGAGGGATTTGGCCATGGTAAGCTGCTCAATCAAGCTTTTTAACAGTTAATCATTGTTATCTTCTCTTCTTTCTTTTATGGAGTCTTCCTATGCTCGCCGTTGCGGCTTGCCCAACAGGTTTACATGGCTGAGGAGTGGGTCCATGATGCCCACAACAAAACGAAAATGGAGGCAGAATCTCGTGCCGAGCCCGAGAAGACCTTGGGCTAGTTGAGAGAGGACTATGCCAAGTAGTCTAAGCTTCTGAAAGAGGCGATTAAGGCCAAGAATAGCGCCGATGCGGGCCTCAAGACAGCGGAGAGGCAGGCCAAAGACCAATGCAAGCAGTTGTACACAATTGAAATCAATCTGGCCACTGAAAGGCAACTGGTGAAGGATCTTCATGCCGAGCTTCAGAAGACTAAGGACGAATCTCAGCTGGCCAAGGAGGCGGCCGAGGCGGAGAAGCAAGCAGCATACAAGCTTAGGGTAGAGGAGACTCAAGCCAGACTAACAGAAGAGCTCTCTTCAGTGTGTAGAGAATATTGCGAGATATCTTGGGGAAAGGCCCTTGACGCTGCCAGGAGTTCCAGTTGACTCTGACTTGAGGCGACCTAAGAGCATCTATTATGACCCTGAAATTCGCGAGCTCCCAGGTCCTGACTCCTCTCCTTCCAAGCAAGCTTCACCGGGATCTGAACAACAGATTGCGGCCCAAGTCCTTCCTCCTGCTCCTCTTGATGCACCAAAAACTCTCTCTGAATCTAAGGATCAAGCCTCAGAAGCTGTTGCTTTCCAGCCCAGTCAGATCGTTGACCCCTCGGGGTCCAAAACGGAGGCTTAGATGATAGATTTTTTTTTTTTAGACTAGTTGTAAAATACTCTTTTTCAGTTAATGGAAGTAACTTTTGTCTCCTTTCATTTTCTCCGTTTCCTTTCATCAACACCAATACTTTGTTAATGGCACTGATAGTTTAACTAGATATTAGCGAGAATTTAGATAATATAATACGTGGCGCGTTACTTTAATTGGGTTCCGCTTAAACACTTAGGAATAATGTCTTGGAGTGTTAACTAACTCAAATCTTGTAGTTCGAGGACTACAGGCATGATGGAGTTTAAGTTTAAACACTTAGGAAAAAACGTCGTGGAATGTTAACTAATTCAAATCATCTGGTCCGAGGACTACAGGCATGATAGAGTTTAAGTTTAAACATAGGAATAATGTCGTGGAGTGTTTAACTAACTCAAATCATCTGGTCCGAGGACTACAGGCATGATAGAGTTAAGTTTAAACACTTAGGAATAATGTCATGGAGTGTTAACTAACTCAAATCATCTGATTTGAGGACTACAGGCATGATGGAGTTTAAGTTTAAACACTTAGGAAAAAACATCGTGAAATGTTAACTAACTCAAATCATTTGGTCCAAGGACTACAGGCATGATAGAGTTTAAGTTTAAACACAAGAATAATGTCGTGGAGTGTTAACTAACTCAAATCATCTAGTCCGAGGACTACAAGCATGATAGAGTTTAAGTTTAAACACTTAGGAATAATGTCATGGAGTGTTAACTAACTCAAATCATCTGGTTTGAGGACTACAAGCATGATAGAGTTTAAGTTTAAACACTTTGGAAAAAACGTTGTGGAGCTGCACAAAGGTTTTACACACTAGATGCATATATGTCAATTAATAATAATACATTTTCAGGTTATTTACATTCCACGGTCGTGGTATTGCATGCTCATTCAGATCTTCTAGAAAGTAGGCCCCAATGCCTGCTTTTGTGGTGATGCGGTACGGCCCCTCCCAATTTGGTCCAAAGTTTCCCCATGCTGGGTTCTTTGCAGCGCCAACACTTTTCTCAATACTAAATCACCAGGGGCTAGTGATCTCAGCTTCACATTGGCGTCATAGCCCCGTTTGAGCTTGTGTTGATAATATGCTAGTTGGACCATTGCGTTCTCTCTCTTTGCTTCAATCAAGTCTAAGCTTTTCTCCAGTAAATCATTGTTCTCACTCGGATTGAATAAGCTAGTCCTTAAGGTTGGGAGTCCAGCTTCTAATGGGATGACAACCTTAGCACCATAAGTCATCGAGAATAGGGTTTTTCCAGTAGACCTACGAGGGGTGGTTCGATACGTCCAAAGAACATGTGGCAATTCCTCCACCCATTTACCCTTTGCGTCATTTAGTCTCTTTTTTAGTTCATTCACTATGACCTTGTTAACGGCCTCTGCTTGTCCATTTCCTTAGGGGTAGGTAGGGGTAGAGTATCTGTTTATAATTCCTAGCTCGCAATAGTATTTTCTGAAAGCTTTATTGTCGAACTGAAGGCCATTGTTCGAGATGAGGGTATTTGGGACCCCAAATCATGTAACGATATTCTTCCAGACAAATCTCTTGGCATCAACATCTCTGATGTTTACCAGGGGCTCAGCTTCCACCTATTTGGTGAAATAATCCGTGTCGACCAGCAAATACCTTTTGTTTCCTGCTGCTTTGGGGAAAGGATTCACGATGTCCAAGCCCCATTGGGCGAACGGCCACGGGTTAGACAGTGGGTTAAGGACCCCTCCGGCTGGTGCATGTTTGGTGCAAACCGTTGGCACTGATCACATTTTTTCACATATTCTAGGGCTTCTTTCTATATGTTCGGCCACCAATATCCTTGAGTGATGGCACTGTGTGTTAAGGATCTACCACCAGTATGGCTTTCGCAGATTTCCTCATGGAGCTCCTCAAGGAGCATCTTAGTTGCTTCAAGATGTACACACAGCAAGTATGGTCCTGAGAAAGATCGCTTATACAATCTTTGTTCCCCGGATAGCCAGAACCGTGCAGCCTTCTTTTGTATTATGTCAGCTTCGGACTTTTCCTCAGGTAGCGTGTCTTCTTTTAAGAACAACGCCACTGGGTCCATCCAACTGGGTCCTGCTCTTGCCTAATGGACCTGAACAGCCTCTCCTCGTGACCCACTTGGTCCGCACAAGTGTTCTACTAGAATAACCCGGGGAAGGCATTGATCCGAGGAGGTCGCAAGGGTGGCTAGGGAGTCAGCATAGGAGTTGCCATTTCTAGAGACGTGTAGCAAATCAAAAGAGTCAAACTCTGATTGTAGACGTTTAACTTGTCCCAAGTACTCTTGCATTCTCTCATCTCTTGCCTCGAATTTCCCCGATATTTGTCCGACGACTAGTCTTGAGTCCGAGAACACTTCCACAGATTTTCCTCCCATTCTTTGAACCATTGCCATTCCCATCAGAAGAGCTTCATATTCTACCTCATTATTTATGGCCGTGAAGCTTAGGCTTAGTGACTTTTCAATGATGATCTTCTCTGGAGATACTAACACTACCCCGACTTCGGATCCTTTCTGATTCGCTGTGCTGTCTACATATACTCTCCAAGTTGGGTGACCTTGTTGGGAAATCATGCCAACCGATTTTTCATCCATGTTGTATGTCGGATTTAGTTCTTTTAATGGGGGTTCAGTGAACTCAGCCACTAGGTTCGCGAGTACCTGACCTTTTATGGAGGTGCGAGGCATGTACTTGATGTCAAATGCCCCTAGAATGGTCCCCCATTTAGCTATCCTCCCCGTGTAGTAAGCACTTCGGAGTATTGCTTTAAGTGGGAGCTGGGTGAAGATGACAACCGTATGTGCTTGGAAATAATGAGGCAGTTTACGTGTACTAAGCACTACCGCCAAGATGGCTTTCTCTAGTGGCAGATAACGAATCTCGGCCTCGTGCAGCGATTTACTCAGATAATAAACAGGCTTTTGTACACCGTTATCAACTCGTATCAGCACCAGACTCATAGCATGGGAGGCCACGTCGATATAGGAAAAAATGACTTCATCCTTCTCGGGACTAGACATGATTGGAGGCCAAGAAAGGTAATCTTTAAGTTGCTGGAAGGCCGAGGCACACTCCTCAGTCCATTCAAACCCCTTCCATTTATTTAACAGTTGGAAGAACGGCTGGCACCTATCTGCCGACCTGGAAATGAAACGATTCAAGGCCGCAGTCATTCCAGTCAATTTCTGAACTTCCTTGGGATTTCGAAGAGGTCGCAAGTTGTTGATGGCCTTAATCTGGTCAGGGTTCACCTCGATTCCTCTATGGGTGACCATGTAGCCCAAAAACTTGCCCGACCCCACACCAAAGGAGCACTTGGATGCGTTTAAGCGCAATTTGTGTTTCCTGAGGACTTTAAGAACATCCCTGAGATTCCCAATATGCTCAGCTATGACCTTGCTTTTCACCACCATATCATCAATATAAACTTCTATACTCTTACCCAACTGAGGCTCAAACATCTTAGTCATCATTCCTTGGTAGGTAACTCCTGTGTTCTTCAGACCGAACGGCATTACCTTGTAGTGGTAGTTCCCAATGGGGGTGACAAAAACTGTCTTTTTCTGATCATCCAAGGCCAATGGTATTTGATGATACCCTTGAAAGAGTCCAGGAAACTCATCCGAGGGTGGCCAACGGTAGCATCAACCAATTGATCGATCTTTGGCATGTGGAATGGATCTTTTGAACAAGCTCTATTCAGGTCTGTGAAGTCCACGCACACTCGACATTTTCCGCTTTTCTTCTTCACCACTATAGTGTTAGCCAACCATTTAGGGTAAAATACTTCCTTAATTGCTCCGGCCTGTTTGAGTTTCATCACCTCTTCTCTGACAGTGTCTGTGTGTTCTTTTGATGGTCGTCGGAGTGGTTGCTTTTTAGGGATGATGGCAAGGTTAACATTCAGGTGATGGCAAATGAACTCTGGGTTTACTCCCAGGGCCTTTATGGAGTCCCATGCAAATACGTCGATGTTGGTTTTGAGGAATTCTATCAGCTCTTCCTTCTCTTAAGGAGGCAATAAGGATCCAACTTGAAAGAACTTCTCTGGATCACCATCAATAACGACCTTTGTCAAGTTTTCACACTCTGCACCCTCGGCTAAGCCCTCGGTGTCCAGCACTGGGGATTTTGACTATTATAAGTCCCTTTCATTATGGGCAGAGGATTCAGCTTCAGGTTTATGCCGGATCGCTGCCACCAGACATTGTCTGGCCATCGATTGATCTCCTAGAATTTTCTTAACCTGCCCCTCGGACGGGTATTTGATCTTTTGATGAAGAGTGGAAGAAACGGCCCCCAATGTATGGAACCAAGGCCTGGCCAGAATTGCGGTGTAGGCTAAGTAAGCGTCCACTACTATAAAATCTACTTCCACTACTTCAGAGCCAGTTTGCACGGGTAGCCTAATTTGGCCTCTCGGGACGACCACCTTCCTGTCGAAACTTACCAAGGGGGAGCTATAGGGTGTTAGGTCTTCAAGCGTCAAGTTCAGCCCCTTATAAAAGTCTGGGTACATTATTTCTGTGCCACAGCCTTGATCCACCATCACTCTCTTCACGTCATACCCCCTTATCTTGAGAGTGATCACCAAAACATCATCATGGGGTTGGATAGTTCTGATTTTGTCAGTGTCCGAGAAGCCCAACACTGGTTGAATTTCCATCCTAGCCCTCTTCGGCTCTTAATTAACATTTTCGGAGGGCAGCCTAGCAACGGATAGTATTCTGGATGGGCAAGATCCTGTTCTTCCTAGTGCAGCAAAGATGACATTTATCGTGCCCAGGGGGGGTCTTGAGGAATCATCTTTTCGGGATCCTGCGTTTGCCTGGTTACCTTGACCATGGGTATGGTGTAAGAGTTGTTTCAACTTGCCTTCGCTGACGAGTTGGTCCAAATGGTCCTAGAGACTCCTACAATCCTCCGTAGTATGTCCATGATCCTGGTGATATTGACAATAAAGGTTGTGGTTGCGCCTTTCATGGTTTCCCACTATCTTGTTTGGTCTCTTGAAGAAAGGCTCATTCTTGATCTTCTCTAAGACCTGGTGCACTGGCTATCAGAATATCGCGTTAACTGTCTGAAGGTTTGCCGAACCTTATTGTCCGACCCAGTCTCTCCGCGACCTGTTGTGGCCTTGCCGATCCGACCTGAAATCCCTCATCTCTTGAGGGATGATCTTATCTTTTCCCTTACCTTGCTGCTGGTCTTCCTCGACTCTTTTATATTTGTCAATCCTATTAATCAGCTGGAGCACACTGGTAACAGGCTTGCCCGTTAGAGACTTCCTCAGGCCGTGTTTAGTAGGGATCGGGCCGAGCTTAAAGGAGCTGATGGCTACTTGGTCGCAATCGTCCTCCATCTTGTTGTACATTTCCCAGAATCTATCCGAATATGACTTCAGAGTTTTGCCCTCTCGCATGCTTACGGATAATAGGGAGGCCAATGACTGCGGAACCCTGCGACATGTGACAAAATGGGACTCGAATGCCTGAGTGAGCTCTTGAAAAGAGCTTATAGAGTCCGTTTTCAAGCTATCGAACCGTCTCATGGCGATTGGTCCTAAACTGGACGGGAAAACTTTGCACATCAAGGCTTTATCTCTGGAATAAACGGCCATCCTTTGGTTGAAATGACTCACGTGTTTCACAGGGTCTGTCCGTTATAGATGGTAAACGTCGATTGATGAAAATGTCGAGGGAGTCTTGCATTCTCGATGTTACTTGTGAAGGGGAACCTGGAATTTGTTTCAGGGCCCTACTTATAGCGTCATGCCCTACGCCTCGACGTGATGGGCTCCGCATCCGCTGTTGATGATGATGCTCTTCTTCGTAGGTGAAGGGTTCGCTGGGTGGGGTTCGAGATCTCTGCCTGTACTCAGCGTCTCTTTCGTCGTCAGAGGAAAGGTCCGAATCTTCAGAAGCTTGTCTCTTCCTTGCGTGGCGCAATTCTCTTTTTAGCCGATCAATCTCTAACCGCATGTTCTTGTTGTCATTTGCATGGGAGATATGGTCCTCCCTACGAGGTTGACTCCAGTTAGTATATGTGGTGTGGATGCTTCCTTTGCGGTCACCTCTTTGCTCAAGGATGAGGAAAGGGTCACCGCGCTTAGAGCCCCTCGATTCTGCTTGTCGTTGACCTGGTTCAGCCATAGTTAGCCGTTACACCACTCATGCCCTTCCCACAGACGGCGCTAATTGTAGGGTCACGATTTGCTGGCCCAGGCCTAAAAACTGGTTTGGACTATGGTTTGGTGAGCTCTATACAATAAATTTGTAGAGAGTGGGCCAAAGTGCTAGGTTTATTGATTCATACTAACGGCTAGGGAACAGTTCAATAACAAAAGAGTAATATATAAAGCTTAACTAAAGGGATGTCCGAGGAGACCCGAATACAGCACTTGGAGCTACAGTAATTCTTTCTTCCCTTTTCTTTTTCTGATTTTCTGACCCCCCTTTTCCTTGGGAGATCTTTTACATTTATATAGGCATTTTCAGACCATCTTGACCTTACACGTGTTGCCATCAAAATTCTTACTTGATTGCATGTCTCATCAAGCTTCTTCTTTTGTTACCTTTGAGTGGTGGTAGCTAAAAATTGTACTATTCAGGGGTCTTCTCCCTATAAATGCGGCCAGAAGAGTTGGTGCAGTGCATTTAATGCAGTGGTAACAGCTTTTCTTTGAGATATTTCCATATTATCATCTCCTTTGCACGTGCCTGAAGTCTGTCCTTATCATTTTAACTTCCTGATCAGTTGCCTAAGTTATCCGAGCACTTGCTTTAGCGAGACTCGTCATATCCGAGGAGGACAACCTCCTCAGAATGTATCCTTTCCACTCGGTGGGATTATTCCGTTGCCTTTTATAACTATTTATTGCTCCTCGGACGTATCCATGAATAGGGCCCAAGGCCCAGTATACAATTTTGGAATCTCACCCCCACATTAGTCATTTCAAAAATGTTTGAAATTTAGCTTAGACATTGTTGTTTGCAATTTATATTTGTCACTCAATATTCGATGCTTCTAGCAAGTAAATTCAAAATTGGAGGCCTAATTTTGTGCAACGTGTCCTACTAAATTTCTTAATTTTGTTGCAAATATTTAACAACATTATAAAACCCAAGAGTCCGATGAAGAAATCATGTTCAAAACACCATTTCACTATTTAACAATTATGAAATCATGGAATTTAAGGAGTTGCTTCAAAATTATTTTCACTATTTAATAGTTTAGAAATCATGGAATTTAAGGAAATACTTCAAATTTGATATTGTGATTAATTTAAGCATAGCTTATATTTTTTATTTTCTGGGTTTGTAAGTGGAAAGACAAATCCTTTGGAGCAGTCCAAGTCTGAGAAAGAGTAAAACGAGGTATAGTTTTCGCTTTATTGAAATCTCTTAGAATTCGTATTAAAATGAGTGGATTGATCTTATATTTGGGCAGGTATCCCAAATTATTAAATATATTTTCATATAATGTTAAACATATACCAATTTAAGAGCAATAATAACTACAAATAATTCAATAATTTCAATTTAAGTTGTTTAACCTACAAATAATTTGACAAATATATAATAAGTTAATAACTAAATAAGAAATCAACTCAAGTTTTTATTTTATTTTATTTTTTAACATGTATTTCGTCCGATTTCAGCTGGTTTCGGCGTGAATTGGCCTGAATCGGCACGGATCAGAAAATGATTGGCAAATCGGCGCGTCACTGAGTTTTGGGTGCGGGTGTGAGGGCCTTGAAGCTGCACCCGTGCTTTCTTGTTAGTATCAGATACATTAAACTCATTGTTGAGAAAATGTGCACTGTCTAATTCTTTGCTCTCTTGTTGAGCTTTCTCTTGATCAAGCAATGAGAAATCTTCCTTCTCAGTGATAAGTAATATTCCTGACTCTTCAAAAGATTGTATTAAGTCTGCTACACATGGTTCAAGTATTCTAATTCACTGTTTAGGCTTGCGGTTTGCTCTTCTTGCTACTCTATTGTTTTAGTAAAATTTTTGGCACTTGTACTTCTATTTGAGCACTAGGTTTTGAGATTCTTGATGTTTCTTCATCTCTAATGTCTCGTTTCCAACATTAATGTCTCCTGTGTGTGAAGTTGTTGTTTCCTTAATCCATTTCTTGATGACCATTAAATGTAGTTGCCTCCAATATCACCATTGTGCAGCCGAATAATAAGTTTCAATAAAGAACTGTGACAAGAACTTGTGCTTGCTAACTAGCATGCAAGTTATTATTGGAACTCTTTGGACATATGCGGCCATATGGGTCTAGATGGTCCTGAAGTGGGTGAAGGGTCTGCAACGACTTGAAGACCTAAGGAAAGTAAGTGTGTCCACACGTCATAATAGAGAGGCATGGCTCAGTCCGAAATCATAAAGCTTAACCAGAATGAGAAATTGGTCTTCATTTTTTTTACTTAAAAAAAAAAAAAAAAAAAAACTTGGAAAGCTTGACCAAAACGACATCAATTTTTACTTATATTTTACATTCCTTGTTTTTAATTTAACTTGGAAATTAAAACAAAACACAAGTGTACAACACTATAATGGGTGTAAAATCCGACATGCAGTCAACCTTGACTTGGATAGGGACATGGCGGCACTGCATGTCGGCAGTTGTAGTGGCACGACCAGGTCCTGGTGTTGATGCGGTGAGTCTCCAATGTGATTGGACAGTACTCGCTTACTGAATCCATCCATAAACCTAGAACCTGGTAAACTTAGTAACAAAAGCGTCACAACATCCAAAGGTCGCCTTAGGGTTCTTAAGTAGGGGGCAAGGAGGAGGTAGTGAATGTGAGATTGGCTGATCAGCTAAATTTTGGTCCTTCATGTGCTGGAATGATGATGTCACAGTTGTGGTTTAGTACACAAGGAGAAGAGGACAAGGTCAGCGGCAATGAAGTGATCTCTCTGGTTTCAAGTTTTGGATGGGTGGGTTCACAGTTGCGGTGATTGAAGTTTTTGATGGGGTTGGGTTCAAAAGTTGCTTGCAAATATTTTGGTTCTGAGTTTTGGAATAGATTGAATTTTGCTCTAATACCAAAATTGATGCAAGAAAATGAACACTTAAGGACTTAGCAATTTTTAAAAATTCTTTTGCAGGAAACAAATAGAAAAAACCTAAAAATCAACACCAAGCAAGAATATAAAACCTAAAAATTAACATTTAGAGTTTTCTTGAATCAAAACCAAGCCAGTGGCATAAATTTTTTAATTATCCGTCATAAACTCTCTCCATTTTAGTACAATAGCGTGCTTGTATAGGCATTTACCATTAGGGCTAAACCATAATCCTAATTGACTTGGGCCAAAACACAATTATTGAGATTTGAAGATAGCCTAAAAAATCTACAAAATAAAATAAAATAATAATAACCAAATTAGATGATAAGATCTAAAATAAAATTTAATGGACCAATAGTAAAAATATGAAATAAAACTAGATTAAAATATTGGGAAAGTAAAATGTAGGGGTCAAATGTTGCAGTTGAAAGTTTGTCGACTAAATTGTAATACAGTCAAACCACAAAGTTTGTGAACTCTTCTTTGTGCTTCCTCTATCACTTTCTTGTTGCAGTAGAACCTCTATCCTTACATCATTGAGCTCTTTTACATCTGTTGATACACTTTTTATGCTGCACGTGATGGTTGTCTTTTGGATTATGAATTTATTCATTGTTTTGGGGATTTGTGGAATATACTTTTTCTTGTAACTACTATTGTTGTTACTCTTTGTTAGGAGGCTAGGTAGTACATAATTTTGGGCAGGGACTGCGGATCCTATCATAAACAGTCCTGATGAGATCTCTAGGGCACTGTAGTACTAAATAATATATATATATATATATATATATATTTATCTATATAATTTGAATGACCCAATCTAGCTGATTAATCATTTGTTTTTTTATCCGAGAGCTTTGTAACTTGACTGGCATTTTTTGGTGTTTCCAATTGAGACATCCATGGTTTGAATGACGCCGCCCTTTTTCTCCCTTTAACTTGGCCAAGGTGGAGTGCTGTCCTGGACAAAAGAATATTTTGTTCTCATACTGGCATGCAGATTCCTGCATTGCTCATATTTTAAAATTTTTCTTTGCCCTAGGGTTTTTTTCCCCCTCATTTGAACTTTCTACTCCTATTGGCCCAAACTTATAACCTGAACATATCGCATTGACTTAAGTGTATTACAAATTTGGAAATATTCTGATTGCAAAAGGTTTTATCTATTCCAAACTTTTACTATCTCCTTGTGGAATATCTTTGGCCCTTCTTCCCCCTTTCCTATAATTGGATAATATGTCTGCAACGTTACACCTGCATCGCTTGTTACTTGAAGTATCTGAATATGGAAAAACAATTAATGATCTGATTAATTTTTACCAGAGAGACTTTTAATTTTGAACTCCATAGCCATCACTGGATTCTAATAATTTCTTGGTTATTTCTGTTATGTTTTTCTGTGCATTTGTGAGTGGGAAAGGAAACAGAACTGCAGTATAAGCCTGGGTGGATGGCAAATAATTTCTGTTTTCATTTAATTGGCTATATTATTATTATTATTATTATTATTATTATTGTTTCGAAAATGGGATGATATGGATTGTGGAACTAAATACTAAGTTAGAAAGGAGATATGAAGTTTTCAATGCTAGAATAATACATAAAATAAGGTTTCTTCTAACTTTTTCTACATTTAGGTCCCTGAATTTGCAAGTTTATTTTAGGACATGCTATTTTTTCCCAACATATTATTTGCTAAATTATCTTGAAAAACCACTTTTTCTGTATTTAGGTCCAAACTGTTGAAGAACAAGTCAGAGCTGCAGCTGAGCACAAACTGGGAGTTGCTAATCAAAGCATCACGGCTGGTTTCTTTGACAATAATACAAGGTAATTGGGACATTTTAAGCTGAAGTTTGCCACATAGCTTTCTGAGCAGTTCGAATTTGTTCATGACAATTTATTTATTTTTATTTATTTTAATTTTTTTATTTATCATAGTGCTGAGGATCGAAGGGAATACTTGGAGTCCCTCCTGCGGGAGTGCAAGAAAGAGGAAGGTGCACCTGTATTAGACGATGATGCCCTAAATGATCTCATAGCCCGCAGGTAAATCTTTTTTGCCGTTAAGTGTTAGTTCTCTGTCTGCACTTGATTTTGATGTAACTTGTTACTGATGATGAGACAGTGGGGCTCTCAGGAGCTGTTATTTCTGCATTGCCATCTATCTGAAACATGTCTATCATGGTTGAAAATGACAGTTAGGTGGTTGTGGCTGGAATTGCTTTCGATAAGGGTTCTTGATAGCTGAATGTATCTTTCCCATTATTTAGTTACCCTCTTCAAAAGAAGAACTCTTATACCAATGCACTGCTGGTATTTCACCATTGTATTCCATCCTAGCATGATATACCTTTAAATCACAAGCCGCCAGGGTCTATTATGGAAATAGCTTGCACATCAACTTAGTTTGGAAGCTTGGCAAGTGTAACAGAGTGTTATGTTGGATTTGAATTTTAATGGGCTTAATATGTTCTATATGCTGTGTCTTTGCATAATGGATTTGACTCTTCTGTCCTGCTTTTGAAATTATAATAGCCATCAATTTAAATTTGTTCTAACTGTTACCCCCCCCCCCCTCTCTCTCTCTCTCTCTCTCCCCTTACATCAATAAAATCCTAGTCTCTGTGAATGATTTAAGATTATCTTGTGTTGGCGGCGAGTCAGAGATTGATGTATTTGAATCTGTTGACAAACAAAGGCGGCAACAAGAGATGGTACGCACATATGCATTTGCATTAATGCAGTCTGTGTCTTTGATTTTGAATTGCATACGAATGCTTGGATATTAGAATGGCTGCCTGTCTAATGTAGTGATTTACTAGAACTTCTAAATTTCTGCAGGCAACATGGAAGAAGTTGATATGTGGACAGGGGATGGATGTTTTGGATCCTGTACCTTTGCCGCCTTCTCGCCTCTTAACAGATGATGACTTGAAAGATTTTTATGAAGCAATGAAGATATATGAAGTGCCAAAGGCTACGGAAGTATCTAATGTGGGGGTAAAGCGGAAAAGTGAGCATCTTGGGGGTCTTGATACTCAACATTATGGAAGAGGCAAACGGGCAAGAGAGGTTTGTTGGTTGTTTGATATGCATTATTTGAGCATGTGCTCCTTGCAGTTTCCTGCCTGCTTTTTCTTTTATGTGTGTATCCAATTGATTGAAGATTTTCATTTTTAAAAATTGGTTTTGATGTTGTAGGTGCGTTCATATGAAGAACAATGGACAGAAGAGGAATTTGAGAAGATGTGTCAGGTCGAATCCCCTGATTCTCCCAAACCAAAGGAAGAAGGAAAGGAGACAAAGTTGCCAATAGAGGCTAGTAGATTTGTGGGGCCTGTTGGTAATGATGAACCTGCTCCAACCCCGACACCGACCCCGACCCCGACCCCAACTCCAACTCCAGTCCTAACCCCGGCCCCAACACCAACCACACTGCCCCCACCACCCCCACCGCCGCCCCAACACCTCTGCAACAAAGCAAAGAGGTAACACCACCTTCTAAGCGGGGCCGCGGAAGGCCAAAAAGAGCAACATTTAATAAACCGCCAGCTGCCACGGTGCCTCTAGCACCTTCCAGACTTGGCAAAGCGGATATGGGGTTATAGAAAGGGACAATGTCTACCAATACTACATCTGGTCCTGATTCTTTACCCAGTCCTATTAATGTGAAGAGTGTCAGTGGAACTTTGCATCAGATTGGTGTAGGGATTGCACCTAGCTCTCAGCCTACCACCATTTTACCTTCTGTTACTTATAGCTCTGAGTCGAATTTTGCTTCCCCTTCTGTACCCATTAAAGCAAAAGGACAAGGTCGGAAAACTAAAAGTGAAGTGGAAGCACCCTGGCGTAGGGGAAAGAAACAGGGAGTGGAATCACCTGCTGTTCCTGGTGGTTTAGTTGGCCCTGATTTAAAACTAAATGAGCAATCACAGAATAAACCTGTGAATCCATCTGGGAGTCAAGCCATTGCCATAAGTGGAATCGTTTCTGACATTCCCACTGTCCATACTCCAGATTCTTTGCCGGGTTCTGCTGCTTTAAAATGTACCACAGTAACTGATCAAAAATTCTGGTATAGTGATTGCTTTGAATCCTCAGCCAACCCCTCCTATCCCTTTTGCTTCTCTGGTTTCCCAATCCACCCTCCTTGTGCTTCTGTACCAATGCCAACTAAGGGGTAAACTCGAAAGACTCAGAATGGAGCGCCCCGGCGTAGGGGAAAGAAACAAGCATCAGTATCGCTTGCTGCTCCAGATATGCTGGCTGGTTAGGATTTAAAAGTAAATATGCATTCACAGGATAATTCTGGTGATTTAGAGCAGAGTAGAAAGAAGAATGATACTCTGGAAATGACAAATGTTATCCAGGTGCAAATATGTCATGCACCCAATGGTGTACCCGGTCAAGGTAAAAAATCAAATGAACAATCAGATAATTTAGCTGTTGCATGTGAGAAGCAATTTGTGTGGAGATTTCACCTGGATGATCAAATGGATGATGTTGATAGCTCAGAAGCAGTGGATGAATCAAAAGGGTCTGAAGCTGAAGTGTACAAAAAGCTTAACGGATTATCTGACAAGGGTTCAATTAGTGGCTCAGCACCAGTGGTGGAATCCAAAGATTCTGAAACTGAAATGGGAGATCAAATGGTTGCATTTCAGGCTGGTCTAACCATTTCAGGAAATGCTGTATCAGAACATATGGATTTGCCTTCATCTTCTTTAGGGACGGAGGCAGAGGGTCTGCCTGAGAAGGGCCCAATTAGCAGCTCAGTCCCACTCGAGGAATCAAATTCACCTAAAGCTGAGATGGGTGAGAAGGGCCCATTTGGCAGCTCAGTCCCACTCGAGGAATCAAAATCTCCTAAAGCTGAGAGTATTGATGCATCTCAGGTTGGTGGGCTACTGCCAGATATTAATGTAATTTATAACTAAATTCTTCGAAAGTTTGTTTGATCTTTGTATCTTGATTTCAAAAGCCAGTAGGATTTGTCTGTCCAAGTTATTGGAGTAGACCCGGTAACTAGTTCTGACAGGTGGAATTAGTTGTCCATAGGTTTTACTTGATTTTTTTTTTTAAAATAATTATAAAATCCAAACTATATTATTAGTTAGTCAAAGTTTGAAACTATTTTGGTTTCTAGCAATTCGAGTCCAGTGGGGTCGATTTTGGTGTATAAATCGAGTATATTGAACTCGATTTTCCATTGCGCCAGCAGCTGAGCTGGAAAAACTGTCCACATAGGCCAGAAATCGAGTCCAAAGAGGTCGTTTCCTGTACACTGAAATCGAGTCCAAGGGACTCGGTTTAGTTTAATGGAAACCGAGTCCTACGAACTCGATTTCAGTTCAGCCCAACACATCTCTCAAACTTACACAGATTATTTTTTTGTTCTTCCCTTTCCTTTTTTTCTCCAAATGCCAAACCTCCACTTCCAAGTCCCCAAAAACCCATGAAAAAAACAAATCAAAACCACACAAATCAAAATTGGCGCCTAGGTTCGGGGTTTCCTCCTCCTGTCTCTGGTTACCGATCTCTCAGCTTCTCCTCCGCGGTTTGATCTCTCCGGTGCTCCGTCCCTCGCTGGAGCCACGGTGTCGATTGGCAATCTCCGATCAATCTCCACTCTCAGATCAGAGCCGTCGCTCCTGTCATCGAACAATTCCAGAGGAAGATTGCCACTATGGGTATACCACTCACTCATTACTGTCTCTTTTTTGGACCTTTTTTTTATTTTATTTTTTTATGCGTTTTGCTCTGTTTGGTTGCTGAGAAAGCCAAGGAAAGGGATAGTGAAATTATATTTTTGTTCTTCGTTTGCTGGGTTCTGTGTTTGCTGGGTTCATTGTTCTTCGTTGTTCTTCGTTTGCTGGGTTCTTCGTCAGCGGAAGTGTTCTTCGTTTTTTATGTATAGAAACCGAGTTCAGAGGACTCAATTTCTATGTATAAAAACCGAGTCCAATGCACTCGTTTTCTATACATAGAAACTGAGTCCTCTAAACTTGATTTCTATGTATAGAAACCGAGTGCATTGGACTCGATTTTTATACATAGAAATCGAGTCCTCTGAACTTGATTTCTGGCCTACGTGGATTTTTTGTCCACCTCAGCTGCTGGCAAAAAAGGAATAACAGACAGTAAAATCGAGTTCAGAGGACTCGAATTATTAGAAACGAAATTAGTTTGAAACTTTGCCTAACTAATGATATTGTTTGGGTTTGATGGTTATTTTCTAAAATATCCCGGTTTTACTAGTTGAGGCGAGAGCAAAGTTATCTTTAAAGGTGTTCCCTTATGTTATCCTATATATATATATATTGGGGTAGGTTATGGTAACAAATCCAAATCAGCTCACAAAAAAAAAATATAACTCCTATAAAAATGGAGAGCTGAATTGTTTCAGAGGGTGAAAATTAAGCTTCAAATTTTACTATGTATTGCTTCAATTTTTAATACATCTAGTATTTTTATTTTCTTTTTTCCTTCCATTTTTAGAAAAGAAGTTCTTGCCTTAGCATCTTCCTTTTATGCATAAATTATCAGTATCTTAAATTTACAAGGGAAGAAGATGAGAAATAAATATTCACTCATGATAAAATGCCTAAACGTACGCAAGAAAAGTTATCATTATTTATTGCTTTTGTTACTTGAATTTCTATTTTATAAATTTTCCCCTATTAATCTTGATGAGATTTGGACCTAATATCCTCAACCACATTCACTCAGGTTCCTTTTTTTCAAATTTTGATTTGTTTTGACTAATAATCTCAGGTTGGAGGGATTTTGCCACAAGAAGATATATCAGAAGACATTGATCTGCCTTCGTCTTCCACGGTTGCCGAAAAAAATGATGAGGACTCCTCTGATATGGGTCCAGTTGGAAGCTCAATAGCACTGGAGGAATCAAAAGGATCAGAGGTTGAAATAGTTGATCAAATGAATGTTTCTCAGGTTGGTGAGATTGAGTCAGGAAATGCTTTAGAGAACATGGATTTGCCTCAATGTTCCTCAGCAATAGAGGGTGAAAACATTGAGGGCTTGTCTGAGAAGGAACCAGTTGGCAGCTCAGTAGCAATGGAAGAATCAAATAATTGAATAAATGGTTCTCAGGAATGAGGGATTGCGCAAGAAGAAAATATATCAGAACTCAGAAGACATTCATTTGCCGGTGTGCTTATCAGTGACGGAAATTGAAAATGTTAGAAGACTGATCCGGGAAGCTATCTGCTGAGAGCTCAACAGTGGATGTGAATCAAAAGGGTCTGAAGCTTTAGCATGTATAGATGTAGAATCTTCTTGTACAGTTTTGTTATAATTTCCTGATAATGGTAACTGGTTCTAGAACAGCTGGATTACACAAAATGGTAATTAAGAATTGTATTGACCAGTATCTGAGTTCTGACTTGCTCTCCGGTTATATATTAGATCGAGCATTGCTATATATATAAAGGAAATTTAGCTAATCTTTAGGGCATTTATATGAGTTCTCTGCATATATCCGTTTGTTTTTTTCTGAATATTTCAATGGGACACTTCGTTGGACCTGATGTACCCACGGATAAGTTCTGCTGTTAAGTGACACATCATCATGCTGATGTGTTTCATTTTTGCTAAATAAGCATCAAAACTACATGTTTCAGCTATGATCAAGAGAAGAGCTGGCACAAATCAAAACTATACATCATTTCAGCCTAAAGTTAAAACAGAACCACAAACCCAGTTCTTCTGCTCTGCAACTTCTATCGTAAGTCAATCCGTCGAAGGATTCTCTTCAGCTTAATGAGCCCACACGGCCATACCTCCCCTAACCACAAACCCAGCAACAAATTGCTCATTCAATTCCAACCCATGAGGTTTCCGTATCAACAATTATATCACTCAGGAAGGGACAAGGATATTAGGAGACAAAATCAATACAAATTACAAAATAATAACTTAAAGATAATCCTATCGAATTTCCGTCATAAACACACCATTTCAATAGAGAAGCAAGTTGCACAATGAGTTTAAATCATACACATATAGACAGTTCCAGCAACAAATCAATCACTCAAATTTTTTTACAAAAACCCCACCAATCCAAATCAACAAAAACCCCAAAAATCTAAGACTTACAAAGGCCAAATCCAAAAAGAGGCATATGAGAAGAGCAGCTCACAGAGCTGGGAAAGTCTAGACATCACCACCGAGGTCACCTGAAGCCGTCGCCATGGCTGCCGAGGCTGCCTAGAGCCGCCATTGTCGCCTGGGTTCAAAAGAGCCGATGGGTTCATGGGGATTAGGTTCGGTCTGTCTGGGTTCATAGGTGCAATCGGAGCTTGGGGAGGTTTGGCCGCGTGGGGCTCACCAAGCTAAAGAGAAGCCTTCAATGGACTGACTCACGATAGAAGTTGCAGAGAAGAGGACCTGGGTTCATGGGTTCTGTTTTGGATTTTAGAGTTAAGTTTCACAATGTCGTTTAAGTTAGATTCTAGTGTTTTAACTTTACTATTTTAGGTTGAAACAACATAGTTTTGATGCTTATTTGGCAAAATTAGAACACATCAGCATGATGATGTGTCATTTAACAGCAAAACTTAACCGTGAGGGGTGAATTGCTAACGGAATCAAACTTTAGGGTGTAAAATCTAGTCAACCCCAAACTTCAGGGGTGCAATTTGCAATTTACCCTTTTTTTTTTTATCAAATTGACAACTCAAAGAGTTACTAGAGCTTCTATTTCATCTGTCTCATGACTCTAATAGCTGGTTGCCTCCTTCGACTCATTGCCTCTTTCATATCTCAAAGGGTAAAATACTATTTTGGTCCAATTTTACCAAAATTTTGTTTGTCTCTAAACTTTAAAAAAGTTTTTTTTTTTCATCCTTAAACTTTGTAAAGAGATTTTTTAATAGTTTGAAGATAAAAATAGTGATGAAAAAAAAATTTCAAGGACATAAAATAAAACTGTAGGGACTCAAATTGTCTTGGACCCTGGACAATAAAATTTGTAGAGCGTGGACGTAAGAACTAGCTCTAGTGAATAGAAAAAGACATAGTTCTGGCGCAGCAGAAGGAATTTCCAAGGTAATGAGAGACGGATCTTCTCTTTCTTTTTCTTGGCGCGGTTTTTCAGTGCTCCTCCTCCCTTCTTCTTTTTTTCCCGTTCTATTTTCACCATACACGTGTAAGTTCTCTTCTGGGCACTTCTTTCTCCCCCATCCAGCACGTCCCGGATCCTCCGCTTGGTGGTTATAAGGCTGCTTGGTTACTGTTCAGGTATCACCTCCACATTAATGCGGCTAGAGAGTTAGGTGGGATACATTTAATGTGGAGGTAGTAGCTTTTAGGAGATATTTGTTACCTTTTCCGGTTCCTCCTTTGATCAATGTTCATTTAGTTTAGTTTGCATGTAACTCCGCGAAACTTCCTTGACAATTAAGATAGTTACACTCACTTCTAAAGCTGGTTTGTGGAATGAATCTTATCCTCGGACGGATGAGCGTCCTTGGACAAAGGAGTATCTTCAGACGGATGAGTGTCCTCGGTTTGGGCCGTTGGGCCACAAGCCCATTTTTTATGGACTCTACCAGTTTTTCGGGCAACTGGCCCCACAATAACCCTTCAAAATCTCACTTTTTGTCACCTCAGAAAAAAGGGGGATTTTGACATCACCTCCTTAACTCCTACGTTGGGCTCTTCTAAGTTTCAGATTGCCTTTTCACCTGCTCAAGACACGTCCCTGTCGTTTCGGCGTCAGGAGCACGCCATCATTAAATGATGGCAGTTTCTCAGTCCTCCACATTTCAGTAGGGTGCGGATCTAACGGTGGGGGGTTTCCGAAACCTATGAGCAGGATTTTTCCCGCTTACGATTTCTGTGCCCTTAATAAGAGCTTTTCAAATCAAATTTCTTTTCAGTTACAAAAAAAATCTCGCGATCTTATTGAGTATTCGTTGAACCTATCCCTCTTTCCTTCTTCTCAACGATCTCATAAATACCTGGAGTTTGTCCGAGGAGTCTATTTTTCACAACTGTAAGTTTCTTTAACCCTCCTCAGTTTTCCATTATCTTCTCTAATTTCTCTTCACAATTCTTGAGAGATGGGTAGGTTTAAGTATTTAGTCGATTTCGAGGAACAAGTAGAGAAATTTAGGGCCAAGTATAAGATTCCTTCAACGGTGGGCATGAGGTACGCTTCCGTGGAGGAATGGTACGATAAAAGAAAAACGGGGGAAGTAGTCATCCCCATGATCGCTTTCATAGAGGGGGGAATGACTATTTCGATGGGCCATCTAACTAGAAGTTACCTCAGGTTCTTTAGATTGTCCCCCACACAATGTGCCCCAAACATGTTCAGGGTGCTAGGGAGTATAGAAGCCCTTAACTCGAGGCTAAACTTGGGCCTTACCCATCACGATGTGAATTGGGTATATAACCTCCAACACTTAAAGGATGCGGGGTATTACCTTAAGTCCAGGTTCCCCGAGATAAGGTTAATCCAATGTCTCCCTTCATCGAACAAGGGTTTGAAGGATGACTTTCTTATTTTTTCTGGTGCATGGCATGACGGTTTACCCTGTCCGACTCAGGAGGGCGAACCAGGTGGGGATTCTTAGGCTGAACGCCTTTGCATTTTAGTTTGTGCTCCTTAATTTAGGTCAACTTTATTCTTGACGGGAATTTCATTGCTGTCTTACTGATCCTTACAGATAAGCACGCCACCAAGCCTCAACCCAGACTTATTAATAGGGAGAGTTTGGATAAGATTCTAAGGTCTGAGATATACATAAATTCTTCCAACGGCCAACTAAGGGCGGCACACGTTATCCTTCGTTACAAGCCGATTTCCACATCCTTTTCTCAGCCCAAGTGCGTGATAAAAGCTAAAGATCCTCGGCTACGCCGGATCAGCGTAGCCTACAAAAGGAGCAAGTTCATAGTTCCTGAGGGCGTTCCAATCGCTGAAGGCACCCCATTTTCTCAGCCTTTACCTAAAGCAGCTATTTCCGTAGGGGCTTCCTCGTCACGTCTTGCTATTCAGGAAGTGGACGAGGAAAAAGAAAAAGAAGAAGAAGAAAGAGAAAGAGAAGAAGAAGAAGAAGAAGAAGGAGAGGTCTCGGACTCTACGGACGGGTTCGAGGTGTTCGACCAACCCCAATCTCCCAAGGTGATTTTTGGTGACATGGGCATCCAGAGAAAGAGCCAAAGAAGTTTGTTGGATGTCATGGAAGGTAAGTCTGGGAAAGAAACCCTAGGGAGGTCACCCCAGACTAATCTCCCTCCACCTCCCCCTCCTAAATCTTCCCAACCTCAGGGGGCCGAATCTGGTGATCCTAAAAGAAACCTCCTTCTGGTCACCCCAGGCAAAGATGTGGTGGATGTTGGGAGACTTCCTTCAACCCAGGGAAGTGAGGACCAGCAGCCTCTAAAACAGCGAAAGACAACTCGGGAGGCTGTCAGAACGGGTGCTAAACAAACCGTTCAGTCCTCGGAACCTGAAGCCTGGCTTCCTGCTCCTATGCTCGGTGGTGAGCCCCTGAGGGCGGACGCATCCATCAGAGAATACAATGGTGGGATTGGGTGCAATGTCGCCTCGGCCCTAGAGGAAACCCTCCTTCTTCCTCGGGATATGGCGGAGCTCAAAAGGATGAAGAACGATGAGCTCTTCATGAATATAAAAAGGCACCTGGGCATGGTATATCATCCTTCCCGTTTTACCCCTCCTTTTCAGTTTACTTCATTTCTGACTATCTCGTTTCGTATATATATATATAGGTTGTCCAAACTACTTTCAGGCTAGAGGAGGTGACCAATAATCTTCAGGACCAGTGGGCCAAAGAGAGGGGGTTTAGAGTTGAAGCCACCAAGTCACTTACTACCAGTGAGCAAAACGTAGAGGCGCTGAAGAACAGTTTGGCAGACGAAGAGTCCGCTCGAAAGAATACTGATTTAGCCGTGTCCAGCTTTCAAAGGCGAGCTGAGGACCAAGGGAAAAAACTTAAGGAGGCCAATGATCAACTGAAAGCTTCTAAGGAAAGGGTATCACTGTTGATGAATCAACTGGAAGAAGCTCAAAGGCTTAAGGTTCGAGCTGAAAAGGAGAAGGATGAGGCTGAAAAAGCAAGAGCCGAGGCTGAGAAGGCAAAGGATGAGGCCGAACAGCAGGGGTATGACGAAGGCGTGGCCGAGACCGAGGAAAGGTTCAGAAAAGAAGTCCCAATTGCCTTAGGGAAAGGACCAACGATGTCTAAGCCCCATTGCGCGAAAGGCCACGGACTAGAAAGAGGATTAAGGACCCCCCCAGGCTGATGGATATTCGGTGCGAACCTCTTACACTGATCACATTTTTTGACATATTCTTGAGCCTCCTTTTGCATGCCTGGCCACCAATAACCTTGAGTAATTGCTCGATGAGAGAAAGACCTCCCTTCTGTGTGACTCCCACAAATCCCTTCGTGTAGCTCTTCTAGAAGTGCCTCTGATGCTTCAGGGTGCACACAAAGCAGACAAGGCCCAGAGAAAGAGCGTTTGTATAACTTCTTATCCTCGGACAGCCAGAATCGAGGAGCTTTCCTTCTTATCTTGTCCGCCTCCAACTTGTCCTTGGGCAGTATATCCTTCTCAAGGTATACCGTTATAGGATTCATCCAACTGGGCGTTGAACTGATCTGGTTGACTTGAATAGGGTCCTCCGTCAATGGAGTGGGTGAGCTTAAATCTTCAACAACGATAATCCGAGGTAAGTTCCTGGCCGAAGAGGTAGCAAAGGTAGCCAAAGAGTCTGCATGTGCATTTCCACCTCTAGGGATGTGAGATAGTTCGAAAGATTCAAAATCCATTTGCATGCGCCTAACTCGGCTCAAGTAACTCTGCATTCTGGCGTCTCGGGCTTCCAGCTCTCCTCTGACCTGACCCACTACCAGGCTTGAATCCGAGAACATCTCCACCGTTTTTTCGCCCAGCTTCTTGACTGTCGCCATTCCTGCTAACAAAGCTTCGTATTCCGCCTTATTGTTGGTGGCTGGGAATCCCAACCTTAAAGACTTCTCAACAATGGCCATTTCGGGAGATACTAGGACCAGTCCAACCCCTGACCCCCTTTGGTTTGCTGCTCCGTCCACATACACCTTCCAGGGAGTGAGATGCTGTGTGGATATAAGGCCAACAGATTTTCCGTCCACGCCGAGTGGGCTTGCAACTGTTTCTTCAGGGCCCTCGGCAAATTCGTCCACCAAATCGGCGAGAACTTGATCCTTCACAGAAGTACGAGGCATATATTTTATATCGAAAGCCCCCAGTATTGTGCCCCATTTAGCAACCCTGCCAGTGTAGTCGGCACTCCGAAGTACAGCTCTAAGTGGATATTGAGTCAGGACAACCACAGTGTGCGCTTGAAAGTAATGGGGAAGTTTTCTGGTAGCGTGCACCACTGCCAAAATGGCCTCCTCCAATGGCAGGTACCGCACCTCAGCCTCATGAAGTGATTTGCTCACATAGTATACTGGTCGCTGTATGCCATTATCCACCCGTATCATAACAAAACTAATAGCATAGGTGGCTATCGCCAAGTAGGCAAAAAGAACCTCGTCTACTTCAGGGCTGGACAGAATAGGCGGCCGAGATAGATATTCCTTGAGCTGCTGAAACGCTAATGCGCACTCCTCCGTCCACTCAAACCCTTTCCATTTATGGAGTAAAAGGAAGAAGGGTCTGCATCTGTCTGCCGACCTGGATATAAATCTGTTCAGCGCGGCGGTCATCCCAGTTAGCCTCTGAACTTCTTTGGGATTCCTAGGTGGTTGCAAACTATTTATGGCTTTAATCTGGTCGGGGTTCACTTCAATTCGTCGGTGGGTCACCATGTAGCCCAGAAACTTCCCAGAGGAAACCCCAAAGGAGCACTTGGAGGCGTTTAATCGTAACTTATGCTTCCTTAATACTTCGAACGTGCTGATGAGGTCCGTCACATGTTTGGACACAACCTTACTCTTTACTACCATGTCATCTATATAAACCTCTATGTTGTTGCCCAACTGTGGCTCAAACATCTTCGTCATCATCCTCTGGTACGTTGACCCCGCATTCTTCAAGCCAAACGGCATTACTTTATAATGATAATTTCCATTGGGAGTGAGGAAAGCTGTCTTCTCTTGGTCGCCTAGTGCCAGTGGGATCTGATGATAGCCCTGAAAGGCATCTAGGAAGCTCATCCGAGGATGGCCTACTGTTGCGTCAACCAGCCGATCTATACGGGGCATAGGGAAAGGATCCTTGGGACAGGCTCTATTAAGGTCCGTGAAATCAACGCATACACGCCATTTCCCACTCTTCTTTTTCACTACAACGGTGTTCGCTAGCCATTGAGGGTAAAACACCTCTTTGATAGCCCCTGCCTGCTTGAGCTTGTCCACCTCGTCTTTAATAGCCTCAGCGTGTAACTTGGACGGACGCCGAGGTGGCTGTTTCCTTGGAATAGCTGAAGGATTGACATTCAAATGATGATAGATGAAGTCGGGATCAACCCCTGGGGCTTCATAGGCATTCCATGCAAACACGTCTATGTTCCTTTTTAGGACCTCAACTAATTGCTCCTTCTCCGGCGAGGGTAATAGCGCTCCAACCTGGAAGTACCTATCCGGGTCATTACCGACAATCACCCTCTCCAATTCCTCACACTCAGCTTCCCCGGCAGTTGTGCTGGAGAAGGTTCCTCAGTCCTTTAATTGCTATAATTCACCCTCGGCCCTGGCCGTCGAACCTATCTCTGGCTTATGCTGAATAGCCGCTACCATGCACTGCCTTGCCATGGCCTGGTTTCCCAATATTTCTAACACTTGACCACCTGACAGGTACTTCACCTTTTGATGAAGAGTGGAGGAGACAGCCCCCAGGGTATGCAACTAAGGCCTTCCCAGAATCGCCGTGTAGAGGGAAAAAACGTCAACTACGATGAAATCCACCTCCACCACATCAGAACCCGTCTGCATAGGTAATCTAATCATACCCAACGGAATGACCGATCTGCCCTCGAAGCTTACCAATGGGGAGCTATAGGCCGTCAGGTCTCGGGGCGTCAAACCCAACCCCCTGTATAGGTCGGGATACATCACCTTAGCTGCGCTCCCTTCATTAATCATCACCCTCTTTATGTCATACCCTCCAATTCTCAGCGTAACCACCAAAGTATCGTCATGCGGCTGTATAGTTCCTCTCTTGTCCTCCTCTGAGAAGCCTAGTACCAGTGAGGTGTTCAGCTTCGCTTTCTTTGGCACTGAATCCGAGCTCCCCTCCGAGCAACGAGATACGGACAGTATTCTGGAGGGACAAGATCCTGTCCTTTCAGGGGCCGCAAATATGACATTTATGGTGCCCAGGGGGGCCCCTGAAGAGGCATTTCCTCTCAACGTCGGCCCTACCTGCCCTCCTCGGGCACTGGTGTGGTGCAGATGGTTGGTCAACCTCCCTTCTCGAACCAGGTCTTCCAAGTGGTCCCACAAGTTTCTGCAGTCCTCAGTTGTATACCCATGGTCCTGATGGTACTGACAGTATAGGTTCTGGTTGCATTTCGCAGGGTTCCCTACCATCCTATTGGGCAATCTGAAGAAAGGTTCGTTTTGTATTTTTTCTAGAACCCGCTGGACTGGTTCTCGGAACACAACGTTGACTGCCTGGGAATTAGCAGATCCTAACTGCCCCACAAAGTCTCTCCGGGGTCGATTGTTGTTATACCGATCCGACCTAAATTCCCTCCTCTCCTGATGGATCACCTTGGTCTTTCCTCTACCCCGTATGTGGTCTTCCTCTATTCTTCTATACTTGTCAATCCTGTCCATAAGCTGTCACATGCTGGTAACAGGCTTACCGGTTAAGGAACTCCTCAGCTCGTGATCGATTGGAAGGCCCTCCTTGAAGGTGTTAATAGCCACCTTGTCGTTGGTTTCCTTTACTTCGTTATACATCTCCCAATATCTGTCAGAGTATGCTTTCAGGGTTTCTCCCTCTCGCTGAGACATGGATAATAACGACCCTAAGGGCTGAACAACCCTTCTGCAGGTAATAAAGCGAGCCCCAAAAGTTTGGATGAGTCTCTCAAAGGAATCAATAGTATTCTCCTCTAGGCCGTTGAACCACCTCATCGCCACCGGACCTAGGCTTGAGGGAAAAGCCTTACACATCAAGGCCTCGTCTCTAGAATGAATGGCCATCCTCTGATTGTAATGGCTAACATGCTCCACCGGGTCCGTCTGACCATTATAAATGGTGAGCGTAGGTTGATGGAACCTCCGAGGAAGACTTGCGTCCTCTATGCATCGCGTGAACGGCGACTTGGAGACTTGACTCAGCGCCTTGTTCAAAGCCTCGTTCCTTAAGCCCTGCTGAGGTGGGCTTTTGTACGTCCGTCGACTGTAACGCTCTTTACCGAGGGAAAAAAGCTCACTGGGCGGGGTTCTGGACCGTCGCCTGTAACTTGTATCGTCTGACTCATCGGAGGCTTGCTTCGCTTCCTTATTCGTTTGCTTTCGTCGTTCGTACCGTAATTCCCTTCTTAACATATCGATCTCACGCTGCATGTCTTTGCCGTCCTTCGCATGGGAGACATGGCTCTTCCCTCGAGTCCGGCTCTTCTCCGTATGGGTTGTTTGCATGCTTCTCTCGAGATCTCCCCTTCGTTCACGGATCACCAACGGTGTGCCATGTTGGGGTCCCCTAGACTCTGCTTGATGTGGACTAGTGTCCACCTGTGGTGGTGCTCCTTCTGCCATCAGCTGTTGCACTTGTCTTTTTCTATGGTCGGATCAAGCTCTTCCCACAGACGGCGCCAATTGTAGGGACTCAAATTGTCTTGGACCCTGGACAATAAAATTTGTAGAGCGTGGACGTAAGAACTATCTCCAGTGAATAGAAAAAGACGTAGTTCTGGCGCAGCAGAAGGAATTTCCAAGGTAATGAGGGATGGATCTTCTCTTTCTTTTTCTTGGCGCGGTTTTTCAGTGCTCCTCCTCCCTTCTTCTTTTTTTCCCGTCCTCCATAGAGTATTTCGACTTCACCTTATATACTTCTTTCCCGTTCTATTTTCACCATACACGTGTAAGTTCCTTTCTGGGCACTTCTTTCTGTCCCATTCAGCACGTCTCGGATCCTCCGCTTGGTGGTTATAAGGCTGCTTGGTTACTATTCAGGTATCACCTCCACATTAATGCGGCCAGAGAGTTAGGTGGGATGCATTTAATGTGGAGGCAGCAGCTTTTAGGAGATATTTGTTACCTTTTCCGGTTCCTCCTTTGATCAATGTTTATTTAGTTTAGTTTGCATGTAACTCCGCGAAACTTCCTTGACAATTAAGATAGTTACACTTACTTCTAAAGCTGGTTTGTGGAATGAATCTTATCCTTGGACGGATGAGCGTCCTCGGACAAAGGAGTATCCTCGGACGGATGAGTGTCCTCGGTTTGGGCCGTTGGGCCACAAGCCCATTTTTTATGGACTCTGCCAGTTTTTCGGGCAACTGGCCCCACATAGATAATAGCATTAGCATTTTTTTTTTTTAAAACCAAGGATATGAAATCTCAAACTTGAGAAAAGCTGTTTGCAAATTTATTGTGATTTTTATCACCTTCGTAAAGTTGTCAGGGAGATAGCTATTTGTGTTTGCATGTCATATTCATGGCGTGATAAACCCCTTAACCTTAGTACAAGCCATTTGTTAATCAAGTTGGCATGACATCACCCAAAATGAATAATTTATTGATATGACCATTATTATTATTTTTTTTTTGGGTTAAGAAAAATGGGGGCCTTTATGGTTATATTACACTCCCAGGTAGGAGGCCAGACTTAGCGCATATTTGCGAATCTGTGTGGGAGTCACCTCACATTTGTAAGTACACCTTCCACTAAGTATACCCACCAATGGACTCCTGCGGGCAGATATGACCATTATTATTCTCTCAGTTACTCAACTCTACACATAAAATTCTTTTTTTTTTTTTTGGGAAAAATATTATGAATAAGATTATTTCCAACTGATTAAGAGTTAAGTAGATCAACGCAAAATGAATCCACTTATTAATCTTGTCAAAGAGATGATCCATTTTTTTTACATGAATCTATTTACACTAAGCAATATCTAGTAAAAATCATGTTGGATATTTGTCATGTTTGCGGGTTGTATCAAACATGGCAACCCTTAAGTTTTAGTACTCTCGCATACAAAGCTACACATGTGTGAATTCTTGTACTACTTGTCATGTATTAGAAATTCATGGATACTAATCTTCCTATGTGATTTTTTCTTGTTTTATAGGCACCTCATTTTGTAATTTTTGTTTTAACCTTATTCTAATGGTAAAATCATTATTCACGACATTAGGAAAAATTCATAATTTTGATCGTTATATTTTCCAATAATTCATTAGAAATAAATCTTAAAGTTCTAAGGATCAAAACAACGTATCATATCGTTAAATTGGACCATCAGATAAGAAGTTATAACCAATCAAAATTTCAATTGTTGATGTGTATTGTTGCAATTGGGTTGATTTTGTGCAATAATAATTTATTAATTATGATTAGTTTTTCAAAAAAAAAAAAATGTGTCATAGTTTTTTTTTATTTTTAGAAGATGTCATAGTTTAATTGGTTCAATTTTAATACGATATTGCATGTTGAACAAATTTAATAATAATTTTATTAATCAAGCTCACCGCAAGCAACACTAAAAATTGGTACCTTAAAAGAAAATAGATCCACTAACCTATTCGGGAACTAAACCAAAGTAGGAGAAGAAAGACTTTCAACCAATTAAAGAAGACAACAAATCTTAATATATATATATATATATATATATATATTGTAGGGACTGGGTTCGAGCACTTCTACTGTTGGATGAGTTGACTCAAGCCTAACTAGCCCAATACAATGAATTTGTAGAGAGTGAGTTTAAGAACTAGGCCTTAGCGCATGGACAACAATCAATATAGCGTTCATAGTAATTAAACAGAGATGAACTGAGATTGAGAAAGTTGTCCTCGGCACAATCCGATGAGTTTTACTCTAATAATTAGTGAATAAGAGTGGTTATAGGAATTCTCCAGCCTCCCCACCCTATGGGGGGTTTCTCCTATTATATAGTCCTCTTCCATTGATCTCCGCCTTCCACTTGTTGATTATCTAAGCCTATACCTGAGTGCCTGTCCCATCAACCGCATTTCCAAATCTCCTGTGAGTTGCAGCAATCAAGGCAGCACTGTTCAGAGGTCACTTCCTCATTAATGCGGCCAGAATGTTAGCTGTGGGAATTTAATGTGGAGGTGACGTTTCCTCCTTGAATTGCTCCTCCACCATGCCTCTATGGCTGTCCCATTGTACCTGTCCTTTTCCTTGAGATGTTCTGGGAGGTTGCCTTTGGTGGCAGGCTGCTTTCTCTTTCTGTGATCTCGGCTGGCCGAGGACTGGGTCATCCTCGGCGATGTTTCCTGGCTACTTGGACTTCCTACTTTCATCCTCGGACGTTTCTACCTCCTTGGCGTGGGCCTTTGGGCCTAATACGAAGTGGGCCAGGGTTGCCAAATTCTTAGGCCCCACAACAGCCCCTTAAAATCCTGCTGTCCGGCTCCTCGAACAGGGAGAAGGGTTTTGATGTCCTCGGGCCCTTGTTATGGCTTGTCAAGTCTTGTCCTCCATCAATGCCAAAGCCTTTTCACCTGTCTAGGGCACTTTTCTGGTGCTTCGATATATGGAGTGCCCCCTCATTAAATTCGGATTGCTTTATGTTTCCCCACGTATAACGGTGCGATGATGATCTAATGGTGGGGATTTTTTTTTGACTTTATGGGTGGGAAAACCCACTCGATTACTTTTAATTAAAGGTATAAATACCTCTTTGAATTGATTTGTCTCCTTACTTTTGCATTCAAGAGTTCTTGCGCACGTATCCTGTGTTCAGTCAAATCTCCAACCAACCTCACGCCTTTTTCAAGCACAAAAAACCTATCCGAGGAGCTTTTCCTCATTTCTGTAAGTTCTCCTATCTCCCTCTAAGTTTCTTTCCCCCTTATTCCTCCTTTTCCTTCGTCTTTTCTTGAGTTTCTTAGCCTTTCCTAGGAATGGATAGGTTTAAAAAGTTGGTTGAGTCTAAAGAGGCGATGGAGAAGTTCATCGCAGATTATAGGATACCCAGTAATGTGGATTTAAGATACTGTGAAGAGGGAGAAGGGAATTTTAGAAGGCAAGAGGGCGAAATGATAATTCCTATAATCGCCTTCGTAGAAGGTGGTATGAGAATCTCTATGGGGCCGGTTATGAGAGGCTACCTTAGACACTTCCAGCTAGCTCCCACCTAATGCGCCGTCAACGTGTTTAGGATTCTAGGTTGTGTGGACGCCTTAAATGAGAAGATGGGGTTGAGGTTAATCCACCATGATGTAAACTGGTGCTACAAACTCCAACACCTAAAGGGCAAATCCTACTATATGAAGACGAGAGATGATAAGGTTCGGCTTATCTAGTGCCTCTCCGAGTCCAGCAAAGGGCTAGATAAGGACTTCCTCATCATGTCTGGGGAGTGGCACGATGGCCTTCACTTCTCGACTGAGAAGGGGACACCAGGTGGGGTACTTAGAGTAGGAGAGGGTTTAGTCTTTTCTGTCACCACGGTCTGCTTCGTTTGGTTGCTAACAAGAACATGTTTCCTTTTCTACAGATCCACACGCTTTTGAGCGCCATTTTCATTTGGTCAACAAGGCGGATCTGGAAACTGTCCTCAGGGCGGAGATCTTTGTGAACGAGGCTGACAACCAAGTTAGAGCAGCTCACAAGATCCTTGGGTACGATCCGATCCAGAAGTCGTTCTCGGCGTCGAAGTATGTGGTCAGGGCCAAAGATCCTCGTCTTTACAAAATCATTGTAGCCGAGCACGGGTTCGTGCTTCCTGAGGGATCCCCTATCCCATAAGGCATTCCGCCGACAGGCCCTTCTTCGTCCCCCCAGTTGCAGAAACCGAGGGAGGAAGGCTTGAAGAAGTTGCTGATTTAGGTCCATTCGAGGACGAATTTGCTGTGTTCGACCAAGTCCATCTGTCCGAGGATTCTTTTGGTGACTTGGGTGACCTCCATCTGACTGAAGCGGACCTTTTATCAGCAGAAACTTCTCTTTGGGCCGAGTTGGGTTTCAAGAGACAACTCCAGACCAACCTACTGGATCTGATTGAGGGCCAGCTAGGGAAGGATGTGTCAGGGAGGTCTTAGTCTAAGCTTCCTTCTCCTCCCTCCAAGTCTCAGCCTACTCAGACCAGGTCCTCCACCCAATCCAAGCTTCCACCTCCTCCCCCTCAGCCAAGTTTGCCACTAAGGTTTGAGCCCTCCGACCCCAAATAGAAGAAGGATAAAGGCAAACGGCCCATGGGAGATGATAGGTCTCACTCCTCCTAGGAAGAGGATGAGGCTCAGCGATCTTTGAAGCAACTAAAAACCGGGCATCAGGGCCAGGACAAAGAGGTTAATCCTCAGCCTGAGCCCCAAGCTTGGCTCCCTGCGCCAATGCTTCACGGGGCTCCCCTGATGGACAACGCCTCCCTTAGAGACTTCCAAGGAGGTGAGGGCACCTATGTGGCTGATGCACTGAAACGGTCCTTACTGCTACCAACTGATATGGCCGAGCTGAGGAATATAAGGAGGTAAGAGGTCTGCCTCAACCTTAAGAGGTACCTGGGCATGGTAAGGCTTTTACCTTCTACCTTAGTTGATTTTGTTACTAGTTTTTGTCTTACTTCGTGTCTGTTTTCCTTGTCAGGCCATTCAGGCCACCTACAAGTTGGAGGATGTGGCCAATCATCAGAGCAGGGCTTTGGAGATGGAGCGAGACAGGTGCGTGGCCTCTGTTGAAGCCCTCAACAACTCTGATACTGCCCTTAAAAAGGCGAAAGAGGACTTCAAGTAGATGGAGAAAGCCAAGAATAACGCTAAGTCTAGTTTGGCAGGCGCCCAGAAGCAGGCTGAGGACCAGACAAGGCGTCTACGCGAAGCCCAAGATCAGCTTACCATCGCCAAGGGGTAGATAGCTGATCTAAAGAAGAAGTTGGAAGAGGCAGAGGGGGCCAAAAATGTCGCTGAGTGGGCCAGGGATGAGGCCTTGAAGGCTAAAGTAGAGGTTGAGTTCGCGAGGACAGAGGTTGAAAGCTCTAAGGAGCAAGCCGAAGAGGAGGCTTTTGCTTTGGGAGTGGCCGAGACCGAGGCCAATCTCAAGGCCCAAGTACCTGGGGTGTGTAGACACTACTGCTCCCAGACTTGGAATAAAGCTCTCAACCAATCTGGGGTTAAGGCTTTGTCCGAGCTTAGGAGGGCTGAGAGAGTGTACTACCCCCCCCCCCCCCCCCGCCATTCGTGAGCCTGCCTCCGCCAACTCTGCAGTTGACGTCGCCTTTGAAATGATAGACAAAGGCCAGGCTAGTGCTGCCAAGGATCCAATTTCAACTGATGAGCCTGCCGAGGATACTGAGCATCAAAGGGTGTTAGAGAAGGAAAAAACCAGTAACCAAGAAGCACCCCAGGATGCGATGAAGCCTCCTGCTGACTCTCAGGCCACCCCTGCTGACTCTCAAGCTCCTCCTGCCGAGAAAGAGCTCTCTGAAGTTGCCCCTTCGAGTTAGGATCCCCAAGCATCTGATACAACTTCTCAGCAGACCCCCAAGGACAAGCTGTTTATCAAGTTGAAGAAATAGGCCACTTTGATGGGCTATCTTGTTTTGCTGACTTATGCCTTTATAGTCTTCTTTTCTTTTTCATTTCATTCTATTTTTCATCTTTATGACATTGTAATGAAACCATTTTTTGTAATGGATTTAAGCGTCTGTTTATTTCTTCGAATGACATTGCCCTTTATTTATCATGTTTTAACGCTTTACTCAATACCCGGTTAATTTTAGCAGTGTGCCAGTAATACTTGGATAATTGAAAACGTCAAACCCATGACGTAAATTTTTGCTTCAGATTTTAACTGAAAACTGCACAATCTCGGCAATGCAACTTGTTTCCTCTTAGACAAATCATAAAAGGATTCTGATTTACAACGCATACTTTATACGAACATACACATTTCATAAACTTGTCGAACCTAAGAGGGCATTTCAGCACAAGGTGCAAAGGAAAGATAGGTGAGGCTTGACGTTCATGGGCTTGTTTTTGTTTTACATCTTTATCGAAGTAGGATGGGGTAAGTGATCCGAGGCATCAGACCCCCCTTTTGGTTGCGCTTGTCACTTAGGTGAATGCTCACGCTCTGTTTTGCTGAAAATAGCTAGTTTCCCCACAGGTTTGAGTCCGGGGACCATGCAAGATATTGGTTTTGTCTAGTACTTAGTCTCTTGAAGTAACTAGTTTCCCCATAGGTTTGAGTCCGAGGACCATGCAAGACCTTGGTTTTGTCTAGTACTTAGATTCTTCTGAACTAACTAGTTTTCCCATATGTTTGAGTCTGAGGACCATGCAAGACCTTGGTTTTGTCTAGTACTTAGTCTCTTGAAGTAACTAGTTTCCCCATAAGTTTAAGTCCGAGGACCATGCAAGACCTTGGTTTTGTCTAGTATTTAGATTCTTCTTGAAGTAACTAGTTTCCCCATAGGTTTGAGTCTGTGGACCATGCAAGACCTTGGTTCTGTCTAGTACTTAAATTCTTCTTAAAGTAACTAGTTTCCCCATAGGTTTGAGTCTGTGGACCATGCAAGACCTTGGTTCTGTCTAGTACTTAGGTTCTTCTTAAAGTAACTAGTTTCCTCATAGGTTTGAGTCCGTGGACCCTGCAAGACCTTGGTTTTGTCTAGTACTTAGGTTCTTCCTGAAATAACTAATTTCTCCATAGGTTTGAGTCCGAGGACCATGCAAGATCTTGGTTCTGTCTAGTACTTAGATTCTTCTTGAAATAACTAGTTTCCCTATAGGTTCGAGTCCGTGGACCATGCAAGACCTTGGTTCTGTCTAGTACTTAGATTTTTCTTGAAGTAACTAGTTTCTTCGTAGGTTTGAGTCCAAGGACCATACAAGACCTTGGTTCTATCTAGTACTTAGATTCTTCTTGAAGTAACTAGTTTCCCCATAGGTTTGAGTCCGAGGACCATGCAAGACCTTGGTTCTGTTTAGTACTTAGGTTCTTCTTGAAGTAACTAGTTTCCCCATAGGTTTGAGTCCGTGGACCATGCAAGACCTTAGTTCTGTCTAGTACTTAGATTCTTCTTGAAGTAACTAGTTTCCCCAAAGGTTTGATTCCGAGGACCATGCAAGACCTTGGTTCTATCTAGTACTTAGATTCTTCTTGAAGTAACTAGTTTCCCCATAGGTTTGAGTCTGTGGACCATGCAAGACCTTGGTTTTGTCTAGTACTTAAATTATTCTTAAAGTAACTAGTTTCCCCATAGGTTTGAGTCTGTGGACCATGCAAGACCTTGGTTCTGTCTAGTACTTAGGTTCTTCTTTAAATAACTAGTTTCCCCATAGGTTTGAGTCCGTGTACCATGCAAGACCTTGGTTCTGTCTAGTACTTAAGTTCTTCTTAAAGTAACTAGTTTCTCTATAGGTTTAAGTCCGAGGACCATGCAAAACCTTAGTTCTGTCTAGTACTTAGTCTCTTGAAGTAACTAGTTTCCCTATAGATTTGAGTCCGAGGACCATGCAAGACCTTGGTTCTGTCTAGTACTTAGATTCCTCTTGAAGTAACTAGTTTCCCCATAGGTTTGAGTCCGAGGACTATGCAAGACCTTGGTTCTGTCTAGTACTTAGATTCTTCTTGAAGTAACTAGTTTCCCCATAGGTTTGAGTTTGAGGACCATGCAAGGCGTTGGTTCTGTCTAGTACTTAGAATCCTCTTGAAGTAACTAGTTTCCCTATAGGTTTGAGTCTAAGGACCATGCAAGACCTTAGTTCTGTCTAGTACTTAGATTCTTCTTGAAGTAACTAGTTTCCCCATAGGTTTGAGTTCGTGGACCATGCAAGACCTTAGTTCTGTCTAGTACTTCATCATTGCTGCTTGGAGTGAAGGGACTTGTCCTTAGCGTTGGAAAGCTTGCCCCTAGAGTGATAATGGCCTTGAGTTTGCTTTGCCGAGGAGAGGTCCTTCCACAGACTCGACCCTTGGCCCAACACTGACCTGGACATGGGCGGCCTGGCCTTCCACCCCCATGTATGATAGTAGCCCCAATGCGCCACTTTTTTGCCATTTCTAATTATGAGGTGTCTTTTGGCTATTCGAGTTGCGTGCTTGTTGTTTCGGTACGCGAGGCACGCCCTCGTTAATATCTCTGTGGATTAACGCAGATCCAACGGCTGGTGATTTCTTTGGAAATTGGGCGGGGTTAATATCGCTTATATTTCTTCCTTTGAGTTTTGTACGGATTAATTTCCACCAGCCTCCACCTTCTATATAAGGTGCTCTAGGGGAATTGTTCTCTCACATTTTACAAATCCTTGAGTTCAATAGGAACTTTAAGCTCTCCACCTTTTAGGCATTTCCAAGGACCTTGCTAAGATTGTGATCAAGGCCTAGGGAAATGGGATGGCCCTGGATAAGGGCAAGGGCTAGGAAGCCAAGCCCCCTTCAGGAACCGAGATTACCACCTTGATCCTGGACGACGCAGTGGAGGCAAAGGAAGCAGAGGCCAAAGACATTCTACCTTCCAACCGAGTAAGAAAGAAGACCCTCCTTCTTCAGCCGAGAGCCGGAGCGTGCGTAGATCGCATCAGACTTTCGGTGCGACAAAGTTTAGGTCTCACCTTGATGGTAGGGCATCTTACAGTTAGGAGAAAGGTTCGTGAGAAATATAACATTTTTCTCCAGTACGCGAATTTGCCTACCCTTCAAGCTGGTAGTGATTCGCGTCTAGTTTACTTGCCGATGGATGTTTGTAAGATTGCGTAACGGTTGATGCCCCAGTGTTGCCGCCTCCAATGCTTAATTATCATGAAATTGGGAGAGAATCAAATGAACATCTTGGGATGAGGCCATCAGGCGCTTCCGCTTCCTCTCCTTTCTCATCGCCAGTACCACCCATACTGGCTCGATTGCTATTGGTAGCCTTAAAACAAGCCTGCCTCGGCCTCTCTTTTTATAGTTAACTTTAGAACAAGCCTGCCTAAGCCTCTATTTTTATGGTTAGCTTTAGAACAAGCCTGCCTAAGCCATTTGATGTATGATGTACTTTTCCTTTATTTAATAAAGAAGTGGCTGCACTTTTTACTTACTTTACTTTCTAAATCTTTCGTTTCTCTGTGATAATTGTTTCATGTGTGAGTGTGTTGTTGTTTTTCTCTCCAATGGGACTTGGAGTTGGTGTTGTTAACGTTAACGAAAAATTGTCACCCCAACTTTAACAAATCCGACAGTAGCATTCAGTCGCTAACTTTAAATGAGCTAACAATGTGGGAACAATCAGAAACATAGCCATGCGCTCTATACCGCAGGCTGTGCAATCATTAAAGAATGTTGCCAGTGCGCGTTAATTTTCCGGAAGCAGGAGGTCCGAGGACCCAGCAAGATTAAGGCTCCGTTTAACCGCAACAAAAGATTCCAAGATATCAATATATTCCTTCCAGGCTACCAGACCCACGAGAATCAGCCCCTTGGTAGGGGTACGGGGCGTATACTTGATGTCAGGAGCCCCCAAGATTGTCCCTCATTTAGTAATCCTCCCCGCGTAGTCAGTACTTTGAAGTGTATAATTGAGTAGAGGCTGAGTTACGGCAACAACTGCGGGTACGTTCTTGGAGATAAAGGGGGGGGGGGCTTCTGTTTGGCATGCACTGCTGCCAAAATGACCCTTTTTAGGGACCCTTGCTGATGGGAGCTCAATCCTACCATGATTGACCGTTGCACTCACTAACGCACAAGTTCTCCCCACAGACGGCGCCAATTGTAGGGACTGGGCTCGAGCACTTCTATTGTTGGATGAGTGGACTCAAGCCCAACTAGCCCAATACAATGAATTTGTAGAGAGTGGGTTTAAGAACTAGGCCTTAGCGCATGGACAACAGTCAATATGGCGTTCATAGCAATCAAACAGAGATTAACTGAGATTGAGAAAGTTGTCCTCGGCACAATTCGAGGAGCTTTACTCTAATAATTAGTGAATAAGAGTGGTTACATGAATTTTCCAGCCTCCCCACCCTATGGGGGGTTTCTCCTATTATATAGTCCTCTTCTATCGAACTTCGCCTTCCACTTATTAATCATCTAAGCCTATACCTGAGTGCATGTCCCATCAGCCGCCTTTTTAAATCTCCTGTGAGTTGCAGCAACCAAGGCAGCATTGTTCAGAGATCATTTACTCATTAATGCGGCTAGAATGTTAGCTGTGGGCATTTAATGTGGAGGTGACATTTCCTCCTTGAATTGCTCCTCCACCATGCCTCCATAGCTGTCCCATTGTACCTGTCATTTTCCTTGGGATGTACTGGGAGGCTGCCTTTGGTGGCAGGCTGCTTTCTCTTTCTGTGATCTCGGCTGGCTAAGGACTGAGTCATCCTCGGCGATGTTTCCTAGCTGCTTAGGCTTCCTACTTTCATTCTCGGACGTTTTTACCTTCTCAGCGTGGGCCTTTGGGCCTAATACGAAGTGGGTCAGGGTTGCCAAATTCTTAAGCCCCACACACACACACACACACTCACACACACACATATATATATATATAATAATAATAATAGGTGAAGTTAAGAGAAATTCAAATTATAATTGCATATTAAAGTTCTAATTTTGCGCCATGTGTCTTAAATTATTTATTCTCAAAGTATTTAATTTCTTAATTTTAGAATCAAATGTGTGACCACATTATAAATATTCATCCAAGTGAGTTATTAAGTACAAAAATCAGTGGGTTCCAGTTAGCTCAACTAGTAAAGTCTTTGATGGTTGTATAAGAGATCTGGGGTTCAATCCCCACCTACACCAAAAACTAATTGGTATTTTAGTCTGATGGTAACGAGCTATCATCAGAAGCGGACGTCATAGTTTGAAACTTTCTAAAAAAAAAAAAGAAGTACAAAAACTAAAAAGTCTAGAATAAATGAATCGTAAAAGATAAAAATAAAAAAAAGTGCTTCACAATAATAATAAAAAAAAGGATAATTTATATTTTATACCTAAAAATATCCTTACATAATTTTTTAAAAAATTAACAAAATATAAAAATAACTATCAATAGTATTTCAATTATATATATATATATATATATAAAAATTATATTATATATCTTATTATATATTTTTAAGTGTATCCATACATATGTATGAGTGTGGGGCTCAAAGATTTGGCAACTCCGGCCCATTCCATATCGGGCCCAAGGCCTATGCCGAGGACAATGCAGTATCCGAGGATGAGCGGGGAAGGCCCAAGTTGTCAAGGAGCATCGCCGAGGACAACCATGTCTTCAGCCAGCCGATATTAAAAAACGAAAGCTATCACCCACACATTAAATGTATGCAGCTGACACTCTGGACACATTAAATGTATGCAGCTGACACTCTGGCCATATTAATGGGAAATTGACCATTGAACAGTGATGCCTTGGTTACTTCAACTAATAGAAAGTCTGAAAAGTCGACTAATGGGACAAGCCTTCAGACACAGGCTCAAATGATCAACAAGTGGAAGACAGAGATCAGCTGAACAGGGCTATATAATAGAATGAATCCCTAGAGGTTCAGGGGTTCAGGGTTTTAGGGGTGTTCAAGGACAACCCCTATATTCATTAGTAATCAAGGAAGAGCTCCTCGGACTAGGCTGAGGACGAATTTTCCCTTAGAACACTTAGCCAAATCTCACTTGATGATCTAGTAAACTCACATCGACCGTTATATCTTTCACTAATGTCTAGTCCTTCTATCCACTCTCTACAAATTTATTGCATAGAGTTACTTGGGCTTGGGTCCACTCATCCCCAGGAGGGAAGTGCTCGAACCAGGTCCTTACAATTGGTGCCGTCCGTGGGAAGGACTTGAGGATTAGTGAGTGCGACGGTTGGTGCGGAAGGATCAATAACAACACTTCTTCCAAGTTCAAAAAAAAAAAAAAAAAAAAAAAAAACAGCACAAACAATGGCAACGTACTCATTCAGAAGACAATCATCACAAAGAAATGAAAGATGCAAGAAGTAAAAGGAACGAAATGCGACTACTTTTTTATTAAGTAAAGAAAAGTTACATTGTATAAAAAATGCTTAGGCAGGCTTGTTCTAAAGCTAACTACGAAGGTAAATACTTTGGCAGGCTTGTTCTAAAACTAAGAAAAAAAAAAGGGCCTAGGCAGGCTTTTTTTAAACCTAAGCTAAGCATGGAGGGAGAGGCGGAGACAGGCCTATTCTAAGACCGTCCATAACTCCTAAGCCAACATGGGCGGCGCTTTGAAAGAGAAGGAAGAAGAAGCCGCAGTGCCTGACGGTCCCATCTTAAGGTTTCCCCTTGATTCTCTCCCAATCCCACGACGGCCGGGCACTAGCAAATTACTACCAGCTTGGAGGGCCGGTGGATCCGCACGCAGAGGAGAGACGTTATGTTCCTTTCGGATCTCCCTCCTAACTGCAAGGGGGGTCCTCTCTCTTACTAGGTTGAAAAGAATGAGGGTCTTTGGCCTCTGCTTATTTTACCTCCATTGTGTCGTCTAGGATCGGGGTGGCATCCTCGGCTCCTGATGGGGGCTCGGCTTTCTTAATCCTGCCCTTTTCCAGGGCCACTCTATCTCCTCGAGCACAAGTCACTATTTTGGCAAGGCCCTTGAAAATTCCCAGAAAACAGAGAGCCTTGAACCCCTATTGAACCCAAGTGTTTGTGAAATTTGAAGAAAAGATTACCCCAAAATGCCTTATATGGAAGGCAAGAGCTGGTGAAAACCAGCCCGCACAGAATCCTAAAGAAGAATTACTGGAGGTATTAACTCCGCCCAATTTCCAAAGAGCTTGCCAGCCGCTGGATCCTCGTAAATCCGCAAGGATATTAATGAGGATACGCCTCACGCACCGAAGCGTCAAGCGCGTTATTCGAATAGCCCAAAAGACGCCTCATAATTGGAAGTGGCACAATGGACAAAGGAGCCAGACCGAAGAAGGGTCCCCCCTCGACGGAGTAAGCTCAAGGCCGCTATCACTCTTAGAGCCGACTCCCCAACGCTGAGGATGATATCCCTCATTCCAAGTAGTAAAGAAGAACTAAGTACTAGACAGAACAAATGTCTTGCATAGTCATCGGACTAGCTACTTAAGAAGACAAGTGTTAGACAGAACCAAGGCCTTGCATGGTCTTCGGACTCAAGTCTATGGGGAAACTAACTACTTCAGAAGAACTAAGTACTAGACAGAATCAAGGTCTTGCATAGTCCTCGGACTCAAACCTATGGGGAAACTAGCTACTTTAGAAAACAAGTGTTAGACAGAACCAAGGCCTTCCATGGTCCTCGGACTCAAGCCTATGGGGAAACTAACTACTTCAGAAGAACTAAGTATTAGACAGAACCAAGGTTTTGCATGGTCTTCGGACTCAAACCTATAGCGAAACTAGCTACTTCAGAAAACAAATGTTAGACAGAACCAAGGCCTTGCATGGTTCTCGGACTCAAGCCTACGAGGAAACTAACTACTTCAGAAGAACTAAGTACTAGACAGAACCAAGGTCTTGCATGGTCCTCGGACTCAAACCTATGGGGAAACTAGCTACTTCAGAAGACAAGTGTTAGACAGAACCAAGGTCTTGCATGGTCCTCGGACTCAAACCTATGGGGAAACTAGCTACTTCAGAAGACAAGTGTTAGACAGAACCAAAGTCTTGCATGGTCCTCGGACTCAAACCTATAGGGAAACTAGCTACTTTAGAAGACAAGTGTTAGACAGAACCAAGACCTTGCATGGTTTTCGGACTCAAGCCTATAAGGAAACTAACTACTTCAGAAGAACTAAGTACTAGACAGAACCAAGGTCTTGCATGGTCCTCGGACTCAAACCTATAGCGAAACTAGCTACTTCAGAAGACAAGTGTTAGACAGAACCAAGGCCTTGCATGGTTCTCGGACTCAAGCCTACGGGGAAACTAACTACTTCAGAAGAACTAAGTACTAGACAGAACCAAGGTCTTGCATGGTCCTCCGACTCAAACTTATGGGGAAACTAGCTACTTCAGAAGACAAGTGTTAGACAAAACCAAGGCCTTGCATGGTCCTCGGACTCAAGCCTATAGGGAAACTAACTACTTCAAGAAAAACTAAGTACTAGACAGAACCAAGATCTTGCATGGTCCTCGGACTCCAACCTATGGGGAAACTAGATACTTCAGAAGACAAGTGTTAGACAGAACCAAGGCCTTACATGGTCCTCGGACTCAAGCCCATTGGGAAACTAATCACTTCCAGAATCAAGCACCGGACAGAACTAAGGCCTTGCATGGTCCTCGGACTCAAGCCTGTGGAGAAACTATTCACTCACGAAAGACCAAGTGTTAGGCTGAGCCAAGGTCTTGAGTGGTCCTCGGCGTCAAACCTGTGGGGAAACTAGTTGCTTCAAGGGAATCCAAGTACTAGATAGAACCAAGGTCTTGCATGGTCCATAGACTTAAGCCAATGGGGAAACTAGCCACTTCAGGAGGATCTAAGCACTAGACAGAACCAGGGTCTTGTACTGTCCGCGGACCCAAACCTACGGCGAGGCTGACCACTTTGATTCTAATAATGAGCACTATAGAAGATAGTAACCTTTCCTACGATGGAATTTTAAGACTAAGCCCATGAGCATCACTTAAAGCATTGGTGTGGTCAGCTGAAGCGCAATTAAAGCCAAGATTGTACAAGTAAAACAAAAAATGATAATACAAACAGGACGAATAAGAGAAAATAAAATATGCACTTCACCGAATCTTTAAAGAGTTACACAAGGCAAAAGTACCATTACAATGCTTAAAAAAAAAAAAAAAACGAAGCGAAGGTGCAATGGAGGATCATTCCTTCAAGAGGCTGGGTAGAAGAGGTCTCAGGGTCCTTGCAGCCCTCGCTTGGGACTGCAGCCTGGGGAGGGTTAGCTGGAAGAGATATATCCTCAACATGAGGGTCTTGGACATCAGCTAAGGGGTCCACAGCCCTCCAGGGCGCATCTACAGTGGAACCCTTGCTTGTCTCAACGGCCCCAAGAGGATCAGCTTCCTTGGCAGGCTCGTCCGAAGTGGTAGCAGCCTGGGCGTCTTCATCAGGAATAGCCCCAACTCTCTCAAGAGCCACCTCGGCCGCGAAGCTAGGAAGAGTAGCCTCACGAATGGCAGGAGGGTAGTACACACTCTCTACCTTCCACAGGTCAGATGAAGCCTTAATACTTACTTGTTTCAAGGCTTCATTCCACACCTAGGAATAGTAAAGTCTGCATACCCTAGGCATTTGAGCTCTAAGGGTGGCTTCTGTCTCAGTTACCCCTGACTCGTAAGCCTCCTGCGCGGCCTCGCCTTTGGAAGCCTCAGCCTCGGCCTTGGCCGGCTCAGCCTCTTCCTTGGCTTTCAAGGCCTCATCCCTGGCAGACTTCGCAGTGCCTCTAGCCCCCTCTGCCTATAGCACCCTCTTTTCGAAGGTCGCGATCTCTTCTTTGGCGGCCCTCAGCTGATCCTCTGCCTTAAGCAGGCGCTCAGTTTGATCTTGAGCCTGCTTTTGGGCGCTAGCAAGGCCTGCTTCGGTGATGTCTCAAGCCCTCTTCATTTCCTCCAATTGCTCTCTCGCCTTTGAAAGATCGGCCTTGGAGGCGCTGAGGGTCCGCACAGTGTCTAACAGCTTGTCATGCCCCAAGCCCGCGGCCTTGCTTTAGCTATTGGCTACTAGCTATATCCTCCAACCTAAAGGTAGCCTAGATAGCCTACCAATTAAAACCAATGTGCAACAGATAAGAAGCCAAGAAACAGGAAGTCACGAGAATCACAAGTGATCAGGAAACTTACCATGCTCAAATATTGTTTGAGGCCGAGGAAGACCTCCTTGCTCCTCAGAACCTCCAGCTGGGCCATGTCCGCAGGGAGTAGCTGTGACCTCCCCAATGGGTCAGCCACGTGTGCACCATCGCCCCCTCGAGGGTCCCTAAAGGAGGCATCATCCGTCAAGGGCTTCCCATGGAGCATGGGGGCAGGGAGCCAAGCTTGGGCCCCGGGCTGGATGGTGGCCTATTTTTCCTGACCTTAGCGCCCTGCTCTCAGTTGCTTCGATGGTTGTCGAGCGTCGCCATCACCTTGGGAAGGATCAGACTCTTCGCCCCCCTTGGCCTCTTTCCCTTGTCTTTCTTCTGCCGAGGACTAGTGGGTTTGGACCCAGATGGCGAACTCTGTTGGGGTAGGGGAGAAGGAAGCTTGGGAGAAGACTTTCCCGACGCATCCTTCCCTAGCTGCCCCTCAATCAGGGCTAGCAGGCTTGTCTGAGGTCGTCTCTTGAAACTCATCTTCGACCGAGGAAAGGGCTCCTTGGATAAAAAGTCCGCTTCAACTAAGCTGGGTCACCTAAATCGCTAGGAGGATCCTCGGGTGAGTGGAGTTGGTCGAACACGTCAAACTCGTCCTCGAACGGACCTGAGTCAGCCACTTCCTCTTCGCCTAGCTCTCCCCCTTCAGTCTCTACAACTTGAGGTGATGAAGAAGTACCTGCCAACGGTACGCCCTCAGGAATTGGAGATCCTTCAGGAATCAAAAATCCATGCTCGATTACGGTGATCTTATGCAGCCGAGGATCTTTAGCTCGGATCACTTGCTTCGAGGCCGACAATGATTTTTGAATCGGATCGTATCCTAGGATCTCATGAGCGGCTCTAACTTGGTTATCGGCTTCATTCACAAAAATCTCTGACCTCAGTGCGCTTTGCAAATCCTCCTTATTGACCAAGCCAAAGTCACTCTCAAAAGCGCGCGGATCTGCATAAAAGAAAATAAGTTCCCGTAAAAAACCAAGTAAAGCAGGGCGCAAAAGCACAAGAAATTAGACCCTCTCCTAGTCTGAATGCCTCACCTGGTGTACCCTCCACTGTTGGACAATGAAAGCCATCGTGCCACTCTCCGGACACAATGAGGAAGTCTTTGTTCAAACCCTTGCTGGACAGGGAGGTACTAGATAAGTCGGACCCTATCGTCCCATGTCTTCATGTAATAAGACTTCCCCTTCAAGCACTGGAGGTTGTAGCACTAGTTTACATCATGGTGGGTTAACCTCAGCCCCATCTTCTCGTTCAAGGCATCCAAACAACCTAAGATCCTAAACACATTGATGGCACACTGGGTGGGAGATAAGCCGAAGTTCCTGAGATAATCCCTCATCACTGGTCCCATGGGGATCTTCATACCACCCTCCAGAAAGGCGATTATAGGAATCGCCACCTCACCCTCTTTTCTCTTAATACTCCACTCCCCTTCTCTACAGTACCTCAAACCCATTGTATTAGGGATCTTATAGTCAGCAACGAATTTTTCCATCGCCTCCTCAAACTCAACTAACTTCTTAAACCTACCTATCCTAAAGAACTGACGAGGGGCTCAGGGAAAATGAAGGAGAGAGAAAAAAGAATAAGAGGACAAAGAACTCAGGCGGAAAAGTATGAACCAGAAGGAGAAAAGAACTTACAAAAATGAGGAAAGGCTCCTTGGACAGGCCTTTTATGTTGAAAGGAGGTGTAAGGTCGATTAGAGGTTTGATCAAGTTCAGCGTATGTGCGCAAGAGCTCTTGAATGCAAAAGTGAAAGGGCAAATCAGTTCGATTGGGTTAACCGCACGGGCTTTCCTGCCCATTAAGTCAGAAGTATCCCTACCGTCCATTCATCATCACACCATTGAATGTGGAGGACACAGAGCCGCCAAAATTTAATGAAAGCGCGCTCCAAGTACCGAAACACCAGGAGTATTCCCTGAGTAGTTGGAAGGATTTTGGTACTGATAGGAAGACAAGATTCGCCAGGCCAAGGCAAGGACTCGAGGACATCAAAATCCTCCTCCCTGCCCTAGGAGCCAGGCAGCAGAATTTTGAGGGGCTATTGTGAGGCCCAAAGATTTGGCAACCTCGACCCACTCCATATCGGGCCCAAGGCCCATGCCGAGGACAATGTAGTATCCGAGGATGAGCGGGGAAGGCCCAAGTTGTCAAGGAGCATCGCTAAGGACGACCATGTCCTCAGCCAACCGATATTGAAGAAGGGAAGCTGTCACCCACACATTAAATGTATGCAGCTGACATTCTGGCTGCATTAATGGGGAATTGACCATTGAACAGTGATGTCTTGGTTACTTCAACTAACAGAAAGTCTGGAAAGGTGGCTAATAGGACAAGCCCTCAGACACAGGCTCAGATGATCAACAAGTGGAAGGCAGAGATCAGCTGAATAGGGCTATATAATAGAATGAACCCCCAGAGGTTTAGGGGTTCGGGGTTTTCGGGATGTTCAAGGACAACCCCTATATTCATTAGTAATTAGGGAAGAGCTCCTCTAACTGGGCCGAGGACGAATTTTCTCTTAGAACACTTAGCCAAATCTCACTTGATGATCCTGTAAACCCACATTGACCGTTGTATCTTTCACTAATGCCTAGTCCTTCTATCCACTCTCTACAAATTTATTGTATAGAGTTACTTGGGCTTGGGTCCACTCATCCCCAGGAGGGAAATTTCCGAACCAGGTCCCTACAATGGGGTTATAAGCTAGTATTAATTAATGGACAACTTAGGTACAATACTATTCTTTAGGTTTCCCTTTTAAGATTTAGTTATGTGACTTTTTTCTCATGAAATGGAAGTGTATTTTTAGTTAAGTACAATTACATAACTAAATCTTAAGAGAAAAATATAAAATATAGCACCTAAATACTGTACCTAAATTCTGCCCTCTAGCAATTAGGCCTTAATTCAGCCAAAAAATAAATAAAGAATGTAATTAGGCCGTAGGCCCAACCAATAGCAAGTTACATCCGAAAGGTCACTGATTGGGCCATTTTCTTTTTATATTTACGTCTACAATATTTTTTTGAAAGCCGAATAGTTGTAAATTAATATATTTCATTAACGGTCTGTAAAATAGAAGGGCTATCCTCTACCTCTAGAAGAACAAATGGATTTTGCTGCATATCTGGCTAGTACTTGCTTGGTTGCCATCCTGATGTGTTATGCGACAGTTTGAAGTGTTGGGAACTTTGCAGCAACATCGAGCTTCATGAACTAAATTCCCATACCATGAAAATCCTCCTGCTTGACTAAAGTGCAGAGCAATAAGATTTTTTTTTTTTTTAATAAGAATTTATTCAATGAAAAAGGGAATTACAACAAATCAACACAATTTATAACAAGTATAAAAGCTGCAAAGCTCACACCTTAGACACTAGACAATTCAATAGTTCATGCATGCTTAATTTTAACAGTTCAACAATTTGAAGCTCATGTCAACATCTAGGTTGTTATGTGTAATTTAAATTGGAGACTATTATGACTCTGGAGCTGAGTCCTTTGTTTTACTAAGTGAAAATTCAATGTAGAGCACATATTCATGATGCATAGTGACCTGTCTTTTCTTGGTAATCTCCCTTTAACTAAAAAAAACTTAATATTCAAATGAGTGAGGGAATGTTGTAGTATTATAATATTATGTAATTAAAATGAATAAATATAATAATATAAATGTAAAGATATGAGAGTTAAAATGAAAAATAATGAGTTAGTGAAATGTTTAACCTCACATTGAAAAGAAAAGTGACTCCGTTTTTATTTCTAAGTGTGGTGATCAATGTGTTGATATGTATTGGAGCTTTGGGCTTCAACAACTTGTGCGGGCTTGAATCTCCTTAAAAAGAGCGAGTGCCATGTGTATCAAATGAGAGTGTGTTCAAGTGTGCAATAACAAATGTATCACCCATTAGTGAGAAGAGAAAATTTTCCTCTATAAAATTTTCTTTTCTAACCACTAAAGCCATTTAGGTTTATTTTTCACTCATTCCCCATATTTGTCTTTCTCTTAAATCTTAATTTCACATGTTCAAAAAACTAGTCTTTACAAACCCCTAAATATTAAAAAAATAAAAAATAAAAAAAAAAACCCTTTTCAAAAACCATAATCTTTCAATACATTTTTCCATAAAATAACATGTTATATTCTTGTTTGTAACATCTCTCTCTCTCTCTCTCTCTCTCTCTCTCTCTCTCTCTCTCTCTATATATATATATATATATTATAGAGAATATCTGCTAGCATCAATCAAACTCAAACAAAGCAAAATAATGGACTCTACAAACGAAACATAAAAAGAATGATAGTGAGAAAGATATTATAGTTGCTGTGATTGTTGAAGAAGTTGTGGTGCTCTCTATTGAAGAGCAAAAGTGTGAGCATGTAATGTTGAGTGGGTTGTTGATTCGATAGCCTCCCACCATGTCATCCCTACAAAAGGGTTGTTTACCATGTACAAAGTAGGAGACTTAGGTATAGTGAAGATGCGTAATTCTAGTCATTCAAAGATTGTGAGAATTGGTGATGTGTGCATTGAAACCAATGTTGGTAGTACCATGATGTTGAAGGATATGAGACATGTTCCAGATTTAAGGATGAAAGTGTTTTTTACATTGGTTATGGATCAAGCGGGTTATTGTAACCACCTTGGGAATGGAAGATGGAAACTTATTAAGGGATCATTGGTTGTTGCGAGATGACATGCATGTTGCGGTATGTACAGGACTCATGTGAAGACCTGTAAGAAGAAGTTCAGTTAGATTAAATATTTTGAGAAGACTCCACAAATGAGAGGTTGGATTAATGGTGTTGATACCAAGTGAGTAAAATTCTCTTTGCCTGATAGTGCTTCAAATGAAGAAGTGATAGGTAATGAAGAATATGAAGATACTAAGGCTACATGGGATGATGATGAAGTGAAAGACCTTAAAAGGTCTTGAGCAGGGGGAGTACTATCCTCCACTAGAGATTGTTATCTTTGAGAATATTTGGGCTTTTGATAAGAAGGAGCCAAGAGATTGGATTAAGGATATGCATGATAAGATTATTTCTTTGAGAATGAAAGGTATTGACATCGATGAGGTGTTCATAGTGCTAGTGAAGATAATGAAGAAGGTTAAGCCTTGTGTTGGCTTGACTGGCATAGAATTGAATTAAAGAGATAGAATGAAGATCTCCTTCCATCGGTGGGCTGGAGGAGGAGATTGTTGGGTGCACGTGGGTATAGACATCACATTTTGTACCTCTTATAACTCGGGCCTCCGTTTCCCAATGATGCTGAATTCTAAGATCCAAGGTTGGTTTAGGGCCCAATTAGAAGTTAATTTGACTTGAGAAGTGTTAAAATGAGAAATATAACTTTTAATGAGCAAATAAATCAAAATTTGAAAAATAAGACCAAAGGGAACCCTCGCTATGTGTACGCATGAATCATCCTGCGTACGCGACTTTCTGCACGCATATGTAGGCTTGATCTTGCGTATGCATAGCAATTTTCAGAAAGTTATAAAGGCGAGTATTATGCATTTATGTTGAGGTTTGGAACGAATCCCACATCATCTGGGGATCGTTCCAAACCTTTTATTTTTTGCACTATAAAAAGCCTTACATGGTATATTTTCAAAACACACAGAAATCCCAAGAGAAAACACTAAGATTCACTAGAAATAGTGAATCAAAAGGAAGTTTTTCACAAAACACCCTCAAGTCAATATTCTTTTGATTAGGGCCTTTCCTGGCCTTGATCTTTGAGTTTAATCTTTACTAATAACTTTTTTTATTGAATTGTGAATAGATTTGACTGAGGGGAACAATACAAAATCAAGCTTAAAGAGCTTTTCTTTGAGGTATTAGTTTTAAACATTTCTTTTCCTTTTCTTTTATTTTCTACTTTTAATTCTTCTATTTGTCTTGTTTTTTGTTATACCATGTTTAGACATGTTTATCTAGCTTAGGTTTATATGTTTGTATGTTTTAAATGCATGTTAGGTTGTTAGAATTTCTATTTTAAGTTTCTGCCCTGTTTTTGGTGTTTTTAGGGTTTCTGGGCAAGAACCTGCATACGCATAATCTTGCATGTGTACGCAAGCTTGATTATGAGTATGTAGGCTTGTTTTTGCGTGCGCAAGTTGTTGCCCAGAAACCCTAATTTTTATTTTTCTATTTGTTTCGCTTTTGCTTTTATTTGTTTGTTTGTTTAGCTTCCTTTTTCATGTCTTTATGCTCTTAATGTCTACGTTTCACATGTTTAATTGCTTGGTTTGTCTCACACGTTAGAATTAGGGTTTGTTGTGTGTCTTTTATTGTTTTGACGACATAAACATGCATTCAAATGCTCATGCATAAATGCCATAAGTGTTGAGTTGCAGTAAGGTAAGTAAAAGGTAAGTCATGCATTGGAAATGTTCATGCATTGGTGATATGATCTTGTCTTCATAATAGAAATGAATATGCTTGTTTGGTTGAGTATTTCCAAAGTGTACATGCAATATTGTTAATGATCCATATGTTGCTGCCTTGAATATGCTTTGATGCCATGATTAGATGAATGTTAGGGTCCTTGATGAAATGATATGCATGATTATATGTATGGTAGGCTTTGTTTGTGAGTATGATAGATGTATGGTTAGGGATGTTTGATACCATGTTGATTGCTAGATGTATGTTAGCGTATGTGTGAGTTAAGTACAAGTATTAAGTGTGTCTTTAATAGGGTTTAGACATAAGACACAATGATGGGAATCCACCTTAGAGTTGGGCAGTTTTGGGTGCCTAACACCTTCCCAAGACAGTACCTTAACTCCGAACTCATATCTCTGGTAGTAAGATCAAATAGTCTTTCCTCAAAAGGATGCTATATATATAGTTCCTAGACTATTGCAAAAACTAGGTGGCGACTCTATTTCGACCCCCCCTTGCATCCACAATGGGCACCATGGTCCAGCCCACATATGATTATGGCTATAATAAGGCAAGGGTTGCAGTTAAGCCTTATCACTTTGTGTTTGAGTAGGAGTTGTGTTGAATAATTACTACTTGTGAGAGTCCTTGTTCAATAAGGATTAGAAATTGTAGGCGGCTATGCATGTAATATATAAAGACTATATATCTATATATATATATATATATATATAGGTTTTAAGTGTAAAAGAGAAAATAGAAAAAGAGTGCCGCACCAGAGAAAAGAGAGAACAGCCAAGAAAGAGCCACATGGAGAAGAAAATAGAAAGGAGAGAGAGTAAAGTGTTGCCGCATTTGAGAGAAATAATTAATGTGTGTGAGAGAAAAGAAACAAGAAGATTTTCTTTATCTGTGAGACACAAAGAGTGCGTGTGTGTGTGAGCAAAGAAAAATAAAGAGATTTTTTTTTTTTTTGACCTTGAGACATACACAAGAGAATTTGTTATTGTATTTGGTGGATCTCAAGTTAGGTATAAAATTGAGAGATATTGTAATTAATTGATAATAGTGAATTGATTCATAATTTCTCCTGTAGTTTTTCCATTCAAGGAAAAAGTGTTTTCCATATAAATATTTGTGTTTTTCTGTGTGATTGCTATTTGAAATTGGTAATATTAGTAATAATATTATTTAGGACTCAAGATAATAGCAGGTTACATCCAAAAGGTCTATTTTCATTTTACATATACGTCTACAAATTTGTGTATATCTTGCACCAAAGTAATAAGATTTTTTTTTAAAAGAATTTATTCAACGAAAAAGGAATTACAACATATCAACGCCATATAGAACAAGTATAAAAGTTCCTATAAAAAAATAAAAAATAAAAAATAAAACAATCCCACCTCAGACAGTACATGTACAGTGTATTGGTTCGTTATCAGAATATCAGACCGAGGCTAAGCCAGAGTCGATCATATTCGGAGCTGGAAGTTGAACTTGGACAACGACATCACCACGAGTACTGGTAAAGCTGCTGCCAGCAACTGCTTGGCTACCAGTACTGCTGGAATAATTACCCCAATATTTGCATAATGCAGCAATGAGGATCATGAGGCTAATTATTGCAGCAGCGATTTTGACACCCAAAAGAAATTGTTCTTCCCTGTTATATAAAAATAATAATAATAATAAGAAAAATATTAGAGATTTATCATTTTAAATTAATACAATTGTTGATTAACAGATACTTAGGCAATTGTAAATTACCATTTTATAAAAATTTTAATATCATTTTCATGAGAAATATAAAAAGTTACTAAAAAAATTAATTTCTTTTTTCTATTACCATAAAAGGTTTCTAAAAATACTTTCTAAAAATACTTTCTAAATCAATGCACCTAGACGTTATGACCTAAACAATTTTTTTTTAAACCAACCCATGCAACAACAACTTCGTGGAAAGATGCCTGTCTTAATCTCACGTATCGGTGGGTGACAAAGTAGCGAAAAGTCCGCAATATGTGGTATAGCCATAGATTTGGAATCCGAGTAGTAATGGAAAACTAGCTTGCAACTCTTGAATATTTGGAAAAGGGCGGCTTTATGCTCTAATATTTGGGGCTTAAAGCGAAAACTGAAATTAAGGCATTCTATATGTGGTATAGCAATAGATTTGGAATCTGAGTAGCAATGGAAAACTAGCCTGCAACTCTTGAATATTTGAAAAAGGGCGGCTTAATGCTTTGGTATTTGGGGGTTTAAAGCGAAAACTGAAATTAAGGCATTTTATACGTGGTATAGCCATATATTTGGAATCCAAGTTGCAACAGAAAACTAGCCCGCAACTCTTGAATATTTGGAAAATTGCGGGTTAATGCTTTGGTATTTGGGGGCTTAAAGCGAAAACTGGAATTGAAGCATTTTATATATTTAAATATGATTTTAAAAATTAAATATCACTAAAATTCTATTATATTGTTTTAGATGCAAAATTACTAATAATTAACATAAATTACATAACTTTTTTTTAAAAAAATTTAGAAAGTCTAAACAAAAAATTTGACAAAACTTTTCACACTTGTTCACATGGCGATTGATAGTGGTAAGTAAAAAAGTGATATTAATGTTGGATTTAGATAAGAACTAGTAAAAGTTTGTCAACTGAACTTGTGAAAAATGTTGTGAATTTTTTTGTGTATTGCCTTTTTCTTTTTCTTTTTCTTTTTTCTTTTCTGAGAAGTGCTAGTTTCACAATATTTTCATAACAAATTCTAGGTGTCAAGTTGTTGCTAATTCTAATTTGAACTCATCACTAAAATTAACTTTTTGTCATCAAATACCCTTTAACAATCTGCCACGTAGGATTTATTGTGAAAAATGTTGTAGTCGTAACATTTTTTTTCCTTGTTTTTCATTTGATAAACAAATGTTATTTTATTTATTGGCTAATAGTTGAATATAATTAATACTATTATAATAAAAAATAACTCTATTAATTAAAATTTGAGAGTTTGTTTTCTACTTAGAACCTTAAGCGATCGCATCAGTTACTTCTAACATAGAGGAGTCCTGAATTGCTTTGTAGTCAACGAAAACCAATCTAATCTTGATGTGGAGTGACCGACCGAGGGGCAGACGGGGGATAAGATCATAAGAATATAGGTGGATAGGCTATAAGATAAATATAGGGTCTGTTTGGATACCACTTATTGTTGAAAACTAAAAATTGAAAACACTGTAACAAAATAATTTTTAAATGTGTGAATAGTGCCATGAAATCCAATTTTAAAGTTATTTTTGCTAAAAAAAATACTTACAAGTCTAGTAAACAGTGCACAAAACTCACTAAAAAACGCAAACGTTGTATCCAAACTAACACATAAAGTCATAATTTGAGTTTACAAAATCGAAAGTACATGTACAGTATGTGCATTACTTGCGTGAACCACCTTAATAACAAAGCCCTAGGGCCTAGGCTAGCGGTGCATGATGCGTCGACCCCAATGATAATCTTCTATGAAGTTTTTGCTCATTTTAAGAGGGATTGTCCAAAAAAAAAAAAAATTATTTCAAGGGTCTTGGTTAATAGACTGAAGCTTATTATAGATAGCATTATCACTCCTTACTAAAATGCTTTCATTATGGGTAGGAATGTTTCTGATAATATTCTTTTGGCCCATGAAATCATTGATGTGGTTAGGAAGAAGAGGGGGAGGAGAGATAGATTTGGAGTTTTGAAAATTGACATGTCTAAAGCCTATGATAGAGTCAATTGGAATTTTTTGAAGGCAGTCCTCACTGTTATGAACTTTGATTCCAAATGAATTAATTGGATTATGGAGTGTGTATCTTCAGCAGAGTATACTTTATTGATAAATGGAAGTATGACAAGGTCCTTTAAGCCATCCCAAGGTTTAAGACAAGGAGACCCTTTATCTCCTTATCTTTTCCTTTTATGTGCAAATATTTTTTCCATTTCTTTAACTCAAGCTGAGGATCTTAGGAAAATCAAAGGAATCAAAGTTGGTAGGAGTGGTCTCTCATTCTCCCATTTACTATTTGCTGATGATTCTTTGTTGTTTTTTAGAAAGGATAACAATTCTGTTCAAAATCTTCAGCTCATTTTGAGATGGTATTGCTCCATTTCGGGTCAATCCATCAACCTGGCCAAATCAGATGTGTTTTGCTCACCAAACATGCCTAAGGAGGAGCAAATATGCCTTGCCAAAACTCTTCAGGTCAATTTGGTTCAACATCCCAGTAAGTACCTTGGTGTTCAATTCAAGTTGAGAGGTAATAAAATTGCTGACTTTCAGTTTCTCATTGATAAACTTAAAGCAAAACTTCAAGGATGGAAGATGAAACTCCTTTCTTAAGCTGGTAGAACAACATTAATAGCCTCTGTTCTGCAATCCCTTCCTTTATATTCATTTTCATGCTTTAAAGTTCCTGACCATGTTTGCAACAAAATGGATTCTATTGTTCGTGCATTTTGGTGGGGTCATGAACATGGGGAGAAGAAGCTTCATTCACTTAATTGGGATAGGATCAATCAACCTAAGGGGAGAGGTGGGTTGGGTATTAAGAAATTCAAGTACATGAATCAAGCTATGCTGAACAAACAATACTGGAGAATTTGTCATAATCCCCAATCCCTACTAGCTAAAACCTTTAAGGTTAGGTATTTTCCTACCTGTTCTATTCATGACTATAGGTCTAAGCCTCATCACTCTTGGGTTTGGAGAAATATCATGAAACAGGAAAACCATGTTTTAAGAAAAGGAAAATGGAGAGTTGGAGATGGGTACAATATTCCTCTCAATCATAGGTACTGGTTTCCTCATTCAACTCTGAATTTATCACAGCATCACCTACCTACAGGAACTGTAGGGGATTTGATTGACCACAATACTAGAAGTTGAAAAGTGGACTTGGTTAGAAGGCTGTATATGTTATCCCAAGCCTTGAAAATTTTTCAAATTCCAATTTCTAAGACTAAGGGTCCGTTTGGATACCGCTGAAAACTGAAAATTGAAAACTGAAAACTGAAAACACTATAGCAAAATAATATTTAAATGTGTGAATAGTACCGTGAGACCCATTTTTAATGAAAAAGTTGCTGAAAAGTGAAAATTGTGGGTCCGTGAACAGTAAAAAGTGCTGGGAAAAGTCAAAAGTTGCGGCTACTGTTCAATGAACAGTAGCCGCAACAGTGATGCTACAGTAAAAAAGTGGTGGGAAAGCTGAAAACGCGTGTGAAAAAAAAAAAAAAAAAAAAAAAAAAAAAAAAAAAAAAGGGCTGAAACGTGAAACGCAAAACGTGTTCAGCCCAATCCAAACGAAGACTAATTCTGTGCAGGATAAGCTTCTTTGGAGGTTCTCTAAGAATGGGGAATACCAAGTAAAGAAAGCTTATGGCCTTTTAACTAGAGATGATGCAAGTCACCCTCGATATTTTCAAGCTAATATGGGATGGTGGAGAACCTTTTGGAAGATCAAAGTGCCTCTGAAAATTAGTACTTTCATCTGGAAACTACTCCACAATTGTCTTCCTACTTTTCTTCACGTTCATGCCAGAGATATATCTTCTACAAAATTATGTCCACTGTGCAATGAGGAGGAAGAGAGTCATACTCACCTTTTTCTTCGTTGCCCTTTTGCAAGAGCTTGTTGGCACGGGTCTACTTTGGCTTTACACACATCTGATTTCATCAATTTATCTGTGCAACAATGGTTGAAACATTTACTTTCAAGTGATATTCAGAATGGTTCAGATACTATGAATTTTTTGCAGGATGTTTTTGTCACTCTTTAGACAATCTGGACTTACAGGAATAGGGTGGTTCATCAAGGACTGGACCCAAACCCAGTGGAAGTTATTTTAACAGCTCAAAACTTCTCTTGCAGGTACAGGGACTCTCTCTCAAGATGCCGCACCTCAGCAGACAAAGGAGGCAGATGCACCAGATCAGAGGGGTAATTTGCAGCAGGGGACTGGCAGCTAATTATCAAGATTGCAGGAGTTAGAAGCAGGAGACCATATAGAAATGACACTGCTTATGAAGCTCTAACAATTCAGGAAGAAAGGGTGTTTTTTGGAGTGAACAGTAGCACTGCTAGAACATCAATTGGGGCACTATTGGAGGCTGTGGTTGAAGCTGGTATGGCAGCCAAGGATCAAGGTTTTCACCATGTTTTGTATCTCACTGACAGCAGGAAACTTTTGCAGACCTTCAAGATGAAAACATCATCGGATTGGGTTGATAGTACTAGGCTAGCTGAACTGAGTTTTTTTGTCTAATTCTGGTTTTCATTGTGAAATGCTTTGTGTTCCCCGTGGTTGTTAAAGAGTCTTGGACTCTAGCTAAATTGGCAACCTGTGAGCCAATTCATTTTTGTTGGGTTTCTCCAATCACTGCTGGTATGATGTAACCCGTACTGTGTATTTGTTTTTTCTCCCTTGAATGGTATGGAAAAAAAAAAAAAGAGAGGGATTGTGATTGTTGCACACAAATTATTATGTATACACAAATTTTATGAAACTAAAATTTTGAGTTGAAAGCGTGATTTCAAAACTGAAATCGTGTTTTTAACTTACGATTTCAGTTTAAAAAATGTGTAAGAATATGTATCTTATTTGACACTCGTCTTACACATTTCCTATTTCCTTTTTAGGCAACGCCAAATATCCCCCACCAAAAAATAAAGCCACATCAACAGACACTCATTTATGTTGATAATTGCGTACACAAGTTTTCTTTTGCCTCAAATATTATTTAGGAAAATCATTAATTTACATAAATAATAGAATGTAAAGTGTACATTATGAGAAGAAGGATCGTAAGTGTATAATCCTTTTGCTCACAATGTACACTTTACATTCCACTATTCATGTGAACTATTGTTAAATGGTTTTATCTTTTAATTGACGTAATGAGTGTAGAGAGTGTGAAATAGGCTTGTGCAAGTATATCATTACTTTAATCTTCCACCCAACCTCAAAAGGTGGAGAAGTCGAGAAGGTATACCCGATACATAGTGGGCAAGGTAGTTAATACCATACCAGTACCGGCCATACTGGTCAGTATGTACCGTACCGGTACGTATACTAGTATCGAAATACCAACGTTTCGCACCAGTTTAAATACCAACCATACCGGCCGATTTCGAAAAAAAAAAAAAAAGCTTTTTTTTTTTGTGTTTTAGTTTTGTAATTTGTGAATTTTTTTAAGAACAGAATGGTAACTTATTTGCATAAACGTATTAGTATTATTTGTTTCTTAGTATGCAATAAACAATTAAGTTTTCTATTTTATATATATATATATATATATTTTTTTTTTTTTTTAATTGATGCTAAAGTCTAAAATCATGAATAATTTGTTCTGAATTAAGATAATATTTTATGGTAAACTTTTATATTTATTATAAAACACACACACACACATACATACATATATATATATATATATATATATATATATATATATATATATATATATATATTTATTTATTTATAAATATAAAAAATAACAGTAAACCCGAAACGGTATACCGATATTGACCGGTACTGAAATATATGGTTCTACTGGTCAAACCGGTACAGCCTCCAATATGAAATTGACTATCTTGATAGTGGAACCCAATTGCTATAAGAGAAAATTAAGAAATGTATTTTCGATACATGGTATATTTTTCCCAAGAGGTGGCCAAACAACTCCTCATTTTCTGTCTTAATTTTGGCGCCTCCACTTCACTCTAAACCTGGTAAAATTGGACTTCATGAACCTATAAAGTTGGAACCCAAAGAAAAATTATGAGCATAGGCTGGATTTTTTTGGACCTGCAAAAAACGGATTGACCCAAAACTCATATAAATCAAGGTTGATTCAGGTTGAGTTTTGGGTCAACCAAGTCAACCCGTTTTTAACAAAGGAAAATTTTATTTGTGCCATATGTTCTTTCTTTTTGTCTACATACCCTATGTGGGAGGAACGAATCTTTCTCCAAAAAGGTATTATTCGCTTTTGAAATGGGCCGAGAAGCCGATGCCACCCTCACGAATTTGTTCAATCCCACATCGGGGAAAGACACCTCTCACCCTTGCCTCCTTATAAGCACTTGACACACACTATGATACACCATTCCTTAGGCCAAGTGCTTATAAGGAGGCAAGGATGGGAGGCGTCTCTCTCCGATGTGGGATTGAACAAATTCGTGAGGGTGGCATCGGCTCCTTGGCCCATTCCCAAAGCGAACAATACCTCATTGGGGAAAGATTTGTTCCTACCACACCCTACATTTCTCTTCTTTTAATTCTTTTACTTTTCTTCCTTACTTCATCAGTTCTCTTTACTTTTTTTTTTTTTTTTCTACTTATTGTACATTCAAATTTCTAATCTAGAGCCACTACAAAATTTCTCTTCTTCACACATTATCGTGTAGAAGAGAAAATTTTCCTCCGCAAAGTTTTCTTTTCTAACCACTAAAGCCATTTAGGTTTATTTTTCACTCATTCTCCATATTTTCCTTACTCTTAAATCTTAATTTCATTCATTCAAAAAACTAGTCTGTATAAAACCCTATATTTTCAAAATAAACCCTTTTCAAAACCATGATCTTTCAATACTTTTTTTTTTCATAAAATAACGTGTTGTTTTCTTGTTGGTGACATGTTTGGAAGCTTTGATTGCATTACATGAATCCATGACCATTAATGGTTCATAGATTGGGGTTTATTAATGTAATTTCATTTTTTAATGTAAATTTGACCAAAACCATGTAATTTTTAGATTTTATTTAGGACCACAATGCCTTGTAAAATTATCTTATATCAAATGTAAAAATTTCAATTTAATCAATAAAATGAGTACTTTATTTTATTACATGGTTTTTTTTTTTTTTCCTAAGATTAAATAAGTAATAGCTCTAATTGTAAAACACTTAATTTAGGGAGAACAATATCATCGGTTGAATTGTCATTTTGGGAGGCAATAACGCGATTTCATCCATTCACATGAGTTTAATCCCAATAAAAGGGGCTGAGGTCACAGTCTCTCACACAGGGGAGGATCAATCATTTGAGAATACACTAAATGAAAGAGTCTTACTCAACTCTACTGCACGTACATGCTTGGACATACTTTCTCTCCCTACCATTACATCAAGTTTGCCTCTTTAACATTATGCTTAATATGGAAGAACTCATCCTATTTTATAGTTTCAACATTGATGATATATGGTCATTATTTCTTCACCGTGAGTGTTTGTTTAAGTTTTTCAAATTTTAATATTGCTCTCTACACAAACACTAGTCTCTCTTTCCTTCATTTTTCAATATTTTTTTCTTTTAATAATGTTCTCATAGACAACTAAAGCCTGGTGAGGGCCTTCACCTCTTCTTCTTTCCTCTAAGGCCCATTTTCTCTTCTTAATCATGCTTTTGGTTACTATTTGAAGGAGATATCGAATGCTTCGATCTTCTTCTGCTATGCCCGTCACCTTCTATCTCTCATTACATTCAACCATCAATGATCTTGACAGTAATTTTTTTTTTCATCCAAGCCCCAATATTATTAAGGCCAAATCAATTATTGCATATTAGGGATTTATATAGGTTAAGAACAATCTAGTGTTATGTTTTTTATTTTTTATATAGAGTATAGGCTATGTATGATGTTCCTCTGAACCCGCACACATAGCATAACCTTTGGGTGGCTTATTGATGCCATTAAGTTATTCAATTCTGGCAATTGTGACGATAGTTAACCCTTTTTAAAACACTTCGGTCAATCTTGTGCTTTGTTTGGTTAATAATTGATCACTGTTGTCATTAATCCTTAAGTTAGTGGAGGAACAAGATGGGATGTCTTTAGTAACCTGTGCTTACTTTCAAGTAGTGGATTACAGAAATAATAAACACATGGAGAGTTTTAATTCTGGACCGTCAAAGGCAAAATTTAGTTCCACTATCTCACAATTTGAATATTGAACTACATTCTGTGACTCAACATTATTTATTTGATTCTATCTTGTATAAAAATAAAAATAAAAAAATATTGAACTACATTCTGTGATTCAACATTATTTATTTGATTCTATCTTTTATAAAAAAAATAAAAAAATAAATTATTTATTTGACGTACAAACCATGCATGCATTCAAAAGAGATGATTTGCAGGCTATTCATGAGCTAAAGCAATTCCTCAATCAACTATTCGAAATGAAGGAAATAATGATCTACACCTAGACTTACTTGCAACCGGAACAAATCAAGATAATAAAATCTAGGAATCGTTGACTAGAGTGAAAAATAAACCATTAAAAACATATATAGAATAGAAATTTTGTTAGGTTCTAAATATTTAGATATAAATATTTAAAATCACATTTGTATTGTGTTGGCAAACCGAGAACAAAACATGTCTAGACTAGGTTTTTAGGCAATGCTTAAAAGTGGTTGTTTCAAGGTTCAAGTCTAGCTGATTGCAGAAAAAGGGAGTGTAATTCTGCCTTGCTCGACCGATCAAGAATTAGGCTCGACCGATCGAAAATCCCAGGTCCAGTTTTTTTCTACAAAATTTTAAACAAACCCAAGCCCAAGCCCAAGCCCGCGAAAACATTTAGGGTTTCATCTAAACTTCTCCACATATAAAAAGAAAATTGTTACCATGTTTTGAAGACTTTGGAGAAGATTTGTGTGTTACTCTTTGTGAGATCTGAGATATTTTGTACCTTCCAACTACAGAAGAATCTACCGGAGCCAGAACTACAATCAAGTTTTGGTAGAACATAGTTGCTGCATCAAGATCATTACTGAAGGTGATCTAAAACCTTTGAGTGAGATCTTAAAGTCACGAGCAAGGCAGCTTGTGTTGCTATAAATCCAAGAAGAGAAGGAGTATGTGGATTCGTAGCTTGCACATGGTCGTGTCAGTAAGTTACTACATGAGGTAGCAATAGATTTAGGGTTAAATTTGATTGTAAAAACTTCAATTCTCTTATAGTGGATTTACTTTACCTTGAGGATAGTTAGGTCAAATCTTCCCTAGATTTTTACCTTGAAACGGTTAGTTTCATTGGTTTTCTTGGGTCATCATATCGTGGTGTTATTTACTTTTTCGCATCTTTGCATGATATGATTTATTTTTATTTAGGTTAAACAATCTGTTAAAGGGGTCTAAACGAACAAACAAGTGGTATTAGAGCAGGTTAGCTCTTGTTCTTAGGTTCTTAACCTAGAGTTGATCCTTGACCCCTGCTGTCATGGAACACGGTCACTCTCTTGTGATTCCCCCACACTTTGATGGAAATAACTATGCTTACTAGAAAGTTAGGATGAAAGCCTTTTTGAAATCCATTGATGAAAGAGTGTGGCTGTCTGTTGAGAACGGTTGGAAAAGACCAACCACTGCTATTATGAATGGACTACTACCCAAAAGGAAGCAACAAGCTCTAATAGCAAGGCTATGTATGCGATATTCAATGCTGTTTCCATGGAAAAATTTAAGAGGATCTCAAATGTGGAGATTGCTCACACTGCTTGGAACATCTTGCAAATAGTGCATGAAGGCATTAAGGCAGTAAAAATCAATAAATTGCAGTAGTTGACCACTAGATTTGAAAGTATTAAAATGTCTGAAGATGAATCTTTTGATGAATTCTATGCTAAGTTGAATGATATTGTCAATTCTACTTTTAATTTGGGTGAAGCTTATGATCAACCAAAAATCGTTAGGAAAATTCTTAGATCATTGACTGAGGATTTTAGACCTAAAGTGACTGACATAACTGAAAGTAAAGATGTTGATTCTATGCCTGTATATGAACTTGTAGGATTTCTTTAGTCCTATGAATCTAAATTACCAAAAACTAATAAATCCAAATCTATGGCCTTAAAATCTATTGACGATGTTGATGATTGTGGATTTGATGATAAACTCTCATCTACTGAGATTGCTTATCTTGCTAAGAACTTTAGAAATTTTCTGAGAGATAATAATAGGAGGGCAAGAAATAGAAACAATGTTGATACTAAGAATGTGAAGAAGAATGACACGGCCAAAAACAACAATGCTGAAAAATCAAAAGATAAAGTAGGTCAATCTTCCAATAGTTCTTTAGGACAACAGTGTTATGGTTGTTAGGGTTATGTTCATCTAAAATCTGAGTGTCCAACTTTCTTGAGATCAAAAGGTAAAGCCATGGTTGTTACTCTAAGTGATGATGAAGTTTTTGATCATGAGTCTGAAAGTGATCAAGAAGGGAACTTCATAGCTTTCGCTGCTACTGCTATAGTAAGTGAAATAAAGACTGCTGATGAAAACTCTTCTGATGGGGAACTCTCTGAGAATGCAGATTTGCAAGAAGCTTACAAAAAGTTTTGCAAGATAGTAGCTAAAGATGCTATGAGTGTTGAGTTTGAGTTGAAAAAGATAAACACTCTTAAACAAAAAAAGAAGAATCTACAGTTAAAGTTGTTTGATGCTAATGAACTCTTGAACTCTGTTAAGATTGAGAACATGGCTTTGCTTGAAAAAGTTAATAGTTTAGAATTAGAATTATATGTTATAAGAGAACAAATAGATAGAACTTTTACCTCTAAACTAGATCAGATGTTACATGTTCAAAAGTCTGTTTCTAATAAGACATGTTTAGGGTTTGTTGAGAGTGGATCTACCACTGTAGTGAATCCTCCTAAATTTGTACTTGCTACATCATCTTCTATTGTTCATCCAACTCTTTCTAAAGTTAAGGTACATAAGGATGTAGTTCCAGCTTCTAGAAAAACTAGGGTAGGTCTGAGTGAGTCTAAAACTAAGAATCCTAATCAATCTGAAAGCAAGAAAAACCACAAACCTTAGTGGTTTTGTCACTTTTGTGGTAGAGTTGGGCATACTAGACCAAATTGCTTTAAGTTGCAAGCTTTAAAGCAAGTTTCCAAACAAAAAGTGCTTGTGTTAAAAATACAAGATCCTGTGGCACTTATTCACGAGTTGTTAAAGGTTCTTAACATTTATACCAATACTGGAGCTGAAATTAGGGTCAATTCAAATAGGAATCCCAACTTCAAGTTTGCATTTAAAAAGGTCTGGATGTAAAAGACTCAGCCTCAGTAAGTCTATCTAACATGGTCCTTGTGTTAATTCTTTCTATCCCTTGTGACCAAATTGTTTTTCTTTAGGTTTGCATTTGCATAACATTCATTCATTGAATTCTAGGTTTGTTTTTGTTGTTTTTCATTTTCTTTTTAAAATTTAAAAAAAAAAAAATCAAGAAAAAAAAATTTGTATTATACATCTTCGAGATGTGTAATTGAGGTTGGCCTATGAAATTCACATTTCATGACTGTGTACCTTCTTTAGCTTTGATGAGCTTTATCTTTTTGCACTTTGCTAGTTTGTGCTATGTAGTGCTTATTTTGTGTGAGTTGTTTATGGTTTTTAATTACATGCTCTTGACTTTGAAGTCACATTCTTTTGATTGTAAAGACTAGAAAGTTCTCGGAGAAAATCATAAATAAGTATCTCACCACTGTTACTCGCCAATCATGAACACCTGTGTGCAAATCATAAAAACCGTGCTCAGTAAGGTGTAGCACTTACATAGCAAAATATACTTAAGATGTTATCATACATTAGTTAAAAGAAGCAAAAAGCAAAATAAAAATTATATATACATGCTTCAAAATAAATAAAAAATAAAAAAATTTGCATGGTTGCAAGCGTGTTTTCTAGAAGACGTGGCAGTTATATGATGTAACTCTTTAGGTGATAGTCACTTTCAAACTTATGTGATGAATAATGTAGAAATTGTGTTTATTTACTATTTACATATCACCTTGTGAGTATCTCATACACTTATTAGTTGCACACACCAGAAGTAGAACTTTGTTAAATTTGGTACATGTGATTGTGTGTTAAGTTTTGTGGCCTTCCAAAATTAAGCTTCTTAATGTGTTTAATGCATTTTGGGGAGTGGAAAGAAAAGATTGAGGAAATTTGATAAAGTTTGAATTTTTTTTTTTGAAAAGTTTGGTTTTGAACATTATTTGAAGTCATGAACATACATGTCATATCATAAAAACAGTTTTTCAAATGATTCCGCAAAAAAAAAAAAAAAAAAAAAATCCAAAATTTTTCAAATTTATGTTCCTTTAAAATTCGACTGATCGAGTCTATTTTTCAACCGATCAAAATGTGAAGAAGAAAAAAAGTTTTTTTATTTTTTATATTATAATTCAAAGTCTCGGGTCCCTTCGATTCCTGCCCGATCCCTTTCAATCAGTCGAGCCTGTTTTCATGTGAAATTTGATTCCTGCCCGATTCCTCTTGACCGATCAAATTTCAATTTTCAAAAACATATAGGATCAGATCTGAATTTTTCAAACACTCTTTTTGTCTTTCTCTTCGATTCCTCTCTCAATCCCTTCTCTCAAAAAAAATTTTTTTTTTTTTTTTTTTCCGTTTTCCTGATCAAAGATTCAAAGGTTTTCTTCATACACTTAAGGTAAGACTCTTTTGACCTTTATTTTTCATCATATTACATGTTTTCATGCATTTTTCATTGATTTTTTAAGGATTTTCGCATTTCTCAAAATTTGGGGTTTTTGACGTTTATGGGATTTTTGTCCAAATCTGAACCATGGGTTTCATGCATCATATAAACATGATTCACATGCTTTAATTTCAAAATTTTGTGGTTGATTAAAAATTTAATTATTGTTCTAAGTTCTTGAGAAATTGGGGATTTTGTTAAATTGGCAAAATTGACTTTGGTTTCTGTTATTGATAGATTGAGTGATTATAACTTGTTTTATATTTGTTGTGTTGTTCAATTGATCAATATAAGGATTTTTTTAGAATTAGGTTTTTCAAAATTGGGGATTTTCGAAAATTCTTAATTTCCTTTGTCAATTTTCAAGATTGTGATAAAATTAAGAAATTTTAGAGCATTAGAGCATGCATCATATAGTTTTTCAAATTGCATGTTATCTTGTCTCTGACCCTTCTTAATGCGGTATGCCTTTTTTTTTTCTTTTTTCTTTTTTTTTTTTTTTTTTTTCTGACTTTAGTCATGGCTCCTAAGATTGGTAGGAAGTTCAAAACTAGAGCAAATAGGAACCTTGGGTCTTTCTCTTCAGGTTCAACCCTAGGTGATAGAGAGCGTTTTCTGTCTGCCAAATGTGAGGAGACATGTGAGACCTTAACTAAGTATATGTCTATCTGGCGTGAAAGGGAAAAAATTTTGAGTAAGCTAGATCCTTTCATTCATAGGAACTTCGTGTCTAGGAACTGGGTTTCTTTGTGTGAGGTGTCTGATCCTCCTCCTACAGCTTTGATTAGAGAGTTTTACTCTAACCTCTCTATATATTCTGAGGTCACAAGTGGTCATTACTTGACTTCCTGGATTAGAGGTCAAGAGTTTACAATTTCTAAACAAACAATCTCTGAAGCTTTTGGTGTACCCTTAGTTCGTAAACCCACATACCCATACACTGAGTTTCTTGCTGTTAATGACATGATGTCACTTCTTTGTGGTGTCCTATTTCTTAGGATACTGAACCAAGAATCAATTCTTGTGAATTCACTTAGCTTAATTCTTTATATTTAAGGATTACTTGTCATAACATCTATCCCATTTCACATGTTCATACTATTTCTATAGATAGATGTGCTTTTCTTTATGCTTTTGTTACTGATGGTTCTATGTGTTTTCCTTTCATGTTTATTCAAACCATTGTTGATATCTATAAAAGTAAGAGTAAGAGTCAGAAGTTGTTCATTCCTATATTTATATTTAGGATTTTGAGGTTTTTAGGGTTGTCAGAGTTTCCTCCCTTAGAGTTAGTACATATCATTGCCCCCATAGAAGCCACCTATCTTAGACAGCGACAAGCACAGATAAAGAGTGCTAAGCCAAGCACTAGGACGTCTAAGAGATCACGAGGAGAAACTTCTACTATAGCTCCTACCTCTGGTGCTATGCCTATTGCTGAGGAGACGTTTGTGCATCCGACTGCTGCTGTGGATCCTTCTGGTGGTGCTGAGGATGTTGATCCTACAGTTGCTCCTCCTCTATCACTTCGTGCTATGATGTAGTCCTTCATGACTACATAGGTTCCTCATGGATAGCTTTTGGATGAGTTGTTGACAGAGGTTGCATCTTTGCAAGCAGATTTTACGAAGTCTTGGAGTGCCTTCTACCTCCTCCACCCTTTGAGGACTGATTTTGCCTTTTGGTATTCGTAACAAAAAGGGGGAGCAGAGTTTAAGACTTTTTGTATGTAGGGGGAGTAGATTTATTGTATTTAGGGGTAGTTTGATGTATTTTTTTTTTTCTTTGGTTTTTATGTTTATATCTATTTAGTGTTTGTGTTCTTGATTCACAAACATTGATATGTTTTGTTGGTTATGATAGTTATTGATAATGAGGTTATTCATTATTGATGATGATGTGTTCACTGTTTCTTTATATGTTTTGTGAATTAAAGTTCAAATATTTACTTAGATTATTATACTGTATCTTCCACACATGCATTCATATTTTGTTTTCAATATTTTAGGAATTTATAGGTTAATTCTTTCTACAGCTACTGTCTATACTAGCAATTAATAGTTAGTAGTTGTGTAAGGATTGTATTAGGGGAATATTTTGTAATTGGGCTGGTATTTAAGATTAAGCATTTCATTGTTTGTGTGTGTTTTGTCACGGATTGCCAAAGGGGGAGATTGTTAGGTTCTAAAGATTTAAATTTAAATATTTAGAATCACATTTATATTGTGTTGGCAAACCGAGAACAAAACATGTCTAGACTAGATTTTTAGGCAATAATTAAAAGTGGTTGTTTCAAGGTTCAAGTCTAGCTGATTGCAGAAAAAGGGAGTGTGATTCTACCTTACTCGACAATCGAGAATTAGGCTCGACTGATCGAAATTGCAGGTCTAGTTTTTTTTTTACAGAATTTTAAACAGGCCCAAGCTCGCGAAAACGTTTAGAGTTTCATCTAAACTTCTCCACATATAAAATGAAAACCCTAGCCACGTTTTGAAGACTTTGGAGAAGACTTGTATGTTACTCTTTGTGAAATCTGAGAGGTTTTGTACCTTCTAACTACACAAGAATCTACCAAAGCCAAAACTATAATCAAGTGTTGGTAGAACATAGTTGCTGCATCAAGATCATTACTAAAGGTGATCTGAAATCTTTGAGTAGGATCTCAAAGTCACAAGCAAGGCAGCTTGTGTTGTTGTAAATCCAAGAAGAGAAGGAGTCTATGGATTCGGAGTTTGCACATAATCATGTTAGTAAGTTACTACATGAGGTAGTAATAGATTTAGGATTAAATATGATTGTAAAAATTTCAATTCTCTTATAGTGAATTTACTTTACCTTGAGAATAGTTAGGTCAAATCAATCCTAGGTTTTTATCTTGAAACGGTTAGTTTCATTAGTTTTCTTGGGTCATTATATCGTGGTGTTATTTACTTTTCTGCATCTTTGTATGATATGATTTATTTGTGTTTAACCTAGAGATTTGAAAATTAATCTAAATAATCACTTGGTTAATAAATTAGGTTAAACAATCTGTTAAGGGGTCTAAACGAACAAACAAATTTTATTAATCAGGCAAATTGTAAACAATATTAAAACTCAATACCTTAATTAAAAGAAAACAAATCTACTAATAATGTAGTCCGGAACTGAACCAAAGTAGGAAAATAAAAGATTTTAACCAATTACATAAGACAACAAAGCTTAAATATTAAGTAATTCACTTGTAAGAGGAGGGAGGACTTCTCAAATAAGTAAATAATTTCTCCTTAATTCAACTAAAAATAATAATAATAATAATCAAGTGGTTAGGCCTTAGACTCAAATAATAGCAGGTTACATCCAAAAGGCCCATTTTCTTTTTGTATTTACGTACTTTTACAAATTTGTATATATCTTGCACCAAAGTAGTAATTAAGATTTTTTTTTATAAAAATTTGTTCAACGAAAAAGGAAAATTACATCATATCAACACCATATAGAACAAATATAAAAGATTCCATAAAAATAAATAAATAAATCACATCTCAGACAGTTCATGCATGCTACCCTAATTAACTAAGAATATAAGAGATTTTATAACTCTATGCATGAACTAAACAATATGTATACATGAGTACATTTTTTTTTAATAATAAATTAATTGAACTTTATTAACAAGAATTGAAAGAAACTACATCATTTGAAAGAGCGTGTTCTAAAAAGTAAGGACTGTCTTCAATTCAAGTAATATAAAACTCAATAACTTGAACATGTTTTGCCAACAAAAGTGCTGGATAATTTCCATTCCTACGGGTATGTAAATACATGAGTACATGTACAGTGTACTGGTCATTATCAGAATATTAGACCAAGGCTAAGCCAGAGTCAATCATATTCGGAGCCGGAAGTTGAACTTGGACAACAATGTCACCACCAGTACTGGTAACGCTGCTGCCAGAAGATGTTTGGCAACCAGTACTGCTAGAATAATTACTCCAATATTTGCATAATGCAGCAATGAGGAATATGAGGCTAATTATTGCTGCGATGATTTTGACACCCAAAAGAAATTGTTCTTCCCTATTAAAAAAAAAAAAATCAGAAAAATATTAGAGATTGATAATTATAAATTTAAAAAATGGTTTGATTACGTACAGTTACTTTAAGGTAATTGTTAATGACCATTTTATAAAAGTTTTAATATCACTTTTATTGAAAATATAAAAAACTATTTAAAAAAATCAATTATTTTTTTCTTTTCTTATAAAAAGTTTTTAAAAACACTTTCTAAATCAATGTTATTAGGAAATTTGATCAGCTTTAGTAAATACTGTTAGTACTTACAAATAAGGCGGAGGGTTTGTGACTGTGACAATGAAAGTGTTGGGTGGAGGCAGAATCGGAAAGCTAGAAAATGATGACTCGGGCATGAAAGCTGCCATTGATAATTTGATATGAACTTGCTTGCAGGAAAATGGACGGGAGTTGGGACATGATGACTTGAGACTTATATAGACGTTAATCATGACCTCACACTCCATGCAACAACAACGCAACTTCGTGGAAAGATGCCTGTATTTATCTGACGTATCGGTGCGTGACAAAGTTGCAAAGAAGAGTGGCTATACCATGGTCTAGCCATAGATTTGGAATCCAAGTAGCAGGGAAAATTAAAAAACCAGCAACTCTCGAATATTTGGAATCTTGAAGTGCTTTGTAGTCAACGAAAAGAATCTTGAAGTGCTCTGTAGTAAACGAAAACCAATCTTAATCTTGACGTGGAGCTACCGACCGCAATCTTAATCTTGACGTGGAGCTACCGACCGAGGGAGAGACTCGGAGAGAGATAAGAACATGGGTGAATAGGCTATAGGGTAAATATAAATTGAAATCGTGACTCTAAAATCACGATTTCAGTTTGCAAAATAGAAAATACACAGTATGTGTGCAATACACGTGTGTGAACTAATTATCAAAGTCCTAAGCTATAGTGGTGCATAGCGGTGCTGTTGTGGACCCTAATGATAATTATTTTGGAAGTTTTTTGGCTTTACTTGTTAGAAAAATATTATAAAGCGAATTAGAAATCGACTTCTTTTATAAAAAAAATTAAAATTTGACATGTTTATTTGAACATAAAATTAAAGTGGTGAAAATTTGAAAATTATTGAGGCTTACATAGATTTCGTATCATAATCTATTTTTGTGATTTATGGTTCAGTAACTTTGCGAATATTTTTGTTTACATGTGTTTACGTTCTTTGCGATACAATCTGATTGAATAATTGAAAGAATTCATTTGTGAACCTGTGCAGTCTATTGCCGAGTACGTTTAGAAATATTGATAATCTTGTAATCTTTCAACGCGGTTTAACCTTGCGTATAATTTTTTTTTGACGAAAATGTATCATCTAGATTCAGTTTTGATGGTTGGCATCTATATATATAATAATATGTAAAGGAGAGAGAAAATCCAATTAAATTTCAAATTAGAATTCAATTAGAGTCTAATTTTACGTCATGTGTCTCATCTAATCTAAATTTTAGAATTTTGTATCAAGTGAGTTAATTTAGTGTAAAAATTGAATTTCAATTAGAGTTTAATTTTAGGCCATGTTTCCCATCTAATCTAAATTTTTAAATTTTTGTGCCAAATTAGTTAATTTAGGGTAAAAAACAAAGAGTCCAATATAATAAACCATAAAAAAACATAATCATAGAACTAAAAAAATTTCAAATTTATAAGTCATCTATATATATATATATATATATATATATATATATATATTAATAAGTAACGTTTAGAGAAAATTGAATTAGAATTTGAAATTATAATCCAATTTTGCGTCATGTGTCTAAATTTATGTGGGAACTATACCATAATTATCCATTTAAGCTTATACCATGTGTCTACTTCAATTTTTTAATTTTTGTGTCAAATAAGTTAATGAGTGCAAAATACTAAAAATGTAATATTAATGAACTATAAAGTTAAAAAAAAAAAATCACATATACTCAAATAAAAATCACCACATGTTTCTCAAAAAATAAATAAAATAAAAATCATCACATAACAAAAATCACCACACGTTTTATCTTATTAAAAATTAGAAAAAAAAATAATCATAAGTAGTATTAAATTTAGGTATGAATTTTAATATGTGACTAATTATGTTTACTTTAAAAAAATAATTTGATTAATTATCTATATTTTATGATAAAAATTGTGTTTAATTTTAAATGTATCTATATGTATGCATGAATGCATGTGTTACAAGTTTTAAAAAAATTTAATTTGATTAATTATTTATATTTTTATAATAAAAATTTTGTTTAATTTTAAATGCATCCATGCATTTGTATGGAGTTACATGCTAGTTTAAATAATAGGTTATTATTAAACTTTTCTTTACTTGACTTTTAAGTGAAATCTTATCTATATTCTATAATGTTTGCAAGCCACTTGTTTGGCGTTGGTTTCAGAGTATATGAACGGTTTGATGTATGTGATTCGGATTGCGCTATTATGAGTTTTGAGAAAACATGCATGTCGACAAAGAAGCCATTCACATCTTTCGTGAAACCACGAACGATTTGGGAAGGCTAGGGAATCGAAAAAAATTGCAGTTTGTGGTGATGACGGATGAGTGATGACACAAGCCTTGTACCGCTTCGTGTCGACAAAGGATAAAAAAGAAACAGGTTTCATTAAAGGGTCATGCTAACAAGTGCACTTAGGGCACTGGTTCAGAATTCATTTTAAGAAAGTTTTGGCATCATTTTTATGAGAAATGAAAAAATCTATCAAAATATTAATTGCTTTTTTTTCTTTTCCCATAAAAACTTTCTTTAACTAGATTCTTAACCAGTGCCCTAAGGGCACTCGTTAACATTTTCCTTCATTAAAATGTATGATTCTAGACTTCTGTACAATCTTTCTGTGTGCTAGAGTGGTATTGGTCGTGCAATCATTTTTACCCACAGTGTACACTTTTTGTGTGAGTTTGGGAAGCTCGTTTCTATGTTTTTTTTAATGACTGTCGTGCATGTTCACAAGACTCACAAGTACTTTTTTTAGCAAAAGTAACTTCAAAATTGGGTCTCACGGTACTATTTACCCATTTAAAAATTATTTTGCTATAGTGTTTTCAGTTTTCAGTTTTTAATAATAAATGGTATCCAAACAAATTCTTATTCAGTTTTTAGTAATAAGTGGTATCCAAACAGATCCTTATGTATGTAAACTATATTATTTAATTGTTTTTTTTTTAAAGTTGGTGTGCAGAGAGTTTGAAATAGGGGATGTGCAATTATAACATTACTCTAATCTTCCACCCAGTCTCAAGAAGTGGCCAAACAACTCCTCACTTTTTTGTCCTAATCTTTGTTGTCTCCACTTAACCCTCAACAGGGTAAAATTTGACTTCAAGAACCTACAAACTCCGTTGGAACCAAAGAAAAATGTGAACTACTACATTTATAATATTTTCACAATAAAATTTAAATGGTAAATTATTACTAGTTCTAATTTGAATTTACAATTGAAATTACTTTTTTACTTATTAATAACAACCTGTTATATAAAATTTGTTGTGAAAGTGTTATGAAACAGGCTTTGAACATAGCATTTCTCAAGAAAAATTATGTCGTATAGGCGGATTTTTTGACCCTCCAAGATTTTTTGACCCGCAAAAAATGGATTAACCCAAACTCGTGTAAGTCTGGGTTGATTCGGGTTGAGTTTTAGGTCATCCAATCCAACCCGTTTTTGTGCCATATGTTCTTGCTTTTTGTCTGCATAACCTACATTTCTCTTTTTTTAATTTTTTGGCTTTTCTTCCTTACTTCATCGGTTCTCTTTACTTTTCTTTTTTTTTTTTTTAAATACTTACTGTACATCAAAATTTCTAATCTAGAGACACTACAAAATTTTTAGTTTTCACCCTTATGCGACCGGCCTGTATCACCCCTTATAGTGAAGAAGAGAAAATTTTCCTCTGCAAAATTTTCTTTTCTAACCAATAAAGCCATTTAGGTTTAGTTTTCACTCATTCTCCATATTTTCATTTCTCTTAAATCTTAATTTCATTCATTCAAAAAACTAGTCTTTACAAAACCCTAAATTTTCAAAATAAAAACCCTTTTCAAAACCATAATCTTACAATACATATTTTCATAAATAACATGTTGTTTTCAATGTTTGTGACATGTTTGGATGCTTTGATTGCATGACATGAATTCATGACCATTAATGGTTCATAGATTGAGATTTATTAATGTAATTTTATTTTTTAGAATGTAAACACTCTGTCTTTCCTTTATTTTTCAATCTTATTTTTTTCTTTCAATAATCTCTTCATTAGGCAACTAAAGCCTGGCGAGGGCGTTCACCTTTTATTCTTTCCTCCTAGGCCCATTTTCTCTTCTTACTCATGCTTTTGCTTGGTATTTGAAGGAGATAACAGATGCTTCGATCTTCCTCTGCCATGCCCATCACCTACTATCTCTCATTACATTCAGCCATCAACGATCTTGACGGTATTTTTTTATTTTCATCCAAACCCCAATAATATTAAGGCCAAATTAGTTATTGCATATTAGGGATTTAGGTTAAGAAAAATCTAGTGTTATGTTTTTAGTACAAAGTATAGGCTATGTGTGATGTTACTTTGAACCAACATGTTAGAACACATGTGAATCATTTTAGGAACATATGTCATTTAGAATTGGCTAATCCTTTGACAAAATGCATTTTACTTGTAATTGGGTAGATCTAGGATGTGTTTAATACTTCAAGGAACAACATTTCAAGTCCAAGTGTTAAAGCCATGCAAATCTGTCTAAGAATCAAGCGAAGAAGTGCCGAATTTTAAAACTCGATAGACAGCATCTATCGAGGTTTAAAAGGCAGTTTAGCCCGATGCTCGACAGCTACTCGATAGATAACCTATCTATCGAGATTTATGAAAATCAGATTTTCAGTTCTAATTTCACTCCAATTCGTGTATACATGTTTGGGTTTTATTTTCTTACAATCCTAAATATATATATAAGGATTATTTTAAGGGCCGTCACAGTTGATGCAAGTGAGTGCAACTTGATGCATGCAAAGGTTTTTTACAAGCATATTGTGACCAAAGACAATTTGTCCTAGTTCGTCTTTCTCTTCAAGAAGTTGCTGCGTTTGTGCACTGTAAGGTTTTGTAACCAAGGAGCTTCATGATCTTCATCGTGTTGATGAACTGAAGAACTTTGCAACCAACATCCTTCTCAAGTTGGTGGTTAGTCACATACTTGGATCCGTGCATCGATTGGTTAGTCACGTACTGGGTGCTATGCATTAAAAGGAGAGATTGTCACTACAGAACAAGTCCAATTGGGTATTGGGGTGAGGGTTCAACTGTAGGTTGGTATAAGGTACTGGGATTCCTTTACTTGTAACCGCTTCTTGTGATAATAGTGGATTCTCGGGAGTAGTGACCTTAAATTCACCCGGTGGAGTTTTTGCCTTGGAGGTTTTCCCCATTCGTAAATAAATCACCGTGTCAACTTTACTTTCTCTTGCATATTAACTTAGTTGGTGATTTGTTTGTGCTACCACGCTTATTACATATTAATCGGATTAATTAATTAACTTGGCTAATTAATTGATTAATTCATCACAATGGGTCAATACATTCTTGGCCTATCACAGCACATATAGCATAACTTTCGGGTGGCTTATTAATGCCATTAAGTTATTCAATTGTGGTAATTGCGACGATAATGAAACCTGTGTATGCAAATTAAGGTTTTTAAAACACTTTGGACAATCTCGTGCTTTGTTTGGCTAATACTTGATCTCTGTCATCATTAAACCTTAAGTTAGTGAGAGTGTAAAATAGGATGTCTACAGTTAGCCGTTAAAGGCAACGTGGATTCAGGTTTGGATAGTTAGAGTCCCTACAAGGTAAAGGTCTTCATAAGGATAGCATTTCAAAATGTGCTATTACATTATTGCCCACAAAACAAACCTATTTGCAAAGTATATCGTGCCTACCTTTTCTTGTGAGCTTTGCAAGGAAAAAGTAGAGATCATTACCCATGCTCATTTGAGACTCGTGAGGTCAATGCATGGGAGTGACACTCAGAATGTTTGAAGGATGGTGCTACAAAGGATAAAATAGACATCCTTTGTAGTAAGAAAAGCACATGAAGATGATTAACATCTGGGTGCACAACAATTGGACGTGGAGTGAATCTTTCTTTCTTTTTTTGTTAAAAAAAAAAATGGTTAAAGGGGGTTGATAGGCCAAGAATGTATTGACCCCTTATGGTAAATTAACCAATTAATTAGTCAAGTGAATTAATTAAGTCAATTAACATGCAATATGCGAGATAGCACAAACAAATCACCAACTAAGTTAAATGCAGCGGAAAAACAAATTTGACACAGTGATTTGTTTATGAATAGGGAAAACTTCCAAGGCAAAAACTCCACCGGATGAATTTAAAGTCACTACTCCCGAGAATCCACTATTATCAAAACAAGTGGTTACAAGTAAAGGAATCTCAATACCTTATACCAACCTACAGTTAAACTCATACCCCAATACACAATTGGACTTGTAATGTAGTGATAATCCCTCCTTTTCAATGCACGGCTCCAAGTACATGACTAACCAATCGATGTACGGATCCCAATACGTGACTAACACACCAACTTGAGAAGGATGTTGGCTGCAAAGTTTTCAGTTCATCAACATGATGAAGATCAAGAAACTCCTTGGTTACAAAACCCTACGGCGTACAAACGCAGCAACTTCTTCAAGAGAAAGATGAACTAGGGCATGCATAATGTCTCTGGTCACAATATGCTTGAATAAAACCTTTGCATTCACTAGCATCAAGTGTTACTAGGGATGGCAATTTTTGCCCAACCCGCAAGTACCCGGCCCGGCCCGACCCTAATGGGCCGGGTTTTACCCGGTCCGATTAGGAATAGGGTTGGGTATGGATTTAAAAAAAAAACTCGAAGCGAGTCTGGGTCGAGTCCTGATGTTACCGATATAGCAAGACCCTTTTGTGTGTGTGTGTGTGTGTGTGTGTGTGTGTGTGTGTGTGTGTGTGTGTGTGTGTGTGTGTGTGTGTGTGTGTGTGTGTGTGGAAATGGGTTCTTTTAGATTTCATTCATAGATACAACAATGTCAGATTCTTCATGCAAATATATATGAGTTGGTTGTTAACAAAGTTGAGTGTTCTTTGGAAATTTTGTTGAATATGGTTGTGATCTTTTTAGTTATGGCAAATATATCATTTTTTTCATACAATTTTAGATGCATTGGTCATTTACAAAAGGAGATTGTAGATTGAAATAATTTGTGCTTTGTGGCTGAATTTTTTTTTAGTTATGGCAAAAATACACTTCGGATTTTTTTTTTTTTTTTTCATCTTTTTAGTTGTTTTTGAGCTGTTTCTGGTGGCAGAGGACAGCTCACTATCAGCTTGCCTTTAAGAAAGAAACATTATGCATGCTTGTACCATACAAACATCTGGTCATTTACAAAAAGTTATTTACGTATTACCCTTTATATATACAAGCAAAGGAATATATTACTCCATAAGAAAGTATTATACTGTTATTGCTACTTGCTTTGTTGTTGTTAAGGGTTTGGTTTATGGGTTAAGGTGTTTGTGGCATTATACTGTTATTGGGTTTGTTAAATATTGTTTGGGTTATGATAACAATGACAATGAAATATTGTTTTTGTGTTTGTTGGGAATGCAGAGCCTAAAACAGAGATGGAAGACACAAACAAATCTGTGAAGATGGGGAGCCAAATGAAGATGATGAGAGTTGTGCCACAATTGATGGGAGTTGTATCACAATTGATGAAGATTAAACATTTTGTATTAATTTAGTAGTTTTTTAAATTTCTTAGACTTGTTGGATTAATTTGTTGGTTTGTAATTATTCTAAACTTGTGGGATATATTTTGTAGCTTTTTAATTTCTTAGACTTGTTGGACTTTTGATACTTATTTCTTGGACTTGTTGGATTTATTTTATTTTTATATTTAGCCAGTGATTTTAGTTATGATTTTGTTGATTAATGATTAAATGGTTATCTTAGCTAGGTAATTTATTGATTTAAAATCTTAGTTATGATTTATTGATTTATAGATTTATAATTAACAAGTGATTTATAGATTTATGATTAGTAGTCTATGATTGATTTGGACTGATTTGGCAATTGGGCCATGTAGGCTTAATGTAGGCAATATGCAAACAAAAATAAATTTGGACTGATTTGGCTAAAAAATTATAGGCTTAATGCAGGCTTAATGATATGGACTGATTTGGTTATTTTAGCTAGGTAATACGCAGGCTTAATGTAGGCAAAAAAAAATTGGGCTAAAATTTTTTTTTTTTTTGTGGTTGGGCCGCGAATTGGGCCCAATCCTAAATGGGGCCCGCGGGTCCGAGCCCCGAAAAAAAAACCCCAGTACCCTAAACGTGTCGAGTCTGGGTTACGGGTATTGCCCCGCGAGTCGGGTTCGGATATGGAAAAACCAGGCCCAAACCCGACCTGTTGCCATTCCTAAGTATGACAGCCCTTAAAATAATCCTTATATTTGCCTAGGGTTGTGAGAAAAGAAAACCTAAACACATAGCTTGGATATGCATGAAAAACAGATATGAAAAACTGATTATCGTAATTCTCGATAGATACAGCTGTTGAGTTTATTTGTCAAGCTTCACATTTTAAATCTCGATAGATACATCTGTCGAGTTTTAAAGAACAACACTTCTTCAAAGAAAACCTAAACACATAGCTTGGATATGCATGAAAAACTGATTATTGTAATTCTTGATAGATACAGCTGTCGAGCTTCACATTTTAAATCTCGATAGATACATCTGTCGAGTTTTAAAGAACAACACTTCTTCACTTGATTCTTGAACAGATTTGCATGGCTTCAATACTTGAACCTGAACTCTTGTTCCTTGAAGTATTAAACACATCCTAGATCTACCCAATTACAAGTAAAATGCATTTTGTCAAAGGATTAGCTAATTCTAAATTACATATGTTCTTAATATAATCGACATATGTCCTAACAGGGGCGATCAATATGGCTTCTCTACCTGCGCATGACCAGACCATGGCAACAAAAGAAAAAAAAATCTTTTTTTTTCTTGCTTCAATCCTAGGACTGTCTTCTTTTTTAGGAGTAGGCCACCTGCTACAGTGTTATGGAGCATGCTAGAAGCTGTTGCGATAGCATTTTTTCATGGTGTCCAAGTCATTGTAATAAAGCATGACATAAACTTGCCTTTGAGGTGGAGGAAACTTTATTTGGATCCACCATGCGATTGCCGCTTACTCCTTGGTGTGAGAGTGAATAGTTAAAAAAAGTATAAAGGTATTAAAAAAATCAAAATCAAAGGCTTTTAACTTTAATCTTAATTGTTATCTCAAAAAAAAAAAAAAAACTTTAATCTTAATTGTTTAAAAAACTACTATTACACAATGCAATAACCATAACCAATGTACTAGATCACATAAACTTGCATTGGAGGTGGAGAAACTTTATTTGGATCCACCATGCGATTGCCGCTTACTCCTTAGTGTGAGAGAGAATAGTTAGAAAAGTATAAAGGTATTAAAAAAAAAAAATCAAAGGCTTTTAGCTTTAATCTTAATTGTTATCTCACAAAAAAAAAAATCTTAATTGTCAAAAAACTACTATTAGGTAGTGCAATAACCATAATTAATGTACTAGATCATATAAACTTGCCATTTGAGGTGGAGGAAACTTTATTTGGATCCACCGTGGGATTACCCCCTTACTTCTTAGTGTGAGAGAGAATAGTTAGAAAAATATAAAGGTATAAAAAAAAAATCAAAATCAAAGGCTTTAAACTTTAATCTTAATTGTTAAAAAACTACTATTACACAATGCAATTACCATAACCAATGTACTAGATCTCAATTCAAGGATACTTCCCATTCATAGAGTTTAAAATTTTAAATAGTAAACTCTTTCAAAAACATAATACAATGCACTATCAATTTTCTTTTAAAAAAATTAAAAATTTAAAAAAATTATAAAAAAAAAAAAAAAAAAAAACTCATAAAAGAGCTGACATGGTAGTGCTACTGCTGACGTATAAATATTACTTTTAAAAAAATCTTTAAGCAGGGCCCAAGCCCAAGACCAAGAGTGAATAACTTGAGCCCGAAAGGTTAAAGCCCAAAATCCCATATGCTATACTAAGTTACTAACCTCATGGAGTGGAGAAGTCTGGTGTTGTTGAAAGAACCTGGAACATTGCCAATGAATCCTCTCTCAACTATTACCTCTCTGTTTCCTATATTTTTTTAACAAAATGACAGGTCAAAGAGTTGCTATAGCTTCTATTTCATCTCTCACAGTTCTCTTCCTCCTTCAAGCATATTGCCTCATTCATATCTCGTAACAAGTTCTTCTTAATTGATTTTGAAAGGGTTATCTCTTGGTAGCTACTAGCTGGCCAGTTTCCGTTATCAGCTACCTGATAATCTTACTGCTTCTGGATGGCCCTTGGATCTCTTCCATGTACTCCATTCCATACTCAAAGTTCCAGGTGGCTTCTGTCCTAGGAAGCATGGACACTTCATTTAGAGTATCCTATCAATATTGTATCATGTCGTACATATGTCATACCGATGTTATATCAGTCATTTTATGTTATAATTTTTCAAAAATTGCTTGAGTTACTATGTCGCACTTGTGTCCGTACTTGTACTTGTGTCCATCTCCATTCTTCTTTAGCTTCTATATCCAGTCAAACTAAAAGGCATTTATGTTTGCCCATATTTTCCACTCAACAAAGAAAAAAAATCTCAAGCTTCTTATCCTCATTATGCTCCGTCGCCTACGAGTTTAGTGATAATTAGTAACGATGAGTTGATAGAATTGTGCTATCGTGAAAACAAATTTCCCATCACTCACGGATTCTATCGCAACGAATTCCTCATCTAATTCGCGCGGGGATCTCAATTTATTCGCAAGCTCTTTAAGTAAAAGCCTTAAATCTTATTTGGTAGTAGTTGCATACTCCAAATGACCTGTCCATAACTTTCTTTCTCCCTCTATCTTGCTTCTTTCCTTGATAAAAATCATCTCTCCTATTTTTGTGTTTTATTTTATGTTCACTACAAAAAAAAAGTTGGGTTTTTTCTGTAGTGATTATTATATAAGAAAAATAAAAATAATACATAGTGGAGTATAAAATGGTAACCGGAGAAAAAGATTTGCACTCTTCCCAGGTGCTCTCTGTTTTCTTCTGCATCACTATTCTTTTCTTTTTCTTTTTTTTTCTTTTTTTTTTATATAGATTTATATATATATATATATTTTATTGTAAAACATTCAACTGGCTTTCATTAATACGGACTAAAGTCCAAAGAGATTACATCATCCAAGATCTAAGATTCAATTAGGGAGGAGTGTCCTCAACCCATATTTCACAATCTGTTACATTTTTTGCATTCCTAGCAAGTGAGCAGCTACATTAGTGTTTCTTCTGGTAGAAAACCCTAAAGGCATACCTTAATTAGACGCTAGTACAGTTCAATAGTTCATGTATGCTACCCTATTTAATTAAGTATAACTAACAAGAACTAAATATAACAAACAAATTATTAAGACACGACAGCATTTAACTCTACGTGTGACACAAGGTTTTACTCAATGCATGAAATAAAAATTATGTACATGTACGGAAATATTTGTCATTATCAGACCGAGGTTAAGGCAACATCGGTCACATTCGGAGCTGGAGATTGAAATTGGACAGCAACGTCACCGCCAATACTAGTACTAGTAATGCTGCTTTCACCGCCACTGCTGGAATAATTACGTACTGATCCCATACTTGTATAGTACAGCGATGAGAATCAGGAGGCTAATTATTGCTGCAGCAATTTTCACGCCCAAAATAAACTGTTCTTCCCTGTTAAAAAAAAGGTAAATATGAAAAATATTAAAGGTTTTTTATCATTAAAAAAAATGTAAAAACTTTAGTGCATATTGCTAGTACATGGTCAGAGGCTTAGGGTCTGAGACTGTGACAGTGAAAGTGGCGGAAGGTGGCGGAACTGGAAGGTTTGAGAATGATGATTTGGGCACGAAACCTGACATTGATAATTTTGGATGAAAAGAAGTTAAATGAAGATGGTTTTAACATGATAATTATATACATAGGCGACAAAAAGGAGAAAATAAGAGAAAAAGGAAAAGAAACAAGAAGTCGAGAGCAAAAGTGCTGAGTTTTTTCCTTTTTCTTATTCATGATCAGGTTTGGGCGACGCTACACCCACCCAGCTGCACTTTTTCTTTTCTTTTTTCTTTTTCTTACACCTTCGTGGAAAGATGCTTGTACATATAGGTACGCGTGTTTTGTGAATTTTCTTACACCTCAATCTCCATGGCCAACATATTCTATATTTGCATTTGCGAAGCCAAAACCAGACGACCACCTTAGAGCATCCGCAACCCAGCTTGTATATGCCAAATGTTACTAACATTTGGCATTTAAAACCCAAAACTGCTCCACAATGGGAAGGGCATATTGCATATGCCAAAAAAATTTTGAGATTTAGTTACAGTACCATCTCAAATGTAAGATGGTACTGTAACTGAATGTTATAAAAAAAAAAAAAAATTTTTAATGCTTTTTACCCGGCAAATTTTTCTCTCCTCTCTCATTTTTTCTCTTTCTTTTCTCTCTCTTCCTTCTCTCTTTCTCATCCCCTCTCTCTCTTGCCAAATCACCAAGCCAGATCGGAGCTCACGCCGAATCGAATTTCTAGATCGGCGTGGTGGCAAGGCTGGTGGCGCGGCTGAGATCGGCGTGATGGCCGGAGGTTAGCGCGGTGGAGATTGGCATTTGGTGGTGTTGACATGGTGACCGAGTCGTGCGTGGAGATCGATTTGGCGAGGTGGGTTTTGATTTTGGGTGAGTTCAGATGGGGTTTTGATCGATGGAAGGAGATCGCATGGGTTCCGTTCCAATGGGGTTTTGATCGCATGGGTACTGTGGAGATCGGATTTTGATCGCATGGGTGCCAAAATAATGGGTTTGTTGGTTTTCTGATTTAATGGGTTTGTTGGTTTATGGTTTAATGGATTTTTCCGGTGGGCGTGTGGCGTGGTGGTGGTGACTGGTGGTTTGTTGGGGTTCGGCAGCAGTGGCAAATCCGATCACTTTAAAGATCAGCATGGATTGTTAATAGTGGGTTTTTCTTCAAAATTTTTGTTTTGGGATTGTTGTTGTGATTTGCTGGGGTGGCTGGTGGTGTAGCAGTGATTTGGGTCCGTGTTGTGAGTGATTGTTGTTGGGCAGAGGAGGTTTTTTCACGGTGAAGAGAGAAGAGAGAGATTTTTTATAGGGTGGTGGTGGTTGTGTTGATGGTCGGAGGGCAGTAGGTGCAGCGGCGTGGCTCTGGTCTTTTCTCTGGGTTTTTTTTTTTTTTTTTTTTTTTTGGTGTTGATGGTAGTTTATGGGTTGCCGGTGGTGGTGGAGGTGTGCAGCGGTGGTAGTGATTGTGGTTCCTCAACAGAAGGAAAGAGAGAGAAAGAATAAATAATGTATTGTATTATATAATGGTAGTTGTGAGTTATATTATTTTATTGTGTAAAAATATTATTTTAATGAGTAGGATTGGGAAATAAAAGTTGGGATGTTAGAGAATTGTAAAATTGTATTGTATAATTGATAAAGTAACTTTTTGAGGTGGTAAAATAAAATAGGATATAGAATCCGGCTGTGGATGCTTAGTATGCTTGTGCTACTATCGCATATGACGCCAAAGCCATGTGGCGGATGTGAATTTTCGTTTGAATATTTTTCTTGGTAGTTTTTAAGTCATGGATTTCAATTCATTTCAAGCGTGCCTAAGAACTAAGAATGCGTGTAATAGGATGTGAGTATTAGTATTTTTTTTTTTTTTCCCTTCTTTTTTCACAGCATTTTATTATTTAAGTCTCTGGGTCTGAGCAAAATGATCCTCTATGTAAGTCTTTTGACAAGGGATCCCTGTACAATACAAACATATTCATGATTCATCCACTTAGTAATATATATTAATATAAAATATATACCTAAAGCCTAAAAAAGAGAAGTAGGGATGGCTATGCGTCCAACTGGCTCACCTAGCCCGGCTTAGGAGAATTTGATCTTGGGATGGGAAAAAGGCCTGTTGAGTTGGGCTGGATGCTCTTTTTAGGGCCAACTCAATTGCTAGGTTAGATTCGATTGGATGCTCTTTTTAGTAATCAATCTGGACTTAATGATACAATTTGTATTTGGTTTTTTTTCATGTAAATATATATGTTGTAAAAAAATATAAAGCTTACGCTTGAGGTGAGAAGCGTTTTACACAAATAATATCATAGCTTTTTTCAAATTCTTTTTGAAACATCAGATCAGTTTCATATTCTATCCTTGTGAATATGGGGAACCTAAAGGCGATATCAGACCTTCGCAGGGTATTCGCTAGGGTGACTCATTATCCCAATATTTATTTATAATTTGCTCAGAAGGTCTTAACCATCTAATTCAAAGTGCAGCAAGAGCAGATTTGATCAGGGGTTTTTCTTTGTGCCGTAATGGTCCACGAATTACCCATCTATTTTTTGCAGATGATAGCTTGCTTTTCTATCGGGCTGAAACGGGGGACCTGCAAGCTATTCAAAATATTGTGCTCATCTATGAACAAGCATCAGGGCAACAAATAAATCGAGAAAAAACCATGGTGTTCTTCAACAAACTAGCTTCGGAAGAGATGAAGGTGGCCATTAAAATTTTTTAGGGGGTGACTGAAATTAGAGAGTATGAATGCTACCTTGGTCTCCCCGCTGTGGTAGGTAGAAATAAAAAAGGCAGCCTAAACTACATCAAGGAGAGAGTTTGAAATAAACTCGGAGGGTGGAAGGAGAAGTTGTTATCTTAGGAGGGTAGAGAAGTCTTGCTGAAATCAGTAGTGCAAGCCATTCCCACCTTCGCTATGGGTTGCTTCAAACTCCTGGTAGGTCTTGTTCATGATATTGAGATGTTGATTAGGAAATTTTGGTGGGGACAACGCTACGAACAAAGAAAAATTCATTGGAAAAAATGGGAGACTTTGTGCAAACCAAAGGTACTGGGAGGGATGGGTTTTAAAGATTTAGTCAAATTCAATGATGCGATGCTTGCAAGACAAGTGTGGCGATTATTGACAGATCAAACTTCACTTTTGTATCGAGTGTTCAAAGCAAAATACTTCCCAAATGGATCTATTTTTCAGGCCAAGACTTTCTCAGGGTCCTTTGCTTGGCAAAATATCTTAAAAGCCAATAAAGTTATTTTGGATGGGATGCTACGGAGAGTGGGAGATGGCAAGACAATTTTGGTTTTTTTGGATCGATGGCTATCAGGTCAAAGTCCTTCAAAAATTATTTCACCTCAGACTGGCATTGGTGATGATTGGACAGTTTCTTAATTGATAGACCAAGACACGAGTTGGTGGAATAGTTCAGTAATTGATGCTTTATTCCTCCCCTTTGGAGCCCAGAAGATGAAAGACATACCCTTGTGTGTGTCTAATCAAGAGGACTGAATTGTTTGGTTGAAATGCAAGTCTGGACTCTACTAAATCAAAACAGGGTAACAACTGTTATGCGAAGAGGAAACCAATGAAAAGGCATCCGGTTCGAATGATGCACCATCCAAAATTTTTTGGGGAAATATTTGGAAGCTGTGAGTACCAAACAAGGTAAAAATATTTCTGTGGCGTGCATGTACAGAAGCCTTGCCAACAAAGCTGAATCTGTAGAAACAGAAAGTGCTGGACAATGCCAGTTGCAACCTCTGTCAATCAGCAATTGAGAACACCCTCCATGCTCTATGGGGTTGTGAACATCTCCTTCCAGTTTAGGATATAGCTTTCTCCGGAATTTGACGAGTTTTCCTCAGCTGGATTCATTCTCTGACTTAGTGAGTATCATTAGCCAAGAATCTCGAAACCTGGAATTGTTTACTATGGTCGCTTGGTTTGTTTGGCTTCGAAGAAATAAACCGTGCTGCAATGAACTGTTAGAAATCAACACTAACTCTCTTGTCTCTAGAAATTTCTAGAGTACTCTAGAAACTTCTAAAACCTCTCACACAATCTCTCTCTCTAGAAATTTCTCTCTAATTTTGGAAATTTCACTCTTGCTCTCTTTTCGGAATTCTCTCCAAGATAGTTCTTATATTTTCTCTAGAAGCTTCGTTGCACTAGTGAATTTTAGCCACATGTTTATAGAATAGTCTAGAAGGTTGGAGAATGGCATACATTTAATGCCAATAAAAAGGAAGATGCTAGAAGTTTCAAGTTGGTTTCCTAACCAACATACACCTAGTATAAATAGATGTGGTGGTATGTGAAGTAGAGTGAGAGACTTGTGAAGTGCGAAGTGAAGTGAAGAGTGTCATAAAGCACCAAGTGAGAGGTGTGCGAAGTTGTATGAGAAGGTGAAGTGTGTGCCATAGGTAGCAAGTGTGTAGAGTGAAATAAAGTCAAGAGCTAGTATGTGTAGGTGTCTAGAAGTGAGGTGTGTGCAAGTATGTTTGGTGAGTAAGTGCCGTGTTTGTAGTGCACTAGTGTCAGTATATAAGAGTCAAGAATTAGTGCTTGTAAAGTGTTGTAATTCAAAGAGTCAAGTTTTAAATAAAAGCTCCTTGTTCAGTCTTTTGTTCAACAATTTGGTATTAGAGCTTCCACTAACTCAACATGAACCAAGGCTCCCTATCCAAAAAAATTTCAAATCTGCTATTGCACTACTTTCTAAGTTTCAGCAAGGGGCCTGTGTGAGAGTTCAAAAGCCGAAGCCAGCCTCGGTCAAGCGAATACCTCCAGTTCCAAGCAAGTTAAAGGTAAACTTCGATGGGGCTACTTTTGCAGAATCTGATGAAGCAGGGATAGGCATTATAATTCGGAACGAGAGCGGAGAGGTGATGGCAACATTATTTGAGAAGATTGCTCAACCTCACTTAGTGGAAATTCTAGAGATATTGGTTGCAAGAAGAGCTATTCAGTTCACTGGGGAACTCGGCTTTCATCATGCTACTTTTGAAGGGGATGTTGAAGGTGTGATTAAAGCCCTCTCTTTGGGCAGTTTTCCTATTGTGGCAACTGGTCATCTTGTCAAAGACTGCAAGTCTATAGCAGGCTCACTTAGAGCCTATTCTTTCTCTCATACGAGAAGGTAGGGTAACAAGGTTGCTTATGCCTTAGCAAGGGGAACTAGATTTTCTTTTCCGTTGAAGTTTGGATGGAGGATGTTCCACCAAACATTTTTAATTTTGTTGTTGACGATTTTCCAGTTTAATGATTATACCCAATGGGTGTTGATTCTTAACCCAAAAAAAAAAAAAAAAAATCTTTTATAAAATTGAGAAAGCCCTTAGCAAATTTGTTGTGGTATTTACCTCCTTATTAAATTGTAGTAGGGTGGTTATTTGTGTTAGTATGTCATGTTCATGTCATGTCAAGACAAGAGCATTCAATGCGGAAGTCAAGTGTCGTGCAATAGCATTAACAACTATTGAACTTGTATGAGTTGGATCTCTTCTAAATACATAAGTCAATCCTAACTTGACTCATTTAATTGATCGGGTCAAAACCCGTCAACCCTAACACGATTCATTTATTAAACCGGTTGATAATTATAATAAGGGAGGGGGGATTTGAATCCTAAATGTCATGGACATCCCAAGATGTGTCAACCAGTTGAACTATAAGACGTTTGGCGAATAATATTATAAACTTGAGAATCTCTACCCGGTACACAAATTAAGCACACTCTCTTGCTTTGATACCAAAATTTGATGTAAGACAAAATTAAAATAATGCAACATTAAAGTTGGAAACTAGAAAAGTAAATAAATCTACTAATAATGTAGTCCGGAACTGAACCAATGTAGGAAAAGAAAAGATTTTAAACAATTACATAAGACAACAAAGCTTAAATATTAAATAATTCACTTGTAAGAGGAGGGAGGACTTCTCAAATAAATAAAGAATTTCTCCTTAATTCAACTAAAAATAATAATAATAATCAAGTGGTTAGGCCTTAGACTCAAATAATAGCAGGTTACATCCAAAAGGGCCATTTTCTTTTTATATTTACGTCTACAAATTTGTATATATCTTGCACCAAAGTAATAAGATTTTTTTTAATAAGAATTTATTCCACGAAAAAGGAAAATTACATCATTTCAACACCATATAGAACAAGTATAAAAGTTCCTATAAAAAAAAAAAAAAAAAAACAATCACACCTCAGACAGTTCATGCATGCTATCCTAATTAACTAAGAATATATGAGATTTTGTAACTCTATGCATGAACTAAACAATATGCATACATGAGTACATTTTTTTTATAAGAAATTAATTGAACTTCATTAAAAGAATCGAAAGAAATTACATAATTTGAATTAAAGAGAACGTTATAAGAAACAAGAGTCCTCTTTAATCCCAGTAACATAATACTCAATACCTTGAACGTGTTTTGCTAATAAATGTGCTGAATGATTTCCATTCCTATGGGTATATGAGTACATGTACAGTAGTATATTGGTCGTTACCAGAATATCAGACCAAGTCTAAGCCAGAGTTGATCATATTCGGAGCCGGAAGTTGAACTTGGACAACGACATCACCACCAGTACTGGCAGAGCTGCTGCCAGCAACTGTCGTGCCAGCACTGCTAGAATAATTTCTCCAATATTTGCATGGTGCAGCAATGAGAATCATTAGGCTAATTATTGCTGCAATGATTTTGAAAACGCCCAAAAGAAATTGTTCTTTCCTATAAAAAAAAATAATAATAATAATTAGAAAAGTGTTAAAAAGAATTTTCATAATTATTTTTAAAAAGTTTTAATATCACTTTTATGGAAAACATAAAAAACTATTAAAAAAATCAATTATGTTTTCATTTTCTCATAAAAAGTTTTTAAAACAACTTCATAAACTAATACTCTTGGGCTATTCATCAACATTTTCAATAAAAAAAATTCGAACAACTTTAGTAAATAGTAAATCTTACATGATCAAACGCGGAGGGTTTGCCATTGTGACAATGAAAGTGGTGGAAGGAGGCAGAACCGGAAAGGTTGAAAATGATGATTTGGGCATGAAACCTGTCATTGATAATTTGATATGAAACTTGCTTGAAGAAAAATGGATGGGAGAATTGGGACGTGATTACTTGAGACTTTTTTTTTTTTGATAGAAGTGATTACTTGAGACTTATATAGACGTTATGATCTCACACATTTTTTTAATTTTTAAAAACCAACCCATGCAACAGCAACTTCGTGGAAAGATGCCTACAACTTCGTGAAAAGATGCCTGTCTTAATCTCACATATCGGTGCGCGACAAAGAAGCCAAAAGGAGTCCGCAATATGTGTGCTATAGCCATAGATTTGGAAACCGACCAGGTACTACTAGCAATTAAAAACCAGCAACTCTAAAATATTTTGGAGTCTTGAAGTGCTTTGTAGTCAACGAAAGCCAATCTTAATCTTGATGTGGAGCTACCGACCGAGGGAGAGGCTATCAGAGAGAGATAAGAACATGGGTGAATTGGCTACAGGAAATATATAAATTGAAGTTTTTAATGATTGAATAAGAAATCTGAAATTCAATTTACATCTACGCCAAAAACTGATTGATATCTTGACTAAATAATAGCTTATAGCTAAGAAATAAAACAGATAATATATGAATTTATATGTCTTTGGCCAAATAACAATATTTTATTATTTTGATTTCCTTTTTTTTTTTCTTTTTTTTTTGTCTGTATTTACGGTTCTTTGCGATACAATCTGATTGAATAATTGAAAGAATTCATTTGTGAACCTGTGCAATCTATTGCCGAGTACGTTTAGAAATATTGATAATCTTGTAATCTTTCAACACTGTTTAACCTTGCGTATAATTTTCTTGACATCATCTAGATTCAGTTTTGATGGTTGGCATTTAATTAATGGATTATTATTAAACTTTTCTTTACTTGACTTTTAAGTGAAATCTTATCTATAATGTTTGCAAGCCACTTGTTTGGCGTTGGTTTCTGAGTATATGAACGGTTTGATGTATGTGATTCGGACTGCACTATTATACTTTTGAATTTTGAGAAAACATGCATGTCGAGAAAGAAGCCATTCTTTTCTTTCGTGAAACCACGAAGGATTTGGGAAGAGAATCCAAAAAAATTGCAGTTTGCGGTGATGACCGATGAGTGATGACCCAAGCCGGAAAAAAAAGAAACAGGTTTCACTAAAAGGTATGATTCTAGACTTCTTATGTTGGGATAAATCCCGTCTGAATTAAATTAAATAGAGAGGTGTTACGTCCACAATATTTTTACAATATTTTCACAACAAATTATAGATAGTCAGTTGTTATTGTTTCAAATTTAAACCTAACACTAAGATTACTTTTTTGCCCCAATAATAACAACCAGTAACAACCTGCCACTTAGGAATTGTTATAAAAATATTGTAAAATATTATGAACATATCATTTTTCAATTAAATATAACCCAAGCAATAAAGAAAATAAAAATCTACAGGAGCGAAAAAAAAAAATCAACTAACAAAAACACCAGGAAATTACATAGAACCCCCTCCAATGTAGAAGGAAAAACTACGGAACAAATCCGATTAATCTACTATAATAAAATAGAGATTACAACACTCAAGTTATACGCAAAACCTAAGTTCACAATAAATTAGAAAAATACAATAATACATCTAGGAACAAATACAATATCATCACAAAACCTGGTAGCAAGATCTTCCATTCTGAATACTTCAATTTTCTGTAATTGTAACACCCAAGTAATTATCCTAAAGAAAACTCTCAATTTATCTTTCTGGTATGTCTTGAGTAAAAGAAAAATCACATTTTTCTTTTTATCTTGGTGCAAAGTACTCATCTTTTTCTTTTAGTCGATTTCAAAACTGTGTTTCAGTCTCTCTCTCTCTCTCTTTTTCTCTGTATTATACGCACACAATATATTGCTTTGAGTGCAACTTTTGTCCGGATGAGGCGTAAAACGCCTACTTTATGCACTTCAATCAAATTGCGCCACATCAGCTTTTTGCAAACTAAAAAAATAAATCTTACTGCATATAATCTTGCCTCTAACAATTCATATACCAACAAAATTGTATCTTCCTCCTGAAGAACCAATCAAATCTTCACTGCATATAATCTTGCCCAAAACCTCTGGAGATGCTGCTTAAATTCGCCAAAGAATCCGCCACAGAATCTGCTCAGTTTGAAGAACCACTGAACCTACAAGCTACTGAGTAGCCGGAATCACCAAAAGCCGCTGGAGACGTCGCCACTGACCTCTAAGTTTCTTTGTTCTTGATTTTTTTTTCTTTTTTTCCAATTTTCATTATCCAAGGTACAATCTTTTTAATTTTTCTAATTTTGCTCATATGGGTTATAAAGATATATATCCATTCTGGGTTGTGTGTAAGTTTAAATCTGGGTTTTGCTCAAGATTTGCATATGGGATAAAGATGTGGATTTCGGTGAGGGAAGACAAGGTCTTGGTGTCTCTGTTGTTTGTAGTAATTAAATTTTGAGGATTTTTCTTTTGCATGTGGGTTTTGGAACCAGTTTTCTTGGTCTATTGTGGGATTTGTTTTTGTTTTTAAGGTTCTGTAAAATAAAATTTAGAGAGAGGAAGAAAGGTCACCAATTCATTGACAGTGGTGGACCGTTGCTGGAGTGGCTTCTTTAGCTTCTTTGTGTCTCTGATAATATTACCGCTGCCAACATCAACACAGGCATCCACTTTTTTTTTTTTTTTTTGGGTTTTAATGAGATTCTAGTTGAATGTTGACATGGCATTATACTATTAGTGGCATAAACCAAGTGGTTTACGCCACATCCGGACAGAATTTAAGCTCTATTGCTTTATATAAAGCACCTGCCGCCTGACACACTCCAAAACAACTAGGAGTAGGAGTCTCTTAACTTGTAGACCACTGTTCACCTATTTCTAATTGAAGTAGGATTTCTATATGGGCTGGACTTCTAGGTGCCGGCTACCTCAACTCTGTACAATCTTTCTGTGTGCAGGAGTGGTATTGTAGTGCAATCATTTTTGCCCACACTGTACACTTAATGGTTTTTTTTTAATTGGCGTATACTCGTATAGAGACTATTTAGAGAGTTTGAAATAGGGGATGTGCAATTATATGACTACTATACTTTTCCACCCAGCCTCAAGAAGTGTCCAAACAACTCCTCATTTTTTGTCTTTGATTTTGGAATTCAAAGAAAATGAGAAATGCTAAGTTATAATTTTTTCACCGCATTTTCACAATAAAATTTAATGATAAATTGTTATTAATTTTAATTTGAATTTATAATTAAAATTACTTTTTATTTATTAATTACAACTAATAACAATTTGTCACATTAAATTTATTATAAAAATATTATAAATATAGCATTTTTAAAAAAAAATTATGCGTATAGACAAGATTTTTTGACCTGCAAAAAACAGATTGACCCAAACTCGTGCAAGTCTAGGTCGATTTGGGTTGAGTTTTGGGTCGAGTTTTGGGTCAGCCAAGTCATCCCGTTTTTAACAAACGAAAATTTTATTTGTGACGTATGTTCTTTCTTTTTGTCTACATACCTTACATTTCTTCATTTAATTCTTTGACTTTTCTTCCTTACTTCATCAGTTATCTATACTTTTTTTTTCTACTTACTGTACATCAAAAACCACCGCAAAATTTGTAGTTTTCACTCCTGTATCAACCATTATAGCGAAAAAGATAAAATTTTCCTCTACGAAATTTTCTTTTCTAACCACTAAATCCATTTAGGTTTATTTTTCACTCATTCTTCATATTTGCCTTTCTCTTAAATCTTAATTTCATTCATTAAAAAAAAACTAGTCTTTACAAAATCCTAAATTTTCAAAATACCATAATCTTTCAATACATTTTTTTTTCATAAAATAACATGTTTTTTTCTTGTTTGTGACATGGATTTTTTTTTTTTTTTTTTTTTGCATTTAGCTTTATTTTTGAAATATTTTAGTTAGTTGCCAAGTTTGCAAAATTATTCAGCAAACTAGCATATCGAGTCTTAAAAACTCGAGTTCCATCTTAGAACTTATGTCTCTAAAACTTGAGTTGCATGTGGTGGCAATCCGATGTGGAAAAAAATCCACATGGAACTCAAGTTTAAATACTCAAGTTCCTGTGTTCACCAACTGTTCTTCTTCCTCCTTTGTTCGTCTTCTTCCTCTGTGGGTGTTTAGGTGAGTTCTTTCTCCTTCCTCTATTCTTCTCTTCCGTGGGTTCTTCTTCAAATTCTTCAAATTCTATGGAACTCTAGTCTTTGAGACTCAAATTCCAAGTGGCAAAAATCTCCATGTTAGCAATGAGAACTTGAGCCTTTGAGGCTCGAGTTTTGTCACTGAACTCAAGCCTCTAGGGCTCGAGATGTTACTTTCTTAAATTGTTTCAAAGCCTTGCTTACTAACAATATAATTTCTATATCTGATGCTAGAGGGAAAATATCCCCTAACATGTTTGGATGCTTTGATTGCATGACATGAATCCATGACCAATAGTTCATAGATTGGGGTTTATTAATGTAATTTCATTTTTTAGAATGTAACTATGACCAAAGTCATTCTTAGATTTTACTTGCGACCACAAAGCCTTGTAAAGTTATCTTATATCAAAATGTAAAATTTAAATTTAATCAATAAAATGAGGACTTTATTTTATTACATGGTTTTCTTATTTTTTTTTCCTAAGATTAAATAAGTTACAGCTCTAATCGTAGAACTCTCAATCTAGGGAGAACAATATCATTGGTTGAACTATCATTTTGAAAGGCAATAACGCTAACTCACCCATTCACATGAGTTTGGTCCCAATAAAAATCAGTGGGCTAAGGCTGCAATCTCTCACGCAGGGGAGGATCAATCATTTGAGTATGCACTAAATGGAAGAGTCTTACTCAACTCTATTGTTAGGGATTTTATCAAATCATGGAGTAACAATGAGAGGACAAAATGAACACATCAAGTAAATAGAGATTAGTGATTGACTTGGAGACACAATTAAAAGTTATCCTTAGACAATATTTGTCCCCATACACAAGTTGCTAAAGTGTTTCTACAAATTTGTCCCCAGGATACAACCAAACTTATTGGGTTCTACAAATAGCAATTTTGAAGGATACCCATAGGATTTCTTATGTTTCTTTGTAACGTACTACTTTCAAGTGAATATTAACTTCTATTTATACCCATAAAGTTATAACCCTTCAAAAGGTACGTATGGAAAGTTAAAATGTTTCATAAAACCGTTCACAAGACTTGAAATCTCTTCAACCTTTCTGAACAGTCACCAAAAAATTCTACAGAAATTTCAGTTTTTTGAGTTTCGATCGGTCGAGAGGTCCTTTTGATCGATCGAATGCTCTTTTCGATCGATCGAACAGGAATCGAATAGTGATTGAACCATCCAGAAACTCCAGGATTATTTTCTTACTATCTCGATCGATCGAACCAAAGTTTCGACCGATCGAAAATGCTGAATTTCGAATTTTCACTTAGAAAATTCCAGCTTAAATTTTCATTTTAATAACTTTATGAAACAATATTCTTCAAACTCAAACATCATTATTACAACTTATCCATGTATATACCCATATATACAACATCTATAGCACATGCTTGGACATACTCTCTCTCCCTTCCGTTACATCAAGTTTGCCTCTTTAGCATTATGCTTATTATGGAAGAACTCATCTTATTTTATAGGTTCAACATTGATGATATATTGTCATTATTTCTTCATCTAGAGTGTTTGTTTATGCTTTTCAAATTTCAATATTTCTCTCACACAAACACTCTCTCTTTTCTTCATTTTTCAATTTTTATATGCTAGGAAAGGAAATAGATAACATATGAATTTATATGCTCTTGTCCAAATAATAATATTTTATTATTTTGAATTTTTTTTTTTTTCCTGATTTGTGGTTTGGTAACTCTGCGAATATTTGTGTTTACCTGTGTTTATGGTTCTTTGCGATACAATCTGATTGATTAATTGAAAAAATTCATTTGTGAACCTGTGCAATCTATTGCGGAGTACGTTTAGAAATATTGATAATCTTGTAATCTTTCAACACTGTTTAACCTTGCGTATAATTTTTTTTGACTAAAATGCATCATCTAGATTCAGTTTTGATGGTTGGCATTTAATTAATGGGTTATTATTAAACTTTTCTTTACTTGACTTTTAGGTGAAATCTTATCTATAATGTTTGCAAGCCACTTGTTTGGCGTTGGTTTCTGAGTATATGAACGGTTTAATGTATGTGATTCGGATTGCACTGTTATTCTTTTGAATTTTGAGAAAACATGCATGTCGAGAAAAAAGCCATTCTTTTCTTTCGTGAAACCATGAATGATTTGGGAAGGGAATTGAAAAAAATTGCAGTTTGCGGTGACGAGAGATGAGTGATGATCCAAGTCTTGTACCGCTTCAGCCCTCGGGTCGGGTTGACGAAGGAAAAGGAAGAAATTTCTAGACTTCTGTACAATCTTTCTGTGTGCTGGAGTGGTATTGGTAGTGGTATTGGGAGCGCAATCATTTTTGCCCATAGTGTACACTGGACATTCTAGCCTTTTGCCCCTTTTGGGCAAAATAATTAGCGTCGTGCCCCTGTTTCGAAACTATATAGGGGCGTGCCCCTGTTTGGATACTCGATCACCGCAAAGCTGAGTTACTTAAAGTACTCGATCCTAGAAGGGCCGAGTTCAGTGCAGGTTCTTGCCACGTTGCTCGTCCACCGTGGATTTTGGGCAATAAAATATTCCCGCCTCACTGTTTATAACTCGCTGATGAGTAAACCGAGTTATATGCAAAATATAACCCCATTTCAAATGTAACGTCTCCCAAACAGTTTGTCTTCCTCCTTCCTCAGTCCGTCGCCCAAACAGTCTTTCTTCCTCCTTCCTCAGTCCGCTCAGTAGCCACCCTCAGTTCAACGCATCTTCATCTTGAAGTTCTATTATTTCTACCTGTACCCAAACTAAACCGTTCAGTATACCCTTTCCGAACCTCAACCCAAACCCACATCCAAACCCACACCTTTCACTCTCCCCATCGCCGAAGCTGAACCCAATCCATCTTCAGAGTTAAAGGATTAGAAAGTTATTAAGGTAATTTGTAAATGCTGAGTTCAATTTTTTTCCCTTTGCATTTAATCTGAGTATCTGAGTTATGGGTAGCTTGTGCATGTACTCTGATTTGAGTGTGGGTGTGGCTTATTAAGTTTTTATCTGTTAGAGTTATCTCTATTCATTATTATTGTTGCTGTTTTAGCTTTGCTGGGTTTTGAACTGGGTTTTGGGTACGGGTACGGGTGTTAAGTTGGCATGACAATGGTGTTCATTATTAGGGAACATTGATTTTTAATTTACATAGTTTGAAAGTGCATGTCACGCTTCCAGAAATTATCCAGAAATTATTCACAAATTATACACAGACCATAAAATGCACATAATGGACATCCACAGTCACTGAACTATAGTGAACTCATAAATGCCCTGGATATGTGCTGTCATTTCATTTAGGTTTTGATGAATTATACTGACTTGGGAATGGAATTTTTGTATTATGTATCCAAAACGTGTTTGTCATTGTAATTGATGTTTACTTTTCTCTTTTTCTGATTTTTGTTAAAGAGAATATGGGAATTTGCTGGGTTGATTGGGATGTTCTGGGTTGATTGTGCTTGTCTGCCAGACTTTGAGTGAGTGAATGTGTATTAGACTTATGTGGTTGCATGTGTAAGCAATTTGCTGATTGGGAACGTATGTTCAAAAGCTGAAATAGGACTTTTTAACATGTTTATAGAGACATTGAGTTGTAATCATAAGTCTGGAACTAGACTCTTACCCAGTGGCGGAGCCAGGATTTCAATTCAGGGGGGGCAAAATTATAGGGGACTTTGGAAGCACAATCGTTCATCTATTGATCTCCCATTCAATTTTGTAATTAATTTTTAACACTTCATTGCTAAAAAGCCTCAAAGTTCATTAACAAAACATAGAATTTGAAACAATGAAAGAGTCAAAGAGATTGAGGGGAAAAAAAAAAAAGATTAGTGGAAAGATGTAAGCATTAGAGATTTGGTGTCATGAAAAAATAAGACATAATTTGAAAGTATGGATCCACTACTTGGAGTTGGAGCCATGAAATATTTTAAACACAATTTAGTAGATGATTTTTATTTAAACTTAAAAAGTGTGATGAAAATTGAAGTTCAATTGGTGTAAGAGATTAAGTGTTGTGTATCTCCCATTAAAAAAAAATTAGTTAGTGTCAATGTGTCCAATTTATTATTATCTCTTTGTATCTTTTTTCTCTAGTATGATATTTAGTAAAATTTTGTTGATAAAGGTACAAGTGTGTAGCACATCTCATGATAGCATAACAAGTTCTTGCATGTGCTGCCAGAGAATAACAAGCCACCTCATAAGGCACTAACTCTCACAAACATACATGATATTAGGTCCATAGAATGTAAAATCTCAATTACTTGAACTTCAGGTATTTGGCAGAAGCATATTAAGAAGCTCTTTGTATCAGAACACTGTGGTAGCCAATTCTAACTTTGCAGGTGTCTCGAAAGCTGTTAAGCAGCTCTTTGTTTTCATTTTAAGAGATATAACATATTGTATACTCTTCTCTTTGTTGGGGGGAATTAATTTCGACATCTAACTATCAAATTTGTATCACTTGCATAGTTAATTGAAATTATGGGTTAGAATTTGATGTTAATTGGTTGTATTTGAAATTTGTCCAGAAATTGTTTGTGTGCGGGGACAAAGTAATCCAGAAATCCTATACTAGGGGTTTGGGAGGAAGGTTAGGGGTTTGTGTAATGTGTTTTCATAGAATTATTGTAATCCTACTCTATCACTTGGACTGAATTTCATAATATATTTAAGAAGGATTTGTTCCTAGTTCTGTTTTGCTTTTTTGCTAGTAGTAGAATCTCCATTTCTTTTGTTATATGGAATATGTATGTTTGTGAAACCTTATCAACTCCATTGTATTTCAAAACCTGGCATTCATGTAACGCTACTACACTACAAAACAGACAGTATAGCCTAGAATAGAGAAAATTATAAAAACTTGGAACAAATTATATCGAATGAAGACTCTAAGCTGTGATTGCTATTTGCCTGTTAGCTTTTTATGTATTTAGATTTTTCTCTTAACTTGGAACAAAGTATATGGAATATGTTGAATGCTTTACGTTCCCGCCATTTTGTAATTTTTTAAATATCCTTATCTTTTCAAATGTTGTTTTGTGCCAAAAGTTGGATTTTAGTTTTTTTGTTAATTTTTTTGATACTTTCAAGCTTAATATGTAATAAAGTTAACTTATATTCCCTTTATTCCCTTTGGAACAAGTTCTATGTTTTTCGCAAGTCTTGGCTGTATTGGAAATTATGAATGTTAATATGATTGCATGCGTGTCAGATATGCAGCAACTGCAAAGTGTGGAACCTGGACCCGCGATTGGTACACAGTTGACGCAGCAGCCAGGGCATCGGTCCACGGCACTGTGGGAGACACCCGTCGGTCAGGTACGTACTTGTATAGAAGTTCGGATGTGTCGAAATTGTTTCATTTTCTTTTTGTAGGGTTCTTTCATTATTTGTAAATAGATGTTTGAAATGGTATCATTTATGTTTTGGTTTAGGCAGCACTTTATTTAATCAAAAGAGAAAATGGTATGAAGCGTGAATTTTAAAACACTCTTTCATCAACAGCATCTAGTCTTATTTCCGGATAAATTGGAACTACTAATACTACAAAAACATTAAACATAGTTCTTATAGTTATTTCATGTGCACTATCCTAAGACAATGCTCTTTCTTGTGCAGGCAGTGCCAGGCGTGCTAAGGTGTAGACGCCGATCTTGGGAGTTACCCCATGGGCTAAGCCCACGGATTCAACAGTACATAGCTGAGGCAGGCTTTGAAGGGTTATCGAAGGTTCCAAACATGGAAGTTGATCACGCATTGATCACAGCATTGGTCGAGCGTTGGCGTCCGGAGACGCATACCTTCCACTTACCGCATGGAGAGATGGGTATCACCTTACAAGACATTGAGGTGATGCTAGGGGTACCTGTTGATGGGTTGCCCGTCACTGGGAGTGCCAAGGGGAATTGGCCTGCATTGTGTCGTGATTTCCTTGGTCGCCTTCCGCCAGACCCAGTACTGCATCCCCATGAAAACAAGTCTATCCTTGCTGGGGCGAGGTTAAGAGTCAGCTGGCTGAAGGAACAGTTTAGAGATCCCCTTGCTGTGGATGCTACTGACGAGGTAGTGCAGCAACACGCACGTTATCACATACTCGTGTTGTTGGGGTCCATTCTATTTATGGACAAGTCAGCAGATCGGGTGTCAGTGAGGCCTCTACTGTTACTAAACCCAATCAGCAATGCGAAGAGGTACAGTTGGGGTAGTGGAGCATTAGCCTGGTTGTACAGGCACCTATGCAAGGCATCGGAGACGAAGGCGAAGCAGATTGGAGGTGCGCTGATGTTGGTGCAACTATGGGCGTATTCAAGGTTCCCATTGATATGCCCTGTTACGAGGCCACCACAACCGCCGATGGATGCAGGTCCCCTCGCCTGTCGGTATGTTCTCTGACTAGTTTGATTCAATTGTCATGGCAGTTGTTATTCACCGTGCATGTCTCTATAGTTATCCATTTTGTGAAACACATATTATAATTTTTAATATAATATTAGTACTTTTCTTTTATATACAAATTTAATACTAGTACTAAGATCAGGAAGTTGAAGAGAAAATAATGTTATTTATTTATTCGCCCTCTCTCTCTCGTATGAAAATTGGCACATAATTAGTAGATACAAAAAGAATCACCCATACCTATCGGAGTGCTTTAAAGGTCGTATTAAAATCTTCCAAATCACCTATTTATGCTCTGATCACCCATTTACATTCTGACCATAACCAAGTAACCAAGTAACCAAATAGATATACAATATGCTCTGATCACCCATTTACATTTTGAACAACCTACCCAATGTGCTTGGAATTGTTTCAACAGGAACTCCTTGTAGATTAAGCACCCTTACCAATTTGAATTTGGATAGTGCTGCATCCAAAGAGAATGAAGTGCACTTATCTGTCTTAAATACAAAGAAAGAGCGAAGATGGTGTTGTGACATGGTTCTGTGAGGTGCTTCTCTGCTACCTCCTCCATAGTAGTATTCCCTTTTCTTTCTTTAACAAAACCTTTTGCTACCCACATCAGCTTCTTCCTGTTTGTGCTACATGAAATTGATAATCATTTTTGTGCTACATGACTGTTGTATGGAGGAAAAAACAAACAAAGCATATTTCCTTACTTATTTGTAATAAGTACTTTCCAACGAAAAAGTAAAAGCTAATTACTGGTTTCATTTTTGGCAAGCATTTTACTCTTATGGCAGCATGGTAGTTTGATATTAACTAATGACCATTTAACACAATTGTATGTTTACCATGTGGAAGGGGCCGAAGAGCACGACCGAGCATGCCACACATGTGCTAGCTGCGTATCGTGCGTCATTTTCGAGCATACGGGCACACCAGGTATTCTACCGCTTCATGTCACGACAATATAATTCTCCCTAGTTTTCTTGTTTCACCTGGTGGGTTGTCAAGTAGACCATATATATACAAGGAATTAGTTACAATCATTTCACAACTATGGGCAGTCAATATAAAGTACCTTGATTGGCCTTCTGTTGAATTGATGTTTGTGGTTTTTATTCCACACATATTTAGCTGTGAACCTTTCAAATTTCTCCCTCAGTTTCAGCTAGTGCAACCAGTAGTATTCGGGTGCATCTTACCATGTAAAATTCAATAACAGGGTCAATAATGACTTAGGATTTTTTTGAGTGAAGTGATTCTTCAATGGTCTTTTACATTTTTGCTTAAATTGAGGATTGCCACACATACGTACGTATTTAATTTGTTTTTGTTGGACATTTATTCAGGTTGTTTGGGAGCCGTATAGGGATGTCCTAGACTCACTGCCCCCATATTGCACTGCTGGCCGACATGTGTGGAGGGCCACAGTGCCGTTGATCTATTTTTGGATAGTAGAGGATCATCATCCCGAACGTGTCTTTCGTCAGTTTGGGATGAAGCAAGCGCCACCGGCTTTCGTGGATACGTCAGTTGAACTCCACAAAATCTCCCTCCAAGGTAAATTAGAGAGGGATTGGGTGCAAGAACATGCTATCTACATTGACCGATGGGACCATAGAGGGGAACATGTTGCCAACGCACCCACTTTGGATGGGGACACGACGTACCTTGCTGCATACATGGCCGAGTACCGAAGGTCGACTAGACGGTATATTACGCGAGAGTCGGCGTACTGGGAAATCCTGGTAAGGCAACCATTCAATGCTTCTTTTATGGATTGATATTATACATGTGTTGCAAAGAGCATTATGAATATTAAGTTTTGTGGCGCCATTGATTCAATATTTTGACATTCATTGGGTTTTTACATTTCATTTCTTGCCACTAGATATGCATTTGTTGCCACTGGGTATGCCATTTCAATGTTCATATATATATGAATAAGCTCATCATGCATAATCTTTTCCCAAATTAGACCTGAATTACCTGCGAAGATATATAATCAAATATCATACGATTTGACCTGAAATCTTTATAGTTTCTCAATGTTTAAAGGCGCCAGAAAAGTTTTAATGCGACTCCTTTATTCCGTAGGTTGAGTCAAATGTGGAAATGCTATTGCAATGCCAACCAGGTTCTGATATTTACAACCAGCTGACGAAGACGTTGGACCTTGTTGGGGAGTTGAACCGAGTGGCCTTGGATAATGCGCGTGCCATGGCGAGTGAGGCGACCACACAGGCCACAAGCCGTGGTGGGCGAGGTGGTGGGTCTGGAGGGCGTGTACGTAGTGGAGGCCGTGGAGGTCGTGGAGGTCGTGGACCTGGTCCTGATGATGAGGATGACTTGGGTAACTTCCAACTAACACCTCCCTAGCTTATTGATTGATTTCCAATTCTAGTACTTTCAGTTTTAATTTATTTAGAGGATGTATTATAGTAGCAAAGTATATTTTTAGAGGATGTATTATAGTAGCGAAGTATATTTTTATCACAGCCACACACGATATCCCATTCTTCCGTTGTCATCTTAATAAATACAATTGTCTTTGTACAGATGATGAGGCATTGGAGGCCGATTGGGACACGTACATGGATGGCGCCGGGTCATCGCAATGCGCCTCTGACGCCACTGCCCAGGCATCCCATCCCTTTGGCCATGATGATAGTGCAGAACATGCATCCCATGCTCAGGCTCACCCTCAATCCCCACTACCCACTCCGCTGTCTCCCCCATTGTTCAGCGGCTCTGCCCATGCGGGTGGCTGTATATTTGTACCCACACCTGGTCGACCGACCCCACCTGTAGTTCAGGCTGAGCCCACCCAGGAACCTTCACTTCCTAACCCCGACGAACCGGCTGCACAGATTGAACAAATACGGAGTGAAAATATTGAGCCGGTCCATGTGTTGCGAAGATCACTCCGCACTGACATACATCCCCCTGGTTGCGGGACCGGTCACGGTAAATACCATACATTCCCCTGCTACCTTCTTCCAAAGTTATTATATCAAACAATAAGATGAGAAGCAAAACCAGTGAATGCAGTTACTCTGAAAGGGAAGATGACCCAATGTACATGTACATATAGCGCAATTAGATATTGTCTTCATGTAGACTTCCATTCCCCCAAATGTTGCATTAACGTCGAGCTAATAGTTCAAACAGATATGCCAATTGTCGTAGTTGCATATAATATTGCCAATAACTGTGAATTAATTGTGAATGACTACGGTTGTGTATATGGTTATTTAGTCAGAAATTTTACTCTGTAAAAAGCACTTTTATTCCAAAACAATAATTAAACTCGGTTAAAAATATTAATAATAAGACACATACACATACACAGTACAAAACATGGTCTATCCCTATGTTTAAACTCTATTTTGGCTGTTAGGGAATGTGTGCATTCAAGTAATGTGCTCTGCTTTCAATTTCAGGTAAGACGAGACCTACCAAGGTACCTGTGAGGAAACGAAAAGATCGCTGAAGCTCGGCATGATGTGGACCATATGGGGGTAAAATTCCAGCCACAATTGGTTTGGCCTTATGTTTCTTTCTTACTTTGTTATGAATTAACAACAACGACCACCAGTTCAAACTTGTTTTGATATGTTGAAGATGGTTTTTAGTAGGTGTTCACAAGGGTTTTAAGTACGAATTCATAATAGGATGAGGTCAATTTATGGGGGTTGCAGGATTTGTACTAGGTGTTGTGGTGGGTTAAGAATTGATGTTGTGTCTTCTAATTTTTTGACAACGGGTTAGGGTCTTGCTTTACAAATTTTATCTACTCATTGTGGAACTATAATTTTCCCTATTCTTTGAGTTGTGTAGCCCAATTTATTGTTGATATCATACAAGCAACACCCCCCTACCCGATATAAGAAGCCATTAAATAAGACTACTCAATGATGCTATTCAATTTAAATATTAATTAGTGAGATGAGATGGGTTTTACTAATTTATCAACTCAAACTTTTGGGACAAAACTTGCACTCATAAATTACGTGATCTTTATGTCTCTTTGACACTCTCTTCAAAAATTCTTCCTGTTTTTATTTTTCCTAGGGTGAGGGAGTCACAAATTTAATAGAGAATTTGTACATATATGTGGTTACTTCTTCTTCTTGTTTTGTAGAATCATACGAAACTTTTGGAGTATTTTGTAAATCCTTTTCTATAGCTGCAAATAGTTAGGCAAATTTTATCGTAGTTTCTATGTGCATTCCAACATTAACATAGAAGGTTTTGCAACCAAGTAGTAGCACTAATCATATGTTTGGAACAATTGAATAACAACTAAAATAAAGCAATTGCTATGGATTTTGATTTTGAGGGTCGTTAGAAGGGGATGGAGGGGATGAAGGGATATATGGTATCCAAGTTTTTGTATGTGTCTAACATTAGATTCGATGTTGGTGGTGGAGGAGGAGACAGTGACTTAAAAATAAGGTATCGAAGTTCTTGGGTCTCTTATATTAAATGCAGGTGGAGGAGGTGGGAAAAAAACGAGAGGGAGTTGGAGGAAAGGGTAGCGATGAAAATGGTGGTAGAGGAGGAAAGGGTAATGGAGGGTTAATTGCAATGGAGGGAATGGAAATTGAGGGAGAGGGAATCCATATGGTGGGAAGTAAGGAAGAATGCACTTTCAGGCATTCAAAGATCTTGAAAATTCCTACTGATTTCCACCTAGACTAGCAGTCTTCTTCGATGGCCTATAAGTTAGTGCATTCAACTTGTATATTCAGGGATTGTCTTGCTTAGACTTCATTGTAATCACATTTGACGCTGTTTTAAAAACTGCATTCAAGTTGTATATATAGGGATTGTCTTGCTTAGACTTCACTGTAATCACATTTGACGTTGTCATTAACACTGGCACATTCTAGGCTGCAGAGGAGCTCCTTATTAAGCTTACTTTGCACCATTAGCTGTTACCGCTTAGTTCAAAGACCCAGGTTACACACTCCATGCTTATTTCTTGTTCTGTTCACTGATAATGTGATCTGTTCAGTGGTTTTGGGTGAGTTCGGTTTGAACTTGCATTGTATTTGAACATCTGCACCTGATCAATACAACCCCACACTTAATAACTTGGAAGAAGAGGTCTCATTTGGATCAGGTTAAAGTAAAAAAATTGACAATTACTCATTGATTTAGTTTTAATTCAGAATTACAATTACCCATGTTAATGTCCTTTTTTTAGACCCATTATTTCATATTGATTTGACCCTCTTTTGTTTTTTCCTTTTTGTGGTCACTCACATACTCCACTAAACCTATAAATTACTCTCTAGGATTAATTTCTAACGTGTTTATGGGAACAACAATTTTGAAGACGTTTATTTCTTTTTTATTTTTGGAAGATTGAATGAAACTATATAGTAGATGTGGATTAGGGGTTAAATCCTTGGCAAGAAGTAGCTGTGTCTTGAGAAAGTGTTGTTGGAACAGTTATCACAATAAACAACGGCCCCTACAGTAATCCGAGAGGGGATATTTGTTGGTTGGACTATTCGAGAAAGTGGATGAGTGAATAGAAATGCAAGAACAAGGAGAATTATTGGATCCATGAGGGCAAGTGTTAGAGAAGTGAGAGTTAGAGAAGTGAGAGTGAGAGACACTTTTAGGAGGGCATCAATAGTTATAGCTAACACTCCATGAATGGCATGTGAAGCCCCTATAATGATGAGGAACTATATTCTCTCTGTATATTATGAGCCCGTGAGAAGTTTAAAGTTTAAACCAAAAAAAAGCCAAACCAAAGAAGGATCAAACTCTCATTCAAACCAAAAAAACAGAGAGAAATGTCTGGTTATGTAGGCATTCTGGTTTCAGATCCATGGCTTCAGAACCAGTTCACTCAAGTTGAACTCCGCAGCTTAAAAACTCACGTACGTTAATGGGTCTTTTTTCTTTTCCCATTATTATAATTTCAATCTGTACATCTCCGTTAAAAACACCATGAAGTGCCAGTTGAACTACGAGTTTCATGAATTTGCATGTGTTTGTTTGTTTTTTTTTTTGGGTGATGATGCAGTTTATGAGCATGAGGAGGGAGAGTGGGAGAGTGACACTGGGAGAGCTGGCTTTGAAGATGTCTCGTTTGAAAGTGGTTGGAGAGAATCTCACTGGAGAAGAGAGAGCTTCGTTTATCCATGATTTCTATCCTGATCATCATGACCACGACGATGTCGACTTCGAGCTTTTCCTTAGAGTTAGTACAGATGTGATTAGCGTTTTTCATGCAGTGGTAAGTTAGTTACTAGTAACCTTGGACACACAAATATTGAAGATCTTATATTTTTGTTTTATAATTTTTGAAATTTTTAGTACTTTTTTTTGTTTGTTTAAAAGAATCTTATGTTAAAGTAGATGAATTCTGTGTTTTGGTTGTTAGAAAGCCTAAGATAATTTGAATCTCGTTAAGCTTTTTGATTTGTGCTCTGTTTGGTTGCCAACAGAGTTAAGTTAAATTTTTTAAAAAAAATAAAGGAAATCAAAATTTTACTTCCACTTTTTCTATTGTCTGATTCGTTTTTTCTAAGGAACTTTTTCCAAAATTTTCAGGAATTAAAAAATAATAAAGCAAAGGAATCAGAATAGGATTTTTTTATTTTGGGATTTTAATGCGTTTTTCTTTGCAACTTCAAATTGTTGGCAGATATATTTTAACTTTTCAATTTTGCATAAGTTAAAAAAGAATAAAAACCGATAAGAATCAACCATAGGTTTTTTCTTTTTGGTCATTTTTGGAGTTTAATAAGTTCTTCTTTGTTAATAGACAGAGTGAGATTATTAGTATTTGGGATTGAACTGTACTTTGATGGTTTTAAATTTGAAAATGAAGAATTTATGACTTACAAAAGCATAAAATAATTTCAAAATTGATGGCAGGTATATTTGAAACTCCAAGCCCATGCTAGTGCTAGAACTGGAAGTAATACTAAGAACTCATCTGCATTCCTTAAGGCTGCCACCACAACACTGCTTCACACAATTAGCCAATCCGAGAAGGCCTCTTATGTTGCGCACATCAATAATTACCTTGCAGAAGATCAGTTTTTAAAGCAATACCTTCCCATTGATCCTTCAACTAATGATCTCTTCGAGATTGCAAAAGATGGAGTTCTTCTCTGGTGATAACTTGTTGATTCTCTTGTTCTTCATTAAGCTTTTACGATTAGTCTTTTTGAAATTCGTATTCAGAAAAGCATTATTTTTCTTTGGTGCAGTAAGTTAATTAATGTGGCAGTTCCGGGAACTATTGATGATCGTGCTGTTAACACGAAGAGAGTGCTCAATCCATGGGAAAGGAATGAGAATCATACACTCTGCCTCAACTCTGCTAAGGCAATTGGATGTACCGTTGTCAATATAGGGACTCAGGACTTTATTGAAGGAAGGGTATGCATACATGAAATGTGTTCTAATCCTTTACTATATCAACTGGTCATCTTAGTTGCCATGCTACAATATTTAAATTTTGAAACCTTTAGTTACCTTAAATTAAGAGTATGTCCTAGTGCTTAAAATAGTTCATATTGATTTGGTGCCAACATTGAAAGCTCATACTACATTTGATTTTCTTGTCTAGTGAGTCTTGTAAACCAGCACAGTCTTTGAACTTAGAGGCCTACAAGGGACAGGGTAAAGCTCATCCATTACAACTTAACCAACGAGGGGAATTCGAGGAGCCTTTTTGTTCAAATGCAGGGCTATTTTGACCATAGTATACATTGCAAAGTTCTCTTACAAATCTGCTTTCTTGGTGCTATTCCAGTTCAAAGTTTTCGGGATTTTATATAGTCCTAATTGCAAGGCTTTTCAAGATATCTTATTTTCCAGTCCTGTTTTAATCACTTAATCTTTGCATGTGAAATACATACGCAAGTCTATATTTTAGGCATTTCTCTCTATCCTTCTTTTATTCATTGGTTCATTTCCTTGTCATCAGGTTATGATTTGTTTCCTCCCTAAATGATTGGGAGATGGGAACATTTGGATTTATGTGGATAAATGGTTTTGGTTGGATGACAAATTTAAAGTGTGCATGATATTTGTAGGCATACTATTCAATAGGTTAGTTTGGTAATTTTGAAACTATCCTTACTAGAATAACTGAAGACCTTGAGAAAAATCTACCCCATTTATCAACTATAAATAAGAACCTACCCTCCTAATCCAGCAGTTTAAACCAGAAACCAATCCTATCTAAATTGGGTTATCAAATATTTTAAATTCTTTGGCAGCTTTTGCATCTTTTATTCTATGTATTCCTTCTGCTGGATGAATTATACTGAGTTTCAATCACTTATAACATTTGTTTTTAATAAAAGGAACAAGTAGTCCATAATTTTAAATGCTCTGCTTATCAGTATGCATAATTTCCTCTTTGTACTGTTTTCAGCGTCATCTTGTGCTTGGAGTGATCTCTGAGATCATTAAGGTAAGCCTCTCATGGTTATGCACTTAATTTTAACTTCAAAAATGATGAATAACCCCGTATCTGAAATCGTTTTCCCCCCTAGACCCCAACTACTTTATACATGGAAATGTGTCAATTAAGTTACAAGGCCCTCCACAGGTATAGTGTTTGTCTTTTGCTTGTCCATGTACAGCAGTCAGTGTCATTAACCAATAGGTTAAGTTAGTTACGTTGTACTGTATAACCAATTATTTCTGTTAGAATCACTATGTAACCAATTTCATTATTCTGTACTAAAAATAACATAGAAACAACTCTTAAGGGGAAACAATTCATGCTGGCTGCCGGACTAGCCCCATTAAAAATTATTTTATTATTCATTCTCCTGAACATTACTGCTGGCTGCAGGACTTTCATATGAATTGTGATGGCGTAACAGTAGAATTTGATGTCTTCCTGCAGTTCTTGAAGATTTTGTTCATTTAAGACTTGAATGTTACGAGAAAACAAAGGTGAGCTCACTTATGCTAATCTAATAGCAAAAGAGTAGAGCTGATAGTCAATCATTTCGGCCATATCTTAGGGAAACAATTATTAATTGCAATTTTTGGATTCTGTGCAGAAATTTCTACTGAACACATGTGAAATGGAGTTTGAAAATGTTGGAAAGCAAGGCTAGGTTTATCTAGAACCTTCATGGTGATGATGAAGATAGTGAGATAGAAGTCGTAGTTGCTCCAGAAGCCAGGAAAAAAGGGTGGGGGAAAACCGGCTACAAATGCTAAGGCAGTTAAGGCCCCTGCAGCGGCAAAGAAGTAGTAGTTCTGTTGAGAAAGTGACTTATGGAATTCTTGGAATGGGAACTTAATCTCATTCACCTTGTAATGTACTCTATTACTCTTTGTTGTGAGTTCGCTAATTTGCTTCATTGTGTTCCGTGTAAATGATCGTTGTTTATTTTGATTTGTCATGGTCAAGGATTTTGTTTCTCTTTCATTGCAATTCTACTGTTACAACTTACTAATATACCAGAAATTAGAATGTTTGCAATTTAAATAAGTGGAATATTTTTGAGTTGAATCATGTACCAATCTCCCTTGAAGAGATATACAGCATTTCCAGGTGTGAGTTGGTTTCATTAGTTAGTTAGTGTCACTAGAAGACAATATATTGCACATACACGTGACAGCTAGCGGTTGAATGAGTATTATGTGCATACATTAGGTTCTATACACAGATGTTTGAACAGCTTCTACTAAGGCACTATGATAAATGTAAAATGACAAATATCATTAAATGCAATGCAAACGTACATTTCTATATGTTACTAGGTTATGTGCAACATGAGAGCATATTAGGTAATGAAAGAGTTTGGCACATGCCTTTTTTGGTTCGTTGCTAGGTGGTGTTCATTTCTTTATTTTCTGTTCCAAGATGGCTTCATTTCATGCTGCAAAATCTTAATAGGCAGGAGGTATATTACATAAGCGTTGTGACTTGTCAAATTGCCTATTATTTTCGCAACTTCTCCGGAAGAAGTGTATTTTCTTTTCTCTAGGCACGAAGATATAAACAACGTACTTATAGGCTATCCACAGCCAACCACAATTACCAAAACAATCTAGCCAATGTTAACAACGAGTACAAGCAATTACAAGTCAACATAGATTCCAAAATAAACTTTATGCTTAGAGAAACCAACAGGCTATTCAACAACTTCTACAGCCAATATGTACTGCAAATTTGAGGCACTATAACTCACAAACACACATGATAATAATAATAGATTCATAACTACCACAACCATGAGCTACAGTTTTGCCTTCATTTTGCGCTTCCTTGTTGTGTCGAATCATGAACTTCATCATCCCCCATAACATGGGATACCACTTCACTCAGCATGTTAGTACTCAAGGTTGCAATCCTCCTTGCATGGTCACGCTCCTCAATGGCAACGTCTAACTGATACCTTAACAATCTGTTCCTAACGTCTCCATCGCAATAGCTGGTTCCTTCGCTTTGAGACGTTCCCCTTGGGCTTGACGTCGACATGGTAGGAAATGCCCATGATGGGGAAGCACCATACTGCACGTTCCTACCATTACGTTGTATGAACTCCATGTATGCAGATTCTGCTTCCTGTCGATCTTTGTATGACCTGTGTTCGGCATTTGCGAATTTATGCACTTGCCTACTTGCTTCTGCCCAATTGTCGTATATGCCAGGAGCACGACCAATGAAAACAACATAGTATTTGCCACCCTAAAACAGGACACACAATAGCATTGTATGTTAAAACCGCATGAGCTGTGCTAGAGTTAGAACTTACCAAGTTTTGAATCTGAGCTATTAGATAGAACATGTACCATGTCGCTCTACCAACAGGTGCCGGTAGACTACAGCAACTAATATGCACGTTGCTTACTCCAAGATCTGACAAACAGTTTCATAATATATAATTGTACAGTGGTAAATAATTATACCATCAAAATTGTCAAATGTGTTGGCATGTTACCTTTAGAAGCAAAGGAGGCTTCTCTTCTCCATCCCTCAGTGATTTCCTCATACCCACCAACTAGAATGAGAGGAAACTGTCTTTTTAAATGAAGCGTACAATACTCGACTATGACTAAACCGAGTAAGGGACTTAAAACTCGATTTACGCACAGACGAGTACAAATAACTACCGGCCAACTGAAGTTAGGTGAAGTAAATTATACTCGATATACCCATAAGCGAGTATATTATACTCAATATCCATGTAAGCGAGTTATTCAATTAATCGTACGACGCCTTAATTGTACTCGGTCTCTGTATAACCGAGTTATATAAACTCGATATACCTATTTTCGAGTATTGTGTTAGATTTTCTCATTTCCTCCCCCACCTTATGGGACCACTGACCATTGCCATTTACTTCACTTCTTCGTGTGGTTAGCTTCTGAACGTGGACCGGTCTGTGCCATCTACCATTGTGTCAACTTCTACTACTGCCAGTTTCAACTTCAATTCACTAGCTGGTAAAGTGCAGTACTTTCTTTGTTGTGTCATTGTCTTCTTCGTTTTGTCAACATTTCACCTGATAGGTAACAACTCATAACAATGTATAACAACACAAAGTCAGTGAATGTACTTATGATTTGAATTGGGGCATCTGAACATAATAGTGAATGAGGTTTAGAATTTTAGGTAACACACATTCTGTGATTGTTGTGGGAGGGGGTATCTGAACATGGAATTGTGGTTCAATATTTAAGAGAACACCAATTCTGTGATTGTTGTGGGTCTTCAATGGGGGTATCTGAACATAATAATGCATGAGTCCATTTATTTACAATAACACAAATTTTGGTCTTATTTTTTGTGGGAAGAACTGGGACCATCAGAACATAATAATGCATGGGTATCTGAACATAATAATGCATGAGTCCGTTTATGATAACACAAATTTGTGAATGTTGTTGGACGAATGGGGGGTATCTGAACATAATACTGCACTACATGTTGCATGGTACGAAATATTTTCCTTATTTGCAATGCTTAATAATTCTTATTTGATTAACAATATCCTACATGAAACCCAAACAAACTGTGCGAACATTTTCATTTTCGAATTTAGGTGTCTGGTGGACTACATCATACAATTTTTCCATAGAATGTTTTTAGCATCAATCCTTTTTGGCTCACCTAAAATTTATGAGAAACAAGGTGGGTTTTTTACCACATCATGGGAATTAGGTTTGTTTACCTGCATGAACACCTACGCATATGGCATATATAGCTAGCCTATAGTTTCACAATATTACACAGCATGATACAACTATTACTATTTGTGGTTCAGGTCCGTTATGAGTCATTATTACTTCTACATTTACTACGACGGGGAGGCATATATTAATGATTTCCATGGGCTATCATATCGAGGTCCGAACCTAAAGCAGACACCTATTCAAGTGAAACGTGGGATACACATGAGGAAACTGAAACGTAAGATAATGTCAGCTCTGGGGTTAGACAAGGATTCCCATGACATCTCCATTGTATTTCGAGCTCCTCAGCAACTGGTGGGTACCCAAGTTTTCTACAATTCAATTCCGTTACAATGCGACAATGATGTGGACATCATGTGGGGAGTGATACAGCGGGCTCCACAATTCATAGGTTCTGACTTGTATGTAATTGTTGACACTGTTGGGTGTAATGTCGACGGGGGTTCACAGTATGCCAGTAGAGCTGGGGAGCAAGAATCAGTTATTGTAACCGAGACTTACCCTTTAGTTACAGCCGAGCTGGGTTTGCCGCACAACATTGGACCACACAATGCGGTTGCTATGGACAATAATGAAGCCACTGAAGTGTTAGGGTCTATCCATACTCCTGAGGGTCAAGCGTATACACAAGAAAATGAAGACACCCAAATGTACTTCAACGAGGCAATTGAAATGGATGACACTCAAGATGTGTACGAGGAGTTCATTGATAATGATGGACCGGAGGACCATCCGGAATTTTTAAATGAACTAGAAGTTGAAAACAACGTGGATGGTTGCCCCAATCCGAACCCCAACCCTGACTGGTTCACGTCAAACACATGGGATAACATTCATGACCCATCACCTTCGTTGGATACAAGTGTCATGAGTTGGCAACCGGGGGACGAACCAAGCAAGGGGATGCTATTCTTGAGTAAAGCTGCGGTTCAGCATGCGTTAACCATGTTCTCTGTGGGCCTTAATAAGAAATTTAAGTACATGAAGTCAGACCATGAGAGACTGGTTGTAACATGTGTACACGATGCATGTCCGTGGTTAGTTCGAGCTATCAACAGCAAAAGGCACAACTTCTGGGAGATCACAACATGTAAGGGTCCCCACACTTGCTCGTCATTGCAGGTGGATCATGATGGAAGGATGATGGATTCGAAGTTCATTGCCATCACACTTGAGTCATACGTGCGGGAAGACATTTCAAGAACAATAGCAACCCTACGTAGTCTTTTGCATGCGAAGCATGAGCATTGGGCATCTCACTATAAGGTTTGGGATGCAAAACAGAAGGCGGTTGCGGCCATCTACGGGGATTTCGATGAGTCATATGCAGACTTACCTCGGTTTCTGGCCGCGTTAAAAGATGCAGATCCAACCACAGTGACACAGTTGAAGTGCGACAACCGTAACGTGCTAGGCACTTGCACGTTTAACTGTGCCTTTTGGGCTTTTGGTCCGTGTATTGAAGGGTTCAAGCATTGTAGGCCGGTGATAAGCATCGATGCAACGCACCTCTATGGCAAGTACAAGGGGAAGTTGTTGATAGCAATGGCAACGGATGCTAACAACGAGGCTTATCCGCTCGCATTTGCCGTTGTTGAGAGTGAGAGCAAGGAGACGTGGGGATGGTTCTTGGCATGGTTGACCACTATTACGGACCGGGCCAATCTTTGCATCATCTCTGACCGACATTCGGGGATAAAAGCCTGCTTTGATGACACAAGTATGACTTGGTTGCGGCCGCCCAAGGTCCATCACCGGTACTGCCTCCGCCATGTAGTCAGCAGTGTGAACACAAAATGGAAAAGTCAGGAGTTGAAGAACTTGGTATGGAAGGCAGCCAGTAGCAATCAAGTTAGAAAGTTTGAAGCCACAATGGAATTAATTCGCAATGTTAAGCCGGCTGCACACAGGTACCTTGAATCTGAAAACAAACAAAAGTGGACACTTGCACACGACGAAGGGCGTCGATACGGAGCAATGACAACCAACCTATCGGAGTGCTTTAATGGAGTACTGAAAGGTGCACGCAGCTTGCCAATAACGGCAATGGTCAGGTTCACCTTTTTCAAAGTGAACTCGTATTTTGATGCTCGTCGTAATCTCACTCTAGAACAGTTGGAAACAGGTCAAGAATGGTGCAAGTATGCCATGGACAAGTTTGAACACAATCAAGCGAAGGCAAAGGACCATATGGTGACACGGATGTCCGCACAAGCGCGGATATATCAGGTTGACACACCGGGTAATCCTCTGAATGGTGGGGGCGGACAACACACGCATAAGGTTGATCTTAGGAGTATGACATGCACGTGCGGAAAATGGGAAGCGCTCAAGATCCCGTGTTCACACGTAATAGCAATTTGTGCTAAGTATAAGCACGATGCGCAGCAGTTTATTGATCCTTGCTATAACGTGACTAGTAGGTACCACAGCTACGAACCGATGTTCCAGCCGTTGAAAGACAGATTAGCATGGCCGGATCCAGAAGAAACTAGAATAGTGATGCCCAACCCACGATTGATCCGGAAGAAAGGTCGGCCAAAGTCCACACGTATCCGCAATGAAATGGATGAGGATGATAATGATAGGGAGTTGCCGAGCTCCTTATGGATCGAGAATGGACCAAAATCAAGGTGTGGGTTGTGTCGCCAAGAGGGGCACAACCGTAGAACATGTCCTGCTCGGAATGCGGAGTCAACAAGTGGTGGAGTTGTAGCATAGGTAAAGCTTCCATTTCTTAACAACCGGTGTCATATAAATCGTTACGTGACTATTAACAACTGAGTAGTAGTAAATTGTTCTCTATTGCCATAGTAAGTATTTGGAGTAGTTATGAAACAAACGTTGGTGTTCATGCATGCATGGATAGGCAAACGAGTCCAATTTTTATTTTAAGTATGATGCTCATTGGAGAGTCCTGAAATGAGGTTGTTCAATAGTTTTGTCACATTATTTGTCCTAAGTCATGAATCTATGCATTGTTGTGGCTATGTTGGTTGTTAATAACGTATATAGGTCCAATGTACATAACATATTTGAACTGTTTACAGCAGGTACATGTAACATGGAGGTTGATGGGTCATAACAGATGTATGTTGTGCAGCCAGGATGATCCCGACCGCCTTAGGAAGCCCGGAAAGGACACCAGTAACTCGGACTCATGATGAGAAGACAGTGTTAGATTGGTCATTTTTTGCCTGGAAGCTGATGTTCTGTACTTTTGTTATGTTATGTACTTATGGGGTCATGCACTTTGTTAATGGCATCAATGTTATGTACTAGAGTAGATTTCACGAAGCTCCTTATCAAGCAAACAATTCAGTTACATGTAACATGTAGTATTAGAAGCAGTAAAGTAATATGTTTATTATGATTTCCAGCTTCTCAACAGCAACAAAGTTAAAATTTTTTTTCTTATTTTGATGGGCAAAGCAACAAGTTAATTGCAATGCGCAGCTGGGATTTTCCAATTGATAGAACTGACCTGTAGGTGACAACAACAAAACCATGCAAAGAGAGCGTGTAGTGAGAGTTACCTAGATAACTCGGTGATACATATATCGAGTACTATTAAGTAACTCGCATCTAACAATATCGAGTACAGTGTAGGGCTTTTCCAGATATGCTTAGCCAGTACTCGGTGATACAGGTACCGAGTTTATATTATAATACTCGATATCGACGTATTCGAGTACTTTAAAGGAATTTTAGATCAGTCCAACTGCATTTCGACCCATCGAACAATCCCTGACTCCAGCAAATTTCTCTGTACAATCGATTGATATTCGATTGGTCTTCGATCGGTCAAAAAATCCTTGAGTCTAGCAAAAAATCTCTGTACAACGTGATTGCTGTGCGATTGGTGCTCGATCGGTCAAAATTCCTTGGACCATAAACTCGGTCTTACATATGGCGAGTATAGTACCCGATTAGTTAGTAATCGAGTATTATTAAATAGTTCAGATCGTCCACCACCATACAACGACAAATCAACTACTCGGCACTGCACGTAGCGAGTATTATAAATATAACTCGACGCTCCTGTAATCGAGTATTTGGAACGAGTTACCAGACATCTGGCCTCTCTAATGCAGTGAATCTCTTGTGTCTCTTCGTCTTCGTCGGCTACGCTGTCTGTGAGTCTTCTTCGTCTCCTCAAAACTCCAACCGCCGTCTTTCCATCCACTCCACTCACGATGTATGTACACTATAAATTGTGAGACATAATAATGTCTCTGAAACTTCTACTCCCTCTTCCCCTGAAATCCCTAGCCGCCCCTTATAGTTTGGCTTCTCCTAAATACGGTGGCTGCCCTCTTTTGTCTTCAGGTTTCAACCTCCGAATCCACTATCAAGGTATGAAATTTCCAATAAATTGTAGAATTCGTTTACTGTGTTAGTCAGTTTATGTTGATTTTAAATTCATTGGGTCTTGCTCTATGATTTCTTTTCAAGTTTTTGTTGTATTTGTCATCGTAAAATGTCGTAGTTGTACACCCGTTCGGTTATGTTGTTAATTGCTACGACGTTGATTGTGTATTTGTTTTTTTTTAAGGACCAAATGTTGTTTTTTTATTTTTTGAAATGGGAAGATGGAGGTTTTATTACATGTAATTTGTAGCACTTGTAAATGACATATGTAATTTATCATATCACCTACACACGGTTACTAAAATAACAAATGATTTATACCTCAGTTTCATAAATAATTTTATAATTTGGCCTCAACAAAAAATTATTAGAAATAATCCGAAGAATACCAAAATTAACAGGAATTATTTTAAATTAGTTGGGGATAATATATCATATGTTGCATTTAATATAATAAAAGTTAGTCTTATATATTATGTTGTGTCATTGTCAAGTAATTAACATGATTTGTGAAATGTTGTTACATATATGCTGTGTCACTGCCATGTGACTTATTAATTATTAAGATGATTACTGTATTGTACATGCACAATTCGATTACAGTTGTAAGTTTCAATTGGCACGGTAATGGGCAAGGTAATATAACTTTGATTATACTAGTAATATAATTTGTTGATTCACATATAAGTTTTATTAAATTGTGTAGCGTATGAACATAATATCAGTTCACATATAACATTAGAAATAGAATTCATAAATTTCATCATAATTGAATAAATAAAGTATTGAGAAACATGTTGTTGGTTGATGATTAATACATTGCCAATATAGAAACTTCATATAATTAGTTCTTTAGTAGCATTATCTTATTTAAAGTATATATAATAACAAACTAGTTAGAACTTCGGTAATGGAGTCTGATTTATAGTAGAATTAAAAGGTATAATGTACTTTATGGTGAGGTGAGAGATACTTTTGGGATAAAAGGTCTTATTTGTTGTATACAATTGGGGGGTAAAGATTGTCCGCATGGTTAGTTGATTGAGTAGCTACAGAGAATGCTTAATGTTTTGCTCATTTCTGTTGTACCCATCTTTGTATATATTATCTGATTATTTGTTGCTGATTATGAAATAATCTGTCTTGCTCTAACTCCTATATATTCAAGTTTGAACTGTTTCTGACATCTTAATTGGGTTTAACTGAAGATCCATAATCACTGTCATGTAGTACTAATAGTAGATTTGTTTGTTTGTTTGTTTTCTTGTGTTTTTAAATTCATTTCTCATTTTTTAACTGTTCGTAGAATGACAAAATCCCTGATCAGTAATTTTTGTTTAAATCGGTGTAGATGGAAAGTGATAAGATTCCTACTGACGTTAAGCGTGAAGGAAAGGACATTGAATTAGATGCCCAACCTGATGAAGTGGCTGAACTGCCTCCAGCAAAGAAGGCTAAGACAGAGCTCAAATTCTACGAAAGGAGGGGGAGTTCAACTCTTTGGAAATGCAAATGCAAGAAGTGTGGCTGGGGATTTATTGCTGCCGGAGCAGATGTCACTGAAAATATGAAGCGCCATTTGGACGGGGCTTGTCCAAGGAAATTTGATGTGCCATTGCGCATTCCTGTTTCTGCAGGGGCTGATATAGGTAATGTATTTTCGATTTATATGTTGATTGAATGAGTTATAAGTTTTATGATTATTTTTCAAGAAGACAAGAACATATATGTGAAAAAGGTTCTAGATTTCCCATAAAATGTCAAGATTTCAATCCTTTAAATAGACAAGGTGTAATAAAACTTTAAATGGCAGAAAAGCTGCTCTATTGACAAAGGATTTGAGTTATCAAAATAGAACATATAGAATATGCACAATACTATTGAGATTGTAAATGGAATAGATTGAGTTGAATGATGCATCATGGTATGGTTGACCAATGCTAACACAAGATATATTCATGCATATTGAAAAAGTAATAGTTCATAGATTTTGTTGGCAGACTTGGTAGATAGTAGACACTAGCAGTTGTTGATAGTAAATTTTGTTCTTAGTACTATGCAAATGACTTGTTTAAAATTATAACTGCTTCATAAATAAGATTGTAATGAGGAGAGAACCAATTTATTTGATGTAGCACAATCACAAGTGGAAGGGGTCACTGGAGATAAAATGAGCATGAATATCAATAACAATGAGCAGAAGGAAGGCGCTGGATCTTCAATGGAACCGTCAAAATCGGGATGATCATGGCGCATAATCAGCGATGTTTTGATCTGCCATGTAATCACATTGGTTTTGTATTGCCCCAATATGTAATGTGTTTTTAGTTTTTGGATCAGTTGAACTGTTTGTCCATGTAATAATCTTTGGGGTATGAATTATGGAACTTTGCCATATTAATAAATTTGATAGTATGGAGGGTGGAACCTTTTGGACTATTAAGTTGAATCTTTATGGTTGAATGAAATAAGTATTTGCTTTTGTTGACGAGGATGAATTTTTAGCACTTGATTTATGGTTCAATTATGAATATAATGTCTACGAGATGATAACAGGTTATTCGAGTTGAGTTAAGTTTATTGTTTACGTAAATAGGTTGTTTTTATTCTAATCAAACAGCTTGTTACTAGGTTATTCTTACTTACATTTCAAACTTATATTTTTGACAATGTCATGACCACAATATATATGTATCTCATAAACTAAACAGAGTCTGAATAATAAAAATGTTTTTATAATTTTCATCCTTGCGGCCATATATATATATATATATATATATATATGATAGTGTATGACAAAGAAGATTATGGTTCAGCATCTAGGATTAACCCTTCCAAATGGTTGAAAACAAGTTATTCCACTATCTCCATACTAAAATGTTTCAAATGAGAAATTATTAAAAATAAGCCCCCACCAACTCTGTTTTCGGTAATCTTCAAAAAAACCTAGCTTTTTTTTAGAAGAAGGAAAAAAAAGAAGAAGTTAAAAACTTGGTTTTGACTTGCCGACATCGATGTATACTCTTCGTAGTCATATATTGTGTTTGGCTATCCCTGTCATCTTCGCTCAAGAATTTACATGGATTATTATTTTTTGGCGAGGTTAGGAAAAAAACCATCTTATACAGCAGAAGATAAAATGTCCTCCACTTAAATCACTTGAAGAATGTTATTAATATGATTCACAACTGCAATAGTAACACTGATTTAGAGAAGTGAAGAAGTAACTTAGAAAGATATGAGTACGAGTATGCTACAACAATACATCGAAGCACGGGTACATATAACACAAGTACAACATCCAAAGTAAAGTGTTTACTTTGCCTAGAACCGTATTTGTATGTTCTGGCAGTAGCCACATAAATTCTTATATATCTCCCCTTTCTACCAAAAAAAAGTTCAAACTATATGTCACTAGTGCTAATATTTTTACATTTTGTTTTAGCGTTTTCTTGCTCATGTATAAAATCCTTTTTACCAATTGATTACCAAATAGCTTTCAACAACTTTAAAGTATAAGTGTTTGTGGGGTGTAGAGGATATGAGTCAGAATTCAAGTCTCTAAGAGCGGGAGCTGCACACACATATAAATTATAAAACATAAAAATTCATACATATAATGCAACGTAAAAGTTGAAAAGAATTTTAAAATGAAAGAAAGAAAATAATCGAAGAAAATGGTAGTTTGCCATTTAGTTAGGGAAATGTAATTTTTAATTATCGAGAGGCACCACTCATCCATTGAGTTCCATTGAATTTCTTATGAAATCAAAGAAGTAATAGTCATTTCAGGAATGCTCTGCATATTGATGATATAACATGAAACTTAAATAAAATAAAATAAAAAAGTGGATATTTTTTACTTGAGGTGTTAAAGTGCTGAAGTGGAAATTAAACATACTACTCGGCTTTAGAAGAAGCGAGTTATTTAATACTCGAATCTGTGGTAACCGAGTATTTGTGCCAAATTTGTTGGATCAGTCGAATGGCCTTTGACCCATCTAAAAAACATCAGATCCAGCCAAACTTCTCTGAGAAAATAGATTGGTAAGCGATTGGTGTTGGATCGGCCAAGTTTCATATAACTCGATTTTATAGGTAGCGAGTACTATAGAATAGAAATCGATTTTGAAGTTAGCGAGTACTATATAAAAAACACCAAATCCTCCCAAACTTCTCTGTACACTTAGATTGGTAAGCGATTGGTGTTGGATCGGTCAAAGTTGTATATAACTCGATACTGTAGTAAGCGAGTATTATTATACTCGATACTGTAGTAAGCGAGTATTATAATACTCGCTGACTGTAGTATCGAGTTATGTGCATATATTTTACGCCTATCATTCTTATTTCTGGTGTTGGATTGCTGCACTCGACTGCTCAGTTGTTTGTAGAATCAGCGCTTCGATTGCTCTCGATTCGTCAGGCTGGAAAGCGACTTCGCAGGCTCCAAACATCGATCCTCACCTGTTGTAAGACTCTTTTACCCTTGCTTTCCATAGAAATTAAAGGAAAATCCTGCATTATTGTCCCTGTTATTGTGAAAGTTCGAACTATGCAAGTCGGGGGATTTACATGAGTTTGGGTGTTGTGGTCTGAAATGGTTAATGGGTTTTTACGTAGGAGTACACTTTCATACAATTTGTACCATTTAATTACCTAAACATAACTGCTTTGTAAAGGAACACATGAATTTAGGGTTCATGTGTTCATATGGAATTTGGGGATTTTCATGGGTGTGGGTGATTTGACGTGAAAGATGAAATGAGTTAGTTGGTATGGATGTTGTACACACGTTTTGTACCAAGTAATGTTGCAAAGAACTCATGATTTGTGAAATATGCCATGAAATTTGGGTTCATGTATTCATATTGAGAATTTGGGTATTCTGATGAATAGGACTAGTGTTTGATATGAACTGGTTTATAAGTTGTTGTTTATGCGTGTTGGTGACACAGTCTGTATCATTTATATTGGGTTATTTCACATCTGGGTATGCATGGTGGTTCATTCGCCAATCTTTTGATAACAGCTTAGATTGGGGTTTTGTTGAATACGGTATAATTGGGAAAAAGTTGATAAACATTGCCAATTTGATGGATTGGTAGTTGCTTGAAATTAACCCACTGCACAATGTATAGTCTGGGTGTCGCATGCTTTTCAAATAAGTTCACTACATGGGTTAATCAAAAATTGATCATTACAATGCATTTAGTCATGCCCCAATTGTATCCATGCATCATGTATATTATATACTCATGCATATGTATTTCGTTGTTTTATGTGTCTCTAACGCAATGTTGAATATTGGTTTCTGTTGTGCTTTCGTTCCATCTCTATAGATCCTAGTTATGGCTCCTAAGAAGTCTAAAAGCATTAAAACCAAAGCCAAAAGAGTGTCTGCCTCCTCATCTAAGCCTGCAACTACGTTTGATCAAATAAGATTTCAAACAATTTCAAGCGAGCAAAGGTTTGAAAATGTAATTCAGCATTGGAATATTTGGCCGGAACGACAAATCAATCTAGATGAATTACCTCTTTCTGTCCATAGGAATCTACAATGTAGGAATTGGTTGTCTCTGTGTAAAGTTGTAGAACCCCCTCCAGCTGCCCTGATTCGAGAGTTCTATTCCAATCTCAGTATCCGCTACACTGATGGTAATCTGACTACTTGGATTCGAGGTCAAAGTTTCATCATAACTAAGGCCGATGTTTCCAACGCTCTTGATGTACCTTGTATTCGTAGCCCTACTTATCCATACTCGGAGCGGCCTAATATATCTGATGTCATGACTCTTCTTTGCGGAAGATCAGTGACATGGGGATCTAACCGAAGAATTAACTCGAGTGAGTTAACCGAGCTTCATTATATCTTGTTTAGGATAGCTTGTCACAACATCTTCCCCATCTCCCATGTCCATACTATTCCTATAGAGAGATGTTACTTTTTGTACGCCCTTGTGACTGGTGCCTCTATCTGTTTTCCATCCCTTTTCATTCAAACGATGGCTGAGGCGCATAGGAGCAAGTGTAAGAAGCATGGTCTATTCTTTCCAGTTTTTGTCTATAGGATTCTAGAGTATTTTCAGTTACAAGACTTTCCTTCCCTAGAGTTGATCCACATCACAGCCCCTATAGGAGCCACATTTCTCAAACAGCGGAGTGCACAAAAGAAGAATGTTGGACCGACTGTAGGCTCATCAAAAAGACCACGAGTACAGTCCACTACTGAGGAGAGTCCTATTGATCCGACAGTTGCTGTTGTTGACGATGGTGATGATGAGGTACATGTTGACAGCGCAGCTGCGGAGCCCACCATTCCTCCTCCTCCCTCTCTTCGTGCTATGATGGAGACCTTTATGACAACTCAAGCAGCTCATGGACAGCTTTTAGATGGGCTTATTGCTGAGGTTGCTGCTTTGAGAGCGGAGTTTTCACAGTATAGGAGTGCTTCTCCACCTCCTCCACCCTCTGCCCCTTAATGTTTGCCTTTGGCAATGCATAACAGACAAGGGAAGTAGGGATTGTAGTGTAGGGGAGAGAGTTGTTTTTGTACCGATCGCGTAGATTATATGAAAGTAATTTAATGTGAGTTACTAGTATTTGTATATTATTATATTTACTCTTCAAGGTCCACAAACATGGTTTTAATTTTATAATCCATGATCAGTTTCTTTGTTTTTTTTTTTTCCTTCAACTGTAATGTGGATTAGGTAACCTAACTGATAACATATGCATATTTGAAGAAAACCTACAGTCATTGAAATGATAATAGAAAGGGACCTACCTCATCATTGCATTATCGATTAGTTCTACAATGGCTATACCAAAAAAAGGAAAAAGAGATCATAAAAGTAGATTAAACAGATACTAGCCTTTAAGCACGCGCATGCTCGAAGGGTAGTTTATAGTTAATATTAGATTATATTTGCCGTACTCATACACGTCTATACAGTGAAAGAGAAGTTATATAGATTTATTTTAATAATTAACACCTCTGTTTCCTGTTTCTTGTTTCCTGTCACTTATTATCCAAACATAGATATGTTTCCACTTCAATTATTTATTGTGCGTTACAAAACAGAATCTGTAAAATCATATTCCAAAAAGCATATAGGATACTATGGAAGGTGATGATGTGGCTTTTGTATCACAGTTTGTGGCAAGAAACAATGGTTCGAAAGAAAGTTTACAGGTATAAACATCTACCTATTGGGAAATTTTCTACAGCTGCTACAATATTGCCTGATTTTGCACTACATGATTGTCACACAATTTTGTGGCTTATCCCTACCGAGAACTTCCCCACACATTAACCAAACCAACTTCAACGAAATCAACAAATTTAGCTACAACCCAACTCAAGTTAATAAAACCAACATATAGTTACTTTAAGCGGCTATACAATTAACTCTTAACAATAAACCGTAATTCGTTCCAAAAAAAGGTACCTACCATAGCATGAAAATGGTGTGTGACATATTTTTACATGTAGAAAATTACTTTAATGTTTTTGCAAATACATTATCATAAAAGTAAATATCTGTTGAGACATGGTCCAAGCAGTACAATCCAGTCAAACGTGATAAACACCCAGCAAGTATGGGAAATAATAGGAATCCACATCAATTAATTTTCGAATGCCACCACCAAACTCTCTAAACAACTTGGATATCCAACCAACATTGTCATTTTTTAGGGGAAAGTTCAATTAGTACCACCACATAGAAAACTTAGTGTTCATAATCATGAAGTTGCTCATTAAATGAGACTGAAACTGTAAGGGTAAGGGTAATTCAAAACTTACAAACCAATGTTGAGTAGCCTACTTGGTTTCCTTGCAATCTATAAAAGGATTTGAATGAGTATTTTTAACTGAGCTTCCTCTCCCTCCAATCACTTACGAACCACACTTCTTGCTTATTGTTTTCTTAACTCCAAGCCTAATGTTGCATTGAATTTTGAAATTCCAAAAGAACTTCAAAATATGAGCATATAATTGATGCAAATGGAATTTTTTTCCTATATATTTGTTATGTTTTTTTTTTTTTTGCTCAATGAGTAGATGCCAATTGTTATGATAGAGTTTTAAAATAATTGGCCACAAAGTCAACTACGTTCAACATCATATTTGTGGATTAGAATTTTCTCCCAAACTGTCATTCACAAATATTAAATTTTCTCATACTCAATTTGTACGTGTGTGTGACTTTTTTTTTTTTTGTAACAAATTCGATTGCTTAATTTTACTACAGATATTCAAGTGAGTCTGATTCTGTAACTCTGGAATTTTTATTCCCTCCGCTCTAAAGCTAATGTAAGTTTATGGGTATTCATATTTCCACAATGAGTATAAAATAAACAAGTTTTTTTGGCTGCCAAGGATTATGCGGTAAAATTATGCACAATTACGCAGAAAGCTGACCACAAAAATTGAAACAACAAAAACAATTTGCTTTCATTCTAATATCAATTGTTGGAAGTGGACATCAATCTAAATGATGTAGTATACAATGGACATATTAATGACAAGTACAATTTGATCAATCCAAGAAACGGAAGCTTACATGTCGAAATACGTTGGAAGGTGATTTGAGATGTGCCACCAGCACTTTATACTCCACTACTTCAGAGTCTTACATTCTTCCAATAAGCCACAACACATTAAAGAAGTGAGACCCGAGAAATTTCCAAATAACCCAAGGTAAAATAAAATAGTTTTTGTTGCTGTAAAATTATAGCACTATTGAAACGACATTCAGGCAATCTCACAAAGACATCAATGGCATGCCAATGATGCTCATCTTATAAACACAAACACAAACAAAGGGAAAAAAAAAGGTCTCATATTTTTATAAACAGAGCATAAAAGTTTTGCACAAAAAAAAAAAAAAAAGGAATTGAGATATAGACATACCTCTGCTAAAGCAGGGAGCTTTTGTCAATATTTATAAACAATGTGGAAAGGAATAAAGGGAGAAACAAAATAAGTGGCGACCGTTACAGCGAAACGGTAGAGCATGAAGGTGGGTAGCTTTCAAACTCTCAACTGACTCACCTGAAGGCTTCAACATAGTTTTGTTCCTCCCTTTAAGCTTCCCTCTACGTTACAATCTTCAACCTCTCTCTCTGCTCACCTTTTCATTTGGTCACGCAAAACCCTGAATGCCTCCCCTTCATTTTTCTTGTTTTACTTTCTTCGAAACTGGCTTGCACGTTTGATATTTTTAATTTCTTTTTCCGTTAAGCTGAACTGAAAACTCCCTGTTGTCTCACCTTTCTTTTTGGTCACGCAAACCCCTGAACGCGATGGATTTTATTTTTCTTTCTTCCAAACCAGCTTGCACAGTTCATATTTTTAATTTCTTTTTCCTTTAAGCTGAATGAAAATTCCCTGTTTTCTCAATTGAAAATTCCCTGTTTACATTCCCTGTTTTCTTTTTCCTTGAATTTTTTTTTTTCCCTTTCCTCCAAACTGGCTTGCACGTTTCGTATTTTTAATTTCTTTTTCCTTTAAGCTGAACTTAAAAGGCTTTGGGTTGGGCTTCATAGTGGAACTAAATAAATAAGATGTGGACTAAATTAATTATACAAATTTATTATAGGGTGATAGCGGAAGTAAATAAAAAGAAAACATTATTTAAAATTGAAGAAAACATTATTTTTTTTAAAAGAAAATGACGTCGCAGCTGATGTTGCGCAACGTGACAGCAGCAGCAGTAAACGCTACGTTTCAGCATTTACTAATATATAGATGTGTGCTTCCACATGAGTCAAATGTATTGTCATCACAGTGACGTGAAATATGCTTTGGACAAGAAACAGTTTGCTTAATTGTTTAGTACTATTGTTTGCTAGATTAGATGTATAAATTCAGAGATTTTTAGTTAGAAATGATGGTTCTAATTTATCATTTACCAAAATTTATTAGAAAATGCAAATGATTCAAATTTTATGGGTTGAAATGAGAGTTTAGCTGAAATCTTAAAAAGGATTTTACTATGGCTTTTATATTCAATGAGATGTAAGTACAAATTTTTGATAATCACAAGGATAACAAATCATTACACTTTCAATTTTATACAGTTGATAATCGTTCCTTTTGGCAAACCATTAAGGAAATCATAATTGTAACACTTTTGCAAAGCTTAACAAACAATTAATAAAAAATCAGAAGATTGCATCTTATTATTTAAGTGATGCTACAATGAGGGAAAACAAATAAAATAAAATATAGTTAAAGAAGCCTGTTCACCAACTTAAACATTTCAAGGTCGAATGAGCATCTTTTGCACGTAACCACAAATTTTGCATAACTGTAAGGATAAGGTTGATATCTGTTCCAATGTCCCATTACAATTTTGTGGCATGCTTGAAAGTTTGGAATTTGATACAGGGCTATTCATGCAGCTACGTGTCGAACCATATTTCGTCAATTTCGAAGCCACTACATCCCATGTTCATCATTTAAAAAGGTTATCAATTTCAAAGCCAATTCTTCCAAAAGGTTATCAATGCATCCACGATTTGACCGGCAAAGTAGCATGATTCCATGTATATAAGCTACAATAAAATTATCACATGGACTCGTTTTTCAATTATATTTTTTCCTTCAACAACTTCTTCATTCAGAAAGTATTTCCAACTTCCCACTATCAGTACCGCATTGGGATTTCCTGCTTCATAGTACTAAAAATTTAGGGTTTTTTCTTTGTCGTGTAGTAGAGCTAGGTGATTGACAAATGGGGTCAGTTGAATTTGTTGGAGAATTAGTTTGCTTTTTGTTAACTTGTTGAAGCGTTTACAACTAATTAAGAAAAACGAAAAAAATAAATTAATAGACTAAATAATTTATATAGAGGGAAATAAATAAGTAGATACAAATTGAGGAAATAGTTTTTATACCTTAACTTAATGTTCCCCAAGAGTGTTGCCAAATCTTTGCCTACTTTCAAAAATATTTCAACCAAAATGTCAGTATGATATTTTTTTTTTTTTCTTTAAATAGTGTTATAACATTTCAGTTACTATTTATAATAAAATGATTTGTACTAGGCTCACAGTATCATATTAAATAACAATACGTAATATTAATGCATTTACGAATTCCGAAATGATTATACAAGAATTTGATGAACCAATGGTTATACACGAAAATGAAGACGGAATCTGTATGTTAAGGTGCCTAAATCGGTGCGGTAACTGGGAACATGTTACTGAAAATTGTGTAGGAGAGGAAGGACTTTGGGTTTTGATTGTTGTAGAAGGGGAGGCGAACCTAAAAATACGTGAGAAAAATTTAGAATCCCAGTTAAATTTACACGGATGGAGGAAAATTTATTATATTTCATATTTAAATTTGTGTGGTCCCCACATTAATCTAAACACAAGACATTGGAAATAGTTAAAATCCTGTTCATACAGTGTTTTTCCAGCCTGTATTGACATGCCAAGCCCTAATAACTGACATAGTAATGCGTGGACCACGAAATGAGGTTATAAATGCACCACAATAATTATCTTCTTCCTATCCACTAACTTCGTAGATTGAGTAAGCTATGAGTCGCAATGCCTCAACATCAAATCGTAAAATGCGAAACAAGTTTGGATCTACTTCAGCATGTGCATCTTCACAAGTTCCAGCAGATCAACAACTACAGACATACACAGACCACTATGGAGGAAAATGGGTTGGAAAGAAAAGAGATTTCGTTAATATGCCAATATACACGTACGAGAGTCTTGGAAGCGTCGGGCACATCATGGTCGGCAAACCTACAAAACTAAGTACAGATAGCACCGCAGTAGAGTTTACCGTATCAGAACCACCATGGTCAACCCTATACGAGAAGAGGTGTGAGTTGGAGGTGTATTGTCGATGGCATGGATTACGAGTTCCTAAGGCACGCTCAGCCGAGTTACCTAGAGATGAACCTGCCAATATACTTGCTCGTCTTCAACAAGAGAACAATCAAATGCAAAGGCGACTAGATCGTTTTCACGCAATCCAAAAAGCTAGGAAGCATCTAAAGGGGAAGGCGCAAGAGCGAGCCATGAAGTCTATTAATGAAATTACTGCATTAGATGATGACAGAGATATTTCAGACTTCTCAGATTCAAGCAATGATGATTTCCAAAAATTTCTACCTATGAACATTAGACGTTGTTGTTAATGTTTGACAACAGATGATTATGTACGTTAAACTTTTGCAAATCTAAAGAATAACTGTTCATTAGTTTTGGCTAAGGTTATATGAAATCAGGATCTCATTTTTCCCCTGCTGTTCTTTGTTGCTACATATGAAAATTTTATATGAATATTTACGCATACATTCAATACATACAAACTCATCGAACCCACACAGACCAACTGGGACCATCACCATCAAGGTGTAGACACTCACATTTGTTCAAAATAATACTCCACCATCCATGACATGAAACTGCTAATGTTTTAAATTGCTATGTTAGTATGTTGCAATGTGTTCAATGAATTGCCTAAGTGTATATGAAATCACTTGCTAATTTTTTTCCCTACTATTCTTTGTTGCTACGTATGATTCTTTTGCTTTGGTTGGACAATGTCCTCTACTTTGTAGTGTAGGAAAAACCTTAGATATGCTAATGTTTCCAATATTTTGTCTTTGTAATTTGAAATGTTACCCACATAACACTCATTACCCAACTTAGATTTATTGCACATTACTTGTATGAAATTTTAATAGATTCAATACATACGGCATATGATTATTAATACGAATAATTCAAATATATGACACCGTGAGTTGCTGTATCATATACCCGTATCCGTGTATCTTAGTTCTGCTACTGTACTACTTCATACATACAAACTCATCCAAACTAGACTAACCACTCATTCTCTCTTCGTCTTTATGTACACGAAACTTGTTTCGTAACAAAATTTTCTTTGATTCATGTGTTGTGGGCAAATCATGTTTGGGATATGTTTGTATCATCTTCATCTAAGTCTATTATTTCTACCTAATGATCTTCCAATTTACAGTTCTTGCTGGGTGGATATTGAATCTCAGTGGCAGTCTTATTAAATATAAGAACATGGAAGCTTGAATTTCATTCGTATCTGAACACTAAAAAATAACCATATCGGATAGAATGGTATTCAACGAAATCCTACCAACCATTACAAATCCACATGTTGTTATTAGCTTTCTTCAATCCCACTTGCCAAATACCACCATAGGGAGCAGTGAATGTAGCTACGGTGGATAGCTCAGCACTGTTGAACCCTGCACAGAAGTACCCATAAACACTGATGTTTGCAGTGCTGCATGTGCTACTCAACAGTGTCGCAGTGTTGAATTGTTTCCAGCCATATCACCCACATGTATAAGTTCAATACACAGATTGCATTCGTTTGCAATGCACTATTTTTAAGGATGCAGAGCCTCCTGGAAAAGTTAATGATACATTTAACACAGCTCGGCACTGCTTCGTCAAGTCATGCCAGATGAAGCACAAGAATGCTGAATAGTCTTCACATGAACCCTGTCCAGTCATATCACCTACACGCACGTCAATACACAGATATGCATCCCTTTGTGATGCATCGTTTTCAAGGACGCAGAGCATCCCTGAAAAATTTATGATACATTTACCACAGCTCAGACTATCCCATCAAGTCATGTCAGATGAAGTATAGGGATTCTGAATAGTCTTCACGTGAATAAATAGACAACCTCCTTTGCAGTACACATCACCAACCCGCTACTGTACCACATGCTATAGCCATATGAAACAACTGCCTCAGCAAACCACATGCACCAACAGGTGCCACTGTATAGCCAAGTCATGTTCGCAATTTTGCATGTGCTCTTCGACACCTCACTAAACAATAGACTGTCGAGTCATATTATATGTATTCACGTGAATACGGATAAGTATTCACGTGAATACTTACCCTTACATATAACTAGTAAGTTGCCCGTGCGATGCACGGATAATGTTATAATGTTTTCTGTAAATTTGTTTTTAGAAAATATTATACATAGATTATAGCATATTTATTATAAAACTTTGTTAGTATTGAGTTCATTATAAAAAGTAACAATTATAAATTGCACACATATATCTATTATAATTATTTTGTTCAAGTAATGAGCAATAATTAAAACAACTTTGGAGTAATATTGTATAATAAAAATTGATAAAAGTATGTTAATTCATTCTATATTATTGATATTTATTATGTGATGTAATAAAAAGCTTCATTACGAAATCTTTTTTTTTTTTGTTTGTTTGTTTCTTCAGTGCTTTGTTATTGCAGTATGGTGACGCTTGTTATCATCATCAGTTTCTCCATCTTCAACGTTTGAAGTTTAGTCCGTCCATATTTGTTCAATTTTTTAGCTTCCATCACTTTTTCCTTTTGTTCCATCATTTGTGTTAATCACTAATGAATTGGCATGGGGAGATTCTTGATTGGATCTTACGAAGTTTGGACTTTGTCATTAATTTTGGAATAGTGCAACAAAAATAATTAATATAGCATATTGGAATGTGTATATTTTTTTTTCCTTCTATACATTTTTGTCATTTGAAGGTGTATCACAAATCTTAGCAACTATGTAATTTTCAAAACTATCCTTTAGATTGAATTTATTCAAATGAAATAGGAAAATCCATTTTTTCCTATTTCTTTTTTTTTTAAATCACGTGGGATTCCTTCTCCAATATAAATAGTTTTACAATAATTTAAATAAGTTGTACCTCAATTTCTTTTTTGTATATTTATTTCGGATTTTCTTGGCATCTCGATCAAGTATCACAAAATTTATTTTCTTAGTGCATCAAAAAATTCAGTTTGAATCTTGTATCTGAAGTAGTTTGCAATTGTGTGTATATATATATATATGGAGAATATGTAGTTGATGTGAGTGCCTCCAACTTTGGGATAGAAAGATTTGTTCTTGTTTCACATTTTGCTGACCAAAATGATCCTACTTGTGGTTTGACATTCCTTTCACAAAGTACGCACAAAATGTAATACCAACTCATTGTTGTATCATTGTGACTTCCTGTTGCAATAAACTTTGAAATTAATATGTATTTTTTTAATGTAAATAATATGATGTATTAATTTTTTTTTATGTACATGATGATTATAATTTGAAATGATTAACAAACCTGTTTCGTAGGATTTCATTCAATGCATTTTATCTTTACTATTGTCTTCATATTATTTAAAGATAAATCATCCTATGAAAATTGATTTGCATGTATTTTTGGTATTTCTTGTATGGGATCATGTTTTTTACCATTCTTATCATTGACTTTTTTTTAAAATAAAATATTAAGATAATGGCATTTTGTGAGATAGTATATGCTATTTATTAGACCTTTTTGTTATTATAAATTTTAGAAATATGCATTTGTCAATTATTTCAATAACCTTAGTGATCTCAAGATTTATATATATTTTTGTTGCCCTGGTCGATGACAGAGAATTTGTCTGCATAAATTGCATAGAACATTATTAATAGAGAATTGAGACATGATTCCAGGAAAATGAGATTTTCTAAAAGCATCATCTACACGTGAATACTTGCCCTTGCAAAACATCTACGCATACCGAAGTCCCATTAACATCTACCTTTAATTAACATCTAAATATTACTTAACATCTAAACATTAGCAATGATGTGTATGTACGTTCAACTTTTGCAACTTTTGCAACTCTAAAGATTAACTGTTCATTAGTTTTAGCAAATCTAATGAATTTTATTTTTTGCCAATGAAATTTGCACCAACAAAGACCCAATATAACACATCTTACACTCATCACCGTTTCTATAGATTATTGTTCATTCCTTGTAGCACCAAACAACTAATATAACCCTAATCTACTCACATAACACTTATTCAAGAAAATACCAAAGCACAAGTAATACAACCTCTTAAATGAAAAATATATATTTGAAATTGGGTGATCCCATTTATGTAATATCTACAACTATTTTTACCCACTGAATATAACTCTCTATGTATTTCAAAGAATAAAATGAGTTTCTCACCTGAGATGATAGAAAATTTTGATAATGAGGAGAACGCTGATCTGAAAATTATGAGGAGAATTGCATGAGAAGCTGATTTGTGTAGGCGAGGTGTAAATAGCAGGACAACTCGAGTACAACAAAGGCGAGTTCAATTCATAACTCGGTTTCCCAATCATCGGGTTCAGCTTCGTATACCTGGCTGAGAACGTAAAAGAGCAACTCGATTATACTAGAAACGAGTAATATTAATAACTCGGTTTACTCATCAGCGAGTTATAAACAGTGAGGCGGGAATATTTTATTGCCCAAAATCCACGGTGGACGAGCAACGTGGCAAGAACCTGCACTGAACTCGGCCCTTCTAGGATCGAGTACTTTAAGTAACTCGGCTTTGCGGTGATCGAGTATCCAAACAGGGGCACGCCCCTATATAGTTTCGAAACAGGGGCACGACGCTAATTATTTTGCCCAAAAGGGCAAAAGGCTAGAATGTCCAGTGTACACTTTATGTATGTAAACTATACTATTTAATGGTTTTTAAAAAACAATTGGTGTATGTATATACTATTTATGTATGTATATTTCTCTCATGTTTGTAGGAGTGGGAATCTGCCTGCTCATTTGTTAGCTAAGTTTGCTGTAGGTATTAGCGACTATTTTACTTGAATTGAAGAGTGTTCTTGTTTTCTAGAACAAGCTCTTATCCAAGATGTATTTTTTACTTTGATTAAATAAAGTTTGTGTTTTATCAAAAAAATAAAAAATAAAAAAAAGAAATAGGGGATGTGCAATTATATCATCACTCTAATCTTCACCCAGTCTCAAGAAGTGGCTAAACAACTCCTCACTTTTTTGTCTTAATCTTTGTTGTCTCCACTTAACCCTCAACCCGGTAAAATTTGACATCAAGAACCTACAAACTCCGTTGAAACCAAAGAAAAATGTGAACTACTACATCTACAATATTTTTACAACAAAATTTAAGTGGTAAGCTATTACTAGTTTCAATTTGAATTCACAATTGAAATTAGTTTTTTACCCATCAATAACAACCTATCATATAAGATTTGTTATGAAAGTGTTGTGAAACAGGTTTTGAACATAGCATTTCTCAAGAAGAATTATGCATATAGGCAGATATTTTGACCCGCAAAAAATGGATTAACCCAAACTCGTGTACGTCCAGGTTGATTCGGGTTGAGTTTTGGGTCAACCAAGTCAACCCATTTTTGTGCCATATGTTCTTTCTTTTTGTCTACATAACCTACATTTCTCTTCTTTTAATTCTTTGACTTTTCTACTTACTGTACATCAAAATTTCCAATCTAGAGACACTACAAATTTTTTAGTTTCACCCTTACGCGACTTGTATCACGCCTTGTAGTGAAGAAGAGAAAATTTTTCTCAGCAAAATTTTCTTTTCTAACCACTAAAGCCATTTAGTTTTATTTTTCACTCATTCTCCATATTTTCATTTCTCTTAAATCTTAATTTCATTCATTCAAAAAACTAGTCTTTACAAAACCCTAAATTTTCAAAATAAAAACCCTTTTCAAAACCATAATCTTTCAATACATATTTTCAGGACAAAATGGGCTTTTGCCCTTTTTAGGCAAATTAATTAGCCTTATACCCCTTTTTCCAAACTAAATAGGGAAATGCCCCTCTTTTGAAAATCGAGTTTCTCAAAATCGATTTAGGTCCTATAGCGGCGTTTTTAAGGAGCCTATAGTGGCGTTTTGTAACTCGATTTATATGAAATAGAGTTATAGGTAAAAAAAAATTAAAAAAATTGCCTATAACTTAATTTTATGGAAGTCGAGTTAAAAAAACGTCACTATAGGTCCTTAAAAACGCCGCTATAGGGCTCCAGATTTTTTTTTTTTTTTTTTATAACTCGATTTTGAGAAAATCGAGTTTTAAAAGAGGGGCATTTCCCTATTTAGTTTGGGAAGGGGGGCATTTTCCTATTTAATTTGCCCAAAAAGGGTAGAAGCCCATTTTATCCCATATTTTCATAAATAACATGTTGTTTTCTTGTTTGTGACATGTTTGGATCCTTTGATTGTAAGACATGAATCCATGACCATTAATGGTTCATAGATTGGGGTTTATTAATGTAATTTTATTTTTAGAATGTAACTATGACCAAAACTGTGTAATTCTTAGATTTTATTTAGGACCACAATGCCTTGTAAAGTTATCTTATATCAAATGTAAAATTTTAATTTAATCAATAAAATGAGGACTTTATTTTATTGCATGGTTTTCTTTTTTCTTTTCTTTTTTTTCCTAAGATTAAAATAAGTGACAGCTCTAATTATAAAATTCTCAATCTAGGGAGAACAATATCATCGGTTGAATTGTCATTATGGAAGGCAATAACGCAATCTCACCCATTCACTTGAGTTTGGTCCCAATGAAAGTCAGTGGGCTAATTAAGGTCGCAATCTCTCACACAGGGGAGGATCAATCATCCGAGAATACACTAAATGGTAGAGTCTTACTCAACTTTGCTGCACATGCTTGGACCAGTGGCGGCTCTAGGAATTTTTTTAGGGTGGTCACTAAGAAATTTAAATTATATAAAATCTAATAAAGTAATATCTTGAATATTTGCTACAACTACCAGTCAATTCAAGTCAAGTTGCTAAAGAGAGCAAAATTGTTGCAATTGCAAAGTCAAAAAGAGTATAACTATCGTTACCATCAAGAAGAACTCACAACTACAATATTTTTCTTGGTACCATTTTTTAAGAAAAAATGAAATCAGGGATTATTTTATTGAATATGTTGAACAAGCTACAAATTTAAATGATTAGTAATTTTTATCTTTTTGTTTTATAATAGGTTTTTTGTTGAATAATTTGTTCACTTCTTGTTGTTTGGTTTAAGTTTGTTGTTATTTAAGCTTTTTTCTTTTATTTATAAAAGGGATTAAGGATTATGTTTGGGGGTAGAATTAATTTTGGAGTAATGCTATGTCCACAATATTTTTACAATAAACCTTATGCAAAAATATGTTATTAGTAGGTAAAAAAATAATATCAGTATTGGAGTCAAATTAGAATCAATAACAATTTACCACATTAGATTTGTTGTGAAATTATTGTGAATGTAGCATTACTCTTATTTTTGTTGAACCCAAATTTTTGTAATTCTCAAGTTAAGATGTTCAACATTTTTATCATGGTGGTTACAATAAATTAGTTTAGTATATAATAATTTTTTGACAAATATATGTATACATTTTTTTTTGCAAGTCAATATGCAAGTCAGGGTGGTCCTGCGACCACCCTAGCTTCCACGTGGAGCTGCCAGTGGCTTGGACGTACTCTCTCTCCGTTCCATTACATCAAATTTGCCTCTTAACATTATGCTTAATATGGAAGAACTCATCTTATTTTATAGTTTCAACATTGATGATATATGGTCATTATTTCTTCATCGGTGAGTGTTTGTTTCAGCTTTTCAAATTTCAATATTTCTCTCACACAAACACTCTGTCTTTCCTTTATTTTTCAATCTTTTTTTTTTTCTTTCAATAATCTCTTCATAGGCAACTAAAGCCTGGCGGGGCCTTCACCTTTTATTCTTTCCTCTAAGGCCCATTTTCTCATCTTAATCATGCTTTTGCTTGGTATTTGAATTAGATAACGGATGCTTTGATCTTCCTCTGCCATGCCCGTCACCTACTATCTCTCGTTACATTCAGCCATCGACGATCTTGACGTTATTTTTTTATTTTCATCCAAACCCCAATAATATTAAGGCCAAATTAGTTATTGCATATTAGGGATTTTGGTTAAGAACAATCTAGTGTTATGTTTTTAGTACAGAGTATATATAGTACCAGCACATAGAGCATAACTTTTGGGTGGCTTATCGAAGCCATTAAGTTATTCAATTGTGGTAATTGCGATACGAACCCTGTGTATGCAAGATTAAGGTTTTTAAAGCACTTTGGACAATCTTGTGCTTTGTTTGGCTAATACTTGATCTCTGTCATCATTAAGCCTTAAGTTAGTGAGAGTATAAAATGGAATGTCTACAGTGAGCCGTTAAAGGCAACGTGGACTCGGGTTTGGATAGTAAGAGTCCCTACCAAGGTAAAGGTCTTCATAAGGAGAGCATTTCAAAATGTGCTATTACATTACTGCCCACAAAACAAACCTATTTGCAAAGCATATCGTCCCCACATTCTCTAGTGAGCTTTGCAAGGAAAAAGTATAGATCGTTACACATGCTCATTTGAGACTCGTGAGGTCAATGCATTGGAGTGACCAGTGACGGAGCTAGGAATTTGGGTTAGGGGGCAAAATTAATAGACAAAATTGAAAGTAAAAAATTAATCTAAAAAATATTAATCAATATTAATAACAAAGTAAATAACCAACTATATGCTAATGAAATTCTCATACACAATCTAACATAAAATGTAAACTTTAATTTATTTTTTCACACCTAGTTTAATTTACTCAATTTCTCTCGACGATTTTTCATACTTTGAAACCACTGCATGATTTCTTTACACTCAATAGTCTTGAATATATCTTTTTCAATATATGTGACTAAACAACCATTTATCCATTAATCTCCCATTCGATTGTGTAATCAATTTTTAATTATGTTCATTGCTGAAAATTTTCTTTCAACAATAGCTGCTGCAACTTGTAAGATCAATGCTAAGGCCATTAACATGTAAAATAATGGATATAAAACATCCTTTTTCATTTCAACCATTATTTTAATATAAAAGTTGTTAGAGTATAGGTCTATTTATGTGAGAGCATTAGCATTGGTGGTACCAAAAAGCCATATTATTATTTTTAGCACCATCAATACTAAAAAGCCTGCTGCAATGGTGGAGGAAAAGCTAAACATATTGGTTATTGAGCTACAGTGCATAGCCAAAGATGTCTATGCACCGTAGCTAAGATGGTAAAAAAAAAATTATTAAAAGTTATATTATTTTATTGTGTTGGTGGTGGTGGTGGTTGTTTATTGTTGTAGATATATTATTTTATTGTGTTGAATACTAAAATAAAATCACTGATGTTAAGTGTTTTGTAAAATAAGGTGGTAAAATAGATAAAACAGTTTTTTGTGGTGCCAAATTGTGAAATTTTTGACACCACCAATGCTAATGCTCTAAGAGAAGCTGCTGTGGGAATTTTAAAAAATAAATTAAAAAAAAAGTTATTTGTCCTTTTGTGGTGTAAGGGGGGCAAATAAGACATTTTTGTACAATATAGTAATATTATACTATTATTAGAGAAATTTTTGAAAGTTCAGAGGGGCACTCGCCCCCACCCCCCCCCCCCCCCCCCCCTCCCTTCACCCCTGAGAGTGACACTCAGAATGTTTGAAGGATGGTGCTACAAAGGATAAAATAGACATCCTTTGTCGTGAGAAAAGCACATGAAGTTGATTAAGATCTGGGCGTACAACAATTGGAGGTGGAATGAATCTTTCTTTCTTTTTTTGTTAAAAAAAATATGGTTAAAGGAGGCAACCAATATGGCTTCCCTATTTGCGCATGACCAGACTACAGCAAAAAAAAAAAGGAAAAAAATAATCTTATTTTTTTCTTGCTTCAATCTTAGGACTGTCTTCTATTTTAGGAGTAGGCCACCTGCTACAGTGTTATGGAGCATGCTAGAAGCTTTTGCGATAGCATTTTTTCATGGTGTCCAAGTCATTGTAATAAAGCATCACATAAACTTGCCTTTGAGGTGGAGGAAACTTTATTTGGATCCAACATGCAATTACCGCTTACTCCTTAGTGTGAGAGAGAATAGTTAGAAAAGTATAAAGGTATTTAAAAAAAAAAAAAATCAACGGCTTTTAACTTTAATCTTAATTGTTATCTCAAAAAAAAAAAAAAAAAAAAACTTTAATCTTAATTGTTAAAAAACTACTATTACACAATGCAATAACCATAACCAATGTACTAGATCACATAAACTTGCCTTTGAGATGGAGGAAACTTTATTTGGAACTACCATGCGATTACTGCTTACTCCTTAGTGTGAGAGAGAATAGTTAGAAAAGTATAAAGATATTTAAAAAAAATAAAAATCAAAGGCTTTTAACTTTAATCTTAATTGTTATCTCAAAAAATAAATAAATAAATAACTTTAATCTTAATTGTTAAAAAACTACTATTACTCAATGCAATAATCATAACCAATGTACTAGATCACATAAACTTGCCTTTTGAGGTGGAGGAAACTTTATTTGGATCCACCGTGCGATTACCCCTTACTCCTTAGTGTGAGAGAGAATAGTTAGAAAAGTATAAAGGTATAATAAATAAAAAAATCAAAATCAAAGGCTTTTAACTTTAATCTTAATTGTTAAAAAACTACTATTACACAATGCAATTACCATAACCAATGTACTAGATCTCAATTCATGGATACTCCCTATTCATAGAGTTTAAAATTTTAAATCGTAAACTCTTTCAAAAACATAATACAATGTACTATCAATATTCTTTTAAAAAAAATTCATAAAAGAGCTGACATGGCAGCGCTACTGCTGACGTATAAATATTATTAAAAAAAAATCTTTAAGCAGGGCCCAAGCCCAAGACCAAGCCTGAATAACTTGAACCCAAAAGGTTAAAGCCCAAAATCCCAAATGCTATACTAACCTCTTGGAGTTGAGAAGTCTGGTGTTGTTGAAAGAACCTGGAACATTGCCAATGAATCCTCTCTTCTATTACCTCTCTGTTTCCTATATTTTTGACAAAATGACAGGTCAAAGAGTTGCTATAGCTTCTATTTCATCTATGTCACAGTTCTCTTCCTCCTTCAAGCTCATTGCCTCATTCATATCTCGTGACAAGTTCTTCTCAATTGATTTTGAAAGGGTTATCTCTTGGTAGCTACTAGCTGGCCAATTTTCCGTTATCAGCTACCAGATATTCTTACTGCTTCTGGATGGCCCTTGGATCTCTTCCAAGTACTCCATTCCATACTCAAAGTTCCAGGTGGTTTCTATCCTACGAAGGACAGACACTTTATTTAGAGTGTTATAGCCATGTTATATTCATGTCGTACTGATGTCATATCAGTCATTTTATGTTATAATTTTTTAGAAATTACTTTAGTCATTGTGTCGCACCTTTGTCCATGCTTGTACTCATGTCCGTCTCCAATCCATGCTTCTTACTTCTATATCCCATCAATCTAAAAAGGCATTTATGTTTGCCCATATTTTCCACGAAACAAAGAAAAAAAATCTCAAGCTTCTTATCCTCATTACGCTCCATCACCTACGAGTTCAGTGATAATTAGTAATGATGAGTTGATAGAATTGTGCTATCGTGAAAACAAATCTCCATGACCCACGGATTCGATCACAACGAATTCCTCATCTAAGGTGTAGGTTTGTAGTTCGCACAGGGATCTCAATTTATTCGCACGCTCTTCAAGAGTAAAAGTCTTAAATCTTATTTGGTAGTAGTTGCATACTCCAAATGACCTGTCCATAACTTTCTTTGTCCCTCTATCTTGCTTTTTTCTGATAAAAACCATCTTTTCTATTCTTGTGTTTTATTTTATGTTCCATTAAATTTTAATAGACCATGTGTAATCATTTTTTATTTTTAACTTTGATTCACTACAAAAAAAAAGGTTGGGATTTTCTGTAGTGATTATTATATAAGAAAAGTAAAATTAATACATGGAGGAGTATAAAATGAAAACTGGGGAAAAAGATTTGTACTCCTTCCTTGTGCTCTCCGTATTCTTCTGCATCACTAATCTTTTCTTTTCTTTTTCTTTTTTTGGATATTTCAATAGTTACAGCTTGCAACCTATGACCCTTAATGTTGATATCCCAATTTTTTAAGATCCTCAAAGAAATTTTCGAAAAACTGAAATCGACACAGTTGATTTCAGTTCACGATCTGAATTGCATCCAAAAGTGTGAGATTTTCATTTTAATCAACATATTCTTTCAAAGTACCAAAAATCTGAACTATCAAGTTATCTTCTTAACTTTCAATTTTCATGGTTCATGTTATTTCGTTCATGTTTTAACTATTCACGTAACAAAAAGCAACTTTTTGTATACCATGATTTTTCTTTAATAAACCACCAAGCAGTGGCAGCCTAACAAATTTGAAGGCCTAAGGTGATATATTTAAATTGGACTTTGTTGTTATCACTTAAATAATATTTAATTAGTGTTTAACATCATAATTTTTTTATAACAAAAATCCATTCTTTTTATTTGTAATATACTTTTTTTTGGGGGGGGGGGGGGGGGAATGCTAAAGCTATAATAAATTTTACTAAAAACAACTTACAAATAGTGTAGCAATGAATAAGATTAGTGACATTTCAAGAAGATAATAAATAAGTATTTGAATGAATGATGTTAGAGATATTATAAATTTTACAACATGAAACTTACAAAGATGTATCAACAATCACAAAAAATAATTCAAAAATGTAGTTAATAGGTTGTTGATGTTTACATATCATATTAAGTGTCACATCAATTTGTAAATGTTTTCAAGTAAAATTAATAATATTTCTAGTATTTTCCTATCTGAATTATTTATTGTGATTAGTATACATATATTTGTAAGACCTATATATTTAAAGTTGTATTATCTCTAACACTATTTAATTCTTTGGAACTACTTCAAAGTCAAGAAAAAATGTAAGATTAATTTTTTTTCTTATATCTCAAAAAAATATATTAATTTTTGCGATAAATTTGGGGGCCTTTCTCTAGTAGGGGGCCCTAGGCGATGGCCTAATTGGCCTAGGCCTAGGGCCGGCCCTGCCACCAAGTCATCTAATTTCTTTTTCTTTTTCTTTTTTTGGTTTATGCTTTTGGCCTCTCTAAGTTTAAATCCTGATTCTGTTTCTGTCTACCATGATTTTTCGTTAATAAACCATCAAGGCCACTGATTGGGCCATTTTCATTTTATATTTAATTCCACATGTATATATCCGTTTATTCTTTGAAAGCCAAATAGTCGTATTCATTAACTGCTAAACCTCAATACGATCGATCAGATAAGAGTTGAGCCTGTAAAACAGACTAGCCAAATACAATAAGGAGAATAAATGGATTTTGCATATCTTGCTAGTACTTACTGGTTGCCACCCCCGACGTGTTATGTAACAGTTTAAAGTGTTGAAATCTTTGCAGCAACAGTCGAGCTATTGATGAAGCAAATTCCCATATATACCACGAAAAATCCTCCTGACTTGACTGAAGTGCAGAGTAATAAGATTTGTTTTGAATTTTAATAAGAATTTATTCAATGAAAAAGGGAATTACAAGTTTACAGCAAAACAAATCAACACGATATATAACAAGCATAAAAGCTGTGCAAAGCTCACACCATGCATGGTACTCTTTTTAACTATGCATAACCAACAAGATTCCAAAAAAAAAAAGTATAGCCAACATAAACAGAGCATGGAAACTCTACGCGTGATGCGAGATTTTACTTTATACATGAACTAAAAATTATGTACATGTACGGTATATTTGTCATTATTACACCGAGGCTAAGGCAAAGTCGGTCATATTCAGAGTTGGAGGTTGAACTTGGACAACAACGTCACCACCAGTACTGGTGACGCTGCTGCTGACAACTGTTTGGCCGCCGTTGCCGAAATAATTACTGATCCAATACTTGTATAGTGCAGCGATGAGAATCACGAGGCTAATTATTGCTGCAGCGATTTTGACGCCCAAAAGAAACTGTATTTCTTTCCTGTTAAAAAATGAAAAATATTAGAGATTTAATATTCAGAAAAAGTCGAACAACAACTTTAGTAGAGATATTAATGTTAGTACATGGTCACAGGCGGAGGGTTTGCGATTGTGACAGTGAAAGTGGTCGAAGGAGGCGGAACTGGACGGTTTGAAAATGGTTTAGGCACGAAACCTGTCATTGATAATTTCTTATGAAGAGGAGGAAAATATATTCGATCGAACACGAACTTGTAGAAGTTTTTTATTTTATTTTATGACGACCTTGAAGAAGTTTGGACATGAGAGGGATATATATATATATATATATATATTTTATCACAACTTTGCTACGTGGCGACTTGTGAATGGTAAAATCATAAACTCACGTAAATTCACTATTTTTTTTAAAAAATGATATGTCCACAACATTTTCACAATATTTTTATAACAAATCTTAAGTGGTAGATTGTTACTAGTTGTTTTGTTAGGGCGAAAAAGTAATTTTAGTGTTAAGTTTAAATTTGAATCAATAACAACTAACTACCTATAATTTATTGTGAAAATATTGTGAACATAGCACCTCTCATTTTATTTCCATCACTTATAACTCGTTACCTAACAAAATTATGATAAAGTTGTGAAAAAATTTATAATACTAAACTTGCTCATATACATAATATGTCGGTTTTTTTTTATCCGTCGGTATATATTAATATATATAACACTTTCCTGGAAACTGGAAAGAATTCCCATCGGTTAATTTGGACTATAATCCAAAAAAAAAAAGGGGGTATTTTTTCCAAAAGTAGGTGGATGTCAATCTTTTTCCAAAAGGATTGTTGAAAACAGGTACGGTGGCTTGATACATTTGGGAAATGGGGAGTTAACGCGAACGCCCCGAAGAAAACTGAAAACACGTACGGTGGCTTGATACATATGACTTTTAAAAAAAAATTAATATTATTTAAATTCTAAAATAATTACTAATTAACATGAGCTATATAGGATTTTTTTTAGAAAGTTTATAAACATAAAAAATTTGACAAAATTTTTCACACCTGTTAATATAGTAGATTGAAAAATGTTGTAATTTTCTTTTGTGTATTGCTCTCTTTTTTACTTTTGAAAAGTGCTACATTCACAATATTTTTTATAACAAATTCTAATTTGAATTCACTACTAAAATTATTTTTTTACTATCAATAATAGCATGTAACAACTTGCTACTTAGGATTTATTGTAAAAATATTGTAAAAAAATGTTATAAACGTAGCTGTAGGGATAAAAGCCCAAATTCGAATATTGGGCATTGGGCCCTATTTGAAGATGTGGGTACGTCCGAGGAGGAGTAAACGATTGGGAAAGACCCCCGAATGGAGAATCACATAAGGAAATGATAGAGGAAGATAGTCTGAGAAGTGTATACTCCTCGAACTTGAAGAATATTGGTCAAGCCAATACCTAGGCAGTTTGGGTGAATTTCCAGGAAGTTCCAACGATAAAGATGAACTTCATGCATGTATAAAGATGATAAGAATAAAGAAATATCTAAAGCAAAAGCTGCAACCACCGCATTTAATGCCCTGCAGCAACTCTCCTGACCGCATTTATGTAGGGAAGACCCATAAACAATGTCATCTCAGCGGCCACCACTCATAAAGAGCTAAAGAAATAACCTGATGGAACATGTACTCAAGTGAATGCTTAGATGAGGAACAAGTATACGATGAAGATGTTAAAATAGAAGATTATATAAATGTAAGAGACCTCTCATAAAAAGGGGGATCGGAGAAAAAGAGAAGGAGAAAGAAAAGGAGAGTTTACTGTATCTCTAAGAATGATATTGGCCTTTCAAACAATAATTTACCTCTTCGGACATCAGTTTATATAAGTTTCAAGCATGTTTTTCATACTGACTCACATTTTAAAACCCTGATTAACTATTGCTTATTTGACAAACAGCCCAGTTCTTTCACCCACTCTCTACAAATTCATTGTGTTGGGCTTGTTGGGCTCATGTCCCGTATCTTTTGGGCCTGGACTACAAATCTTGTCCCTACAGTAGCATTTCTCTCTCTATTTTTTCTTGTTTTTCATTTGATAAAAAATATTATTTTATTTATTGGCTAATATTTGTGCTTAATTAATTAAAGAAATAATCTTATTGATTAAAATTTGGGGGCCTTTTTCTACTTGGGCCTTAGGTGACCGCATTAATTGTTTATAGTGTAGAGCCCGATGAAAAACCATAGAGCATTTCGCCCAGCGCATATACCTGTACATGTTATCATCTCGTTTTTTGATGATTCTGTTTTTTTTTTTTTTTTGGGTAATTCATATGTATACAAAATGGACAAATTGTGACAAAAATTGTATAAATTGTTATGATATTAGCGTTATTCATATGTGAATTCCCATTATGTTTTGAGTCCACATGTGCAAAGACGTACGAATGCACCCTTCGTCTTGGTATTCTTGTGTAGGGGCGACCCAATAAATTCGGAGGCCTAAGACGATAAATTTAAATGGGGTTTTTTTTTTTGTTATCACTTAAATAACATTTAACTAGTGTTTAATATCATTATTTTTTTATATAACAAAACTATATTCTTTTTATTTTGTAATATGCTTTTTATTTTTTTGGAAAAATGCTAAAGGTATAACAAATTTTACTAAAAAAACACTTAGAAACGATATAGTAATGAATATGATTAGTGACACTTCAAGAAGATAATAAACAAGTATTTGAATGAATGATGTTAAGGATATTATAAATTTTACAATATGAGGCTTACAAAGATATATCACCAATCATAAAAAGTATTTCAAAAATGCATTTAATTAGTTTTTTATGTCCACAAATCATATTAATTGTCATCAATTTGTAAAGGTCTTTGAAGTAAAACTTATAGTATATATTTCTTGTATTTTCTTATCTAAATTATTTCTTGTGATTAATGACATATATATTTGTGGAACTCATATATTTAAAGTTGTATTATCTATAGCATTACTTAATTGAGATGGGTTCAAGGTGTAACTCTAAAGAGTTACACCTTTTTTAAACCATTGGATTTAAGTAGATCCAACAGTCAAAAAAAGACCCTCTTTAATGTTAATATTCTGATTAGAATCTCATTAATTATCTCTCATTTATTATATTTTATATTTATCTCTAAACCCAAAAAAAGTGTTATATTTAACTCTCTCTCTACGTTTCTCTCTCTATCTCTTTCTCCTCCACCGTTGTTCCACCTCCATGGATAGATTGCCGGTAGAAGAAGGAAAAAAAAAATATATATATATATATTGCATTGTTTGTCTAATGAGAAATTGTTGATAATTAATTCATCGTGAGGTCGCACCTGAGGTTTGCTATTTAGATCTCAACCAATTTTTGCTGGGATGTTACCCTATTCTTGTGATAGATCGTAAGCTTTTTCAAGAAATTCTTGGACCTAACCTAGTTTGATGTCTCCACGATTTGGGTTGAAGAGTATGTATATATTTTCAACAAATAATCTTTGACTTTGGGTGGGTGAAGACATGGATGTTTGGGACCTTTGGGTATATATTTAGACGCTGATTGATTTTGGATCATAGTTTGTCTTCCCAGATAAGATACGATAGTAGATGGGATAGGTGTTTTTCATTTCTCAGTTTTCAGTGATGGATATTAAAATTTATTTGAATATATATTGACAAAGAAACAAGATTCAATTATATAACGAGGCAACATCACATTCATGAGTAGCATCCTTCCTGATCACATGCAGAAACTAATCAGGTAAAATAGTTCCCGCTACACCAAAGTCTAAACCCAACCAAACACAATTCTAAAATTAGTATTTAAAAAAGAATTAAAAAAAAAATTCAGTTGGCAAGTTGGCAATTATAAATAGACCAAGCCATACACTCAAAGATTTCAAAGTTCTTTGTTTCTAAATTTATCACAAACTTCATATTAGTGAGCTTCCTCCTGCTTCTCTTTCAACGGTAATTTAATTTTTATTTTTATTTTTTTAATTTTGGTTTCTCTTTCTATTCTTCATTATATTTCATTTCCCCTATTTTTGTGTTCCGAATAGATTTGATTTTTTTGCCAGATCTGCGTGAATCATGATCTAGATCTGGGGCATTGGATTTTTTTTTTTTTTTTTTTATATAAGCTGATGGCTGAGATTTCATTCTTCACAAGTTAGAGAGAAATCAAGAGGAAATGGCACGCAAGAAGATTAGAGAGTACGATTCCAAGATATTGTTGAAAGAGCACTTCAAGAGGCTCTCTGGTCGTGAACTACGCATTAAATCAGCCCAAGTAAGAGATAGAGAGAAAAACGTAGTCAAATATAACACTTTTTTGGGTTTAGAGATAAATATAAAATGTAATAAATGAGAGATAATTAATGAGATGCTAATCAGAATATTAGCATTAATGAGAGTCTTTTTTTTACCATTAGATCTACTTAAATCCAACGGTTTAAAAAATGTGTAACTCTTTAAAGTTATACCAGGTGTAACTTGAACCAATTTCTACTTAATTATTTGAGACTTCTTAAAAGTACAAAAAAAAATCTATATCTCCAAAAAAATATTTTTTCAAAAAAATATATTAATTTTTACCTCAAAATTTAGGGACCCTTTTCTAGTAAGGGGCTAGGCGATGGGCCAAGTGGCCTAGGCCTTGGGCCGGCCCTGTTCTTGCGGTAGACCGTAGACTGGTATCACATGGAAATTTTAGAGCACATCTCCATCACCATTCACCGTCTTTTTTACTTTTTAATTCAACCGAATTAAATATATTTTGAGACACCCTTAGCAAAGCTGGATTCGTATTCACTTTGAATTATGGTACTCTTGTACTTAGGGTCCGTTTGGTTGGAGAAGTGGAAAAGTGAAGGGATGGAAAATTGTGGAAGGATGGAAAAGTGGGAGGATAGAAGGATGGAAAAGTGGGAGGATAGAAAATATTTAGTTTTCCTTCTTGTGTGTTTGGTTGGAGGGGTGGAAAAGTGGGAGGGTGGAAAACTCTTTTGTTTGGTTAGAGAGAGAAATGGAAGGATGAAAAATGTAATTTATATAAATGGACTGTTATACCCTTATTATATAATATGTAAGAAATAGAGATATTTGTACTTATGAAATAATATAAAATTTACCACATTATATATATAAATTTATGTTATTATTTTTATTATTATAATGTAAAAATTACAATAATTTACAACTTGATCAGGTCATGTTGAAAAAAAAAATAAAAAAGAGAAGAGAACACGTTGGTGTGCTATGAAGGTAAGATGAGAAAAGACAAAAGTGATAAGAGCAACCGCATTAATTTGTCTACAAATTCTTTCTATTTTACACAAAAACTTACTTTTTTCTATTTTACACCATTATTTTTACAAAATACTTACATCAATTTATCTATTATACCATTTATTTTTTATTAAACAATATTTCTCTTCCTTTTCTATTATTTCCCACCTACCCCCCACCTAACCCCTCCTTCTTCTTTATTTTTTTTCATCCACACTTTTCTTTTCTTTTTTTATTTCCTCTTTTTTTTTCTCCTCCACACCTTTCCCTTATCTCTATCTCCACATTTCTTTTTCTTTTTTTCTTTTTATCTGTAGCACGTCTGAGCTCTCCATCCTCTTATGTTCACTTTCCACTTTTTCTTTTCTTTTCCTTTTCTTCTCTAGCTCTTCGTCTGAGCTCTATCTTCCATTTTCACTTTCCTTTTTTCTTTTCTTTTCTAACTCTTCGTCTGAGCTCTATCTTCCATTTTCACTTTTCTTTTTTCTTTTCTTCTCTAGCACTACGTCTACTCCAGAGCATTCAAGAAGCACCAATGCATGTCCTCCTTCCACCGTGGCTCAGATGGGTCTGCTTCTTTTTCTTTTTCTTTTTTGTTTTAATTTGATTAGTTTTAAAATTGTGATTTGAGTTTGTATTTTGATTGAGAGCTCCATCAATTTTGTGCTAGGTTGCAATGTCTGGTGGTGGTGTTGGGTTTGGTGGTTGGGTGGTGCTGGGTTTGGTTTGGTGCTGGGTTTGGTGGTTGCTGTGCTGGGTTGTTGCCGCGCTGGGTTGTTGGAGACATTGGGAGGGCATTATGGTAAAATAACATTGAGGCAGTTTTCTCCCATTGATTTTCCTCCCGATTTGGGAGGAAAAAATTTGTGGGCCCGGGAGAAAAATTTTCTCCCGTGTTTTCCACTCTTCTTATTTTCTTCCCATTCCCAAACAGAGGAAAACTTAGTTTTCCACCCAATTTTCCTCCCAATGTTTTCCATCCCCACTATATTCACCCCAACCAAACACAGTGTTAAAGCCATGAGCAGAAGTGAATTTAAGGCTATGTGTATTTCGTTGTAAAATATTTTAGAATAATAATTTCATCATTTTTCAAGGTTTTTTTATTGTAAAATTTTGGTCAAATCTGAAAATATTTTTAAATGACTGAAAAATTTGTGTGTGAAAATTGTAAAATATTTTATTAAAAAATTTTCAATAATATGTATTTTTAAATAGAACCGCGTTATTTCTCCCATTTCACACACACATACCCCCTTCTCTTCTCTCTTTTGGCTCATAGAAACACATATAGACCTAGTCATTGGCACTGTGGTGAGTAGTGATCACTGATACTGAGAGGCAGCACAAAGGCTTGCAGGTTTGCAATCAGCGCAAAGGTTATGCAAAATGGCAACATTTCACAACTAGGTTGTGCTTTAAATTAAGGGGAGTGTTAAAACTATGTAGTTAAATGATTAAATTTACCATTTTTGAATAGTTTAAGCTTTTTAAAGAATCGATAATTTAACAAAGAGCCTACTAAGATAAAGGTCTTCATATGGAGAGCATTTCACAATATACTATTACATTACTACCCACAAAAACAAACCTATTTGCAAAGCATATCATCCTACCTTTCTCTTGTGACCTTTGTAAGTAAGAAGTAGAGATCGTTTCCCATGCTCATTTGATCACTACAAAAAACGAGGACTATAGGGGCGTTTCTAAAATGCGGCTATAGACCCTAAAAACGCGGCTAAAAAAATGCCCCTATAACTAGCAGTTTTTGGTATCGATACTCATGAGGTCAATGCATTGGGGTGACACACGAACGATTGAAGGATGGTGCTACAAAGGATAAATATATAAAAATAGGCCACCTGATACAGTATTATGGAGATGTTAGCTAGAAGCTTTTGCTATGTTATTTTTCAAAAATTCTATATAACCATATAAAAAAACTATGACTTTTGTCACAACTGTCCACATAACAGTTTATGAGTAATCCATTCGTGTGTAAATGAGAGATAACTAGTTATAATCAAACATGTAAGATAGTTTGGACAAAAATTGTAACTTTTGTTCAAACTATCTTACAAATGTGATTTTTATGTAATATTAGAATTATTCCTATTTTTCATGGTGTCCAAGTCGTTGCAATATAACATCACGGGGACTTGCCTTTGAGGTGAATTGTAATGAGGATGCAGTCTTTCCTTTCTTGGGTGGAGGATACTCTAACTTGGATCCACCGTGCAATTACCCTCAATATGAAATACATAGGATAGTTAGAAAAGTTAAAAAGGTTTTCCCATTATTAAAATTATAAAAATAAAAAATAAAAATAAAAACTATTGCACAATTCCTTAATCCGAGGATAAATGTAAACAATAAACTATGTCTAAAGCATAATATAATGCATTATCAATTTTCTTCAAAAGAAAAAACTCGGATTTAGATCCCATGCAATAACATGCAATACCCCCCTAAATCACTCACAAAAAGTTACAACTTTTTCATCTTTTACTTCTTTTAACTTTTAACTATTTTTACTTTTTAAACCTTTTTGATCTAATGATAATATTAAAAATAACCTTCTTAACTTTTTTTTTTTATCACAACTATTAAAAAGGAATCACATGGTGCAATAGCCGGTCTCAATCCAAAAAACTCATATAAATGAGCTGACATGGCAGTGCTGACTTATATATAATTTATAAAAAATAAAAAATAAAAATCTTTAAGCAGGGCCCAAGACCAAGAGTCTGAATAACTTGAACCCAAACGGTTAAAGCCCAAAATCCCAAATGCTTTACTAACTCGACAACACGCAAAATGGAAGGTCCCGAATAGCACACGCCACCAACCAACTAGTTTGGACAAAACATTTCAAACCAACCCCCAAGGGCCACAGTCTCACTTAACCCCTCTCTCTCTCTCTCTCTCACTCTAACCCCTCTCTCTCTCTCTCTCTCTCACTCTAACCCCTCTCTCTCTCTCTCTCTCTCTCTCACTCTCAATATATATATATTATAGAGAGAGGCTCTGTTAGCATCAGTCAAACTCAAAACAAAGCAAAATAATGGACTCTACCAACGTTCTGGTTAGAAACTCCTTTTCCCTCTCCACTTCCTTTTCTTTCTCTTTACTTTTCCTGTTTGGTTGCTCAGAAAAACACTTAAAACTAAATAAATTTTATACTACTTCACAATCTATAGTCACTCCATTCCCAACGTGTCAATACTCTGCAAAAATTTTCAACGGTTTTTTTTAAAATTATTGATATGTAATTTTTGTTACTGTTATCTTGCGGAGCGTTTTTGGTTTTTTTTTTGTTTTTTGTTTTTTTTTTTTTTGTTTTTCCTTTTCCTGTTTGGTTGCTAAGAAAATGAAAATAATGGAGCATTTACTTTAGAGCGTTCCTATAGGAATTTACTTTTAGCTTTGTTGGAGATTCTATGTGTTTTTCTCAGTAACCAAACAGACATCTAAAATATTAATGCATGTTGATTGCGATTAGTTTAACTGGCTGGATTACTCTGTTTTCCTTTGTTTTCTCAGCAAGCAAACAGATATTTAAATTTTTTTTTTGCGGATCAAATAAATTTATTGTAACTATAGGCATGAATTACTTTTAGCTTTGTTGGAGATTCTATGTTTTTCTCAGCAACCAAACAGACATCTAAAATTTTAATGCATGTTGATTGCGATTAGTTTAACTGGCTGGATTGCTTTGTTTTCCTTTTTTTTTTTTCTCAGCAATCAAACAGATATTTAAATATTTTTTTTGCGGATCAAATAAATTTTTATTGTATCTATAGGCATAATTGTGTGAATTTTTTGTCACTTTATTTTTGATGGTTTTGTTTGATTGAATTTTCAGCTTGCTTCTTCTTCTGCTGGCTTAGAAATGGGAAGTAGAGAAATAAGGAAGAATCAAACCCTACTTTGTGCTCCTATAATGGCAGAAACGGTCGATAAGATGGTGATTAATATGGATAAGGCGAAACAAAGTGATGCCGACCTTGTGGAGATCCGATTGGACAGTTTGAAGAGCTTCAATCCTTATGAAGATCTCAAAACCCTGATCAAAGAGTGTCCATTGCCCACTCTATTCACTTACAGGTTCTCGACCAGGAATTCTTTTATGATTAAACTGTTTCTGCATTATGTTTGTGTGTGACAATGTGTTTTCAAGATTTATATAATATTGTCTTGATCTTTATGGATTGGAAACATGCTAATTTTGTTTTAGAAGATTGGTATCGATTGTTGGAATGGATGACCATAATCAAGAGATATTATAATTTGATCTTGTTATGTAACCTTTTAAGAGTCTCGAGCGTAGACCTATCTGATTTTATGTATTTTTCTAGACCAAAATGGGAAGGTGGTCAGTATGATGGTGATGAAAAGAAGCGATTGGATGCCCTTCGATTAGCCATGGAGTTTGGAGCTGATTACATTGATGTTGAGCTTCAGGTTGCTTCCTAATTAATATGTAAATTAAAACAAATTCAAATGGTGGTTTGATTGTGTTAACAAAGAGTTAGAATCTGTGATTATAAGTAGTACATTGTTTGCCATTGTTAAAATAAAATTAATGATTTTGTTTTGGGTATGAAAAATTTAAATGGTTAGAGGCTTGAGATGGTTTAAATACTACCCAAATATGAAGTTTCATGAAAATTTCTGCAAAATTTGTGTTACTGTAAAGCCATTAAGCTTGCCACATTTAAAATAATCTGTGCGCTAGGCATTGCTTTCTGATGACAATTTGTATTATTACCTTCATTATAGCCTTTATTGAAACCTTGATTGCACTTTCTTGATATTTGACTGTTCTAACATATTGGCCTGTTTCTTAAGTTTATTTTCCCCAACAAAATTATAGGAAGTTTTCTTTGGATAACATTGTATCAATCTAGACAGCATCCATCACTTCATGGATTTTTCAGTGCTCTAATTTTTTTTAGGTCTTATAGGATTCACAAATACTGGAAGAGGGTGACATGTCAACTTTTTTCATCTTGCTTTTGAGACCTACTAGTACCCTTTTTGTGGGAAAAAAGTTTGAATGATAAAACTGACAGTACCAGATATTATTTTAAGATGTCAAATATATGTGTTGAATTATCGGTAAACTTGTGAGAATATGTTCCAATGCCACTCAAGTGCAAAGAGATTATCTTTACCAAGGGCTATTTATAAGATTTCAAAATAATAGTTCTTCCTGTCCTACTTTCGTTTTAAATTACTACTAAGATTATAAACGTTAAATTATCTTCACTTGCATTATTGCTCTTTGAAGGTTGCTCATGAGTTTAATGAATCCATTTTTGGAAAAAAGCCTGAAAAGTTCAAAGTCATCGTATCATCTCACAATTATCATGATACTCCATCTGTGGAGGATCTTGGCAACCTTGTGGCAAGAATACAAGAAGCTGGTGCTGATATTGTGAAGATTGCAACAACTGCCTTGGAGATCTCTGATGTGGCACACATTTTCCAAATAACTGTGCATTCTCAAGTAAGCAGTGTATGTGAAAGCATTGCATTTTAAACTGTAACCTTAGTCCGTTAATTGTCTCCATTGTTGTTGAAATTTGTATAATGCTTTGTTGCTATCTTTTTTATGCCACCATATAGAAATCAAGGCTGAATGGTTCATATATAGATTATGTGAATGGTGTGAGGTACATATATTCCATTACTGATTGCTAGCAGCAAATGGCTCATCTTCGATTAGATGATAAGTGTCACTGGTTAATGGTATCAAGGTTTAGGTGTAATAAGTGTGATTATTTTAGTTGTTGTTCTTTTCTTTTCTTGTGATCAGTGAATAACTCCAGTGAGTTGGATGAGAAATTACTGAGATGAATATATTGCTCAACTTAAATATGTAGTTAGATGAGGAGTAAAAGGAAAGGATATGAAGGTATGCATCATGTATCCTTTCTTGAATGTCTCCACAATGATAAATGTAGCCATGTGACATCTAAAGCATTGAATTTTAGGAAGATACTGTCAATACAAAATCTAATTATCCCCTCTTTTTTTTCTTTTTCTTTTTTCTCTCTCTATCTTTATGCTCATTTATTACTAGTTTTGACCGGTAATGGTAGAAACTCTTACGTTTTGTATTCATAGATTCTTCACGTATTTAAAGATTTTTTGATTTATTTAATAATGAAAATTTTAGGTTCCAATTATAGCAATTGTTATGGGTGAGAGGGGTTTCATCTCGCGGATTTTATGCCCAAAATTTGGTGGGTTTCTCTCATTTGGTACCATTGAGTCGGGAGTTGTTTCAGCTCCTGGTCAACCAACAATGAAGGATCTGTTAACTCTATACAACTTCAGAGAGATAGGGCCAGATACAAAAGTGTTTGGCATAATTGGGAAGCCTGTTGGCCACAGCAAATCACCTATTTTATACAATGAGGCATTCAAGTCCGTTGGTTTTAATGGAGTTTATGTGCCTTTCTTGGTGGATGACGTTGCAAAATTTCTCCAGACTTACTCATCCATAGATTTTGCTGGATTCAGGTTCAAACTTCTTTGTTGAGTTCTCTCTAAGTCAAACTACAGTATTTATTATATTTTAAATTTTCAAGTATGATGTGTCCTTGGTCTGTTTTCTTCTAGATTTCTCTTCTTCTGGTGGCCAATATTTTGGGGAGGGCTGGGCTGCTTAGTAGAGTGATGGGGATTTGGTAGCTTATTTAATTACTTGATATTGTAGTTGTTGAAGGTTATTCCAATGGTTTCATTTATAACATATATTGGCATATGACAAAACAAATCTGTCTGGAATATTTATAACACTTATTGAATTATACTTGAATCATGAGATAACTTCTTTCCCAAACACAGTTGTACAATTCCTCACAAGGAGGATGCTCTCAAGTGTTGTGATGAGGTTGATCCAGTTGCAAAGGTATTGAAATTTTATTCATGTTGCTGGGCTTGTCTGAAAATTTACCAACCCGAAGTCTCTGGCACCACTGAATTTCATGAGTAGTTGGGGATGCCTTAGCTTTGGTTGTTATTTTTTCATTTTAAGTAATAGTATATGATTTGTTCACAGTCAATAGGAGCTGTGAATTGTGTTATAAGGAGACCAACTGATGGGAAGATGTTTGGTTACAATACTGACTATGTTGGTGCAATTTCTGCTATTGAAGATGGACTACGAGGTATCATTTGTGTTTAATGAGCAAATAAAAAATATAAGCATAAAATCACAGTTACACACAGGTCAATGGGCACTGGGCACTGAGGAATAGCTTCAGTCGCCCGTTCAGCCCAAACCAGTTCCCACAGTCAATGAACAGTGCCATTACTACGATGCTTGTAATTTTTCTTCTGGTTCAATGTCTTTTTTTTATACAAATAAATAAATGGACTGTTAGACACATAAACCTCTCTCTTCTTTGGTTTAAAGCTAAGGCATTCTTGCACAATATTATTTCCATGTTAGGTTCTCATAACATTAGCGCTACTGCTGATTCACCCTTAGCTGGTAAGCTCTTTGTGGTCATTGGCGCTGGAGGTGCTGGGAAGGCACTTGCATATGGTGCAAAAGAAAAGGGAGCACGAGTTGTGATTGCTAATCGCACTTATGGTAAGCTTCCAGCTTTTGATTGCTTTTTGCAATGTTCAGTTTGGTACACTTCTTTTTATTATTCTTGTTTTCTGATCATATATTTCTGGTAGTGTCATTCTAACACTCTCTGTAATGACTTGTGACTGTCTGTCAGTATTATTCTCATCCTGTAATATGAACTATGATTTTCAAAAGGATGGTCTTTTACATGTTTTTTGACAATGGTTGGCATCCATAATATACTATATTATAAAAGTTGTGTACTACAAGCTGTGGCTGTGCCAACTGGATGCCCTCTTCTTTTTCTATTTATAATTTTTTTCCCCATTTTTTCTCCTTTTGCCACATGGACAATCCTTTTGCACCTTTATTTTACATACAAAAGATTTGTATCCTGACTAACAAAAGAGTCCTCATTGCATTATAATTACATTAACATTATAAAATTTTACTTTCAATTTAAATTAATATTTCAATTAAAAATTTAAAATTCGATTTTAATTTTTTGAATTATATTTCAAGAAATGACATTTATTTTAATTATCTACTATAAGTTTTATTTTTGAAAAAAAAAAAAAAATCATTCTTTCATGATGATAGCGCTTCAGCCAAATAACTTTAAATTATTTTAGGCATTTTTTTCTTCATTTTTATTATCTATTGTATTGCTCAAATATGATATTTGTAAAAAATTCCTTTACATATGAATTTCAATTAATCTATGCATCACATGGGCATACTACTAGTAGCTATAAAAATTTAACTAAAATATTTTTTCTTCTTGATGAAAAAACAAAAATATATGCTATAGGGGAACTAGTGGAAGGAAGGTTACTATTATGATAGAAACTTTTCTTGTAGAAAAACTAAAAATGTAATGCATAATTTAATCTTTTTGTATTTGAAGAGGAAAAACTTTTTCTATGGTTGTGGAGAAGAAAGATATGCAGAAATGCCAATGAGCTATAGCTCAAATAGCATCTCCTCCCCTTTTATAGCAAGGTGGAGGATGAAGTCATACTACTTATGACTTTCAATTAATCCATGCATCATACAGTCATACTAATTAGCCACAAAACTTTAACTGAAATATTTTTTCTTCTTGATGAAACAACAAAAATTAATGCTAAAGGTGAACTGGTGGAGGGAAAGGTTATGATTATGATTAGAACTTTTCTTTGTTGCAGAAAAACTGAAAGAGTAATGCATAGATTAACCTTTTTGTATTTAAAAAGGAAGATTTTTTCTATAATTGTGGAGAAGTATGATACGCTGCAATGGAAATGAAAATGGCATCTCCTTCTCTTGTACAACAAGGTGAAGGATGAGGTCATGGGTTCAAGCCCCACGTGTGATTAGAAAAGAAAAAAAAAAGATAGAGTAAAATATTGTGTAGTGTGAAATGGTTGTCGGTTCATGTTGTGATTTGTTTTCCTTTGATTATATTGTTTGTCCATGTCAAGCTCCATCTAAGCAATCTTCTGAATTAATGCCACTGTTGATAATTATTCTTTCCTTTTCTCCTTCCCTCTCTGGGCCCCCATTCCTGTTCTTAAATATTATTGTCCCAGTTTTGCTATAAATGTTATTTCTTGCTTCAATGTGTCTTGTCTTGAAAATGTTTGCATTGAATTAATTTTTTTCTTCACGTAATAGATTTCCTTCTGCCACATAATCTCAAGTACCATGGATAGGGAAGTTCTAAGGATATGTGTAATGTGTTTAAGAATTTCACTACATACAATACTGATAGGCAGTGTTAAGTATATATCTATTTTAGAATTTCAATACATACAAGACTGATGAACAGCATTTTGTTGTCTGCTGGTTTCTTGTAATTATTCAGATTAGAAGTTACCACAACCTTCCAGAAATGCTTTATTGAAGTATGATATGTTTTCATCATCAATTTTATGTGCTTTAAAATGTTCTAGTCATCCCATCTAGGACACTGGCATCTCAAATGCATGTACAATAGTCAAGCATGCACACTTGACGTTACTCCATGCATCTGATTGACATAGAATGTTACCACGACTCTTTTTCCCCCAAGCTCAAGTAATATTCCTGATATTTCTAATTATTTCACTAATAATATCTGATTGATCTATATATTTCACTTCAAGATCGAGCCAGAGAGCTTGCTAATACTATTGGAGGAGATGCTGTAACTCTTGCTGATCTAGAAAATTTCCATCCAGTGGCTGGTATGATTCTTGCGAACACGACATCTATTGGAATGCAACCAAAAGTTGATGAAACACCCATTCCTAAGGTCTGCCTCTCTTGCACGCTGTTTCTTTTGTCTTGGTAACCATATAGATATTGGGAATATTGACAACCTAATCTACTTTTTCATTAAAAGCATGCATTGGTGGTTATTGCAACATGGTTATTGTTAAGTTGACTGTGATCCTGGACCTTTCACCCTATGAGCTGCAGTTGTTTCGGACATGGATCATTTTTATATATACGTGTGTGTATATAGATATATATATATATATATATATATGCACACACACATTGTTAAGAAGACATTATAATTACATATGAGGTTTTGAGATGGAGATGTATTAATAGAAGAGAAGATAAATAACAAATAAGTGCTGTTGTGAAAAGTCAAGAGGTAAAATGAATTGATGAAAAAATTTCATCTGTGATGATTTCTCACGTGCACTGAATATCTATGCAGTGGGCTTTGTTCAAAGGAAAATTGGGTTGGTCAGAGAAGGCACAATAGGATAGAATTTGGTTGTAATACTGCATTCAGTGGTCCAACCCACCTTTGGTCCCTTCTTTCAATATTGTTCAATAACATGGTCACCACCAACTATAACAATTTAATGAAAAAAAAAAAAAAAATTCCATTACCATGAGGGTAAAATCGTGGTTATAATTCAGGTGGGTTCGCCTTTTTTGAATCTTCTAGCTCAGAATTTTCAAAAGAAGCCTAGATTACCTACAACTACAAGATCTTCATAAAGTAGTACAAAGGCAAAGCAGCTGTCAGTTTAAGGCCATAATTACGGTAAGAATACAGGCGAGTCACCAGTGTTGTTGTCCTGAATGCTCTGGCTCAGATCTTAACTAATTTGGTGCTCATTGTTGAATTAAGGTCCTGAGCATTTTTAGTTAAAGTTCATTCTCATATAAGCCAAAGCATCCATAGTTCCCATACTGCTTGGATAATTTTGTTTCCCTGATTGACGAAGGCGTAATTGCTTCCTTCATGCTCTTTATGCCTCTTAAGAAGGAAAATATATCTTACGTATCAGCTACATGCAACATCTCTCTCACATTGTGTGGGACCCACATAATGTGAGAGAGGTGCTGCATGTAGCTGACACATAAGATACCGCCTTATCATTATCAACTGTTTGAACTGACCTTAATTCTTGTCAGGCTTTTGGCTTGCCTTAGGTCCTTTCAGTCTTGGGAGGGGTTTTTAGGTATAACAATAATGTTGAAATTCAAAGTCACCTGCTAACAGAAATTCCAGTGGAGAAAAGAAAAAAAAAATCCGAATCCTCTACTCTAGTTTACTGACAGCCATTGAGGGTGGAGAAAGTTGTTTTAATCAAACTCAAAAATCCTCATGAACAAACCAAATTTAATAAAGGGAAGCTGTACCATGCTATAGCATTTTGTTTCTGAGAAGCTCATTAGCCCTTCAGTGTTCATTTTTTGCAGAATGGCACCAGGCCATTATGATATCAACTTGCACGTTGAGAGGCAAGAAAATAATTGGATTTCTGTTTTTGCAGCATGCACTGAGATCCTACTCACTAGTTTTTGATGCGGTTTACACTCCCAAAATTACTAGACTTTTGAGGGAAGCAGAAGAATCTGGAGCCACAATTGTTTCAGGGTTGGAGATGTTCATAGGACAGGCATATGAGCAGTTCGAGAGGTTCACTGGGTTGCCTGGTAAGATGATTGTGAATAGCTTAATAACATTCATTCAGACCGTCTTTTTTATTACTCTCTACTTAATTGGCAATTAACTGATATTTGTTTTTTGGCTTCTTGCTTCATTGTCCAACTGCAGCACCCAAACAACTTTTTAGGAAAATTATGGCAAATTCCTAATGAGGTTTGTTTGGCTACACTATACATGCAGCTGATTCTCATTCCCATGTAGCTGAATTTGAACTTTTTTATTTCCTATTTTCTTGAGAAATTTAATGCCAGTTAGTTTCATCTGCTGTTAATTGTTATACCCGAATGATCTTATTCATATTGCCTTGATAAAGTTTCAAGGATGTTTATGCAAGACTTTGTGTACTACTGTCTCACTCATTGATTGTTGAACAATATGTATTGCAAAAGTTAATATAGCTACACTGCTGTGTTTGTGCCAATTAGATGACTAAGCTCACCTTCAAGCATCATAAGATGTGCTTTGACCTCTTTCATTGGGTTGCGCTTCGAAATACAGGGTCCGTTTGGATTGAGCTTATTGTTGCTAAAACTGAAAACTGAAAACTGAAAATTGAAAACACTGTAGCAAAATAATTTTTAAATATGTGAATAGTATCGTGGGACCCATTTTTAATATTTTTTATTACATAAACAGTGCATGAACAGTGCGTGAACAGTGCACGCACTGTTCATGCACAGTATTTTTTGTCTCTCATAGTCAACATTAGCGGCTGAAAGAAAAAAAAAAAAAAAAAAAAAAAAAAAAAGAACCAAAACGCGAGCCGCAAGGATAATCTCTATCCAAACGGCCACACAATGGTGTAACATTGACAAAAGAGCAATAATTCTCTTATCTATGCATTGATGCTTTGACCTATTTCATGCTTGCAAAATATCAAGAGGATTAAAGATCAATGATTCTCTTATCTATAAATCTTAAATTTAAAGTATTTTATACTTTAAAATTATACACACAAAATGTAAGATTATGGATCTGATAGTAAAGAACAACCTATTAACATGAAATTTTGATACATGTTTAGAATAAATAGAACATGCAATCCGATAAGAGGATTCTCTTCTTTGAATTGGACTTTTATATGGTTCAGAAACATTTCTAGACCTTACTTTTAACATGGATAAAATTTGGAGATAATCCGGTATAAATATATCTTCAATTTCACTTAAAATGCCTATAAAATAGGACAACGTCCTACTAAATCATGTCTTCAAAACAAACTTATCCAAAAATTTAAATTATAGAAAATAAAAACCTTCTTAGTACACTTTGTATATTTCCTTCAAGACTACATTTCAACCCTTTTTTTTTTTTACTTTATCAAGATTCACTAGTTTCTTTCATTTAATTTGTATTTTTTTTTTTTTGAACTATTTTTATTTTTTGGGTTGTGTCATAATCTAAAAATTGAGATAAATGAAAAATTATGACACTAAATCTAAAAAAAAAAAGGAGCCTCATTGCACATGCAAAGTACTTGTGATGAGGCTACTATATATATGGTCAAGATTAAGTTACATTTATTGTAACTCTTATTAATGTTACTCCTTAAATAACTTTGTATTGGATGAGTGTTTTAATAAATCCACTATTATCCCATAAATAAATAAATAAAATCTAGTATTCTATTATTTTCTTATACACTTCATAATTGTAAAATATCAAGATGGTTATAGATCAATAACTATTTCATTTATAAAATGTTAAAATTTTAATTTTTTTAAAATTTTAAAATTTTACATAGAACATAAAACTATTATTCCAATAAAATGTTATTCATCTAACAAAGTTATTAAGTAATATAACTCTTTGACATCATTCAACAACTTTTCATTTGATTAATACTTGGATTGTTTTTTTTCCTATATACTTCTTATGCATGCCAAATTTGGTGTTATATATATATACACACACACACACACACACACACTTTTCATCATTTTCTAGATGAGATATTTTTTAATCTCTTATCATTTCTATATTTTGTATGCATGATAAGTACATAGAGATAATATGACTTCAAAAAGTTATAAAGCTCTCACAAAAGGGTTGGGCCCCACGCGTGGGTCCCACCATGGGGCCCACACCATTTGTGAGAGCCCAGAGTGGTGCTCCAGGACTACCTAAGAATTTTTCGTAGTTGTATCGTTGTACTGTACTGGTGTGGTGAACTTTTTCTGTGATGCCCCAATTTGATTGATGTGTGTGGATGTGTAATGAGTCCCACATCAGGTATTTACTGGGTAAATCTGAACTTTATTAACAATTACAAGGAACCTTAATTGTGACTAGTCCTTTTGAGGTATAGCGCAAATGTAGCTAGCACTTTTCCTTAGGTCGTTACATATGGTATCAGAGCCGGCACGGTAACCCCGCGTGGGCTCAGGGACACTACCCCACAAATTGGGCCCTAACGAGGACGTTAGGGATTTAAGTGGGGGAGATTGTGATGCCCCAATTTGATTGATGTGTGTGGGTGTGTAATGAGTCCCACATCGAGTATTTACTAGGCGCGCTTTTCCTTGGGTCGTTACATTTTTTGCCTATTTAATTTGTTTACTTTTTTCTCGACTAGACTAGAGTGTTCATGAAAGCCAGTGTACCAAAGTTGTGAAACTAAAGTTGAAAGCTAGAGTACCAAAGTATATCGTTATATGGGATACATCATGGAATTCAAATCTTAAGATTGGATTGTTAATTAGAGAGACAATCTATGTGTACAACAAAATCTCTCAATAACACAAAACTTCGTCAAGTCTTTTGTATAGAGTTTGAAAAAAATAAGCATGTTTATTAAGAAAAAAAAAAAAGGAATTAGATAAAATTTTGATAGATTGAAGTAATAATTAATTTAGCATGAATTGGGTGTCCAATCTGAAACTGAACCCAATGAAACTAACACACACGAGCCACCAAATTTAAAAATATCTCAATTCTAGTGTTGGTTCAACTGATGGCGAGTCGCCAGTGAAAGGAATCGACAAGATTGGTTGGAGTGGTGGTTGTTCTATTAGAGAACTTGATAAATCTGACATGTTTGACAACTCCATCTCCAGTGCAAAACTCTACCATATTCAAGAAGATCTCAGTCAATCTTGCTACATTTCCTCTAAATTCAAGAAGGTCTCAACCAATCTGGAGAGATCTATGTCACTTTTGAGGAGATCTTAGCTAATTTAAGGAGATCTCTACCAATTTTGAGAAAATCTCAGCCGATGTGGTGAGATCTCTACCCTTCACCGCATTACTGCAACTTCGACCGATCCGATAGTAGGAGATTTGAACCCGTGGCAATCTGATTCGACCAAATTGGCGGTTGACAGCATGTCTCACTCTCTCACACTCAACGTGAGCAAGTCAAGTTTGGGTTGATTTCAAAATTGACCTGGGGACACCCATAAGCGGGGATATTTGCAGATTAGCATAGTGAGGGGATATAATATTGTTAGTTAGCAAGGTTTTGAAATCATTTAGGAAACTAGCATTTTGAGTCTTTGAAACTCGAGTTCGGTACAGAAATTGAGTCTCCAAGACTCGAGATCAATTGCTGACATGGAAATATTTTTGCCACATGGAACTCGAGTCTTAAAGACTCGAGATTCATAGAATAAGAAGAAGAATCTGAAGAAGAAAGATGAAGATCTGAAATTGAAGAAGAAAAGAAGACGAAGTGACAGAGGAAGAAGAAGAATAGTCCCCACGAGAATAGAAAGAAAACACGAAGAAGAAAGAAACTCATGGTGAAGAAGAAGAAAGGAACCCAAGCACAAAAAAGAAAGGAACTTGCAGAAGAAGAACCTAGAAAAAACAAAGGAGAAGAGCGGACCAGGTGAAGAAAAAGTAGAATAAGAAGAAGATGGAAATCGAGTTTTAAATACTCGATTTCCATGTGAATTTTTTTCCATGTCAGCTTGCCTTCTCATGTACCTCGAGTCTTAAAAACTCGAGTTCTATTTTGAACTTGAGTTTTAGAAACTCGAGATGCTAGTTTACTACATAATTTGCAAATATGACAACTAAAATATTTCAAAAATAATGTTAAATGAAAAAAAAAATTCCCCATAAGCATGATGTGAGCAAGCATGAGGCCACATAAAATGGGAGTTAAATCGCATATTTGGTTTTAAATCTTTAATCTTTATTTCAAAATTGTCTTTATATTTTAAAATCTTTATTTTAGTTTTTATACTTTTAATTTAACATTATTTCAAGAAGTTCTTATAATCATATTACATCTTTCAGTATCATAGGCTTTACTTCATTAAAGTAATATATATATATATATATATTAAGAAGAAGGACCTTGAAACTTAATTAAAAAAAACTTAGCCAAAATTGGCTTAAAGAACATCATAAAGGTGGGAAAGAACATCCTCCATCCACGCTAATAAACCTCTAACATGTCTAGTATGTAAACCTCTAACATGTCTAGTATGTTTAGCAGCAGTACAAGGCCGGCTCAACTATAGATGCAACTGATGCAATCGCCTACCCTAAATAAAATAAGGCTCCCACTTGTAAGAAAAAAAATTATACAGACACATAATATGTTTATTTATATATTTTAATTACAAAATTTTTTTATAATCATTTTATTGGTCAATAGAATGCATTAAAAAGGCTCCCTTGTATCACTATTAAAAAATTTATTTCTTAATCTGCACACACAATTGACAACAATGACAGGACAACACACTAACACACAAGCACTACACAAAGGCCATGGCCACACCACAGCTCACACTTGGCCAGCTGTCCCACACATTAACCCATGGCCCACACTCAATTTTAATGTATACTCACAGCATAGGCATGCACCCACTGCACCGTACACTATCTTTTAGACATTTACTTTTACTTTATCAATTATTATAAGTTATTATGGCACACCAAGGATGAAGCTATTAAATTGGGCTTCACTTGGGCGCACAACTTATTTGTTTGGTGGGCTTGGATTTCCTCCTAACACAAAAACTCAATGAGGTCACTTTTCTCTCTTTTTGTGTTGCTTTTCCTATCTCTACTCTCTATTCCTCTCTCTCCAGTTTTTCCCACCCCCTTTATTCCTTTAATTCTCTTATTTATAGCCAACTATCAGTGGGATGATTATGATTACTTTCAAGATTAGTGCAATGAGAGGTTCAATATTGTTAGTGGTAAGTAGGAGTTTAGGTAAGAGTGGCTTTAGAAATGATTCCCACTTCAGTAGATGTGCTGGGCAGCGTCATTCCCCAAGGTACTGTCGGGCACGTAAAGGGCGGAGTGGCCAAACAACCATGATCTTGCTTGGCAAGACTAACTGGGCATTTACCCACGTGGCCACACCCATCCTGGGCTGTTCCCTAAGTCTTTGAATAATACTCAGCTGGGGCTCATAGCTTTGGCGGGCTTGGGCTGGAACTCGGGGTGGTGAGAAGGTTAGGCCCTTGGGCCTTATCAGTGACCCATGATCCAAGGCCCATACAGGCCCGCATATCACGAGACCGTACATTAGCCCCCCCTTGATTCGTGCTCGGCTCCTCGGGAACGAATCAAGGAGCCAAAGAGGAAGCGTTTACCCGAGAAGCTCAACGGGTGCAATTTGGGTGGTTTTAGATATCCATTGAATGTGTTTCTTAAAAGGCGCGTTGTGTCTGGCCTTCTGACTCAGCGGTCATTATTGCCTACCGGTTCGTGAACTGAGGTGCGCGCATCATCCGCCTTTGGTATCTATAAGGTTTTTTCTCTTTTTCTTCGCATCATTATTGCTAATTAACCCCCATTATTGCCCATTAACCGACACCCATTCTTCCCTGGCTCCTATAAAGAGCCCATTTCAACTCATTCTCTCACTTTTTCACTCTTTATTTTCCGAAACTTCTCTTTGCCGAGCACCTACTGCGCTATTGTTCACCAACCCAAAATCTACTTCTCCCTTAGAGCCAAAAGTAAGTCTCCTTCCCTTTTTCTTCGCTTTAATTTATTTTCCTAAGTTCCTTCTAATTCTTTGCCTTTAAGATGGGTTATGCTCATATTTTGAATACTGAAGCGTCCCTAGTTACCTTTAGGTGAGATTATAACGTTCCTGATGATGTGGAAGTGATGTATTTCCATGAAAGTGACATTGCTTTCCACAGAAGGGCGAACACTGCCTTTTTCCCATTGATGTCAATTCTGGAGGGTGGGGTTAGGTTTCCTATTAACCATCTTTTACTTAGCACCCTTAGGTACTATGGGTTGTGTCCCGACCAACTTCCCCCCAATTTTTACCAAGTAGTGAGTTATGTGAGTAAGTTAAATCAAACATTTGGTTTGCAATTAGACCATCATGACATAAACCACATGTATAGCCTGTGTGGAAAGAAGAAAACCAATTATTATTATTTAAAGGTTAGAGACATGAGAATACAACTAATTTCATGCCTGCCGGATTCTAATAAAAATTCTATCGGGGAATTCGTTCGGGTACGCGGTAACTGGTTTACCGGTGGTGTCCCCCCCCTCCCCCATCTCTCACGACGTGAAGTGGGTTGGTGCCATCCTTTAATTTGTTTTCTCCTTTCTTCTTGCAATTGCATTCCTTACTCGAACACTGACTTGTTGATGACTTGCATAATTTGACATAATTTATCACTTTTCAACTTTAAACTTTAGTCTAATTTTATTTATTTTTGTTGATTTTAGACTTCATTTTTGTTATTTAAATTTTATTGCAGATTTGAAGGAAATGAAGATTTAACCAAATAAAAGAGACGTGAAGTAGCTAGAGAGAATTTTGGGCTGAAGAAAGCAAGGTTTTGGGCTGAAGAGAGGAATGTTTTGGGCTAAAAAAGGGCACCACAGCTGAACTGAAGAAATAAAAGGAGGCGCTGAAAAACTAAAAGGAGGTGAGGAAAAACTAAAAGAAGGCTAAAAACAGAAGAGAGAAAGGGCTGAAACAGAAGAGAGAAAAGCTGAAACAGAAAAAGGGCTGAAGCAGAAAGTTTGGAGGCACTGAAATAAAAAAGAAGAAAGCTGAAACAGAAAAGAAAGAGAGGACTGAAGCAGATTTTTGTATTCATTTTTTCTCTTTCAAATCTTCTCAGAATAATTATGGTGAATTCGTTTATGTTGAATTTAATTTTTAGCATGAACTAAATTTTCTTTATTCTAGGAAAACGATGTAATCTAGTTCCGAACTATGTTTGCTTTTCTATGTTAATTTAAATTAATTCTTTTCATGTTTGTCTGATTTATTCTGAGTTTATTGCTTCTAATTAACCGGCCATTAATTAGATGATTCTGATCTTGTAATTTGCTGTCGAAAGAGGGAATTATAGGATATATCTTGAATATTTCGGCATAGGTAAATATAGAGATCGAAAGACTTGTATGAACCTGTGTAGTATTAAAATCATTGGTCTTAATGCTTTCTTGCTTTATTAAATTGCATACTCTTGTGTAAATTGATGAACAAGAATGTTTCCAATTGACTGTCAAAAGAGGCTTTTGGATGTTTATTGGAGATTGCTAACAAACAGAGAGAATTAAATTAAATTAACTAGATGAGTAAAGCATAGTGAGGGATTAGGTGAAATCGATTTCCTAGAAGTTTTCTTCCCATTAATTTGATTTTTGAACAACATATTTTTTTTTCTCTGCTTATTTTCTTTAATTTGATTTTATTTTAAATTCCAATTACAACAACCTTAGTGACTTCTCTAGATAAAATCGAGATTAACATAATTTTGGTATTTGTCAAAAGTAAGTTACCAATCCCTGAGGACGATACTCTTCTCATCACTTTACTATAAAACTACGATACTGTACGCTTGCAGTTTTGCACCTATCACTTGTTCCATTTTTGTTGTAGATGGTTCGATGTTTACCCAAGAGATTAGAACAGTCCATGTACGGGATCTAAATTTCGTACTCAGGTCCGAGATTTTTGTTCATTAGGACGGGCAGCTCTGAACGTCCCACCTCATTCTTAGTGTAGACCCTGTGTACTCTACCTGGCAACCCTTTGGTCAAGCCCTCATAGTAGACAGCCCCCTCCTCTTCTACATAGACGTTCGTCACGCGAACTTCCTCCCCCCAAATTTCACAGTAGGTGAAGCTCGGGACCTAGGCCGGTGACATACTTGCTCGGATGAGCTCGCTCTTATAAGAGATGAATCAGCCGAAATAGTGTTTCGATGTCTCCGGGAACATGCTCACGAAGCCCTTCAACGCGAAGTCCCTGCAGAACGTGAGGCCCTTACCGCATCAGAGGCTCTCGACTGAAAAGCCGAACACGCAACCGCAGAATCAAGTAATTCTTTTAGAACTCATTCTGTTGGTGGTGAAGAAATGGTGACCCGCAAGACTCTAACAGTTATCTGCTTTATTCCTGATGAACGTCAGATCGCGCAACAACAACCAGTTCAGGGATGTGGCCAAACTCCTCATGCTCATCCCCCTCCTCATCCCCTTTCTGCATAAACTTGAAAAAGACAACGGACCACAAAACAAACCTCTACCAGCTTGGGTGAGGCTCAAGCCCGAACTCCCCCCCAGTCATCAAGGGGTATTGTTTTCCAGGAGCCCCCGGGCCAGGGGATCTGGATCCTCTCCATTTCCCTTGGAAATGGAGAGAGTCCAGTTCACGGCTGAGATTGATTTAAAAACAATCTATGGCCTAAAATCAGCCACGTCATTTAAAATGCACTTAACAGAGCAATGTGACAAACTTAACGTTAGTTTTCAACGTTTCTTCTGTCGTTCTCACTTTCTCTGTCTCTCTTGTCAAAAATCCATGGCTCCTCTCTCTCAGTTTCTCCCTCACTCTCCCTAGCGCTCCACTCTCTCGACTCCGACTGCGCCTCCACCAGTCTTTCCACCTCCACGATCTCCATTTCCAAGGGAAATCCCTTTCTTCTCTCTTTCTCTCAACTGGGTTTCTCTTTCTCTCTCCCCTAACGCTCCACTCTCTCAACATCCACGCTTGCTCGGTGCGTCTCCCTCAACCTCGTCGGTCACCGCTGCTAGCATACCCAACTCAGACCGATTAGCAAAAAAAAATCTCACCATCTGAAACCAAACCCCCAAACATTCACGCCTACGAGCCCTTTTTAGACCAGATCAAGAGAGGGCAAGGGTTGGGGTTTGGAGAGAATCGGGTGTAGAGAGAAAGGTTGATACTTTTGGGTTTGATCTAGGGAGTGAAGTGAGATTGAGAGACAGAGAAAGAGATTTTGGTCAGAAGAAGCCACCATCGGAGGTGGTGTTGGGTGGTGGTTGTGATGAGCCATGGTGAGGCTGACTTGGGCTTGTTTCAGAGACCACCGACAGGTAGTTTTCCCTTTTATCTCTCATTTTTTTCATTAATTTTTTTTTAATAAACTCTGTTTGGTTGCTGAGTAAATAACGGTGTCACAATTTTGTTGATTGATTTATTGCTGCTGAATTTAATTCTATTTTCTTTTATTTTTAATGTTTTCGGTTTCTAGCTTTGGAATGGAAATCAAGTCTTATATTGCCTGCATTTTTTTCAATTGTTTAAAAATGCCTAAATCCTTGTAATTTGTATTCAATGGGCTTATTATTAGGCTTCTAATGATGAAAGCTTGAACCTTGAGCTATTTGACCAAAGCTGACCAATGCTACATTGTTGGAGTCACAATGTTATTTGACCAAAGCTTGAACCTTGAGCTATTTGACCAATCGGGTTCAAACAAGATCAAACACAAAACCATACTCCACATAGCACATAGCCCAAACATCAATCATGCCAGAAAAATGGTGGGCTTCTATATTACTGGCTAGAGGTTGTCTTTGAAGGGGCCAATGTTTATTTATTATGATTGAAACCGTTATCTTTAAAGTATTCGCCACTCACAAATTGAGCGAAACAGAATTGGATTCTGATTGAATTTGCAAATCTATATATATTCATAACATTGCTTTTGTTTGTTAGTCTTATATTTCCCAACAAGAGATCTGTGCTAAATCTTTACTGGACTAGACTTGATTTTATGTTTCCCTCTGTTGTGGGGAAATACATAATATTTTAGATTTAACGAATTTGCTTTGTTACTCACAAAATTGAGCCAAATTGAAAAGGATCCTGATTGAATAATCAAATTTATTACATATTCATGCCATTGCTTTTGTTTGTTATTCTTCTATTTCCCAATAATAAAAAATATGTGCTAAAAGCCTAAAACTCCACTGGACTAGGCTTGAAATTTTTTGTTTCCCTATGTTTTTGACAGATACATGCTATTCTAGATGAGATGGTTTTGGAGGCATAGAAACAAGTTCTGCAGAACTTATGATGGTTGTTGAACAGATATCAAAGTGCTCTCTCTCCTTCTCCACGCACTTTTTTGTTTTTTTGCACAACTGCTTCTGAAAATGCATAACTATTACTGATGAAAGGTCCGTTTACGCTTTACACACAATGCAAGTCAGAAAGTGCCTCCAATACCATCACCCTTGTCTCGAAATCAGCTTGTGGTGGTTGGAGTCAATGGCATGTGGCTTTTATGTGACCATTGCTTTTTGGATCTTATCTGTTTGACTTGTAATTGTTCGAATGTTTTGGTAGTTGCTATTGGAGAAGTAAAAAACCCACAAGATAATAACAGAAAAATAAGCATTAATTTCTTCAAGAGTTGCTGTTATGACAGAAATTTGTGGGATTGGTGGTCGTATGGCAGAAATTTGAGACAGTGGTGGAAACTAATTTGGTTCTCAGTTGCAATTCCTAGACATGCCTTTATCAATTGGTTTGCTATTACGAATAGATTGGCTACCCGAGATATATTACTCAAATGGGGCTACAAAGCTGACTCTTTGCGTTTATTGCAGGCTCCTTATGTGTGAGTCCTCCAAAAGAATCTGGAAAGAAGTTATGAAGAGGTGCTAATTAGGAAGCCTGAGTTTGAGATGGTCCAGACTTGTTGAATGGGGTTTGCATGATCTGAAGGGGAAAATTGAGAAGTTGTGTAAACTAGTATGGGGTTTGTTGTATATCATGTTTTGCGTCGAAGTAATGCTAGGATATTTGAGGCCAACTCAAGAATGAGGAAAGTGAAATACAAGCCATTGAGGTCAAGTCTCATTTGGTAACCAAAGTGCCATGTTGTTATTCGAAGATGCCTCTATTTGTACTTGGCAAGTAAACTAAAATCTTTATTCATTAAGGAAGCGGTTTTTTCCTTTTTTACTTGGCAAGTAAACTGCAATCTTGACTGTTTCTGCGGAAGTTTTTACTGTGGCATGCCACTTTGTACTTACCACACATTGGATATGTACTCTCACTTTTGCTGATTGGTATAGCTTTGAGTGTTTTTTTTTTTTTTTTTTTTTTTTTTTGATAAGCTACAATTGTATCAAATTAAGAAGGAAAAGCAGGACAATCTGCATTACAAGCTAACTTTAGGGGAGGGGGCAGATTGTCATAACTGAAACAAAAAGAGCAAGAAGAAGATAAAGCTAGCTTAGCAGCATTATGTGCTGGAACATTACAAAGTCTCTTAACCCAAACAAAGGAACAACTAGCAAAGGATGGTGCGAGATTCCGGATATCTCATGAAGCTGTACAACACAGGAGCTGTGATCCAAGCTGATGCAACAATAGGAGCAGAGATGCTAGCTGCTGCAATTTAACAGGAGCATAGCTAATGTATGATCTGTTAGTGTAGGTCTGTTAGAGCAAGGTTGTTACTGGCAGTCACTGTTGAGTTTTGTTTAGCTCTTTAAGTAGTAGTTACTAAATCAGGTTGTTCTTGGGGGAATGATACATTGTTGGAGTCACAATGTTATGTTGTATTGTAAATTAAATTCTGATTTTTTGTTTGTTATAAATTAGTGTGACACCTCGATAACTATAGATATGCATCTGATTTATTATCCATTACATTCACTTTTTCTTTGGTTAATTGTGGTTCTTATATTCATCATAAATTTGTAATTGAACTTTTGTTGTGCTGCTGTATAATTATAGGGAAATTGTATTGAATCTACCTTAAAAAAAAAATCCTCATCGCAATGAACCTGTCAAGATATTTTCTAATGGTTTAATCTGCATTAAGCACTTCATTCCTTCTTCACATGGCTTGAGTCTCAAAGACAAGCTAATAATGTATTAAGCACTTCATTCCTTCTACACATGGCTTGAGTCTCAAAGACAAGCTAATAATGTATGTATTTTTGAGAATGAGGGGAAAATAAGCTTTTTTCCTTTGTAAATAAGATTTACATTGAGCATGTGGATGCTACTAGGCCTAATGGCCAATGGAAAGAGGTGATTATTAGGTGTATAGAGATCACTTCTATGAGTTAAGAGGTTGCGATTATTAGGTTTATGGAGATCACCTCTATGAGTTTTGGCCTTTGATGTGTACATAACAAGTCAAAATGATGCTTTCTTCTTGTATATCAATCTCAATCTCTTGACATTGCGTGGGAAATAATCTATTCATGCTAAATTCTAGCACATGCACAATGACATTAGAATATGTACTTTTTCTTGTGAGAATTTTTTTTTCTCATTGTGTATTAATCTCCTCTTAATAGTAGGGCCACCAAATTCCCTTATCACTTGTTGTAAATAACATAATTTCATTGTAATTGTTATCCACAACCAAATGAACAAAACCTAAAATAAAAAGGCTTTATAACCAAGCTAAATTAGCTTCACAATATGAATATGCAATTTCAGTGTTTCAAGAAAGCCAAAATAACCACATCTTGATTATGATCCCAACCAAAATACATATAGAGTCATGTTCTTTATATTTAAAATTACATGAACAGTTTTTCAAAAAAAAAAAATCATGAACAAATCTAGCTTTACGGTAGTTTGAGTAGGCTTGGCTTCTGTCATCCTGCAGTGTGGAAAAACAAATTAAAATTAGTATGCTAACCATAGAATTTTTATTTTTTTATTTTGGTTACAATCATTAAAGTCAATAATTTGAACTTTAATGATATCACATATCTACCAAAGGTCCACAATAGTAAAGAACATTATTTTTTTAATTATATGAATCATTGATAAATTCATTACCATAGAAAAAAGAACATAAATTGTCAACGATTCATTACCATAGTCAAAAGAAAACAAGTTCTACAACTCGTTGCAATTTGGCACCACATAAACACCAAACCATTTTTCTCTTTCAATTTAATTTAATTTACTCTTTTAGTTCTACAACTTAAAGTTTTAGTAAAAGAAAAATAAAATCACCAAATTTTGGAAGATGATTTTGAACCCAGAATATTTTGGGCGTGCACTAACAAACATATAAAAATATGTAATTTATTACCTAAAATTTGGGCTGAACTTATAAAGTATGATTCGTAACAATTCAAGACAGAAAAAAAATTCCTCCCAAGTTCATCTGTCAAGAGCCATAGTTTGTATGTATAAAATGAACTACAACAGGCCAAACATATTGTCCTACCAGAATAATACATCGCTGCATAGTGTATGGTAAATCCAAATTTAGGAAATAACACGTACTTAAGAAAAATTAGGACAAAAGAGAAAATTGTCATAAGGATATTTAGAATACCTCATGACCAAGCAACAAAATTTCTAGTTAATGTCAAAGAAAAAAAAAATCCTAAAATTGCTAAAGAGGTACTAGTAAGGCGGTAACAAAAGACTCAAAGGCGACAACAACAACAAAGAAGCAAGGCAATAACAAAAATCAAAGCGAAGGGGAAAAAACAACGAGAAGATTAATACACATTACTTTAACCTTTATAGATCCAGATTTTTAGATTTGCACTCACCTACTGCATTTTTTTTTACACTAATATAAGCACACTCATGAAACACAAATTTCACTCACACTCAACAACTTGTGCACCATGACATGTTTTTACACAATAAAGCACATAAATAGAAACCCATTTTGAAATCAACCTAAATCTAAAAACACCCACCCAACCACCATTCATTGGTTTCAAATCCAAATAAAAGCTATAACCACACAAGCTCACCATCAAACAAAAATTTAATCACAGCATATTCAATCATACCCAAAGCACAGTATTGAGCTGTGATGGTTTTCAGTTGAGTTGTGGAAGTGCTACAAGTTATTTTTAAAAAAAAAAAATGTAACCAAAGTGACTACAAATTAAATCCAAAAGACTAAGATTAAAGAACCAATTTCATTATAGAAATTATAAATAACAAACTTCATGGCTATTGATATGCATCTGTTGCAGTTTCTAGGGATGCCAGGACAATCGAAAATCTGAAAAAGTAAATTTTGTATAATTACGAAATTTGATCACTTGTGCTACTCATTTAGTTTCTTCTATATCTAAGGAGTGACACTCAATATGGATCATTCAACACAATAAAAAGCATGCCTTTTTAACAACACATCTACAAATGGGAATATATGCTGCCAAAATTTTTCTGTGAAAACCTTTCAGTGTATTGAACATTCATGCATTGGTCAACTTTGGTCAAATAGCTCAAGGTTCAAGCTTTCATCATTAGAAGCCTAATAATAAGCCCATTGAATACAAATTACAAGGATTTAGGCATTTTTAAACAATTGAAAAAAATGCAGGCAATATAAGACTTGATTTCCATTCCAAAGCTAGAAATTGAAAACATTAAAAATAAAAGAAAATAGAATTAAATTCAGCAGCAATAAATCAATCAACAAAATTGTGACACCGTTATTTACTCAGCAACCAAACAGAGTTTATTAAAAAAAAATTAATGAAAAAAATGAGAGATAAAAGGGAAAACTACCTGTCGGTGGTCTCTGAAACAAGCCCAAGTCAGCCTCACCATGGCTCATCACAACCACCACCCAACACCACCTCCGATGGTGGCTTCTTCTGACCAAAATCTCTTTCTCTGTCTCTCAATCTCACTTCACTCCCTAGATCAAACCCAAAAGTATCAACCTTTCTCGCTACACCCGATTCTCTCCAAACCCCAACCCTTGCCCTCTCTTGATCTGGTCTAAAAAGGGCTCGTAGGCGTGAATGTTTGGGGGTTTGGTTTCAGATGGTGAGATTTTTTTTTGCTAATCGGTCTGAGTTGGGTATGCTAGCAGCGGTGACCGACGAGGTTGAGGGAGACGCACCGAGCAAGCGTGGATGTTGAGAGAGTGGAGCGTTAGGGGAGAGAGAAAGAGAAACCCAGTTGAGAGAAAGAGAGAAGAGAGGGATTTCCCTTGGAAATGGAGATCGTGGAGGTGGAAAGACTGGTGGAGGCGCAGTCGGAGTCGAGAGAGTGGAGCGCTAGGGAGAGTGAGGGAGAAACTGAGAGAGAGGAGCCATGGGTTTTTGACAAGAGAGACAGAGAAAGTGAGAACGACAGAAGAAACGTTGAAAACCAACGTTAAGTTTGTCACATTGCTCTGTTAAGTGCATTTTAAATGACGTGGCTGATTTTAGGCCATAGATTTTAAATCAATCTCAGCCATGAACTGGACAAATGTGGCGTCCTCCTCCTGACCTGTACCAGAATGACAGCCCACCTTTGAGCTGGACGGCAAACCTCTCTTTGCTAATGCCAGCATACAGGTGTGGGAGAAAGGAGAAGGGGGCCATGTAGCCCAATGCTTGGTGCATAGCCTCTTTCTACCCGAGGACGTGAGCGCTTTCGCATATGGGACCGAGGAATCTATGGGGAGGAGGGTTCAGTGGCACACCATTGCAGTAATTCCTCTTTCCTTGAATTTTTATTTTCGCACACTCCTACTATTGCCGTACATATTTTTCCCTTACGCTGCCGTGCTAATTACTATCATGTCATCAGGCTGCCTAGCTAGCTCACATCCTGAACGAACAGGTGAAGGATCTTGCTCAGGATGTTGACCGGGAAAAGAACGGCAGGGAGGCGGCTGCTAGATCGGCAAAAGACAAAGCCAAAGCTGCTGACGCTGCCGAGAAGAGAGCTGCTGCTGCAAAGAAGGCCTGGGCTCTGGCGGAGGAAAGGTCGGCAGAGTTGGAAACAAAGCAACACGAGATGGACCTGAAGCTGGCTAAAGAGATGAGCTGGAATGCCACCCTAGCCGAGGAAATAGCCGACTTGCGAGCGGCTTTGGAGGCTTGTGAAAATAAATGGTACGACGAAGGATTCGCGGATGCCGAAAGGGGTGTGGAACCGGTAGTCAAGGAAGCTCGGCAGTTATCCTTTCAAGATGGCTAGATGGCTACCCTGCATGCTTTGGGAGTGCCCGAAGACTCCCCCTTAAGGGATCCTGGCAGGATTCCTTTTCCGGACTCTTCTCCAGTTGTACAGAACCCTTCAGGGCCCATTGATGAGGAGGAGACGGATAGCCTAAGGGAGTTGGTGGAGCAAATTGATGCTCACGTGGAGCTAATCGGGACCGAAGCTACCAATAATCCTTTTGTAGAAGACCAGTTCGGTGAAAATACTGAATTTCAAAATACTGAATTTCTCACAGACAGCGCCAATTGTGGCACACCAAGGATGAAGCTATTAAATTGGGCTTTACTTGGGCGCACAACTTATTTGTTTGGTGGGCTTGGATTTTCGACGTTGGGTCGATCCTAACACAGAGACTCAATGAGGTCATTTTTCTCTCTTTCTGTGTTGCTTTTCCTATTTCTCTACTCTCTATTCCTCTCTCTCCAGTTTTTCCCACCCCCTTTCTTCCTTTGATTCTCTTATTTATAGCCAGCTATCAGTGAGATGATCATGATTACTTTCAAGATTAGTGCAATGAGAGGTTCAATATTGTTAGTGGTAAGTGGGAGTTTAGGTAAGAGTGGCTTTGGAAATGATTCCCACTTCAGTAGATGTGCTCAGCAGCGTCATTCCCCGAGGCATTGCCGGGCATGTAAAGGGCGGAGTGGCCGAACAACCGTGATTTTGCTTGGCAAGACTAACTGGGCATTTACCCACGTGGCCACACCCATCCTAGGCTGCTCCTCGAGTCTTTGAACAATACTCAACTGGGGCTCGTAGCTTTGGCAAGCTTGGGCTGGAACCTGGAGGGGTGAGAAGGTTAGGCCCTTAGGCCTTATCATTGACCCATGGTCCAAGGCCCATACAGGCCCGCATATCACGGGGCCGTACAATTATCACATCAATTAATAATTTGATATATATCATATCAACCCATTGTATTATAGTGATAC